>JALMGA010000004.1:63362263-64013626 GCA_023333525.1 Aspidoscelis tigris stejnegeri
TTTTAGTGGATTCATTTTATATATTGTTTTGACTGCTTTAATCCACCCTGAGACCTTCAGGTATAGGATGGTATAAAATACAGTTAGACAGGTTGGTAACAAATAGGAAAGCTATTTTTCTTCACAGTATTCAAGTATGCAGTGTACTGTGTCATGAAGATGGTCAATGCAGATTTTTCCCAATCTAAACCTAGGAAACTGCAACCACTTTGCAAGGCCATTTATGGTGTTCCTGGATGGTTGAAGCAGAAATCTGTCATATGTGGAAGTACTGCTTATAGCAGTGACCAGAAGACTTGCCAAATTCTATTACATTTCATTATTATGACCCTCACACCAGAATTTCCCACTCTTTGGGTGCATATATAAAACTCATGTCTCAGCAGCAACCCAGGGTGTGGTAACTCAGAGGTAAGCTAAATTATATTAAGAAATGATGCACCATTAACAGGTTCCATCCCATAATAGCTATTGTTTTGTATTTATATACCCAAAATTGTGATGTATCCTTAAGTGAATTGGTTGAAATTCTAAGTATTTTATGAATATTTATATCAATGCTTGCATTTTTATTTTCTGTTCCACTGTGCAGATAATTGTTTTTTTTACACTTCCTATTTTTTTCCTCCCTTTTTGAAGCCAAGCCAAGCAAGTTCTGAAGATTTGCATTTTTTTCTTGTTTTTACTCAGTAATAGTCTACTAATTACTTGGTACATAATTGCATGTTTCAGTATCCACTATAATTATATCTGAAGTACACTGACATTTGTGACTTGTGAAAGCCTGCTTATGTTTTTATTTCTGTAGAAAGCTAATCAAGCCATAGTGAATATTCAGCTCTTATAACTGCAGAAATGTATGTTCTATATTTATAATTTCTTTGGTCTTGATTCCTAGTACAGCAAAACAAATGTGAATATAAACAGATCTGTGATGCTCTAATTAAGCTAGCCAAGATGTTATGTTTTGTTGTCCACTTGGAAAATGGTTTGGTAAGTAGTATCACTCTGAAAATGACCTATATAGCACTTTATTGATATATTAACTTTTTTTTAAAAAAAAACCAAACACCTCAAACTAATTCTCTAGATTTCCAAGGAGCTTCAGTTTGGCATTCGCTCTTCCTACAATGTTGGGTTTTCCATAATGACAATTTTTAACAGAATATTTTGTTGTTGTTGTTATTGTTGTTGTTATTGATTCACCCAGGACTGCATTGGGATTGTCATGAGTATGTATGGCAGTCCCAATATAGTCTCAGGAACACTGCCTACCTGGGAATTCCCAGTGGCAATCTTGACAGATGGGACAGAAGATATTATTCATAATCTGCAATATGCTTGTACCACCTCATTTATCCTTCATGTAAATATTGTCATTCTCAATCAAATAATCCTGAATCCTAAAATAACAGTAATAAAAAATACACGCTATTCTTCACCAGAGCATCCTGGCTGGTGTGGCTGGAACTTTTTCCACCGCTTGCCAGGGCACTACATTCATGAATGCCTGCACATTGGGGTGAACACAGAGCAACCCCTTCAGTTGTTTTGGATCACATCTATTTTATATTTTCTTTTATTGCTGTAACCCACCCTGAGACCATCAAGTGCAGAAAGGAACAAATGCAAACAAATCAAATAAATAATTTCAGCATGTGAAATAGCAACTTCGGAGTTGTTTCTCATGCAGTGATCTTAAGATGCACTCTGAGCCTCTGAGGGCATTAATGCATGTCCCTTTGTAATGGCGACACAGAAAAAATTGCATGTCAATAAAGAGTAGTCATCATCTTTTATGTTCCACTTTTCTCACCCATTTAAGGAGACTCAAAGTGACTGACAGGGCTTTCTGTTCTCATCCCTGCAAAAGATACCTTGTGAGGTAGGTGGAGCTGTGAGAGACTAAGGGTGCGTCCGCATTAGACCCTTAACACACATTAAGTACCCATTAAGGATGGATTTGTAAAACCCCGCCCACACTGCAGCACCCATTAGAGACACATCAGGGAGTCCGCTTCCGCATTGACTCCCACGAGATGTGTCTCTATTGTGTGCTAAGTGCCCCTTAAAGGAGTTTCCTGGAAGACTACGTTGAAGGTATTCTTAAAGGGTACTTAATGTGTGCTTTCACAGTGCAGACACATCCGTTTTGGATGTGTCTGCACTGTGAAAGGGTCCCTAACTGGGCCCTCTCCCGGCTCGTCATGATTGGCTCCTCCAGAGCCAAGCATGGTGAGCTGGGTGTCTCCTATCTCAGGGATCCTCCTCACCCCAGAAGCCACGGATTGCGGCTTCTGGAGCCAGGGGGGATTCCCCTTGCCCCCCTCGCCCACCCTGGGGAGAGAACGAGCAATTCCCTCTTTACCTTAACACAGCCAGGCCAATTCTGGCTGTGGGGTCCCAGTTCCCTTTGCATCTGGATCCAGCGCACCTCCTGATTGGCCAGGGCAGTGCCTGGCTTCAGGAGGCTCTCTGCGCATGTACACGGCCCTGACCAACATTTCAAGTCAATTTTCAGATGAGCTGTTATCATTTAAGCCCAATATGACAATGGAAAACTAGAAAAAATCCTGCACATGGCCTAAGTTTTTTGGAGTTAAGGGAAAACAACATCATGAGCTATTGGGATGCATATGAAAGTTTCCAACTTTTTTCATTAGCACACGTGTAACATGTAGAAAGTCAAAAAGCTGTTCCCATATTTCAATTCAGTCATAATATTGATTTTCACGTTTTGGGTGGATATTAACAGTACTGAATGCTTACCGATAAAATGTGGCATGTGCAAATTAACGTAAGCTTCTTGGTGTTTTTTTTTTTTTTTTTTGCATTCACTTCTTTCACATCTTTCCTATGTAACTTTATTTCTTCTCATCACATTCTGTAGGTGAGTTTGTTTACAACCTCAAGAACATTTAAAAGATCAGTTTACTACTTTAATTAGTACTCCCAGTGCATATTTCAAACTCACTACTAGAACATTAACACTTTAATAGGTCTTGACTTGTTTAGCCTAAGGGTGGAGAGAAAATACTAAATGGGGGGATATAATAACCTTTGTGTAAATATTTTAGAGAGGGTTACAGAGCAGAAGACAGAGAGAGATAAACTGGTTAGTTGCAGAACTAAGAGCAAGAAGTGATAATTAGGAGTTTCTTTGTATTTCTTTCTCCACATCCCATTGAATACACAAGATAACAAATGTGGGTTAATACCACAACTTTATTAATCTGAATAATAGAAAGCTCAAATGTATTATTAACAGGATGTGGAGGTGAACATACTCTCCATTATTGCTCTCTCACAGATGCATATACGCATACTCACTCTCTCACACAGACATGTATGCATATATCCATGCATGCATACATATGCTATTTTTCTGTATTCAGCCAACACCTGTCCCTTCCTTATTCTTCACTTAAAGAACAACTACATTTTCTTTCCCTCACTTGATGCTATTTAGAGGAGCAGCAATATCACATTATGTATGTGAGGACCCAGGTTAACCTGTTCTCTGAACCCACATTGGATCCATTTGTATAGGTTTTATTTCCATTTTTTGAGACTGAATGATGTGGGCAAGACATTCACAGCTGTCTGGCCCACAATGTATCCCGATGACCTTTGGTTATCTTTGCTCATTAGAGTGAGAGAATGACAGGTGGGTCTGTCTGAGATGTGGTGAATGCATCCTTGTGGGGCGAAATGTTGCAAACAAACTTTCTTCAGGCAAAGTGTTGGAAATGACAGCGGCTGTGCAGGAACAGATGCTCCTTGAGGAAACTGATTTTCTCTGTTAACTTCAATCTGGATTTGGGTCAGCCTTTGGGACAGAATTAGTCTTGGTCACCCTCACAGATTAATATCAGCAGGACAGAAACAAAGGGAAAATGTTTCTATTGGTCCTGATCAATTTTTAAATTGATGGTCAACCATATCTTCACAAGTTGAGAGAGATACCATGTTAAGTGGTTCAGCTCCTCCCTTTTGGGATAACTTTGGAAGTAACATCACATGATCATATCTCTTTGTCTTGGAAAGTAGGCTGTGAGGCACTATAGGGAGGTGCTTGGACACTACAGTTTATAAATAGATAACTGAATATTGCATTTTTAGAGTGAAATATCATAATTACACTGATAACATTAAGCTATATTTCATTATGGGGCATTTCTAAAGGGTACTAGAAATATGGTCATGCAGAACAGCACTTGTGTTGAAACACAGGATTTTTCTGCACTGTGGGTTATTTTGGATTTCATTCCAGAATAGGAGACTAGGGGGTGTGCAAAATGAGATTCACATTTGCAAATTTGATCACATTTTTCAAATTCACAGATATTTGCATCAAATTGACAATTCAGTTGTTTCAACATCCAAAAATTTGATCAAAGTGAACCTGCTTGAGAAAATGAACATTTTGATTGAATCTTCATATTTTGCTATGTTTTTAGTGATCAAAATGACTTTTTAATGGAGAAAATGTCATGAAAAGTTCACAAAATGTTTTTGAATGGAAATGGGAAAATCTTTTTTTTTTTAATCTGATGATTCAACGATGAACCAAATTTTCTGAAGTTTTGATTCAATCGTGAAATATCCCTATAGGATATTGCAATCCCTTCTCTCTGGATTGTGTCACAAATGACCTTTGGAACACTGTGGTAGTCAATGCTGCATTCATTTTACAGTATATTCACATGGGGGCATATACCTTCGGGTATGGGGCGGGATAGAAATGTAAATAATAAATAATATACATTTTGCTTCTCAAAGATTTGAGCTTCTGTAACTTGAACAGACTGCAACATGCATGTATAATTAAAATGATTTTTAAAATGTATTTTTCCTCCAATCATTTCTGAATATGGAAGTTTGACACCGTGTAGTGTCATGTATGTTCCTTTAAGATTGAATCTTGTTTGCCACCTGTGTATCATTGGTATGGATCACCTGCATAGGATCTGTGAATGTAACATAAAAGGAGTCGAGCCTCTCTACATTCTGTTCTATTTCCTCTTTTTGATATGCTGAAAGAATAAACCCCACTTGTGTTTTAAGGACTCATAATTATATTTGGGTTTGCTTGGTGGAAGTCTCATAGGACACTACAGTTTTTGTGCATATGGTGATGCTTCATTCTGGAGAACCAAGTCTTCTGATAACCATCCTTAGTATGGACTCTTTTTTAAAAAACAGAAAGTAAAAAAAGTGGGGGTTGGAGTGTCCACATTCACTCTTCTCCTGTCGCACCCAATACAATTTAAACTCTATTTCAAGTGACATGGTGGCTATTGCTTTAGTCATTATTGGAGTCTGACTGCGATGAATCAAAAGCACATCTCCAGACAGGCAGAGAGCTGTCACTACCATGGGCTGTTATTAAAAGAAAATGAAATGGGATCAAAATGGTCTCTCTCAGCTTTTTTTTTTTTTAAGCTGATAAAGGAAAAGCGACTTAAAAGCATTATTGGAACTTTATAAGGAAGAACTGGTACAGAAGTTAGTGTAGCAGCTGTCACTGAAGTGCAATGGAAGGTGACCTATTGCAGAAAAAAGCTGCCCCTGGACTTGTCTGCCTGTCACCACATCAGACCTGTCAGCTTAAATATTCTGTAATTCAGAGGGATGTGAATGTGTGGCACAATGTCAAACTGAGTCAAAAGTACACAAGTGCGTAACATTGCACTTCGTGGGTCCATTCTTTTTCCTTCTGATGGCAGGACGTGCCTTCAGATAAATTATGGTGACTCTGACAAAACTAGGCTACATTCATCTGATGCAGAACCATTACATAATTCAATACTGTTTCCAAAGTAGTTTTTGTGTCTAGAGTTGTGCACCTAAAATTATTAGTGTTTACAACAGAGCAGTTCATAAATAGGTTTTTTCCCTGCTTCTTAAAGTGCATAGAAATAAGACATCATGAACATGCAGTTGAAACACCAATTCATGGGTCAAAGGATGTTTCAGTCTTTTTTTTTTTTTGGTCTTCTCTTCAAAAAAAACTAAAATTATGAAGGATACAATTCATGTGAAGATGGGCACGTTAAAAGACAAAAATAGTAAGTATGTAACAGGGGTTAAAGATAGTAAGAAGAAATGGAAGTAATGTTAGATTTTATTTTCTTGGACTCAAAGATTACTGCAGATGATGACTGTAGCCAAGACATTGAAATTACAAAACATTTTCTCCTTTTGAGAAAAGCTATGGCAAACCTGGAGAGTATATTAGAAAAAATAAGACATTATGTTGCTGACAAAGTCTATATAAACAAACCTATGGTTTTCCCAGTAATATTTTATGGCTGTGAGAATTATACCATAAAGAAGGCTGAGCACTGAAGAATATTCACTTTTGAACTATAGTGATGGAGAGTACTTGGACTCTCTCTGAGCTGGAGAGACAAACATGATGCCTCTCAAGGCCATTGGCAGGAAATTGAGAGCAAGTGAAGATTTTGTCTTTGCCTTCTACCTGAGATGCCCAAAAGCAATTGATGGGCTGCTATGTAAGACAGGACATAGCAGTCTGATCCAGCAGCAGTACTCTTATGTTCTTATGCAAGAAAATTAAAGCAGTCAATATTAAAGGAAATCAACCTTGGCTGTTTGGTGGAAGGAACTATACTAA
Organism: Aspidoscelis tigris stejnegeri; assembly: GCA_023333525.1. Lineage (NCBI taxonomy): Eukaryota > Metazoa > Chordata > Lepidosauria > Squamata > Teiidae > Aspidoscelis > Aspidoscelis tigris. Next base: position 63,368,904 of record JALMGA010000004.1, read on the forward strand.
AGCTGAAGCTCCACTATTCGGACCATTATAATGAGAAAACAGGACTCATTGGAAAGGATCCTGATACTGGGGAAGAGTGAAGGCAAAAAGAAAAGGGGAAAGCAGAGGATAAGATGGTTAAATAGTGTCATGGAAACAATGAAGATAAGCTTGAGCAAACTCTGAGATACAGTTGAGGACAAAAGGACATTATGTCTATGGTGTCATGGAGAATTGGACATGGCTTAGAATTTTTCATTTTGCCAATTTGGCAATATGAAATCTTGGGCGATTTGAATGTGTGTGAAGCTACTCTGAACCTAATCATGGAACAAGCTCTTAATGCTAAGGTTACACAAACAGTATTTGGCTAAATGGGACTGAAATACTGAGTCTATAATAGGCAAATGTATCACATGATGTGGTGGTCCAAGTTCAAATGATTATCTATGCATTACATATTCATTTGAAACAACAACAACAACTGACTCTTAGTTCTATCATAATTTATTATGAACTGGATTCTTTCTCAGACGTTCAAAGAAATATCTTCCTGCCCTTGAAGGATATCAACTAGGAGCTCATTAATTATATTGAAATTTTTGTTGCTGTATGTCTTGGTTTTACATAAACATTGAGCTTTGACTCTTGCATTGAGGTTTTTCACACATAGCCCTTGATTTGACACATACTTACAATTAAAAACATGACAAGGTCACTTTGGGCAAGGAGCAGGCAATATTTGAAGAATAAAAGACCATCAGTGCAGTCTATTCCACTGAGAGATTTTTTTTTCTGTTAATTTTTTGGTCTGTGTAACTGCTCCTTCTAATCTTTTGCTTTGCTTTCTTTTGTACAAAATTCTATAATGTTACTGAAAGTTAGTAAAGCTATTTAAAAAGTCTGGCAGCTTCAGATATACAGTACCTTATAAACAGCCCCTCAGACAACAAACCAACAAAAAGGGTGTAACCTTTTTGAAGGACTCAGTGAAACATGTCATTATCCCATTAATGTAAATCAACAAGCAATTACAGGCACACATTGTGACAGCATGCCAGTCAACCAACCAAAGAATAATGGTTTCGATAAATCAGCCAATCACCAGATAATGGTGGTACCAATTTCAGGAAAGATAGAAATTGTTTGTCCCAGAGATGTAATGCATACAGCTTCAGAAGGTTAGGGAAGATCAAAGAACTAAAAGCTTCAACGTGAAGTATAAATAGCGTGCAATTTTTTAGTAAGAACCAGCATTTGCAGAAAAGCAAACTTCTGTTGCTCAAGGTCAAGAGTTTATCCATGTGCACTTATTATTCAGTCCTACAGATGTTTTGGAAGATAGAGAATTTCAAAACAGAGCTGATCTCCTGGAAGAAACACTAGAGATTCATTAACGTTTTAAAAGGAATTTAAGAAGAAATTGTACTTTTATTTGACGTTATTGCAAATAAAAGCTATTGCAGTTATTACTGAAGACAAAGCAACTTTAAATTAAGCATTGTTTCCTATTCCTTCTCTTAAATAATTTTATTTAAAGTATCAATTATCTTCAAAAGGGAAGTTCCACAACCTGGCCAGAGTATGGATCTCCTTCCTTCCTTTTGGACTCTTATCTGGGGACACGGGGTTTGATTCTGATCTCTCATGGCGCCACCTACCTCACAGGGTATTCTGTTGTGGGGAGAAGAACAGAAAGCTTTGTCAGCCACTTTGTGTCTTCTTGAATAGGTGAGAAAAGCAGGCTAGAAAAGAAGGTTCCTTCCTTCCTTCCTTCCATCCGTGTTAATGGTGTAAGAAGACCGGAATGCTCAGTGTTAGCTCTTAAGATCATATATAGCTCCTTCTCCATCTTCTAGCTTATGAAACATACTGTTGAAGTAACTATCCTCAATGAAATATGAGTTGGATATGATGAAGCCATTGACCTTGAAAACAATGCATCAATTTTTTCCATGACTTATGTTGTCTTTCTAGTACACAGATCTAGGATGTAATGGAGTGGTTGACAAAACTTATATAGATCCTTTATCTATAATCCATACAGGAATAAATCACACCATCAAGTAAAAATCTGAATGTATTTTATTTGACTACAGAACACTAGATAGGAAGGTGAAATACTTTTGGGGTTGCTAGTTCTTATTGTCAAAAGTAGATGACTACAAAGAGAAAGAGAAAGATATCAAATGAATTACTGGAATAGAAGCTATTGAAAAGAAGGAGGGGAGTGAAGAACTACTTCAGGGACTGAACTGAACTTCACTACCAGTTTTTCTAGCTACCAGCCATGTATTAATCCATGCATGGTGATGGTGATGGTGATAGTGAAGAAGAAGAAGAAGAAGAAGAAGAAGAAGAAGAAGAAGAAGGAGAAGAAGAAGGAGAAGAAGGAGGAGGAGGAGGAGGAGGAGAAGAAGAAGAAGAAGAAGAAGAAGAAGAAGAAGAAGGAGAAGGAGAAGAAGAAGAAGAAGAATTGGCTTTTCTACCCTGCTTTTCTCACCCATTTAAGGGGACTCAAAGCGGCTAACAAAGCTTTCTGTTCTTCTGCCCACAACAGAACACGCTGTGAGGTAGGTGGGTCTGTGAGAGATCAGAAGAGAGCTGTTACTAGCTGAAGCTCACCTTCATGGTGGAGGGCAAAATCGAACCCGGTATTCCCAGATAAGAGTCCGGCTCCCTAACCACTAGATCATTATGCATTTTGGGTGTTTTTCCACCGTGTTCTTTTAATCTGGATCTAAGAAAATCCAGATCTAAGGAATGGGTACATTCCGTAATCTGGATCTAGTCGATCCGGATTAAGGGAAGTACCCAATGTGTTTCCATGGGTGGTCTAGCACCCAATAGCAATGGGTGCTAGCCTCCCTGCCGTGGAAACACTGGAGCACCGATTTGGAAATCGACCCATGAGGGGTCTGCCTGAAGACCCCATTGTAGACCCCATTAATGTAGACCCATTGTAGACCCCATTACAAAATCCGGATTAAAGGCCAGAAAGTACCCATTTGATCTGGATTTCCCCAGTGGCAGTCAAAACAATCGGTCCCAAATGGGTGCTGTGGTAGAAGTGGGATCATCCGGCTCTCACCCAAATGGGTCCTTAATGAGTGCAAAAATGGGTACTTTCTGACAGTGGAAAAACACCCATTAGCTTTTCTAGTTACCCAAGAGAACGTACTATAACTTAGTCTTAAGTTCACATTATGTCCAAGGTCATATGTTGTTACTGGTATCAGATACTTTTCAAAAAAAAAAAAAAAGGAAAGAAAGAAAGAAAGAAAATGATTAATAAAAAGGAGGAGAAAGAACAAAACCTTTTTTTTAAAAAAAAGTTAAAATCCAATTACTGTGCTTAAGAGCAATATACACAAATTTTACAAATACAACCTAGAAAAAGAAATATAAACATGTATATACTGATTGCATAATTTTCAATGAATTAACTGCACTTAGTACTTATTGAAAATCTCTGACACTGAATAACAACTCAAAAAACAGTACAATTAGCACCAGTTTCACATCCTTGAGAAGACAATGTCAAAGAAATAAAAATACTGAAAAAAGGCAAATTCTCTTGTCTCCACCCTCTTTGTGGAGCAGGTGAAGGCACAGAAAGGAAACTCAGTTGACGTACCTAGTTGTAACACACTGTTATATACACTGTTTTATACTGTGCCCATCAGCTGTTTTAGGCTTTAAAGTTCATCAACATAATGTCACTGCTCAGTGACCTGTGCCAATGACCTTCTGCTTCTAAGCCTGGGGATGTACATGTATAACAAAGCCTGCAGACTTGCAGACAGATTACAACTGAATAGATTTGGTAGCAGATCTGTTCATGATAGGAAGTGAGAAGAATGAACAGAGGTTAAGGCAAGAATTGTGCAGTAAGTGGAGTGATTCATGCCTCCTCAAAATTGCAAAAGCTTTATATTGCTTCCATCAGAAAAGAACTAAGAGTCTACATAGATGAAAGTCCTTTGTATGAACACACAGCTACTGCATTTATATGCTATACAGTCTCAATTCTTTTTGTTTTTTGTTTAAAGAAACTTGTTGATTGTGAACTAATTGAGGCTCAAAAGAGAAACAAGACAGGAGTCAATAGTGGTAGGGCACTAGACTTTTAAGAAAAGGGAATTAGTAATGCTGCACCGCTAATAAATGTCTTGCATGCAAAAAAATCTGTCAGGTAACATTTCTTTATTCCAAACTAGTACAGATTTGTTCAGTTCTCTGTGAACCTGAGAGACGATGTGGAATTCTGAGAAAGTTTTCTGTGTTTCAAAAGGGAACATACAAGGGTTCAAGACTTTGATCAAGGGCCTTTCCACACGTGCCGCTGAAAACGGATCTAAAAGATCTGTTTTCCGGTGGATTGTTTTAAAAAAGAATCTGTCTCAGACACAGATTTATGTTTATGTTGTTTGCTGCACTTGGTTGAATGACTGGATTCCTGAGTGAGCACAAAGTGAGCACATACATTTTATTTATTTGTGCAAACTGCCCTTTCCACACTTTTTTAATTTATGCACATTTTAGAAGAGATGGCTTTTCTACCCCACTTATCTCATCCATTTAAGGGAACTCAAAGCCTTGTATTCTTCTCCCCACAACAGAACACCCTGTGAGGTAGGTGGAGCTGTGAGAGCTCAAATGAGAGCTGTGACCATCCCAAGGTCCCAAGCTGGCTTCATGGAGGGGTACAGAATCAAACCCCGTGACTGTGAGATATGAGTCCAACACTCTAACCACAAGACCAAACTGTGCTGTCATTCCACCCTATCCATACACTATCTTCCCTTATTCAGAAGTAGCAATGTGGATTGAGGTAGAATATTGGCATCTTTGCTGGCATCTGTATGTTTCAGTACTGCAGACTGAAAAACACATATCTGGGGGTGGATGCACATTGCTGTGGGGATCTTGATCAGTGGTTTATGAAATACCCTTGTCTGAGGTTTGGGAGCTAGTATCTTTATGCATCAGTGTACCACTCCACGGAAATCTCTAGTTTCAGGATATGAGTGAGAAGTGGTGCATTTCTCTATGAACTGGTGCAGGCATCTTAATTGGCATCTGTGTGGTGTATTTTGTCATTGTCTGCGTATTAGATCCTTTCTGTAATTGTGTTGTGCTTCATTAAATGGAGGTTCTGTGCCCCCACTTACTACCACTGAGAAAGCAATTCTCCATTTAAATCAAGGTAAATTCTCAGGCAGATCAGTCTACTCCATGCAATTCAATTAGGGATGTGCATGAATGGCTTTTTTGACATTCAGTTCCTAACCAATCAAATGTTAGAAAATCTGTATTCGTTCAAATAGATCCCCTTCGAATGTGGTAGGATTCTATTTGATACAAATGTATTAATACAAATTTGTACGAATATCTGATATGTATCTGATATGAATGAATACATCTCTTGATATGTATTCTGCTATGTATCCCCACTCTGAAAGCTTCAAACTCAACCTGAATCTACTTGTAATCTGCTCTCGATCCATGCCGAATGCAATCTGGATTTGTTCCAGATGAGTTGTGCAGCTGCTTTCCCACCTCCCTAGTTTAACAAATGTTCAAACTATTTGTACAAATGTCTGTACAAATGTTAATGTACAAGTGCCATAACATTGCTTCATGTATGAACAGACATTCATACACAATTCAGATGAATTTGGATGAATAACAAATGTTACAAATATTTGTTCACATCTCTAAATTCAATGAAAGTTGCATTGAATTTCATTTCAGGTCAATGAATTTCATTTCAGGTCATATCAAGAAAGATGGTTAATCCAATGCATGCCAACAAAGCCTTCAGGTAAGGCTGACCTAACACTTGGTTCTCTATTGAAACAAACTGGTTTTTTTGTTTGGCTTTTTTTGTAAGCCCACTTTTCCTGGAACAGAAATTCTGCGTAAATCAAGGAAGAACTGAATATAGATATTCACTAATCTTAAGGACCTTTGCCATAAAATTTCTTAGGGAAATTTAATAAAATAAACCTCTAATGAAGATAGAATAATAAAATTAATGAAAATGGTGAATCAAAGGGTGTTTTTCCACTGTCACTAGAAGTACCCAATAATGGGTACATTAATGCCATTAATGGGCACTTAATGGGTACTTCTAGTGACAGTGGAAAAACACCCAAAAAGAGCAGAAAGCAATAAACATATACCTCACCTCTTACTCATTCTTTAAAAATGCATGACAACTGAGCCAGCTTTCTATTTTGACAGTTCTCTTGAGCACAGGAGGGTCATGTTGAGCAGCAGGTTCTCAGAAGTCCTCTCTCTACAAGCATTTTACATATTTGTCTGACATCCTTCATAAAAGTCACAACTGAAATAAATATATAGTTATTGGAAGAAAAGAGGAGTCCAATGAGTGGATTTTCACGTGGAAAACATTAAACAAATCAATTTCAAAAGCAGAGCTATTTTTAAGAGACGAAAATACCCATAGGACAACCACTACCATCTTCACGGTCACAAAGATCTCTTGCATATGCAGTTTTCTCAAGTCCTGTGACTGATTCAAAAGTTCTGTGGTTGATTTAACATATTTCAAGGTTTCCTGCTTTCTTATTATGCAGCTCTTGCCTTCCAATTCACACTGATATTCTAGCACATTATGCTGAGATCTCCCATTCTGAGTCAGGGAAACTAACATAGGCAGGCAAAAAAGTGCTTCATTTTTAGTTTTGTCTGAACTATACATTTGTCTGCTTGGTGAAGAAACTATTAGAACAGATTTAGACAATTTATTTTGATTGTGAAGCTTGATATAAAAACAACAAAACTGTAGATGAACATGGAATTTGAAGGAGCTCATTTTTGAGCATGATCCTCTGAACAATAGGATGCAGCTATTGCCCAGACATTGATCTGGATCTTAATAATATGAATCTAGCTAAGACAGATTAACCAAGGTAAGTGTAAGAACACAAGAACATAAGAGATGCCTTGCTGGATCAGGCCACAGCCCATCTAGTCCAGCATCCCATCGCACACAGTGGCACATCAAATGCTCATGGGCATCTCAAGCAGAGACAAGGACAAACCTATTCCTGCTCTTGAATCCCAGCAAATGGCCTTAGAAGTGTCCTGCTTCCCCCCCCCAGCCTGAAACATGTACCTAGGCATTCACTCTAGTAGCCATTGATACATCTGTCATCCATACATTTATCTAACCCTACTTTAGCCAGCTAGACTGGTAGCTGTCACCACCTCTTCTGGCAGCAAATTCCATAAACCGATGACACTCTGGGTGAAGAAATACTTCCCCTTGTCGGATCTGACTCTCCTACGCATCAGCTTCATAGAGTACCCCCTGGTTCTAGTGTTGTGCGATAGAGAAATGTTCTCTATCCACCTTTTCTACACCATGCATAATTTTATATACTTCAATCAGGTCACCTCTTAAATGCCATCTCTCCAGACTGAAGAGGCCTAGACACTGCAGCCTGATTTCGTAAGGGAGGTGTTCCAGACCCTTAATCATTATGGTTGCCCTTTTCTTCACCTTTTCCAGTTCCACAATATCCTTTTTGAGATATGGTGACCAGAATTGTATACAATATTCCAAATGTGGCCTCACCATAGATTTATAAAGAGGCAAAATGACACTTGCTGACTTATTTTCTGTTACCTTCTTAATTATTCCCAGCATTGAATTTGCTTTTTTCACTACTGCTGTGCACTGGGTTGACACCTTCATTGAACTGTCCACCAAAAACCCTGAAAGCAAATGTGGAGAGTAAAAGTTTGGATAATTTGGATTAATTTGAAGCCCAAGAATACACCAAATTCTCCCCCAGAGAATTTGTAGCTGGACCATTTACACAGGCTTTAAAATAATGAAAATTACCACGAGTAGAGACAAAACTCGTTTCAAACTCCAAAAAGCCAGTATTTCAGTGGAAAGAATTTATTAGAAATACAGAAGAGAAGTTAAAATGAAATATAAAGCCAGTTTAGAAACATATTTCATTAAAACATTTAAAAGAACAGAGATAAGCATGCAAAAACTGCAAAATGACTAAATAAATGAACATTTCCAATTAAGGTATCTTTGTGCATTAAACTGAGCCTATCCCCCTTTTTATTAAAACAATTAGTTAGTAGTTATGCAGCAAAAATTCCCCAGAACCATCATAAAATTGTCTTTTATGGGTAAAAACTTAAGAAATGAGAATAAAATTCCCATAACACTAATTTCAAATCTTAAAGAAAAATATATGAAAGCCAGAAAGAGAATAGAAAATTCCTAATATTAGAAAAAATATTCCCTAGCCCAAAAATTCTAAAGAAAAATTTGTCTCACCAACCTCTTGTCTTCTCCATGCCCAGGGATCCAAAACTGCAGATATGTAGGATTCAGCAAACTATATCCATTTCAGGAACAGAAATTGAGAATATTCTTCAGTTTTAGCCAGACTGATCACACATAAAAAAAAGAATAAAAATCCCCCAAACGTAAAAATAAATGCTATTTAAAATTGTTCTTTTTAATTGCTTTTACCAGAGAAACCAAACTCAAACTGCAACATTTAAAATGGTTCTCCAGGAAAAGAAAAAAACTGCATCCTTTTCTGCTCTCCCAAACAGGGGATTCAGCACAGATATAAACTCTTCATATGGCTCCAAAAACCAGACTTTAAGCAGAAAATTCAAACTACACTCATAGAGAGAGAGAAAAAAGAAGCCATGAGCAAACTCTTCCTATTTATCTTTGTTAAGGTGTAAACAGTGAGTCATGTCAAATGTGAAATCTTAACATCCTAGTTCTGGTAACTTTTTAAATAGACCATTTCCAGTTTGGCTAGTAATTCCAAATTCTTATATATCTTAATTTATCCAGATCTTTTCCAAAATCCATTCCATTTTATTTTTTCTCATTCTATTAAAATTAGGCAAACCAATCTCTGTTCCAGTTTCTATGTTTAGTTCTCCGTCATTATTTAAAAATCTGTTCCAAAAAGAGAAAACAAAGGCTTTCCAGGTGCCAGCACTCTTTCTTGATTTAATCAAGTTTAAATCTCAGGCTTTATCTCTTGCATACAGACTTTGTCTCTTGCATACAGACAGCCTGTAACTTGAGAGAAAAAAGAAACTATGTCCTTTTTAAATCTCAGGCTTGTCTTTTCAGCCCAATAAGGAGTCAGTCATGCTATGTTCACACTTCTCGACATTCATGGTCTGCCTTTAGCTTCTAATTATGCCAATTATAAAGCCAAATTCATAAATCAAAACACTATATATATTTCAAATTCAGGTTTTGCAGTCAAAACTTCTTATAATACCTGTACACACAAAGGTGATCTGGTAACACCCTGAGATCCCTTTCCTGGTGTGTTGCAGAAAACTCAGACCCCATCACTTTATAGACATAATTTGGATTTTTGGCCCTGATGTGCATTACTTTGCACTTGATAAGATTAAAGCACATTTGTCACTTGGGTGTCCAGTCACTCAATGCTAAGAGATCTCTCTGGAGCTCTTAGCAATCTCTTTCAGTTTTACTACCCTAAATAATTTAGTATCATCAGCAAACGTTGCTATTTTACTATATACCTCTTCTTCTAGATCATTGAGGAATAAATTAAAAAGCGTTAGTCCCAACACTGAGCCTTGAGGACCCCACTTTTTACCTCTTTCCACTCTGAGAATTGGCTGTTTATTACTACTCTCTGCTTCCTGCCCTTAAGCCAGTATTCCATGGCTGATGAGTTTGCCCAGTACCCTTTGATGTGGGACTTTGTCAAAAGCCTTCTGGAAATCCAGATAGACAATGTCTACTGGTTTGCCTTTATCTACATGTTTATTGACCCTCTCAAAGAATTCCAACAAGTTTGTCAGGCATGATTTACCTTTGCAGAAGCCATGTTGGCTTTTGCTCAGCAATGCTTGCTCCTCCATGTACACACTAATTTTGTCTTTAATGATGGTTTCCATCACCTTACAAAGAGCCAACGTTAAGCTAACAGGTCTGTAATTGCCTGGATCACCTCTGGATCCTTTTTTGAAGATTGGTGTTACATTTGCTGCCCTCCAGTCCTCAGGTACAGAGCATGATGTTAGGGAAAGATGATATATTTTTGGTAGAAGGTCAGCAATTTTGTATTTGAGTTCCTTAAGGACTCTTGGATGAATACCATCTGGTCCCGGTGACTTGTTAACATTTAGTTTATTAAGACAGGCAAGGACCTCCTCCTTGGTTATCTCTGTCCAGTTTAATTCTTCAGAAAATACAGGCTGAGCTACTGGCATTGTCTTCTTTAATTATCCCTTTCTGTCCTTTACCATCTAATGGTCCAACTGCTTTCCTGGTTGGATTCCTACTTCTGATATACTTATAGAAGTTCTTGTTATTTCTTTTGATGTTTTTTAGTAATGTGCTCCTCAAAATCTTTCTTAGCTTTCCTAATGATCATCTTGCATTTGTGTTGCCAGTGTCTATGCTCCCTCCTATTCTCCACATTCAGACAAGCCTTCCATTTTCTAAATTAACTCTTCTGCACTTGTGAGCCATATTAGTTTCTTCTTGGACCTAGAAGTCCCTTTTCTTCTTTTAGGTATGCATTCTAGTTGCACTTCCATTATTGTGTTTTTAAGTAGTCTCCATGCATTTTGAAGTGATTGAACTCTTTTGACTTTCCCTTTCAATTTCCTTTTCACTAATTTCCTCATTTTGGGGAAGTTTCCCTTATGAAAGTTTAAGGTCTCTGTGTTGGACTTTGTAAAGAACTTACTGCCTGTATTTAAGTTGAAGAGAGTGTAGAAAGGAGCTGAGGTCTGCTAAAAGTCAAAAGAAGGGCAGATTGCACAAATCTGAGGATATGCAATCCAAATCCATATATATGAGAGAGAGAGAGAGTTTGCATTCTCAGCATGTGGTAGTTAAAAAGAAGGGTGACAACTCAGGTGGGTACCTTAGGGAGAAAAGCTAGAATTTACAAATGAAAGGACAAGAGCCAGAAACATAGACAGCCATAAAACAGTTAAATCTGGTGTCCACTTGGGAGACAAGAAGCTTGATAACTGTGGTTAGGCAAAAGCTTGGAACACTCCCTACTTGCTATGAACAGTATTCAGTGATAACCCATTCAGCACATCCTTATTCAGAGCACATTATCTTTGAGTGAACTTTATTTGACTTTTTAATTAAGTCTGAATTTTCGTAGGACACTCTGTACTTATTTTTTAAGAAGTTAAGTACACATATCTTAAATGTATTTAACTACTCCATTTTTAATAGGAATAAAAACAGCTAGTAACGATATGTGAGTTAAATATTTTTATTTATAAATGAAATTAATTTTTAAAACCTGTGCACAGGATGTTAACCAAGAGAGACAGACAGATCTGTGTTAGGACTATTTGTTTAAGATATATTTTATTGTAGAAAGAATGAATAGAGATATAAAAAGTGAATTATGATTATTATGTTACTTTTGAAGCTTTCATTTCTTCTCATTTGCTTTTCCCTTATGCATCCCTTACCACAAAGCTGCATACACATTCAGTTTCTCTGCACAGGCACATTTGAAGAGAGAACCATGCACTGATTTGAATTCCACACCTATTTAATCAGAGCTTTTAAAAATATAAAGTATGGTACAAGTGCTAAAGATTACGGTGATTAAGTCTAGGGCATTTGTCATCCCTAAAACTGGCTTCCTTTTTGTTTGGGCAATAGCATGGAGTAATAGGATAGGGTTGAGAGAGGCTGATAGAATGAATAAAATCTCACCAAGATACAACACTTCTCTGTATTAGCTACAATAATTTCACACCTGCTCCCCTTTGTCACTCTGTATGTTTATCATCAAGAAAAAAATCATCTTCACAAGAGTCTTTGCAGTGGAAATGATTATGACACATTTCATTATCTTCTGAAAATTGGATGGTTCAGTCTTTGAACTGTTGAATAATACCTGCACATATCCAGTCCGCAATACAGACTTTGCTGTGTAATCACACAATTGAGCTGAATTCATGACTTATAATATGTACTCCAAGCTCAGCTGCAAACCACAGCTTGTGAGGTATGCTGTGTACAAACAGGTTTTACTACCTAATTCAAAAGCAACAGATCGCTTAAAGTGAAGCTGACTGAATTTCTTAAGCCTGTATTCTTGACCCTTTTCCTTTTGGTGAAGGTACTGGGCAGGCCTCCAATCAGGACCAAACACCAAAATAGCATTAGCCACACTGGTCAATGATATTTTGTGTGACTGAAGTTCAAGTAACTCCAATTGCCTGGTCTTGTTCAATGTCTCATCAGGTCAGCAAGTCAGCCTTCAGTATTATCAATCACAATATCCTTTTGGAGCAGTTGCAGAATTTTGGGATTAGGGCACTGTTTTGTAGTAGGTTTGATCCTTCTTTACTAAGCAGGTCCAAATGGTGTATATGAAAAGGAACAATCAAAGCCCTGGGAGCTCACTTGTGTGGTTTCCTTGGCTGTGGTCACACTTAAGGTTTAACCCAGCTTCAGTCCATTTTCAGAGTGAGTGAATACATCAGCAAAATGGGAAGCTGTTTTGTTTCAGTGTTCAGTAACTCATAAAATTCACCTTTGGGGTAGATAATATGGAAAGAAAATTACTGGTCACTTTGCTGATGTAGTCTCTGAAGGTGGACTGAAGCAGAATTAAACCTTAGGTGTGACCACAGCCCTGGACCCCTCTCTCTCTGCCTGGTACTTTTTATCACCTAGATGATGCCACTGGGAAAATGTGCAGTATATAAATTGAATAAATACATAAATGTATAAATATTTCAATACTGTGTATGATTTCAGCTGACCAACACAGAAACTCATATCTGCTGCACAGTAATCATGAAATCTGCTGGTAAATCATGCTAGCTCTTGTTCCTACTAATCTGAATCTACAATTTCATTACTTTTCTTTTACAAAAGGACACAAGCATGAAATCAAAGTTTATTCTGAAACTTTAGGAACAAGAAGTCAGAGCTATAGTTTTCATTTTTTTGAAATAAAGGGAGGAAAGTCTTCTATTTGCCCAAGTTAATCAATTTGCCTAAAATAATTATGATACTGGCAAGTCTTTACAAATCATTCCTTCATAAGCCAATAAGGAGCTATTCATTGTACAAATGCATGCTTGATTTTTATATCACTTAAGTGTAAACTTCTAGAGGCTGGATAAGTATAGTAAAAATTGATACACACTATCAGAGAAAGCTCTAGGAAATGACTTTCTTCCTGTAGATTTAATCAAAACTAATATAGCTTGGTGGACACCAATATTAGCTCCCTTATTTATATTTGTTTATATTAATATTTGTTTATAAGTCTCTCAATGTACCAGAAGATTGGGATATGACCATCATAATGCTGATATATCAAAAAGCAAGCAGATACAACCTGAAAAATCATGACCACACAAGTCTGCAGAATATTATTAGCAATCTATGTGCAAGTCACCTGGCAAGGAATAGGCACTGATCAGTTGAAGGTGAAACATTTGAAAGTCATGGGTCTCATTGCATCTGGTGTAAAGCTAGTAGTAGTCAACAGAAAGAGCATCATGCCAATCATCAAACAGTGGTAGTAGTTAGGGATGTGCACAAATATTTGTTACATCCAGAATTCATATGAATATGTACAAATTCGTAGATCTGTGGCCGAATCTAGGCCATATTAGTCCACGAATTGGATTATCTGGTATTCATAGAAGGTCTCAGGGCGGGTAACAACCTTTAAAATCCACCACAGCAAACAAAATAATATATATTAAAAAAATAAAAACTATCACAGCATTTAAAATCCAAAATGTTAAAAACAAAACAATATCAATTAAATCAGTAATGTTTACAGTAGGGGAAACATGGCAAAATTTAGCCAAAGGCCAAGGCTGATTTTTTTCACATTTGATTCATAACAAATCAAATGTGAAAAATGGCTTTGTGCACACCCCTAATAGTAGTGTGATAGTGTGAGGAAGCTTTTCAGCTTCAGAGAGAACTGCTGGATTGTGCATGTTGATTTCATTAGGATTAATAAAAAAGTAGTGGCAGGAGTGGTTTGCACACTGGTGTCATATGGAGTTAGATGGAAAACCTGCTTCCATTTTTATGTTCGAAACTACATTTCTATGTTGTTGGTTAAAGGGCGGCTGAATAACATGGAAATGAGATTTTCAATAAAGTTTTTAAGGCTATTTTCTATGTGTTGCTTAATAGGCTCAGACAGATGACAACTCAGATAAGTCAATCCTGCCACTATTGTAGCTCTTTGTGGTGGCGACAGAAGCAAATGAGAGCATGATGTACTCTTGTAGTGGGCTTACCTAATCCGCTCTGAAAGCACTTGTCCTGTGGTGTGATGTTCATTCATCCCACCACACATGACGGTTTTTGGCCACACAAATGCAGTTCCTTACCAACAGTAAGATTGATCATTTACAGATAGATTCAATTGACATAAGAACAATATTATACATTACAGACTGGACCTCTTCTTTCTTTCTTTTTTATTGAGAATAAACAAAGTTACAAATAGAAATTTAATAAAATATGATAATAAACTTGAAAATTCTAAAATCAGTAACTCTTCAAAATAACTCCAAAGTCTTAGAAGTTCATAGTCTGTAAAGTATCTGAAAAACTCTATTACAGAACTCAAATTGGGAGCAAAGACTTTAAGCAGAGAGTTCAGAAAAAGCAATGAAAAGGTACATCTTTCAGGATCAGGGGTGGAGGTGGGACCGGGGCACTTCTAAGGCCATTTGCTAGGATTCTAGAGCAGAAATAGGTTTGTACTTGTCTCTACTTGAGATGCCCATGAGCATTTGGTAGAACACTGTGTGTAACAGGATGCTGGACTAGATGGGCTGTGGCCTGATCCAGCAGGGCTTCTCTTATGTTCTTATGTTCTTACAACATTCACATTTGGTGCCTCAAATAAGGGAGACCAGCATGTCAAACCAGAGGCATTTCCGCACTGCATCGCGTTCGAAACGGAACGCGTTCAGGCGGAAAGCTTAAGACAGCTCCGGGCGCTTTCCCCGTTCACACACAGACGCGCCAGAACGCGTGTAAACGCGTTCCGGAGCGTCTGTGTGCGAAAGGGGAAAGCGCCCGGAGCTGTCTTAGCCGGCAAACGCCGGCAAGGGGCGCGGAGACAGCCGCGGAGGCAGATCGACAATCAGCTGTTTGACAAACAGCTGATTGTCAAAGCCGCGCGGCGTCGGAGGCGAGCCCGCAGCTGTTCGGGAGACAGAAGCAGGCGCGAACGCTTCTCCTCCCGAACGGCTGCGGGCGGCTCGTCCGCGTTGGAACGCATGTAGAGCACTTTAAAGTGCTCTACATTTCGAACGCGGAAAAGACAGCTGCGGACACGTCGGAACGCAAGCCGCGCGCGGGCAATGCGGATGACGTGTCCGCAGCTGTCTTTTCCGCGTTCCGTTCAGCCCCGTGCGAAAACGTCTCAGGTTTGTTCTTTTGCATCTGACATCTTTGTTTGTTGTGCAGAAATAAGGTCTTTACAAACATTTGTCCAGATTCTCTTTAGCCATGGTTCCAGGAATAGTTGATCATCTGATTTCCAATGTAATGATATTTCTACCTTAGCAGCAACCAATAAGTTTGGATTAATTCTTTGTATTTAAAAACCTTATTTAAAAAAGAACAAGAATATCAAAGATGGAGTACATTCAATATTTTGACAGATTGGACATTTTGATGCTTACTTCTGTGTAACATGCACAGGCTTGCACCATGTGGCCCAGATACTTATAGCCTGCTCCAGTGCTGGCCAAACAGCTAACATAATGGTGAAGGAGGGTGATTAAAGGGAATATTCTAGTTTTAGGTTTTCTTCTGTCCCTAATCATTTTTAAAAAGTTCCAGTTGTAGAGATCTGTTGATCTGATTCCAGTTTGACCCACTTTGAACTAATCCAAACTATCATTGGCTTGTTCAAAAGGAACCAGTTCATAGAGAACTGAACTAGGGTTGCTTGTTCTAATGGACTGAACTCACCATGATGAATAGAAAGTAACATGCCAAAATCTTGGTTTTGGGTTTGTCTTTCAACTTTTCCTGTGTAATTCCTCTTTACCACCGTTTTCTAAAGTGTGATGTTTTATCAGAAGAAAAGGCACAGTCTATACTTTAGAAGCTATTATCTATTAATTTTACCATTTTGTATCCGTTCAAAAAGACAGCTATATGTCTCTCAACACATTTAAACTGGTCCTGTTAGCACTGTGGCACAACGATAAATATATAGATAATTATACTCCTGGCAGTTTTAATGCAACAACTGTGATGGATTTTATATGGGCAGGTTTTCCTAAATGTTTTTGTAGCATTTTCCCCCCCTTTCAGTGCAAAATTGTTGTAGCATATACAATTTTTATATTTGCTTGATCAGGGGATTCTTATAGTAGCACTAAAGTTTGGTCATCAGTACATATTTGGAAATTATGACCTATCCATCTATTTTTTATGGGTTTTTTGTTTGCTTTTTTGAAAAAATGATGCCCTCAAAAATAAATGTGAGCTATTAAACAACAAAAGTTTGTCTTGCTGTAACCTGCCTGAACCAAGAACCTAGAGTAAATATGTTTTTCACATTTTTGACTCTTGTATTATTAAGTTCTATATTTTTGTTTCTGTTATGCATTTGTATTGATCTATGGCTTTTTCATATTTTGTAAATTACAGTTTATTGAACAAATGGAAGATGTTGCTCATCTGTTCTATCATAATAGAAACAAAAACGAGTATAAAATAGAAACAAAATGCACAATGTTATGCACATAATCATACAAGGAATTAAAAATCAAATCAAATATAATCTTGATAAAATCATATGTGATTACTACTGTCAACTCAATACTGTATGTGTAGTGGGAATGAAAACAAATGAATAGAACAAACCAAAGAGAGAATTTTGATGCATTGATTGTATGTAAGAAACGTATCCTTACCTTCAGCTAGTTAGTTGTAAACATCTCAGTGGTTCATCATCAGGGGAAATTACCTTCCTCCCCTTGTGTTGATGCACAGAGGACAGAGGAGTTAATTTGAGGTATGAAATGGAGTTCAAATTTCACATTTTTAGCAGCAGTTCTAGACTCATCACAAAATTTGGAGTGTTTTTGTTTGCTTTTTTGTTTGTTTCTGTTTTGTTTTATTTTTCCTCCTGAGAGTGGCAGTTCCATCAACAAAAACATTAACCCTGTGATATTCCCCAGCAGCAACTACTAAACCCTCTCACTCTCATGTGGGATGCCATATGGATACATCCCTTGAATGGCAGATGAATTGGGTCTAGAAAGAGATAATGTGAAAAAGGAAGAAAGCAAAAAAGAAACTAAGGACTTCCTGCAGTTACTTTTAGTGCATTTTTGGAAGGGGTCTCAGGGGTCTGCTGTCCAAGACCATTATGAGACAGCATAAGTCCCAACTTCTCTGGAACACGCCAGTTGCATGGAGGGAGAAATAGCATGGAATAGGCATTCTATCTGCTGTACCAATAGACCTTGACAATGAGTTATACCAATGTACAGTCAGATAGTTAAAATACTAGTCTTGCTTCCTCCAACTCCTAGTACCATACTATTTTTAATTGTTTTAGATTTTTTAAATTTGAACTGTTATAAACTGGTGGGAGACCTCAGGGTATAGGGTAGGATAGAAATCGAAATCACCCCAACTACCATCACAGTTCCAGAAGAGATGGATAGGTGATTTTTTTTGAATGTAAATAAAAAACTGAAATGATAGATATGATGGCTTTTTAAAATGTCAATCCCTGACCACCTTCCTGGTCAGTGCTCTACTAGAGGAAAAACCAGCTGGTTTATTTGATTTGACAAATACTCTTTTATATTTTTGTTGGTGACAGCAGAAGGTTCAATGGTGCAGAAAATTCCCCTGTGCTGTGGATTAGCTGGCTACAAAATGACAGGGTAGAGAGATAAATTTCAAAAGGGTGGCTGTGACTAGACAATCTGCTTTGACAACCATGCATTGTGTCATCATCTTTTGTACCAGAAAAATCTCAAATGTCCACTAGATTCAGTAGGAGTCAGAACAATGAATAAGAATCATCCCATCTCTTTGTTTCTGTTCCATGATCCTGTAGCTTGAACTCCTACTTCTTAGGTAAATTTTTGCTGAGATCATAAAAATATTTCCTTCTCCTTCAGAGACTGTACAAACTTTTCTTTGCTTTCTCTTTAGTCTTTGGTCCTTTCCATATAAATGTGTTTCTCAATACTTAGGACTTTTTTGCACTTAACTTCAGTGGGATATTATCCCTCTGAAGTTAAGATCAGGGACAGCAGCCACTGGCCAGCATTAGCACTTGGATGGAACTGCCATGGTATGCATTTAGATCATCCCAGAGCATGTGAGGCCATAACAATGAGGTAAGTGAGAAAAGGTCTTCAGTTAACTCTAGAAGCATAATCTCTGCACATCTTATTTCTGCAACTGCACTCCACTCTGCATTGGAGGAGGATTGCAAATGAAAATACAATTGCTAAGCTACCAGAAAAGATGCTTATATTTCTACTTACATGAATTATTTAATGAGAGACCAAATGTACAACAACTTACAGCAGTGATTTATGAGTTCTAGTGCTTTAAAAAATCTTCAGTAATAATCTTCTCTGCAAAAGTTCATTTTCACCTTTTGATAGTACATCCTACAATACAAAATGTATCTGATTCTACTATACATCATTTAGAGGGGCTTGACGAAAAAACATCTTGATTTGGGTCATTTGGATGAGGACCAAGATATTTGCTCCAACCTAAGATGAGATATGAACTGTTGCCCTTCAAAGTAGGTGTAATAAATCTTTACAAAAGCAACAGGAACACTATCTATGACCATAACAGCCTGGGGGTGGGTGGGTGTAGGTGTTGTACAAATATAAAGATATAGTAATAAACATTAATTAATAGTTTTTAGAAGATGACAGTTAGCAAATACTTTTGGATACAAATAATATAAAGGCTGCAGTGCCTAATAACAAATGTGTGTTTTTTTCTGTTTCAGTCGATTGAAATAGCATATACATATACATACACACACATTGTCTGTCTGTCTGTCTGGATGCTTTGTCATAGGTAAACTTTAAATAATACACAGACATCAGGGAACAAGAATCAAAGGATGTGAAACAGGTTTCCCTCAACATGTCATTTACAGGTGTCCTCCAAAGAACAATCTAAATGTTCTTCTAAATAAATTACCAGGACCTCCGAAGACTGTCTGCTCCATTGTGCATGATACATTGCAGGAAATATATTACCACCTAATGGACAACAATCCATTGCTGCCTCAAATTCTATTTCCTTCCCATTAATAATGGATGTAGACCTTGTAGGCTTTTTCACACACATTCTTTTCCTCCCCCCATTTTCAACATAAAACAAGTATAACAGATTAAAGTTAGTGCTGGAAGCTGACATGTTTCCAAAGCCACTCTTTTCGTACCCAAAGAACCAGAAAGAATGGGAGAAACACAGACTGGGGTCTTTAGCAAAGTTCAAAATGCAGGAAGGCCATGACACACACCAATCACCCACACAAAAACATATAACATTTAGAGCTTTGCAGGTATACTTTGATGCTGGTTTCTTTCCGTACGAAATGGAAAGTCCAACCATTTTCATCAGTGCATTCCTACATAGCTTTAGGCCATTTCCCCTTTGTGCTTCTAGCCTGAATGATAGCTTTTATTAAATTCTAGTGTTCTCTTACCTTCCAACAATTTACACTTGAGTCTGTTGTTCATAAGGAAAGCAGGTTTAATCTGAAGCCAATTTATTGTTTATTGCATTCTGTCAGCCATTTTCAGTCTGTCTTCATTGAATCTAAGAACAAGCTCCAATTTTCTATGCATTCAGAATTTGAAAGGGACAAATAAAGGAAAGAAAAGCAGGAAATAAATTGACTTGTCTCTCAGCATCTCATTAGACAATCCCACTTATTATAAATACAAATGGCCCATCTGACATCTTAACCTTTATGTTTTCGCTCATGTTTATGTGCATCATGTTTCTTTTGGTCTTTCCAATACCTTCTATACTGGATATGTTCTTGGAAGAATAATCAGAGGCAATGTAGAAGAAGTCAGTGAAGTCAAAGAAGCTACTTTGCAGCATATTCAAGCATCAATTGCTTTCCTAATCAAGGTTTCTGAAATCAATCAATCAATCAATCAATCAATCAATCAATCAATCAATCAATCAATCATTATAATCTATCTATCTGTCTGTCTGTGTCTGTCATCTTCATCATCATCATCATCATCTCCATTAGCAAGATTAAAATTTTCTATATTAAGAGCAGAAAAAAAATTGCAACATGAAATACATAGACTAAGACCCTCATTTTAAGCAAATTTGTTTTGTGCAGTTTCAATATATAAAACAAATTACTAATTGAGAGATCTTGGTTAAGTGTTAAGTGGTATTAACCACTCTTATTTCACTTTAATAATTTCCCCTAGCATATAGGGTTTATTATCCACTTAATGTGAGCTTCACTTTCAGCAATGTGTTGCCAGAATGGAACCCTTGCATAATGTAATCACATTTCTTTTTGATAATTAATTTTAAACTAACAATAGCCTAAGAATTTGCAAGCTTCCTTTCCAAAAAAAGGATTGGCAAGTACATTTATTAGAGTGGATCTTGATGGTTGCAGATAATTGTTTCATTGCCTACAGTATCTGCTTGATTAGTTACTTGTTTCCTTCTTTGTGATTGCCTATTAAAATAAATATAATGTTTCAAGCCTGTAGCCACATTGCTCTGCCTTTTAATTTCTTTTACCTTTGTTTCTGATTGCTGTTCCCCTCATCTGAAAAGGAAAGCTTTAGTGTGATAGTGGCAACAACACTGAGGGGGGCATCACCATCATCTCCACCCTACTCCACACCATCTCACAATGCCCCTCATCACATACAGAGTCATCACCACCTGAGCCCCATTGCCCTCCTGCAATACTCACTGATTATGCCATCCCCTTGGAACATGAATCAACTCCCCACCACCCCCTCAGCCTCCTCTAATGTCCCCACTGTGTTAGCCTCTTGATGCATGAACCCCCTCCACCTCTTTCTCCCAAAATGCCCCCCCCATTGTGTTGCCCCCTCAGTGCACAAATCCACTTCCTACTGTCCTTCATCCTCCCACAACATACCCCGTTATGCCAACCACCAAGTGCACAAATTCACCTCCCCTAGTGGCTACCTCCACCCTTCCCCCCCCACAATGAAATCCCAACATGCTGAGCAGCCTATTACAAATTGTCTTGCATTCAATTCAATACAAATATAAATTGCGCACATTCCTAGAAAAAAGATTTAACTACAAGGGTTGTGGGATAAGAGGAAATGCTCCTTTCCTCTATGGCCCAATGTTCAAATATCACTACAGTAACAAGAAAAGAAAACAGTGAAAATGTTTCTGCATTATCACTGGGGCCTGCGATCTCCCTAACAAGGCCAGTTTCCAAAGATTTAGAAATGTTCCTTGCAATCCAAAAGGGAATAGAATACTTTATTGTTATAGCCAAGACATAACAATAGCAAGAATGAAAGAAAAATAGATAAAATTAATTGAGAAGAAACAAAACTCTAGTAACTAAACAAATATGAACATCATAAAATTAATCCACACTATCCAAACACCTGAGAATAGTCAAATTATTTAGATTCTCTTCCAAGTTCACATTCTTCCTCATTTAATGCCTCATATTTGTAGAAGTTACTTGTAAAGAAGGAAGGGGAAACAACACAGAGAAAATCAGCCCGGAGAAAGCAAACATTCTGAACAGAGCCATTAAAGCTCACAACAATGCTTCCAAGTTTATTGAGTCATATAATGGGCATCTCAGTATAAAATGAATTAAGTTGGTGTCTTTTATGAGAGGCAACAAAAGCTGAAGTGTCCATAGTCTGGGATGTCATAATACCTACTTAGGTAAGAGTTAATGTGAGTTGCTTTAAATTGAACAGCTGTAAAGTCTCTCCAGAGAGGCTTTCAGTAATATAGAATAAGTAAAAAGAACAGGACTGATTATTTTTATGTATTTTAGTACATTTAACTAGGGCTAAAATAAAAATAGAAAAGAAAATGACTCAGAGATAACATGAAACACTTGGGTTCTCATTCCATAGGTCTTTTTCTAGGTTAGAATGTTCATGGAAGACAGGAGGGGGCAGACTGGTGTGCAAACAATCTCGCCTAAGAACCATCTCCAAGCTATCTCCAATGGCCTTTTTTCACGGATATCCTGGCAATCCAGATCAGCAGGTCTGGAAGGAGCAGATCTGAGACTTGGGATATGCATGAATATTCGTAACATTTGTTCTTCATATGAATTTGGACATTCGCACAGAAATAAAATGTTACGACGTTTCTACATTAACATTCATATGAATACGAATGTTTCAGACATTTGTACAAATGTTTCAGATATTTATATGAATAGTTTGGACATTTGTAAAACTAGGGAGGTGGGAAAGCGCCTGTGCCTCACATCTTCAACAGATCCAGATTGCATTTGACATGGCTCAAGAGAGGTTTAAAGGTGGATTTAGGTCAGATTTGATGCTTGAATATTTCCAATGACCCCAATTATCATTTTGTGCTTTAGTCTGAGATCACAACTTCGAATTTTAAAGAATGGAGGCCATCTTGAATCTTTGGAAACCAGACCCCAAGTGACATTTCGGGGGGGTTTCCATGGACGTTTTTTTTTTTTAACTGGAAGGGGATCCTGTGAAATTTGGATAATCCCAATACTGTTTCCCCAGGAAACAGATCCAGCCAGGCAAAGGTCTATTGCTTCCCCCTGCTGCCACAACTGTGGCTGCAGCTGCCACCCTGCTCTACTCCAGTGACCCCCATCCACCCCCACTGCCCTCTGCCATCCCATGACTCCCCCATCTCCCCCTACTGCCACAGCTGCTTCCCACAGGCACCTAATATGCCCTGTTGCCCTCCTAATACAGCCACCACCCTATGCATGCTTCTTGCCACCCCTCACATAGCCCCCTGCCACCTTCTGGCATCTGGTCCCCTGAAGCCCCCGGCCACCCCTATGCCTTCTGCTGCTGTCACGTCCCATGTCCCTCTGCCTCCATCTACCATGCTCTGCCATATCTATGACTCTCCCTAAATCCCTGCTGCTGCCATCTCCTACCAACCCCTGCCATGCCCCACCATTCTCTTTGATGCAGGCACCTCTTCTGATGCTCCCCTGCCCTCTGCTGTGCCCAGTACTTCCTTAACACTGCTGCCACCTCCACCAGTTCCTTCAACCTATCATCACCACCCATACTCCATGGAAGCCTACCTTTCCAGGAGGACACAGGAGGACAGCTGTCTGGTGTGACCAGGCTGAAGGAGATTAAAGACAGCCTCTGTCCCCGGTCCATCCCAGAGATGGTCTAAAACTTACAAGTGTGACTGTGGCCTTAAAAAGAAAAAAAATAACATGCTTAACTAAATGATAGTCTGAAATGTTGCTAAACCTTGAAAAATACTTCAGTAGTGCAAGATACACTCTGGTATAAACAGAGGATAACATAACTTCCATTCTCATACAGGGCACTGGAAATGGCTTTTTGGGTTGATTTCACTGCCTCAATATGTACAGTATATATTATTCCATTCTCAGATTTCAACTGTACTTTGAAGCATCTTTAATGCATGGATAACGACCTGGCTGTCACTGGAATGGAAATAAAACAAAATAAAATAGCACCAACTAGAGTAGCTAGGGAAACATTTCTTTGGCTTTTTCAAGAAAAGACTGATTGGAAGAACACTCCTATATATTTGTAAATGGAACATTGTTAATTTCAGTTACCCTCAATGAAAGATCTAGGATAGACTCATCTGGTACCAAAAACCCACATCTTATTAAAAAAAAAAATCTCCAAGGCTAGCCAACTAGGACCTCTTCAAACTTGCATTGGGGACAGTTCCAGGCGGATCACAGGAATGCTGCATTCACACCATAATCCATGTAACTGTCACTGAGGCAGTTGGGGCTGTTGCCTGGGCTTACTTGCTGTGGACAACTTCAAAGCTATCCATAAGTAATTCCATGCCTTGGGAATGCTGCATCTTCAATAGTTCTGGTATTGTGAGGTGAGGGGCCTTTTGGTTTGGACCTTCAATCATGGCAAGGGATGGGTGGGACACCTGACAGCAAGGTGTTCCACCTGATACAGAACAGGGACACTTGGTGTTTGCATTTCTGTGAATGGCCTCATGTTCCTTATGTTGACTGGTAGGAAACTGTCTGCAGAGAAAATGTTCAATGCATAGATGAGGATGTAAAAATATATAGAGATCTTTAAAATTAAAATTATATGCAAAGTCCACAAGCTCTCAGCCAGGACTATCTATCAAAGTGATATTTAACACCATGAAGTGGAATTACAAGGACATTTTTGTAATTGGTATTATATTTAAAAAAACACAAAAAAACTATGAGAACTTTTGAAGCAAGGGGGTATGAGTAGGAAAAGTAAAAAAAAAGAAAGCTAAAAGAAAAATGATAATAGTATGGTGACAGAATGATATCAATAGAACAAGGTTAAATAAGGGAACAAAAATGCAGATATATGATTTTTTAAATAAAAAGTTGTAGATTAGAAAAGAATAAGAAATGAATTTTAAGGATAAAAATTATATTATAATTGAAACAAATTGTAAAAGCACAATGAAGATTAAGGTAATTAGTGAATTTAGAACTAGATGCTGTTTTTGTAGAAGAAATGTAATGAAAGTATAAGTTGATTATCATTAAGAATATAATAACAGAAGTATGGTTATGTGATTAGAATAGATTAGTAAATGCTAGTGTAATAGTTAATTAGGGTTAGATTTTGCCTGGTGTAGAAATATAATGAAGACGGGAGTGTATTAACAGTTATGAGGGTAAAAATATAAATTTATTTTGTGAATGATACAGATTATTGTTTAGGAAAATCATTATCTAGGCAATGGTAATATAAGTTAGATGCTTTTTTAAGTATTAAGTATGATGAAGGAACTTAATGAAAAGTGGTTCTGTGAAGTTTATAAGGCTAGCCAAAAAGGAGAAAGAGGAAGATAGAGTGTGGATGAAGCAGATATTGAAAAGAGAAGATGTTTGAAGAATGAGGAAGTCACCAAAAAAACCAAGACGTATGGACACTATTAGACTGGCTTATGGTGTTCTGTTATTTTAATTTATTAATGGAAAAAAACTTTTAATAAAAATTATTTATAAAAAAAAACATATTTAAGAAAATCCAAGGAATAAATTATCGTTGTTAATATGTAAAAAAAGAAAAAAAAGAAAAAAAGAACCAATATGCTTTCCTGTTTGATGCCTTTATTATAAGGTGATCACTTAATGGATCAAGTTGGCCATTCTTGTAATTCAGTTAGAAGGAAAAGACAGAGTGAATCTTTTGTGTTCCCTTCTGAACTTGAGACCTTGCTAGACAGGCCACTAAAATTAGTTGCATTATTCCATTTCACATTCTTATTACAGTTTGGGTATGAAAATGGATTAATTGTGTCCTAGCTTCATGCCTTGTTCTAATTTGACAACAAGAAGTGAAAAGAAGGAAATGCACATTTGTGGCCATTAGATTACATGTATAAAGGTCACCATCAATTAGTTTAGTACTCTCTGTCAAACAGTTACAGATAAATGTAAGCCAAATTTCTTGGAAATCATGTCACTGATGCTTAAATCACTGTAGGGACTATTTTCAGCTGCTGACCTTTTCAAGACAGGGAGCATGTCATAGCAGATATAATATGAAAAAGCCTTGAAGCAAAGATGGTTTTAAAAAAGGAATTTAAGTTCTAGAAATAACCTGAGCACACAATACCATACACTATTTAATTATACCAAATCTTGCATTGTGTGACTATTTCCATATTACACAGATAAGATCACAAGGTGACCCCTGCTGGATCAGGCTGCAGCCCATCTACTACAACATCCTGTCTCACACTGTGGCCCACCAATTATTTCTGAGCATCTCAGCAGAAGGCAGAGAAGACATTGACACATCTGTCTTCCATGAATTTATTTAATTCTTTCTTAAAACTATTCAGGTTGGTTGTTATCACCACCTCCTCTGGTGAAAATTCCATAGACCAATGAGCCTTTGCGGGCACATTCTGACATGGCATGGGAAACTTGTTTTCCATAGTCCTGCATTACAACACAGATTCAAAACAAACTTGCTCATCCTCACTTTTTATGTTTCCTGTGGTCTGCGTGGACAAACCACATCTTTTTCTCTTCTCCCCTTACCAAATATCCATCCCAGTGCAACCAGTGATTGGACACTCTTTTACCCTTCAAATCATGACTTCACTGGGCTGGGAAAGTCAAACTTCACCCTCTGTATTTCCTTGCCGCTGCATCAGAACACAGACGGCTTTAAGGTAGGGTTAGACAAATTTATGGATGACAGATGTATCAATGGCTACTAGAACGAATGCCTAGGTGCATCCTTCAGGCTGGGGGTGGTGGTGGAGGAACTGGGGTGCTTCTAAGGCCATCTGCTGGGACTCAAGAGCAGGAGAAGGTTTGTCCTTGTCTCTGCTTGAGATGCCCATGAGCATTTGTTGGGCCACTGTGTGTGACAGGATGCTGGACTAGATGGGCTGTGGCCTGATCCAGCAAAGCTTCTCTTATGTTCTTATGTTCTAGATTGTCTTTGATGCACTATTAGTCTTTCACTGTTCTGTAACATATGGATTTAATGTCTGGGAGTTCCCCCCATCTTTACCTTGCAAAGGGAAAATGGAGGATATTGTCTTTCTCCTTGCAGGAATGGGAAACAAAAGTGTGTTGAATCAGTCTCTCCTACCACAACTATCTGAGATCAGCTCTGGAGATAAGAGTGGAACCAATGCCAAGCACTGCCTCCAACTCCTAAACTCCATAGCCTCTCCAGAAGGATACTGTGGCCAATGGTATCAAAAGCCACTGAGAGGTCCAGGAGAACCAGCAGAGTAGCATTCCTCCTGTCTTTCTCCCGGAGGAGATCATCGACCAGGGCGGCCAAGATGGTTTCCGTGCCATGACCAGGCCTGAAGCCAGATTGAAATGGGTCTAGAAAATCTAGGACTGTGGTATCTTTCTTCCAGCATTGAGTACCAATGCAACATCCCATTCTTACTATCAGGTAAATTGCTAAACTGTCCATTAGGATGCCAACTGCACCTATTAAGATTTGTCTTAACCAGGTGGGGAGATAGGAGATGTTAATGAGGCCTTACAATCCATCTGAAGGAGAACCTTCGAGTGGTGCTCCAACTGTTACTTCCAAGGCATGTTCTATTAGATCTGTGTGGTGGATAATTTGTTCTGAGGTGTCATTTATATATGTGCAACATTCTGGGCCCACCACTACACATAATCCACCAGATTAAGCTAAAACAAAATCTACAGCAAGCATGGTTTGGGCCTGTTTTAACTCTAACACAGTGGCTCTGCTGCTTCCCGTGAAATAGTTTCAATCCGTCCTGAAATGGTTTTAATTTCGGTGAAGGCTGCCATTACCCCACGCTTTGGTAACATGAGACACCAGAAATATTGCCACTTGCTTATTTCTCCAGAGTTATACCTCTGGCTCTTAGGAAGTCGATGGTACAGGTGGTCACCGAATCCTATGTTGCCCAGGGTACAGACCCCATACCACCAAGGCAGTAATGTTTTCCATGCATATTTCCTACAAAACCAATATAACCCTTCTGCAGTATTCATAAAGTGAAGGTGTATCTGAAAAACCCATTGTGGTCAAGCTGTTCTTCATATGCCCCTTGTCTTTGAGTAATATTTATCCCTGTCCACACCAAAGGGGAATCTACAACTGCTTTTTCCCAGGCTGTACAATTTGTGTATAAGCCTCAGGATATGATTAAAACACTAATCATAAAATATGTAGATTAAATTAGTATTCCAGTGTTGTTCTTTTTGATGCTTTACTACAGCTTATCAAACACCTTTAAAGTCCTTGATACTTAAGGGGGGGAAAGCCTTCCTGTAATTAAAATATTACAATCCTCGGGTATAGGCTGTTATTGAAATGCATGCTTGGGACAATATTTCCCAGGGGTTCCATAACATTTACATTTTGCTTACCAGGTGAATAGTCCCAGCTTCAGGCTGAGTTAGAAAAGTAAAGTTACATGATCCCTTGATTCTAGTATATTCATATATTTGCTGTGCTGTGCTGGATAAGGACTTGGATTTTCATTTTTCTCAGACCCAGTGATTCATGTGGGATTAAGAGCTAAACATAATTATAATGTCTACTTGCTAACCTGAAACACTTCCATCAAGCAATAGACTTTTCATCCTTTTGTGGCTCATTTTCAAGCGGCTTGCTTTTGTAAATCATAAAATGTGGGAAATGAGTGGAAAAATCTAAAGAAGGATTAAACTTAGCAAATGACTATCACTGAGGCATCACCCACATGACTCTGGAAAGGGATAGGAGTCACAGCAGGAGCTTTGTTGATTTATTGTAGTAAGATAGCTTTAGACAGATATCCAAGAACCCACGGTAGAGCCAATAGTGTTGCTGCAGGTGGAACTTCCACTGACCATTGTGAAGACTGTGGTGGAAGTCGCACAGAACAACTGGAAATACAACAGGAAATCAGCCATCTTCTTAGCAAATCATAGCAAGTTCTATCAGAATTTAAGGGCATTTTCACACTTTACCTCCAATCCTAGGAGGTGAAGTGCCTCAGCACTTTAGGTATCTGCACATAGAGATCCCTAAACTATTTTAACTTAGGTGGTGCTTAACTAAACACCGGCTGAATTGATGCTGGGGTGTGTAACTGCATGTGCAATGCTAGTTGCATGCTGTGACGGATTCATTTTTGCAGGCAGAAAAAGGGCGGGAGGATTTCCCAAGGCCTTTGCAAACATCTTCTGCAAGCTGCAAAAAGAGTGGGAAATATTTCCCAGGCTCTTTGCAAACATTGGCTGCTAGCTAAAAAGAGCAGGAAAGTTACCAGGGACTTTGCAAGACTGAATGACAGGAGGGAGAAGTTACTTCAGCAAGCACCAAACCTAGCCAGTCAGAGCACCAGGATCTCTCCCTATTTAACCCAGAGAGCTAGGGCTCTCTGTGTCTTTCCCTGGGCAGGTTTTGCAGGGGACTGATCATTGGGGGAGCTTGCTGAAATCTTCAGCCTTCTAGGCCTGTGTGCTCACTGCTTGTTGGGCAAGGGGAAAGAAGGAAGGTTGGAGCCTATCTTTGGGGTAGACTTCAGGGTGTAACTGGGAAAATACAGGGATGCTGAAGGGGCTTCTTGGCTCTGGTTAGAGCAAGTAGACTCCTGAGGCCTTTTCGCACGAGGCCACCTTGAACGTGTGGAGAACACGTGGAAATGGAGCATTCGCATTGCTGGGGTGGCGGTTCTGTCCCAGCCTGTCTCCGTGTGTTCCCTGCGTGTTGGAGATGTAGAGCAGTTAATTTTGCTCTACACTCATCTTTCTGTGTTCGAAGCATCTCCGGCCATCCAGGGAGGGAAGCATTCACACACACTTCTCTCCCTGACAGCTGTGGTCATGACCCCACACCACGATTGCCCAAAAATTGGCTGAACAGGTGGTGGAGGCACGGAAATAACTTACCTTGCCAGCTCTGGGGTTGCCATCTGCTGTGGTCTGCGCAGGTGCGCAGACTCTGGTAGACAGGACCCACAGGACCCTGTCTACGGGGAGTGTGTGTGCCTGCGTGATGGCAACCCCAGGCCGGCAAGGTAAGCAAGCGCCGCATGGGGGGGAAGGTGGCTTGCTCCCAGCTGCTGTAGTCCCATCGGGACTGCAGGAGTCCAGGGCAGGGGGAAGCCGAACTGATGGCTGTCTATGGGCCGGGTACTCTGCTGCTCTGGCAATAGACCAGACCCACCCAAAGCCCTGAATGGGTGGGTCCAGTCTACTGCCAGAGAGGCAGAGCACTAAACCTATCGGAACAGATTGTGGGCATCTGTGGGGTTGAGCCACCTCGATCAAGGTGGCTAAGCCCTGCAGAGGTGCCCCGACACTACCCATGTGGGCGATCTGCCCAATCAGAAGCCGTGCCACATGCACATGGTGCATGTTCCCGGCTGCCCTGGGTCATTGAGACCCAGCACAGGGAGAAGGTAGGACCTCTGTGTGCGTGCATGTCCCCAGGCCCTGGGTGGGTGTCCAGGGTGGGTGGGGGATTGGGGCGGTTCCTGCCAGTTGTAGGGAACCAATCCAGTCCTTTACAATGTGCAAGAATGGGGGGAAGCCTCCTGACAGGTCTACCTGCCCCTGGGCGCTCTCACCCAATGGCGGGCCGGCCTGGGAGAGATGTCCCCGCCTCTTCCAGGCCTTTCCCGGCTAGGACAGTTGGGAGGGTTTCCCTGTTCACACATAGGCAGGCAGGAACACGTGTAAACTTGTTCCTGCCTGCCTACGTGTTAATGGGGAAACCATCCCAACCTGTCTTAGCTGAAGTGCATTACAGCCGGAGTGGTTCTAAGTTTTTGAGTTGTTTCCTCAATCCCTGTACATCCATACAAGTTAAGTCGGAGATTTCCCTCACAGGAGTCCAGTTCAAATAGCTTACTCTGACATATTGTTATGTATGTTTAAAGGGAGTAGAGGCATTTGTACACCTTGTCCCTTGGTTGACTAGAGGCTAGCAGCCTTGGGCCATGTGAATGCAGTCTAAAACTACAATGCCAACGTAATAAAGATCTTAGGAATTGGTTGTTTGCAGAATTCAACTTCCAAAGACCTCTGTTCAAATGAATAAATCTAAGAAGGGTGTTTAAAAAGCAGCTACACAGAAGCTGTGAAAATGTCTTCTTGTTAATTCTCTCTTCTTTGCCAGAAAATATTTTTAGCCAAACAAATTAAACACTTGTTGGTGTAAAAATCTGGAAAATTTTTAGCATACACACTGGCCGTATACAATCATTATAGCACTTACCTCCTCCAGGTTCAGTGAAAGTTCATCTAATTCTGTGTGGCCTTTGATTAAAACATTTTTCTGTCTAGGCATTAACTACTCTGATGTCCATTCTTGGATCTTTCTACGCTGACCCCTTGATACCATGTACCTTGCAGAATCCCTTACCTGAGTGCTGTGCCAAGAAAAGGCTGGGCTCTGCCAGGGACAGACACCTCTGGACCTCATATGAAGTTTATCCACACCATACCCTGTAACACTCTCCGTGATCTTACCAGTGGGTCTATACGAACAAGACCTGCTGATTCAGGCACCAAAAAGCTGTGATCTGGATCAGCACTATCTGAAAAATGTCACTGGTCCAGTCCAATTTGTGCAAGCTTTGAGGCTGATCTCAGAGTTTTCCTAGCCTTTAAGTATTTGGGGGCATGCTTTGGTTCACTGCCAAAATGGGTTTTCTGGTAGTCTCTGACATGGTGACATGCCAGAACCACAGTCTGAATTGTCAGTGGAAGCTCACCAGAGCATTGGGACTTATTCCAGTTTATATTCTGGAATTGGAATCTTCCATCCTCATGTTGGTGCAGAGGGCCAAATATTTTTGAAAGGTTTGAGTTCAAACCAGAAAGAAAGAAGGAAGGAAGGAAGGAAGGAAAGAAAGAAAGAAAAGGGCAAATTTTCTCTACAAGTCTCCTCAAACCTTAGTATCCTCTTAAAACTGAGGGTGATACAACACATTCTATCAGCTTTCACACATAAATTTAATCCAGTTTCCATTATCTATAAGCATCCTTCCAAAAGCATACTTATAAAATTGGCTGGTGCCATGGAACAGATGGATCCTTTTTCTGTATCCATCTCTTCCCAGTACATTCTCAGTCTGAAATCCTGGCAGTCACATTTGCTCTCAAATTTGTTAGCTAGCATTGTAATAGCCACTTTGGCATTCATCGTTTTATCTGGTCTAAGACTGCAGACAATGAGAAGAAGAAATATCCTGCTCTAGTTGACCATTTACACACACACACACGTACACACACAGCATTTTAAAAATAACTACCCACAGAAAAACACAGACAGGGAAAGAAAAGGTGAGAGGCTGAATTCTAAACAAATCTTCTTTAAACATTCTTACTTGGCGCAAAAATGATTAAACAAGCTCCCTATGTGTTATTCATGGAAGGACATCTGGTAATGCAGGAAGAAATTTGAGTCATTTTAGACCTGAACAATAATGTGTAGTCTTCTTAGTTTCAGTTTTCTTTTATGTATGTGTATCATACAGTTTTTTAAAAAGCTAATAGTGCATAGTTTACCTGGCATGTATGCTGACTAGCTTCCAGTATAGCAGGGTATACTGCAGCATTCTAGATGTTTGTCCTATCCTATGCCATGGGAGTGCAGTGTGGCTCAGGAACCTTTGGAGGGTTGATTCACCTGTTGGTGACTTCACATATTGGTTATCCATATTGTTAGGATATCTTAACACATGTTCAAACTTTTCATAGGGATGTGCATGAAGGACATTTCCCCCCTTTGATCTGATTCAAATGGAAGGGGAGAAATGTTCATCTATGTGTGAACCCTCCCCCCCCCCAAATGCAGAGGGCTTTGACTTCACAAGCAACCATTTGACAAAGGTTCACACATGAATGGAACCCCCATCCCTTCCTTTGTATCCACCTCACCCCCCACCCAACACTTCACCCTCCCTAGTGGCTCAACCTTATTCAGGAATCATGAGAAATCTCACACAATTCCCTTGGAATCATGGAGAATCATGCAAGATTTCCTGTGACTCACAAATGGGGTGGCCTCTCCAGCTGCATATGCATCTCTGGGAGGCATGGGTTGAGCTTCTGAGGAGGGTGTGATCGCTTTAGTGGAGGTGGTGAAGGTGGTGGCAGCCAGATTTGAGGTAAGGAAGCATGGCAGTGAGGGACAAAGCTTCAATGGAGGCTGGATATATTCGCTTTGCACATGATTCATGCATGAAGTGTTGAAGCTTCGAATATGAATTTGAAGCTGACAAACATTTTCCCCCAATCCACACAAGTACTTCTGACAGTAACAAAAACACACAAATAGCAAAGTCAGTGGTAGTCAGTATGAACATTCCTCTTTCCCATTATCAAAAACTGAGAAAAATAAACTGGCATTCTGTGAATCAGTGTTTTACAGTTTGGCCAGTACAGTATATCTGTTGATATTATATGCCTGGATTTTCATTTTCTTCTTAAATGTACATTTAAATGCATAAGGGTGTATGCTGGGTTGAAAAATCTTTCCTTCATTTGCACTTATGTACTTATGCTGCTGTGAACCTTGTGCTTAAACTCTTTACAATTGAATTTACCAATCCCCAGACTTCCATAATCTTTGCTAGGTTATACTGAAGTCAAATTCTCTACAGTAATTACTCTACTCTACTTCTACTCTAATTACCAGCTTACCTTTCTGTAAAAAGTATATGCCAAAATAACAGAAGAGATTGACACCAACAGTCATCAGAGAGAGAACCTCTTCCCCTAAATTAACACTAGCTCTGAAAAGCCATTAGTATGTAACACAAAGACCAAAAGGTGAGAGCAGCTAGTTCACCAGGATTTGCTAAAGGAATAATTTAATTTACAGACTAATTTTGTCCATGGTACTAAGACAGAAGATAGAGGTATGCAGAAAGAAGGAAAGAAGGGAAAATGGGGAGGGGGGGGGACCCGTATACAGTCAGGCAGCCTGCACACTTTTAGGATATTCAAACCAATGTTTGCAGGGTTTTGGTTTTTTAAAAAATATATTGTGAATATCAATAGCATATAATCAAGATCAGCAACATTTTTTTGTCAATGTTGCCTGAAGTGGCATCAGGTTTTTTTTATTTTAAAAAACACCAAGGGACATTAAAGAATTACAATAATCACTTCAAATAAAGAGAGTAAAGTAATTTCAGAACATGCTGAAACTTGCAGCAAAATTACCAGGATCAATTCAGTTGAAAAGGGTTTTTTCTCTCTCAGGTGTGTGTGTGTGTGTGTATGTTTAAAATGTATGCTGTATGAAAGGAGGATGCAAGGATATTGTCAGCTTCAATAGGAAAGTTTCAGAAAGTTAATGTCACCAATTAAAATGCCCTATTTAACATTATGGATCAAGGATTGCTCATGTATGTATAGCTCTAATATTAGTATGTTTGTGATAGAAATTTATTTTATTAATGTATTAATAATAGAAACTTACCTCATGATCTGAAGAAATATGGTGCCCACATGAACTATCAATTCAGTTAGCCACGCCTCTTCACACAGATAGACTTCAGTGTCCACATCAACCTGGGGGAAGATAGCAGTTGTGTGTATTCATATTTAAGCCCATTCCTACTCCCAGCAACTCCCAGGGTTGCTGCAACCCTGAGGCCTTTTTGCACGAGGGGGTTTGGAAGATGTTTACAACACACCAGGACACTGCATTCGCTATTGTGGGGCAGCCGGATCCATTCCAGTCCGCCCCAAGTGCCCTGGCATGTCGTAGACACGTTCCAAAAGCAGAGCACTAAAAAGTGCTCTCCACGCATTCTGAACAATCCAGAACACCCCAACTGCCACGGAAGAAAAGCATTTGCACACTCTCCCTCTGTGACAGCTGGGCCCCTCCCCCAGCCTCCCCCGATTGGCTGCCTTGCAGCCAGGTGTGGGGAGGCATGCTGGGTCCCTTCCCTGGGTTCCTGCGAGGTGTGTTGGCCTGGATCAGGCCCATGCAAGTGGCAAGCCCCCCACTCAGCCCCCCCCAACCCACCCTGGGGTTGCACATGCATGAATGATGCTTACTGGAATAGGCCAGCAACGTTCTGGGCATGCACATGGGGCAGCCCCTCATTGGCCAGGTATCTGCCTGGCCTCAACTGGCCATCTGCACAGGTGCAGGTGCCCAGCCAATGAGGTGAGAATAGTCTCCCCCTCGAGGTGTATCATGCCCCTTCTCTGTTTATGTTCAGGAAGGCGATGAAGACTCACCTCTTTGTCCTGGCCTTTGGCTGAGGTGATTATACTTTTCCCCCACTACAGACACCATTATTTTAATATAGAGTATATTGTTAGAAATGCTGGATTTTTAAAGTGTTTTAATGAATATTATTACTTTTAATATAGAGACGTTTGTAATTTGTTGTTTTAAAAGTTGTTACTCGCCCTGGGATCTTTGGGTGTAGGACGGGATAGAAATACAAATAATAAATATAGGGACGAAAAAGCTTCACTGTTGCATTCCCCACGATCACCTGCCAACCAGATTCTTCTCTTCTGGTCTCCAATCTATTCCCAGTGAAGTGGGAAGCCTGTGTGAACTGTAGGTGGGTTCATACAGAATTCTTTACTGCAAACCACAAAGAACCAAAGGGATGACAAAGGTAAGCAAAGTAGCATGTGTGTGAGAGAGAATAGATTACCTTCATCCACAAGAGGTTAACAGCATTAAGAACAGACTCTCAGACTACACAAAGTACTGGCATATGTCATAGAAATATAATATTCTTGGAAAATGGAGCAGGCAAGATATGGATTTACCACCATTGTTCAAACAAGTCCTCAAACTGTAACTGTAAAATAATAGTTTTCTTATTATCTTAGCTCATCTTGAACTTATAAACTCTTGAGATATCTCAGGGATATGTTCTTATACAAATTGTGAATAGATTATGATAAATCACAAAAGGCTGCTTTAGAATTTCAAAGAAGAACCGTTTTTGCTTATTCAATTAAGTTTTGATTTTATTGTGCATTTTTATAACAGATATTCACAATCCTGCTGACATTTTCAATATGGCTATCAATGTCTCTCATTACAATTACTTCAAGAGCTTTGAACTTTATGCTTTGACAGGAAAGAAGGAAACGCTGATGACATTAGATTTTATGTTTTCTTAACAAGCCTCTGTAGACCTTGCTTTAAAAAGTAAAAGTGTTCCAGAGCATAAAAATCAATTATAATTATGGTGGAAGAAAAGATGAGAAGTACAATTTCATCAACTTTCTTGAAGTTAAATGATCTTGACTGTGTTAAGGACAGTTACTCTGAAAGTTAAGTCTCCTTGTGAAACTTAGGTCTTGGTCACATTTACCTGACTGGTGGTATAATAGTATACCAGTAAAGACCCAGCACAGTGGCAGGCATTCACACTGGGTAAGCCCTGTACTCGGCCAGCAGTACTCAAAGTGCAAAGTACAGATGTCCAGGTCAGGGCAGACTGGATTTCCAAGGCAATGTCCAAAGCAACATGGTCAACCTTCTTCTGGTTCACTTTCGGGAGAGGTTAGTCAACTCTGGTGGTGGCAGTATGTGGAAGCACTTGCCTAGTCAGCAGACCACCACTCACTATCAGAACTGCAAACAGGTCCTCAATCTGTAAAGATGGTCTTCCTGCTTCTTTTTCCTTGAACAAATATTCTTCAGATAAATATTAAATTTATTGAGAGGGAAGAGGCCGTGATCACACAGCTGACAGAAGAGGTAAGTGTCCACTCTTAACAATACAACCTTGGTATGACTATGTCTCCAGATAATGCCATATGATATTTTACAGCTGTGAGTCATGACCAATGTCTGAGCAGCTGATGTTTGGCCAGTTGCTTGACAGTTGTGCTAATGAAAGACATTACAGCAGGGAGGAAGCACTGCCAAGGAATTCAAGAAGTGCAGGAGGAGGAGGAAGAAGAGAAGCAGCAGCAGGAGGACAGTTCAAACAACTGAGTTATAATTAATCAAAAGGAATCTGAAATGTTTCTCTGGAAGATGATTACACATACTAGATAACATCACATATAAGGTTAAAGATACAACATACCTATCTTTTAGAAGAATTAGATACTCAGATCACAGCTTTCATGAAGATTTTTATCAATGAAGACCCATCAGTGAGGAAATGGAACCTTTCATGATTGATTTCTTAGTATCTCTGGAAAACTCTGAAATTTATCTTGATGGTTTTGAGTGTTAGAAGTGGGATAATTATTTTCAGCCAACTGAAAAAAACACAAA
The DNA here is from genome assembly GCA_023333525.1 of Aspidoscelis tigris stejnegeri. NCBI lineage: Eukaryota > Metazoa > Chordata > Lepidosauria > Squamata > Teiidae > Aspidoscelis > Aspidoscelis tigris. The sequence goes on from JALMGA010000004.1 coordinate 63,405,915, forward strand.
CCTATGCAATTCACACTAGAATAGACGGTTGTTAATCTGACTATAAAACTTGTTAATATTTTGCTTATTTAAAGTGTGGATTCAAAGTTTTTCATTTGGGAAAGTAATGTACAGACTATAATTTGCTTGTTAAAATCTTGTAGCTTTAAAAAACCTTTAATCTGAAGATGCACCTAATCTTAAACATCTACCTTCTTTGGAAGATAATGGGAACAGCCCAGTTACTACCAAGTCAGATAGTTTAGACAGGTTGGGCTCAGGGATGCAGGGATACTGGAACTTCCACCTGCAGGGATACCTAGTCTTTCCCAGCTTCCCCCCGGGATACTCAATGCAACACTGTTCTAGAGGGGGTGTTGCTGTAGTCCATAGAAATTCTATTTCTCTTACCAGACAGCCAATTCACTCTGTGACAGGGTTTGAAAGGCTGTTCTTGTTGTTGGGCCAGAGAGACAGAATAGGAAGGATACTAATGTACTGCCCATCCACTGCCAAGCAGCCTCCGTATCTGAGCTGGCTGAGATGATCGCAGATGTGGTTTTAATTAAGGGCACCTGAGTGATGCTGCCCCACTCGGCAGAGGTGGGAACAATAAAAATTTCTCCCAGGCCCAGGAGTGGCTTGTAGGTTGCCGCCCTCACCGCCACCGTTTGGGGGCTTTACTCAGAGGAGTTAATAACAGGAGAACATGAGATAAATGCTTAAAATTCCATTTTGGCATCTTTGGACTCTTTTGACTTTCCCTGCAGGAGTTAACAAAGGGAGGACAGGAAACACTTAAAATTTCACTTTGGCTTTTCCTGGTTCTGCCACTTTCCTTTGCAGGAGTTGACCGGGTGTGGTGTGGGTACACGTATGTTGCTGTGGGTGTTGAGTGTGGGTGTTTGTTCAGCTTTTTGTGTGTGTTGTATGTGCATGTGTTGGTGAGTGGGTGGGTGTATCTGGGTGTGAGTGGATACATGGAATCATGTACCAAGGCCAGGCAGGAGAGGGAAGATTAGGTCAGGGGGCATTGCTACAGTGGTTATGGACAATTTGGGGGTACTCCTGGACTCTGTGCTAATACTTGAAGCCCAGGTGGAGTCTGTGGCCAGGACTGCCTACTCCCAAATACAGGTGGTATGTCAATTGAAGCCTTTTTCGGACAGAGGTGACTTGGCCACAGTTATCCATGCTCTGGTAACCTCTCGATTAGACTATTGTAATGCACTCTACATGGAGTTACCCTTGAAGACAGTTTGGAAGTTACTAGTGCAAAACACAGTTGCTAGGGTGATGATTGGGGCATCTACCGAGCCCAATTCAAGATGTAAACTCTGACTTATCAGGCCCTAAATGACTTGCACCCAAGTACCTTAAGGAATGCCATCTCCCATATCGACCTGCCGGTGCCCTAAGATCTGGAGGTGAGGCCCTCCTGGTTGTCCCACCAACCTCAGCAGTGAAATGGGTGGCACACGGGAAAGAGCCTTTTTAGTAATGGCCCCCAGGTTATGGAATAACCTCCCCCTCGAAGTGCATCAGACCCCTTCTGTGTTAGGAAGAATCTAAGAGGATACAATGTGAAAACTAGTTGGTATCTCAGACCAATTCTTTGTTATCGGAACATACCTTAATTGGCATCTGGAAGATATCAACCTAGCTGAGGTAATATGATTTTCATTGGGAAGTTGTCTAAGAGGATATCACCTGTTGGCACCTAAATCACACCTTTGTGTTTTCAGAGATCAGCAGGCACAGCTTAATTTGCATGTCCAGAGGTGCAAAGTTCCAGCCTTGCATATCTACAAGAGGAAGTAAGTACCTTATTTGGGCATCCAGTGTACATAATCACGGCCCTCCAGCTCATGTGCTTTCCCACCATAGATAACTCCATGGTCCAAAACTAGGTTATGAACCTCTGACCTGACCCTAAGAATTTGGGAACAGCAGAGAAGAAGATGAAGGACCCCTACTTTAGATTCCAGGCATGATATCATTTCCATCCATCACCTAGATCTGCCCTCTATACTGGAAGATCATAACAGGACTCTTAAACTGCCGCTTTCCATTTCCATTGACTGTTGTTCCACTATAGCTGGAACTTCAAATATTTTGTATTTTGCTCACCAACTTTGCTGAGATAGCTTACTCAAGAACAGTAATTTTGTTGCTGGTGAGTTTCATAGTTGCATCCCCCCTTTTCCAACAATTCTTCTCTTTCACCGGTTGGGACTTCTAAAGGACTGGAGGATGCCATGGTGAGATTTCCAGAGGAGTTTCCTGAGTGCTTGTTTATATTGTTAACATTTGCAATCAGCCATTTTTTGCCAAACTTCACAGTTTTGCTGTTTTTGTCATTCTGGATCTTTTTGGTGTGTTTTTAATAAAGTTTCATTATTATTTTTGCAGAATTCTTTGTTTTGAAGTTGCTTGTTGCCTTTTTCCTGATATTTTGGGTTGTGCTCTGGTTGATTTTCCATTTTTTAAACCTGTTACCTACAAAACAAAGGTGGAGTCTTATGTTTTCAAAAGCTTCCCCATCCTCACTGTCCAAAAACACCCAGTGTCCCAGACCATAGCTTATAACAAGACAAGTATGTAAAAGATTATCTTCACTAATGCTTAACAAGGCTTGGGCTGATCCAAAATCCATGACAGAGGCTATATTATGCATCAGTTCTACCAGTAGCAGGAGGTTCTTCTCATACATTCTGTAAGAAGCTCCCCAGTAATAAAAATCTATCTGAAAGGCGAAGAGATTTCAGATGTTAGGTTCAAATGCCCTTCACAGATGTAGTCACACCAGCCAAATTGCTAGCCAAACTCTTGTCATTTTACTGAAGATGGCAACTGACCCACAAGATACTCACTGAGAGCTATCATCTATGAGTATATCTTCATTGGGTAGGGAAAAAAAATAAATCTTTATAACAATTGAAAATAGCAAGTTTTTAAAAATTGTTCTAAAAACTTTCCTAGTATTTCCAATTTTTATATAAAACATCTAAGGTTTCTTACCAAGAATGAAAACAAAATAAATTGCTTTTAATATTCAATTTTCTTCTGGCAATCTGAATTAATTCAACACTGAGAACCAAGGAAAGACCTAAAGGAAAGGCTTGTGAATTAAGTAAAATATATTGTTTAGCATTTCCCCACTTTATGTTCAAACTCAGTGGGGAAAAAAATTGACTTCCTATATTTGTAGCCTTTAGTTGCCCTAGATGTATTGATTCTCTTCTTTCTATCAGTGTTCACTATCAAACTTTAAAATAGCTTAACTATAAAAATTGCTTTTCTTCTGATATTTATTTCCCAATCTATGCATTCTCAAAGAAAGAAGAAAACAAATAGACCTCTTGACATGTTTTTTAAAAACAGCAGTATTAAAATATCAGTGCCTAATAACAATAATAAAAATCCTTTAGGACTGAAAATTTGCCATTAGCATTTCAGCTGTATCGGTGTCAATTATTTTTCTTACAATGTTTGCTTCAGTGCTGGTTGCCAAATGTTTTGAAATCTGTCTTTCAGCATAATATACTTTTATATAACTTCCTTAAAAAACAAAACAAAACACTAGTATGATTACTTTATTATATCTGGTGGATGTGTGTACGGAAATAACACCCTAGCATCATTACACTGAAATAAAATCTAGTATGTCCCACCTTTCTTCACTGACATCAAAGTTTTATCTTCCTTGAACAGCATCCTTTTAGGTGAAATAGAAAGGCCCTGTTTAATTATCAATTTCCTGGTTGGAAATGTCAAATCCAAAGTAGGGGAACTCCACAGTTTTGATGTCCCCATTACCCCCACCATAGGTGATTGCGGGGTACAACTTGTAAACACCACACTTCACACATCTTGATTTTTACATAGGACACCCTGCTAGCAACAGGAACAACCATCATGCAGATCCTTTCTTTGTGTGAGAGCATACTATCTCAAATAACAAACATTTCCATTGCTGACTACAGTAGACTGGCCTCTATAGAATGCACTGATACATACTGTGTGGAAGATACCATAAGGCCTACACAATATTTAGTATTTTAATCCAGACCTTGAACTAGTTATTCATATAAGTACCTTCCTCTCTATCCTCCCACTTTTCCTATTGTGTTATGTAGCTTGGGCTGTGGTCACACTTAAGGTTTAATCCAGCATTGGTCCACTTTTGGGGTGCATTTCCACTGGCTCTTTGGTCCGGCCTGAATCTGGTTCGAGGGCCAAACATATAGACCCTTTGGATGGGATTCCCCATTTCTGTGGACTAAATGTCCAAAAGTATAGGGAATCCCTGTTCTGATTTTGAAAGGACTCCTGTTATAATCCCAATATTTATTAATGGGAACGTTAACCATGCTGATTTCCTCCACTGCCACCCACCATTTACCTTCCCTCCACCCCGTTCTGTCATCATCTCCCACCATTTGTCTGCCCCACCCAGCCTGTTCCTCTGTCTTTCCTCATCTCCTGGTGTTTGCCTTCCCCCCTGCCCCTTTCATTCGTCTGTTCGAGAACGGTGGGAAGGCAAGCAGTGGGATGACAATGAAACATGGAGGGACGGGGGGGGGGAAGGCGGGAGACAGTGCCCCAATGCAGTCAGGACAGCTGCAAGGAGACCTCAGCAATGGTTAAAAAAAAAAAAAAAACAGGTTAAAACCCAGATTTTTTTTTACCAGCCTTGGAGTGAGAGAACACATCGGCAAAATGGGAAGCTGTTTTCTTTCAGTCTTCAATAACTCAGGATAGATAATGTGGAAAGAAAATTACTTGTCACTTTGCTGATGTGTTCTCTTGCTCTGAAGGTGGACTGAACCTGGATTAAACCTTAGGTGTGACCACAGCCCCAGATTATAAGCCTAAGGGCAGCAATTTGTCTATATACTGTAAGCCACTCTGTCTTCCGGTGTAGGGATAGCATATAAATAAATTGAAGAAATAAAATAATAACATGGCTTTTTCCTTTTTTTCATCAACATGCTGTTCAAAATGCCTCCATATACTGGGAGTATAAGTATCTCCTTCAAGTTTATCTCCTATCTGAAATATACTATATGGGCACAGCAATTATTTCCACCTATGATTCTCCCCTTTTCCAGCTGGACATCATCTGCTCATTAATTCAGATTAACAAAGAAGTTCATAACATTCTAGCTGAGGGTGACATATCTAGGACACAGTGCAAAAATGACAATGTTAACAATAGGACAGACATATGTTAAATGCTTGTATTAAGAATAGTGAAATTTCCTGAACTATGACAAGAATAGAAGATTACTATAGTTTCATTTTGTAATGATGGAGTCAATTTCTCCTGTGTTTATATAAATACACACTCACAGTCTTAGTTATTCTGTATTTGCTTGTCCTGGAGATTTGGGGTGAGGGGGTTCTTTTTCATTTTTGCTAATGGGCTATGCAATATTCCTGTATATAGTACAGATTGCCATACTACTAAAGTGATCCAACTATGGCATAAATGGATCTTTCTGATTAAGTTACAATAACAACCTGACTTTATGGAGCAGCTGTGCTAGATAACCCCTTGAAGATGTAATGTTGCTCTAGTTATAGAACCACTTGGATTGTAAATATAGCTCCTTGCTATACCTTGGTGCCTTATGAGCTCTGTTGCATTTCTGAATGTACTTGGGGGTGATTTTGTCAACAGTTTTGCTCCTGTCATGATTTCAAAATGAAACCAGAGCCATATCAACCAGAAAATTCCCCGGAGCCACAGGGAACCTGTTAGATTCCTTGGCCCTGGTCATACCTTTAGTTTAAGATTACTACAGGTCATCTTCAGGTCACATTACTTATATTATTTTTATTCAATTCATTTTCCAAGCCAGCCTACCCCATTAAATCCTTTTAACCAGAGTCCTCTTTTCTGGAGGACTAAGCCCATCCTGGCATCCCAGGCCATCTTCCTCAGTGTGAGAGGCGAGTAACCACCCCTTCTTACCTCAATTTATGTGTATGGTTAATCTATCTAGCATTTTTCCACAAATTTTATTATTATTAAAATTAATTGCATTAAAAAGAAAAGCACATAAAAAGGAAGGGAGCATGGAGGTTGTGAGCAGGCTTAAAAAAAGAACCACAAATACATACCTTCACCTCCCTTCAGCGACACAGTGGCATCCTACAAGAAAGGAGATTGATTTGATGCAGCAAAAGGGGAGGAGAGCCAAGAGTTCTGTGGAGGAGGCTCAGGTCAATCATGGAGAAAGCTGTGAGTGATGCAGACCAAAGCGAGGAAGGCCTGAGGATGACCTATAATGATCTCGGTGTAAACAGAATTGGTACAACCTCAGTTTGAATTATGAATAGGATGTCCTGTCTCATATAAGTGTGCCCACAGCCCATATGTCATAGAGGTCCAATCACTTCAATAGGTGAAGGCTTTCCTTGTCTTCTGCTTGAAGCCCAGAAGAATTTGGTGGGCCACTGTGTTTGATGGGATACTGGACCAGATGGGCTATGGCCCAATACAGCAGGGCTCCTCTTATGTTCTTATGTCCCAACTTCCACTAACTGAGACAGGGAACTGTTGAGGAGTAGGCTGAATGATATGCCAACAACACTATTATAACTTCTATTACTACAAACAACCCCTCACATCCAGTCATAGAGCTGATAGGCTGTCTGATTAGGGGAAAAAAAGATTTTTTATGGATTTTTGTAACTCCCTCATTCTGCCTCACAACCCTGGATTGTGATACACCAGATATACTGGGATGACACACCTGACTAAGCACTGGGCCTCCTAGCTTATTCACTCAGGTGTCAGATTGCATCCACGATTGGGTTATGCATTAATGATGATTTATTTAGACTGACCTCAATTTTAACATCAATAACACCAAATCTTTAGAAAGACTTCAGGCTTCCCTGCATTCTCGTGCCCAGTAGAACTTCTGCCTCCCATTGACATATCTCCCCAAGCTCATTACAAAAATAGTGTCCTCTCCTATATCATCTAGCACATGCTGTTGGCATAAACTTTCTGGAAAGAGAATAACCTTTCCAGTAATGTGGTTGTAGTACCAATACTGCCCATCCAAGGAATAAACACAATGCCTGCCAACAAGCCGCTGCAAAGAAGATTTTCTTATTCATTTCAGGAAAGTGGTAATCTCTAGTTTCCAAGCATGCCAAACATGATTTCTGCGGCCATTACTGTGCTGGACCATAAAAAGTAGCTGGAGTTATTATGGAACTACTGAAGCACTGCTCCAACTGCATAGTCATAAGGACAGCAAGCAGGAAAAGGGATGAGTATTAAACTATTGTCTCTTTTAATCGGCTTATTTTCTGTTGTAACATAGATATGACCTTGATCATTTTGTCAAAACAAGTCAGGAAAGAAGGAAATTCCTTCAGCTTCTTAAGTTCCAGGCCAACTACCTTGTTCCTGTTTTATACAAAGATAATATATGTCACACCACAGAGCATCAGCTAATCTCCCTGTGATCAACCACTTGGATCAATGGGAGATTAGTTAGCACTCCATAGGCTTCAAAGGAAGCTGACAAATCCGTGTGCACCATGGCAGGCACTTCAAGTGTGCCTCATGCCTTGATCTGCCCCTGACTGCTGTTGTGAAAGGCATGAAGAGGAAGGAATTAAAGGGAAGATCAAAGGTTATGCTACACTGTCTGGATTTGGACATAGAAGAGGTAACAGTGAGGGTACAGTTAGTACATCAGGGAGGCACTTAGAGACGCTTAGCCTATTAATTATGAATGATTTGATTATCATTTATTATGGTTTAAAATATTTATTTTTATTTTAAATGAACATACTAAAATAAGAGCAGTTCCTGAAAGATGGGGGAGAAGAAGCAGTTTCCTTAGCCAAAGGTCAGGGGAAAGAGGTGCATATTCACTGCTCTTCCAAACATGTGAAGATGCCTGATGCACCTCAGGGGTGACATTATTCCATAATCTAAGGGACGTTACTGAGAAAGCCCTCTTTTGGGTACTCTTTGCTACAGAAGGTTGTGGTGCAGCCAGGAGAGAAACTTCTATTGAACATTGTGTCCTGCCCTGGAACCTTCAGGTGAAATGGGAGACATAAGCGAGTGCATGAATAAGAGTTTCTGAATGATTTGAGGATTTATTTTCTTTTTTGAGTATCAATATCATATAATTGGGATTGGGTGTGAAAATGTAACTTAGGGGAAGTTTGCACTTGCCCACACATATATTAAGCATTTGCACTGGCAAATGCTTAGTACACACGATCCCTCCCCCATGTCTAGACTCTCACCCAAATTCAGATGGCATCTGGCTGCCCCATCTTTGCCCCCCCCCATGTTGACCATAATGCACATGCGCTGGCACCATCACTGGGGTAACCATGATGTGCCATGCACATGTGCTTGTGTGGCACATCACGTGACATGCCAATGTGCTTGCATGGTGCATCATGTAATGCAGAAACAGCCAGTGTGAGTGGGCCTTCCCGGGGCCTTACTGGATCTGGCACAGATAACAGTAAGTGCGCACATGGTGTATTTAAATGTTCACCATGCATAGTTGCTTTGCGGAGCACTCGTGCATGGAAGGAACTGTTTCTGCTTTGGAAATTGTTCCCTGAAGTGCAGTTGCTTCACCTCAGAGTGCACCACAAGGCGACTACCAGGCCAAGTGCAAAAAGGCCCTAACAAGCCAGCTTTTATACTTCAGTCATGCCTTCTTTGACCAACAGTCAATATGGCTCTCAGTTCAACAAAAAGTTACCTACTTTTGTATTAAAGAAAAGAGTAGATGGTTAATACAGAGATGAGTTTTTTCTCACAAGTCCTTTCTACACTACTCCTGATGCCAGATTATATACCAGAATGGGAACCTGCCATCCACATGCTTTTGCAGACTATAGCTGATGAAGCCCAGGGCCTGCTATAGTCTGCACCAGCATGTGGATGGCACATACCTATTCCAGGATATAATCAAGAAAAAGGCCCAGTGCAGAAAGGGCCAAAGAGTGGTCAGATACATAGGAGAAACAATTAAAAAGGTAGACCTGAATCAAAGATGGCAGAGACTTCTTTTTACTCAACTCAATTTTTATTCTGATTTAAGGATTTAATGGCCACTAGATATTGAAAATCAAAGCTTAAGATGTTCTCACATTTCCCTTTTAAGAATTATGATTTCCCCCCTTAACCTGGAGAAATAATATTTCATAGTGTACATTAGTGCTGAGTAGGAGAGGTTAGCCACTGTTATTTTACTAAGTAATTAAAGCAACCATAAAATTCTATCACATATGTTTGGCATTTATTAGACTTGAGCTATATAAATGCAGATAAATTCTCTGAGTGAAAACAGATGCATAGTCTTATAAAATGTCCATAGGTAGCTGGCATTCATATTCCCATTTGCCTTACAGTTATTATTCTTATCTCATGCTCGTTTTCTGACAAAAGTTCTAATTGGCATGCAGAAGCTTTCCTGGATTGAATTTTATAATTGACAGAATGTAGCAGTGACCAGAGGGGGTTTCTCTTTCTGCATTTCCTGCTTTAAATGGTTGCTGGTTTGTCAGCATCTGAAATTAGTGGCAGTGATTGTCTCTGTCTAGCAGCTGAAAGGATGGGATGCCAACCTGTGGCAAGGTTTCAATAGGCTGAAAACTGCAGACATCCCAATTCTTCTTTTTTAGTGCTCCAAAGTGCTGAGGGGCAACTGTGAATGGTTTTGCAGAAATACTCAGGAAAGAAGTGGCTAGGAAGTTGGAGAAATACAGTTTTACTGACTATTTCTATTTTAAAAGTACAACTGTACAGACTCAACTGGACTCCTTAAGGGCCATGTCCCCATGCAAGCCATTTGATGCTGTTTGGGCACTGTTTGGGCTCGCATGGGCCAGGTGCAGGACTGAGATTGAATTTCAGGCATCCCCATGTCATTCCCAGAAACATGGGGTAGGTGCGGTTTGGGCGCAGATGGAAGCTTCCCCATGCAAACCATGCCAAACCCTGGCATGGGGGACTGGCACCACCTCCTCTCAGCTCCCTCTGTCATCATTGGAAGCCGGATTGACATCAGCCCACCCCTGTGCTGCATCCCCCCTCCCTTAGCGGCACTGAAAGCATAGGAAAAAAGTTAAAATAAAGCTTACGTCATAATAATAAATTTATAAATAATTTCAAAAGACCAAAAGCTGCTATGAGGTTTAGTGGCAGTTAGGTGCTTGAGCAGCTTTGTGCACCTCTGCTCCACCAGGAACCACGAGAATGCCTGCCAAGTTTAAGGGAGAAAACCAAGCCTTGGCGATAGGGGAAATGGGGGTTGCAAATTTCTGGAATTGGAACAAAAATCAAGCCATTATCCTGCTTGCCATGGCGATCAGGAAACGGAGGTGGAAATATTTTCGTGGAAAATGCACAAAAATTAAGCCAGTATCCTGCTTGCCTTGGCCATCAGGATTTTAAAATGTCAGTGGCTATGATCTCCAATGCACAGGGCAGGAGCAGCAAGCACATCCCACTTCTTAATGAAGTGAGCACCAATCACAGTCAGCCCACATGGGCGGGATTGGTTTGCTAACCAATGTGTGCTGGACCCCCAAACCATGCCAAGACTTGTATTTCCAGAGGGATTTTCCCATTACTCCCGTTCCGTTTGAGCATTCACACAGAGGGGCGCAGGGATGCGTGTAAACGCATTCCGGAGCGCCCGTGTGTGAATGTTCAAACCGTCGTGAGCTGTCTTAGCCGGCAAACGATGGCAAGGGGCGGGGAGACAGCTGAGGAGGCTCCTGCAGCCGGCGCTGGCTGAAAACAGCTGATTGTCAAAGCTGCGCCGGCAGGGGAGGCAAGCCCGCGGCTGTTAGGGAGAGAGAAGCATGCGCGAACGCTTCTCCTCCCGAACGCCTGCGGGCAGTTCGTGCGCGCCCGAACGCATGTAGAGCAGTTTAAAATGCTCTACATTTGGAACGCGCGGAAGACAGCTCCGGACATGCCGGGACGCAAACTCGGCCGCAGCAAAGCGAATGCTGCGCCCGAAGCTGTCTCCCGCGCGTTCCAAAGCCCCGTGTGCGAAAACGTCTCTGGTATCACATTTGGCCCTGTTCTGGCACGGTTTGGGGGGATTTGGTCTGCAGAAACACATGGGGATGCCCTTGCCAATTCCGCATTTGGAATCATACCAAACAGGTATGGGGACAAGGCCAAGGTGTCTGAAAGGATAATCAACATATCACAGTGGTACTAAAATAAAATTGCACATTGTAATGTGGACATTGATCAATGTCATAGTCCAAGGTATAGGCAGCTTTTCAAATATGAATTCTCCTTTGTATTATAATCCCCATGAGCCGTAGACATTATAAAAAGTATAACTGCAGTCCAAAAGAAATGGAAGATTCCAAGGCTGAGATAAAATAATATCTCTGTAGTGGCTCAGAGACAATGTTGAGGTGGGATTGTTCACACATCAATCTGCGCCTCCACTCTTTCATAAACATTCTATACTCAAAAGGTAGATTAGAGAAAGCTTGGGAACAGGAGGGCCACACACTCTCTCTCTGAACACAGTCCAAGCTGCAGGTGATTAATCTAAACCAGGGGTGTCCAACTCATGGCCCATAGGCCAAATGAAGCCCAGGGTAGCTATGAACATAGCCCAACAAAAATTGTAAATTTACTTAAAGGTTATTAAATTATGCACAACACTTTTTTTTTCTCATCACTTTTTGTTAGGGTTTAGGGTTTGTTAATGTGTGGCCCAAGACAGCTCTTCCTCTTCCAGTGTGGCCCAGAGATGCCAAAAGATTTAACACCTGATCTAAACAAAGATTAATTTGTAGAGCACAGTTAATCACTAATGTGAGTAATGCTTGTTAAGATCTTTAATGTATCCATAGACTAGTGATGGTTGAAGGTTCACATCAGTAAGAGAAAAATATCTATGGCAACTAGAGCTCCTTTTAGGTGGCACAATGGAGTCATCTGGGAAATACATTTGAGGAAAAAATCCAAAATGTTTTCCTCCCAAAGACAAACTCAAACTACTTCTCTAGAGGCATGGACCAGGAGGGCCTACCCTTCAGATCTTAGGGCATGGGAAGGAGCTTCAGAATCCACCTCCCCCTGTTGATCCTGCTCTGTCTGCACTAGACAGAGCCAGAGCCAGATTAAAAAGCCCTTATTTGGATCTCTGGTGAACATCTTTAATGAGGTCCACCAGAGGGAACAAGACCTTGTACTGTAATGTCGGAAGCATCCAGACAGCACACTTCAGCTTTTCATTGGCATGACATAGCACAGCATCATAAAGCATTCCCCTAGGCCCCAATCCTAGGAACTTTTGTTCCTAAGCTTCAGAGGCATGATGAGGCAACTGAGAAGCCCAGGTGATCTTTGCATCCACAGCATGGCTTAATGCAGGACAGAGCAGCCCATATCTTCCCCTGATCTGAATAAAGAAACCCAGTTATTTTGGGCCCACTGATCTGGGTGATATATTTTAATAAGTTTTTTCTTTGAGAATTTCTTTATACTGCAGTATAATGCTGCTAGTTGAGGCTTTTTAGCTTTCCCCACATTACAACAAATTTAAGTAATTATTGGATTCAACAGGTCTGGAAATAATCAATCCTGGGTGTGTTCAGTCTAATTGAACCCAGATGTCAGTTAAATTTGGTTCATTAGTCAACTGGAGCAACTAAGAGGCGAATTACTTTTTCATGTGGGTCATGTAGGTGTTGAATTATTATTATTATTTTCCTTCAGTATATTAAATGACCATTTTAAAGTTGTATTTTGTGTTTACTCAGGTTGTCTTTCTCTCATATTGATTGTTTTTTATAAGATCTTGAAACAGTTAAGTGTGACAAACATGGAAAATAGAGCAAATCAGGGAAGGGGAAAATACATTTTCATGGTACTTTATATAATACTGTAATCTTAATAACTTTTAATAAAAGCATTTTTATAAGTATTCTCTTTTAGTATTCCCACACCACACAATGTTATACCTCTTCAGAAAAGCTGAGCTAAAGAGTTAGTTTATGTCATTCTTTGCGGCAGGAGGCCAATAGGTTTTCTTTAAAAGAAAAAGAGAAAGAAAGCTATTCTGTGTCATTTACTCCAATATCTAACAAGATAGCATGCTGATGGACATAACAGAGACCCAGCTCATTATCAGCCAAGAATGGACAGAACAACATTAGGTGATAAGGCTGGGAAAAGAGAGCAAAGAATCAAATTGTTCCATGTCATTGTACTGAATGGGTTAGATGCAATATGTGGCATTTTATGTCAAATGTTTAATATGATGGGAAAATTCCTCATGTTCTCATATTTTCAGCAGAGTAAGAAATGGGAAGCTTTTGCCAGCCACATCCATGGTTATGTAGCAAGTGATAAAATTACAACACAAATGTAAATGCTGTAAGCTTAGGGCCTGTTCTCACGTCACTCACTGTACTGATATAACTTCCAGTGAGCTCAAGATCAGGCATGGAGAGAGCTATCCACAGTTCCAGTACTGGTGCAGTCCTGAATCGAACCACCAGCACTTGAAGTGTGGATGACCCAACCCAGGCAGGCAGGATCACCATGGCAGCAGATTTTACCATAGCAATTGGGACATGGTGCATGATTTTGCAGCTACAGCTGCAACCCTTCCACCACACCTGCTCACAGCTGCTGACTGGCAGCTTACCAGCTGCTTCTTAATCCAGATCAGTGGGGCCAGTAGGCCCAAAAATATTCATGCAACATATCAGGACAAAAGATTGGAGGAAAAGATGTTGAGGATGAGATTGAGAATGGCAAGGCTAATACAGGCATGGCTATATCCTAATTCATGACTACATCAGATACTAAATGCTAGCAAATGAGAGACCAACAAACTCAGGAAGTTTGGGAAGATGAGTGAGTAACCCCCTATCAGGTGATGTGAAGAGTAACCCCCTCTCATCTCTGAAGCCAATTGGCATTATCTCTTTGGGAGTGAGTTCCCAACTGCAACTGGTTGCAGAAGGTACAGCTCCAAGGTCAAGCAAACCTTGCTTTGGGAACCTTACATGGACAACTGCTTTCCCATGAGAAGATTTTTGCTTTGAAGATGTTAACCCTCTAGCACAAAGATGGAGACAGATAGGCTCTTTCGTTACAATTATTATATACTTATTCTCCCCAGATGCTTAGTGGAAAGTAACTTGGATTTTATTGCATGTCTGGACCATCATTTAAGTACCATACTCAAGTTGTTGTAAGACTCAAGAATATTTACATCTTCATATGTTCCAAATTGTTATTTTTAATCAAACAATATTGACAAACTATATAAAATTATCCTAAATGTTTTTGTTTTAAGAAAAGTGTATCTCAGTAAAACAATTGCTTAGAAAATGAAGAAATGCAGGTTTGATTCATAACATCTGTACAGAGCAAAGTATAGTATCTTCCCATCCCCTCAAAAAGGAAAGCGAAAGGGGGAAAAGGCATGAATATATTCACATAGTTACCAGTAGCACTGGAATAATGACTATAACCTTGTATTTTTGTTTGCTATAGCACTCCAACCATGATAATTACATCTTCCTTTCTGGGCCCCTTTCTTCATTATGGTTCTTTAGCATACAAAAATGACTGTGATCTTGAAATGTTTTATTGTGTCCATGGCAACAAGCTATTTTTTCCCCAGAACCTGGATATTGATAGATTTTTTTTGATGACTCAAGGTTAATGCTAATGCTACATTTGAAAACTAGCAACAACAAAATCCCTATAATTCAGCAGCACCAAGTAAAATTTCTATATTCTCTTAATTTTTTGGTATTCCAGAGGCTTCTGCATACCATAACATCCAAAGATGTGACATCTAAACAGAAGTGCATCACACCATCTTCCCTATAAGTGAGTTCTTTAGGGATAACTGTAATATACTTGCCAGCATTGTTATATCCTTTTCCACCTATCATTTCTAGCTCAAGTATCTGAGAAAGGTATGGACACAAAAGGTCCATCTAAAGTGAATCCAGGCAAAATAGGATTTTGGGGCCTGTTCACGCCCTTCAGTGTATCATCACATCAGGGCCCTTTCTGCATTTATGTGCTTTTGATCCAAATCTGTAGATCTGAATTAACCAAAATTACTGATCCGAATCATGAGGAGGCATGGGCCCGAGCCTCCTCAAGATTGTGAAGCTCGCATGACCAAGTTGGACTAACACAGACAGAGCTAGACTAACAGAGGATAGAGTGTCTTTGATCTGCATTAACATACAGATGAGAAGGCCCAGGATCTGGACCAGAGGCCCCTTGATCCAGATCTATAGGTAAAGGACCAGGCCACCCCAATTACTTAACGCTGATATTTGAACTTACTTCCTATCTTCCTTTTGTCTTGCTTTTCCTTTTGTGCTTCATTATTAAACCTCCTCTCTTTTCATGACTGTCAATCTTGATTAAAATGAGGTAACAATGTTTTCAAGCTCTGCCAAAATCTGTTTTCATTTTGTTTTGATTTCTTTCACTTTATGATAGACTTGAAATAGAAGTAGTAATTTGTTTCAAAAGTACCAGAGAAGCATTAAAATTGCAAGTAGCCTCTCTGGAGTAGTAGAATTAATGCTTTAAATGATTGTTACTGAATTGTTTTTGTGGATAATGTAATTGAAATAAATTCTTCATAGTATCATTCAATAAAAATTGTTTATGGACATCATAGTCTGGTTCTATTTCTCTCTCTTCCCCCTGGAAATTAATTCCCTATCAACTTTAGGTTTGTAAAACCAGTCCTTAGTCTAATGGTCCCAAAATCCAAATAGTGATAAGTACACATGTTTAGAAGGACTTCTGATATTGACCTGCTTCAAAGAACACCCTCTATGGATTTATAATGTAGTCCATTTATTCCTAACTTTCTTGAATTTAAAGAACTGTTTCAGAAATTGAGAGAATGGTGTTCTGCAGCTGTTGTTAACTCTTTGTATTAAGCCTTTCTTACAAAGTAAAAGAAATTTAACTATTTCTGCAGTGTCTTGCATTTAATAATGCAATTCTAACCCTTTCTAAACTTCAATATGAAGAAGTGGGTGTGTTAAGATACGCAAAATTTCCACTGAATCCTAGGTGAGCGACCACATTTTAAATAGGTACTTTGGAAGGACAGTTAATCTGCCCCTCTGAGTCAGGAAATTTCTACATTCAACAGAAGAGCTGCTTTTCTCAGAACAATCACTGACTGCCCCACACTACACTTGGATCTATGGTAGATTCAAGAAGTGTGCAGAGTGATCAAAAGCAAAGCAGCGGTTTAGGAGTCAACAGTGGAGGGGGTCACACTTTCATTTCATTAGCTGCGCTGTTGTTTTTAGATGATACACTTAAGGAACTAATGATTGCAACAATCTAGCATTAAAAATATACAAAAATGACTAAACTCCTAGGTCCTTTCATACTGCTGTCCTATGATGCAAAGGGGTCCAGTAAGTTACCATTCACATGGTCACACGGATTACCACAGGTCCCTACCCTCCAGAGACGATGTTGTCTACACTGGACAAAGCAGTGGAATGAAATACATTGCCAGAATGTAACTGTCCTACTGAGGACCTCTTTTTCAAATGAAGTGAGAAATCTTTTTTTCTGACTGCTGCTGTCATACACACCAAACTTTACTATAAGAATGCACATTTTTAGATTTTTGTACTCTTGCAAGTAGCTCCTTCACCTATTCATAAAAATAGCCAATGCAGAAATGTGACTATTGCTAGCCCAGTACATGCTCAGTATTATAAGCACGATCTGCTCTGAAACTGCAGGGTCACTTCCAAATAAATTGGTAATATTTATGCTGAAATTTCTCTTCAAACCCAACACTGTAATTTTAGGTTCACTTCAAACTTTGGTGCATTCATCATAAGAAGATTGCCTGTTTGTTTAGAAGCTGTGGTGATTTTAGGGATTTTTCTGCACTTTTCTGCATTAGATCTGGATGAGAGGATCTGAAATAACAGGACACACAGATCTTTACCTTGTGGAGGTATGAGACAGATCCATGCCATCTGCACAGACAGTGCTGATCCTGTCCATGCCTCCCTGTGGTTACAAAGCTCACATAAGTTTCACAGCTGCTCTCCACACTTCTGAAGGCTAGGAATGATGGCTCCTAACGTTGGAGCTGGATGGTGGTTGGCAGCATTCTATGGTGCACTGCTGAAAAGCAGCCCTAGTAGCTCAGGATGACAGAGGTGTGCCATCTGCAGACCTCCATGATTTGAAACACGACCCTTGGTTTGACTAGAGACCCAGGCTATTTCTGTACTTAAGTTCCCATCTGATGGATGGGAAAAGTGCATTCCACACTAGCGTGCCCTATTGTTTACACTTGCAAATGCTAGTGCATGCAAAACTTAGCCTCTTGAGGCCAGAGACTTACTTGAGTCCAGTTATGTGTCCAGGTGCCATCTGTGTGGATCCTGGTGCAACTTGCATGCACCGGTGCCCCAGCAATGGTGATGTTCCATGCACATGCAATTGCGTTTGTGGTCATCTGAGGTACCAGCATACTTGTGTGGCACCTCAGACAACCCTGATCCTAGTGGAGGTGTG
Organism: Aspidoscelis tigris stejnegeri; assembly: GCA_023333525.1. Taxonomy (NCBI): domain Eukaryota; kingdom Metazoa; phylum Chordata; class Lepidosauria; order Squamata; family Teiidae; genus Aspidoscelis; species Aspidoscelis tigris. Next base: position 63,423,487 of record JALMGA010000004.1, read on the forward strand.
AATGGTTGCTCCTTTGGCTGGGAAAGGTAAGGGTTAGGATGTGTGTTGTGCACAATTTTGTGCACCACTGCTAGGAAACACTGTGGTAGCTTCTGGTAAGGCAGAAGGCTTTTCTGGGTTGAAAGTGCCTCCTGGAAGTGAAGATGCTCCTTACCAGAAGCTATCCCAGCATTTACTAAGAGGCCAAGTGGAAATTGCCCCCCAATTAAATGGGTTTACAATAATAAATGGACATCTTAATTCAGATCTGGCTCCATGTTGTGCAGACAGAGCCAGACTAATAGAGAGTGAGTCTCCTTGATCTTCATTAATGTGGATGAGAAAACCCAGAATTTCCACCAGAGGATTCTAGGCCCAGATCTACAGGCAAGTACAGAAAGAACTTCAAGATTACAGTTCTCTAAGACAATTTGAATATACTAGTTTTGCCTATTCTGAAAAGAAACCCAGACCTTTATTTTGCAAAATATACCATGTCATGGAAAGCTTGCATTTTATGCTCCTTCTATGGCAGTTAGGAGGACTATTAAGTAGAAAATGGCCATGGTTCCCAGGTCAATAATACTTGTGTAAAAGATAATTTGGACATAATCCACCTGTTTTACAAACATCATTTGCTGAAATTCTCTTATTCACAACAGTGAAAAATATAGGAACTCTGGTCCGATTTTGATATGATAATCCTATTATAGCTCATCATACCAAGTGATATAACCTTATAAAGTATGTTCTTACTCCTGTTTAAATAGCATAAGATCTTAGCTTTATCATTTTGGCATTTTTGTACTTCTGCTAGCATAGCCAGGGGACAATGAAAACCAAAATGTAAATGGTAGTAGAAGCAACATTAGTAACAAGAACAATGGCAAGAGAAGAAAGTGCACAGGAAAACTAATTTACAATTCAGAGGGAAAAGGAACTGAGAGAGGGAGAGATAAGTGCTGCAGAAAAAAATGGTGTCGTTCTATATTTGAAAAAAACTAAAGACAGAATGTTAAATGTGAGTAAGCAACAAACGGGGAAAAGAGAAATTTATTACCCTAGGCTTTAATAATAAAAATTTGAAATAATAATTAAAAAAACAGAAAGAACATTAAAACATTAATAAAAACAACGATGAGCTCTGATGACTGCTATATTTTAGAAATACTGGTTTTCCAGCAGTCTTTTCAACTGTCATTATGCAGACATAAACCCTGTAACTTTCTTCTTCTTTTCATTAGGGTGGCACTAATGAAGACATTTGACAGCATTTGATTCCAGTTTATATAACTAGGGAACTGTGCTTCAGCTCAAAATGATTGTAGAGCTGAATAAAAATTTGTATGTTTGTATTTTGTGTTTTTGAGGGTGTGTGACAGGTGCGTGAGTGCACAGGCATACGTCCACACCCACAAACCAGAATAGACACTTCACAAGTGTAGTTATTACTTGCTATTCTTGGTAGCTAGTGCTACTCAATGTGCTTTAACTTCTTGAGTATAAATTTCTATTGCACATTTACTGAGGTTTGGACAACTTGTTCCACGTGAATTTGACTTTAAATGGAAGGCTGCACATATTTGGGGTTCTTTATCACTTGTTATTGTTGTTTGCAGCACTACAGATTGTTCATTGATAGTCTGGTTGTATCTATTGAGCATGGCTAAACTGCTAAGAAATGAGTGGATGATCATAAAGACCCCCTTGAAGCACTGCAAAAGGCTAAGGAAGGATTTCAGAGGGCTAGAGATATCAAGACATGTCATACATTGCTATACTTAAGGGGAAAAATAGATTTTCTTTTAGAAACACTTGCCTCCAAAGAAGGGAAGGAAGATGGATGGTAGACTTAGTAAGTTCCATAGACATTCTAGTAATACAATAATACATGTTCAAACAGTCCTACTTTACATATTGTCTGTATCCACGAGATTCATCCAGGTCATGCAGTAATAAATGATGATGATGATGATGATGATGATGATGGGTTGCTTGGCCTCAGATTTATCATATCAGTCAATACAAAGTGCTGTATACAATACAGTTATATACAGTCAATACAAAGTGCTGGATAATATGAGATGATTATTTATTTATTATTTGTATTTCTATCTCGCCCTATACCCAAAGGTCTTCCAGGCGGGTAACAGACATATATTAAAACAACAACAGTGTCTCTTGCACATAGCTCTTTCACCTATTCATAAAAATGAGTAATGCAGGGATGTGACTATTGCCAGACCAGTACCTGGTCAGTACTATAAGTATGATCTGCTCTGAAACTGCAGGGTCACTTCCAACCAAATTGGTAATGTTTATGTTGAACTTTCTTTTCAGATTCAGCACTGTAGTTTTAGGATGATTTCAAACTTTAGCACATTTGTCCTAGGAAGATTTCCTGTTTGTACAGAAGTTATTGTGGGTTTTCGGAAGAGGCAGGGAAACAGGGGCTTTTTCTACATTTAACTGTGTTAGATCTGGATCAGTGAATCCAGATCTAACAGGAGGACCCACTGATCTTTACCTTGTGGAGGCAAGGGACAGATCGGTGCCATCTACACTGACAGTACTGATCCAGTCCATGTCTCCCTGTGGCTGTGAAGCTCACGCAAGATTCACAGCTGCCATCCACACATCTGAAGGCTTGGAATGACAGCTCCTAACCTTGGGCCCTGGGGAGGTTGGCTGCACTCTATGGTGCACTGCTGAAAAGCAGCTTCTGGAAATTCATACGTGCCAATCACAAAAGAAAAAGAAGATAGGACAAGCTATTATATACCCCAGCACCAACAATGTATGCTCTTCTGCACTGAAGATGCCCCTTAGGATGGTAAAGCAATAGAAATGGAAAACATAGCTCAGACAACTCTGTCAACCTAGAATTTGCTTTTGGTGAAATAAACATAAGATACAAAGATATTCATGTGTTTCTTCAACCATCTTAACCTTCTGTCAAAATACTCTGTCATGAATCTTGAGAAATATGAAGGTTATTGACTAGCTATGTTGATATAAAGACAGAGCTAGAGAGAATTATGGATAGATTTCCCATTTTCCTTGGCACTTTGTTCTACCCAGCATATCTCTTAAACCGCATTTAGACCAAATTTTAAGAACATAAATGATGAAGATTAAAGTTATATGTCTAAAGAGTTTGGGGGAAAGATTCAAGAAGGAGTCTGAGAAAATTAATCATGTGATAAAGTTGTTATGGTTAACTAGGGAACAGTTCTCTGAGGACAATAGTTGAATCTCTTCCAAGGACAGGGAAAAGCCAGAAACAATTAGGTGTCTTATAAGTTAGTTGTAAAAGAAAACTGGATCAAAGAAGCAGTGATGCAGGCTGACACTCTGGAACAGAGGAAGTGCTTTAAGATTAGAATTGTGATGATATGGAAGATATTTGTATCCACTATATATAACATAAGCAAGTATCTAATATAAATTCATTAAGTAAGCCTGGGAAAGATTCCGGTATTCCAACACTATGGCAGTGCATGCAGTGTGGATGGAGAGGTAACAGCCACTGCCAATGTTGCTCAATGGGACATGGATACAGTTTGAGTATGAAGTCCAAGAAGGTTGCTTTCCTGAGACCAAACCAAAGGAAAGGCAGCTTTGCAATAACTGCCAATACTGGGGTAAAATTGTGGGTGGATCTTACGTGTGTTGGAGGGGAATTCTCTGAATCTGACAATGGGGACCATTCTGCTCTCCACTCATATCCAAGTCAGGGATACCCTGGCTTTGATCTCACATCAGGTAGGAAGCCAGAGGGTGGCTTCTTCCCTTTTCCTCTTTGAGTAAAGAAAGACCCAATATCAGGTCAGGGAGGGAAAGTTGGTGGTCCCCTCCCTGAGCTGAGATCAGCAACTGTCTTGATTTGAGGGGAGAGGAAGATAGGGTGTCTCCAGGTGACCAGAAACCAGATGATCGATCATTTGTAGTAGCACAGTAGGGAAATAGGGATGGGCCGTTCATTGTCTTCAGTTGTCCTTGATCTAATAGGCTGGATTAAATAAGGGTTTACTATGTGATTCTGGCTACAAAAAGTCTGCAGGCAGTGCTTTGGGGTAGCTCCCGGATAGTGGCTCTTACCATTTGACTGTTTCTGACTCTGGCACACACAGCAAACCTACTTCAGTCTTCTTGAGCAGAAGGGTCTCTATGGAAACCAAATAATGAAGAGGAAAGCTATTTCTCATATTTTTGTGAAAAGGTCTCCAAAGCCACCACTGTATGAATAGAAGTTTATCAACTACTGTATATATATTCCTTTATTTGGTGTTATTGAAAGATATTGGAATATAGAGTTATTAAATTCTATTGATATATATTATTTAAGAAATCCTTATTGATTGTATCAAAACTGATCCAAAGGAATGAATATAGGAGGAATGGCAACTGAATAGGAATGTGCACAAACCCAATTTTTGTGACTCAGTTCTAATTAGACTGAACTCCAAAAGTGACCATTTGAACTTCAGACGAGCTCAGTGGTCCAGTACACTGGTTTGTTGCCTAAAAAAAAAAATCACTTTAAAAGGGCAAAAATACCATCAGCTGGTTTCATTTAGAAACAGTTCTGCTATAACCAGAATAGCAGAAATGCTAAAGTATGGAGTATTGATTGAAAGTATAGACAATGTATATTAGTTCCAGATGCACTTTAAACTGGTAAGTAAATAAGTGATGTCTGGAATCAGTCTTGCTTTTGTCCAGATGCTAGCCATTTCTGTTATAGTATGAACATCCCTAAAAATAAAATAAAATAAAGCAGAGCTCCATCCCTCAACATGGAAGGGAAAGAGGCACTTCGGAAATAACCATTCATTCCAATGTTTGAACACTGTGCTATTGGGTCAGGTGAAAGGGCATCCTAAGCAGCTGTGAGGATGCTCTCTTTTTCTCCAAATGCTATGGCCAAACACTAGAGAAAGATGATATCTAGAAGACTGGAGTACAAGCTGAATTCTTATCATGCAATGTGTGACACAAAGGAGTGTGTTCTTCTTCTGCATTCTGATGACTGATTCTCTCTATTTGCAAGCACCAGTGGTGTCTGAGAAGAAGGTGTTCTCTGTGTTTATCAGAATAACTGTGTGAGATGAAGATTGATATATGGATGCTGCCAGGTTTAAATCAGGCAAATGTAAGCTTTCTGCCAGTGAAAAAGGATAAAACAGAGCTATGTCAAAATCTCTGAACAGCGCACTAGTAGTACAGTCTTCTACCTCCAGATTATGAGGGTATTCCTGGGTGGTCCATATTTGTAAGAGACCTCATAGCACTGGCAATCCTGACTCACAAAGATTTTAATTTCAGCCTTGGCTGATCATCAAAGGAAAACATGACTCTAAATGGCATTCTGAAAACAAACAAACAAACAAACCAGAAAGGAGTTACTTTGTTTTGATCTTGATGCCGTTTCTATTTTTAAAGTCTCTTTCCTTTTGAGCTTTTGCAGATATTCCCTTTAAAGCACAGACATTTTTCACATCCTGAGCTTTGCTAGCCACCCAACTGCTGCTCTGTTTACATTAACAGACACTGCATTAGCGGCCACTAAATATTCCCACTTTCTTTCCAGTGCCCTCAATTAGGCGTGCCACCTTCACTCTTTCCCTTGATTGCAAATGCTGGCAAAATGATTTTACATCGCAACTGTCTTACGAGCTATTGCTGATTACAAGCTGATTTTCAAGCTCCCCTGAGTTTAAGAATCAGTGTGCAGCTCAGCAAGAAAGCAAGATGTTTTTTAGGAATGAAAGCAAAATAAACAGCTGCAGTGCATGTGCCTTGCATCACTCATGCCCTTTGGGGAGGCCTGTCAAGTTACAAGCTGAGGACGGAACTGAACTGTTATCTTTGCTTTTGCTGCCTAAACAGTGAGCAACGCATAAAATGCAGGGTCCCTTCATCACCATCATGTGCAGACATCTATCTTAAGAAGAAAGAAGTATACTAGACTGAATTTGAAATTTATACGAATTTGTTCAAATTCAGACATTCAAATTCAAATCGAATATTGGCACATTTGAATATTGATATTTGAATGTGAATCAAATGCTACTATCCATTTATATGAAGCTTCATTACATTTGTGAACCTGGGGAGGCAGGAAAGTGGCTGCCCAGACACTTTTGTAGCAGATCCAGAGTGGATTCAAAGTGGGCACAGAGCAGATTTGAAACAAAAGCATTTAGATAGGATTTGAAGAACATTTGTTTCTAATTCAAATCTTACCACATTCAAGGGGCTCTATTCGAACAAATGTGAATTTCCTTGCATTTGATTCAAATCAAACATGAAAAAAACCATTTGTGTGCATCCTTAATATCTGCAGTCTAATAAAACAGGAGCAGTAAATAAGCCCCTTCATAATATTATTAGAAATGTATATTCTTTAACTACTAGATATGGTATAGCGACTTCACCGTGACAGGCGTGAACCCCTATTAGAAGTTTGGCACCCAAACCAGATGGTGCCAGACAGAGACCATTTTCATCAATGGAACTTATAGCTAGGTAAGCTCCCATTCCAGACAATTAAAGTCTGTAGCATAATGGAACCACCCTCAGAATTATTGACCCTAAATCTTTTACTCTGCCTGTGTTTCTATTAAAAAGGATGTGCTATTCTACAATTTAATCCTATCAGCCAGCTAGAGGAAGGTGTAAAGATATGTTTCCTAAGCAGAAGTAGCTGCAAGATTTGACATAATGTGAATGTTCAAAATTAATAATTGAAAGAATTAAGGCACCTTGTTTATGTGTCCTGCACAGCCTAAATTTTGACAATTGTTTACCTCACTTTGCCCAGTTTCCTGCCTGTCCTGAATCCACTTTGAATTCACTCTCAAACCATGTTGAATACACTCTGGATTCACTGCACGTGTGACTGGTGCAGCCACTTTCTCACTTCCTCGTTTCACGAATGTCCTGGAGCATTCATGCAAATATGGATGTCAATAGACGAATATTGTGACATTCAATTTGTATACAAATGTCCAAATTTGTATGAATTTGTACAAACATGGAATGTTACGAACATTCATGCACATCCCTAATGCTCTGGCAGATTGGAGTATGGTAATGTGCTTTGAGAATTCAGTGAAACTGATGGCTAGAATTGATGGCTGGATCCTTATTATCCCATACCTAAAATAACTGCACTGGCTGAGCTGAATTCAAGGTTTTAATAATAACTTGTGAGGTACTAAATGACTTGGGCCACTAATATATAAAGGAACACTTCCTCCCATAATAGACCTCCTGTGCTCTAAGTTCTGCTAGTGAAGCCTTCTTGGTAGATATGTGTAACTCAAATCTATAGGTTCAGTTTGAATAAAACTGAAATGAATATTTTATGGGCAGAAAAGAATTGGCCAGTTGTAGATAAAACCTTGAACAGGTGTGCACAAGAGTACACAGTTGTGTAATTCATAATTCTTGCCTAAAAGGTGCATAATTGTGCAAACCTTACTTATGAAGGGTACAGAATTCAACACTTACACATTTCTTTCCCCTCCCCTTATTTTCAATAAAGGAAAGCTGTAGGTGACCTATTTTACTTACTTTTTTAATTGTTATTTTTTTACTATTATTGTTGTTTAGATTGTACACCGGCAGGTTTTATATATATTTTCTCGCTTTGCATTTGTAAAGGGCTGAGTACACAGACAGCCCTATAGAAATAAACTGATAATAATAATAATAAATTTTGAATGAGTTGAATCAAATGAACATCACTGGCCTGTTGTTTGTATCAAACCAGACCCTTTTGAATGGGAGAGGTAGGTGTGGTTTGGTTCAGTTCAAACTCGTCCAGCCCATTTGGTTCAATTCATAATGGCTGGACACTTAACCAAGCTTGCAAATGCCTAATTCTTGACTGTACCACTACACTTTGCAGTTAAAGGGATGAGGATGCATGAGAAAGTCTTCTCAAGAATAGCCCCCAACACTGAAACAACAGTTTCACTTTCCAAACTGTGAAGATCATCCCTGATCAAGAGAAGACCCTGTGAATGACAGATTACAGGTCAATGTTATGCATGGTTTGGCTGCAAAGACATACACAAATCTCTATTATCCACAAATTGCTTAATTTTTCTCTTGTAAAGATAGTGGTAAAAAACATGCATTTTTTTTTTACAAATTATGTCATTAAAGATATAAATGATAAATCCAATAGTGAAAGTGAATAATAAATAGAAAATAAAACAAACTATATTAAAAGTGCCAGAAAAGTTACATTTTCTTTGTCCATGGTACCTCATTATTCACACCTCAACTGAAAATCGAGAAAATTACAACACTGCTTAGTATATTTTCCCCAGAGAGGCTATTCATTGTAAAGAGTTCCTGGGTTTTAACTTCAAGAGCTTCTATGTCTTTTTTTGGCATGGGGCCTGCTGTAATCTGCACCAGGTTGTAGATGGCAGGTCTCTATCCCAGGATATAATCTAGTGCAGAAAGGACCTAGGACTGTATCTAGGAAATAATTTACTAGATTCTTCTAGTGTTCCACATTTTACACTCCAGTCCCTCCCCCTAACACACCTATATTAATATCTTAGTATATTATTCAGCTTAATTTACACATTTGTGGAGCACTTATTGAACAGGAAGCCTTTTGGTTTATTAAAAATTTCTTTTTTTAGAAAAAGAAAATCTCAATCAGAAATTTTATATTCTAGAACTCAATAAGCACAGGAAACTAAAATGGATACTTTGATACCTTTTGGCATCTCAAATATTTTGGAGATGCTTGTTATAACAGAACTTTACAAAAAGGATACATGCTATGGAAAGCAAGCAGGTTTACATACTTCTCCCCTTGGGAAATGTTAGCAATGGCCACTGGCCAGCACACAAATAAGATATGTGCCATATAAATAGCCTTTCATATGGTAATTACCCTGCTAAAAATGTTCATTCAAATAAACTGTTGCAGTGGGGAAATTTATAGGAGGAATGTTTGCTACATGTGGCAAATATAGGTTATTCCAAAGTCATACAAGCTGCTATTGAGGCAAATTAGGAATAAATAGGCCCTGACAATAGAAGCAACATTCAAGGTTATACAAGTATACTTACAGCTAATTAACAAAAATGAATACATTAGTGCTTTCTAAAACTGTGACACAATGGCATGGAGAAATGACACAGTAATACAGGAAAATTAAAAGTCAGCAGCTGCTGCAGTTTTGGTGAGTCTTAAGTATTTTATTCTGAACTTATTTCTTCTTCCTTATTGAGGTTTGACATCACTTCTTGTATTGTATATATGCACAGACCTTAAAATTGTGGTTTGGTCTGAATCAACCCAAAGTGCGGTTTGCTTTGAACGTGAACCAGGTTGAACTATGGATTGAGCTCATTTATGGCCCCAAAATGAAGGAGGAAAATAAAAAAAAAAGTTATTACAGTCTTTTAAAAGAGCAGATTATTAATGAATGTAAAACCCTTTGATTCTGTTTGAATTTGAATTGTCCTTCTCTCCAAACTGAAATAGGATGCTGGACTAGACAGGCTGTTACCTGATCCAGCAAGGCTATTCTTATGTTAAGTCCTTATCTGTCTGGCCTTTATTTTCTAGTTTTGTAAGGGACAAACTTGCATGTGAATTTCTGTGATTTCAGTTTACTCAGTCTTGTACTCCTCTTAAGTAAGCACTATTCCTTAGCTACTACCTGATTTCCCCATTACTTTAGGATTTTGCATCTCAGCATTCAGTTCAGTTCTGAATTAGCTTAAGTTGCTCCATTTCTTTCTGTAATGTGAAATCCAGGGAATTATAGCATTCTGCTATATAAAGTTGTTTAAAGTACATTTGAGCAAATAGTGAAAAAATAATAATGTAAAAAGCCATTTTTCAAAAGTTCGTTCTCAATAGTGTCCAAAACACATACTTTTTAAACCATGAAAGTGTGTGTTGTTCTAGATGGACAGAAATGACAAAGGATGGACTTATATGGTCTTTGGAAGGACAAATGAACTCATTATCTATAAAAATTGTATTATTGGTATTTTTAGAAGTGTTGCCTGAATCAGATCTTGGGCCTTTTTACACTTAACTACCACGGAAATATTCCACAGCAGTTAAGATCAGAAATGGTGGCTGGTGTTTGCATTGAGAGCACTAGCCTGTTCCAAAACTTCACTCAGACCTACCTGGGTCTGGGTGAAGTGTGACTGATCCCATCTGAGACCATTCTACTCACCATGCCAGGCCATGTCTACTGCAATCAGTAATGCTGTGTGCAGCTGTGCAGCCACAGATGTGGTCCCACACAGCCTTCATATACACAACTCTGCAAATGTTGCATCTGGGGCTGCACAGCTAGCAGCAAGCAGGGTGACTCCCAGCCACACTGGATGGAGGCGGCACCATGGGGTGTGCCCCCTCCCAGACAGCGCTGAGCTAACCTTTTCTCTCTATGTTTTTCCTCACAAACCTCCATCCAAACTTGATGTTACATTCACACTGCAAAATAACAGCAAATTATTAAGTGTGGATAGCTAGCATTCAGGTGGTTAAAATATTCTGCTGCAATTTTTAAAGATAGAAAAAAATATTTTGTGTCATTCCTACAAAAGCAAATGCATGACAAGGGGCTAAAATTCAGAATCCAGAGTCTTTTTACAGCTGGAGTATTAATTCAACATAAGTTTATTAAAGTCCTTTATGAAATACCCCATCTGACTCCCACTGAAAAGCTAATCACCGTATAAAGTTGTGACTAGATATCAGGATTTCCTCCAATAAGCCCTGTGATCAGTGAAGAAGGTCCAGTGTAGCACTTCTGTGCTTTACATGCTAAGGCCTAGACCCACAAAAACCATTTTAAGCTGAAAAGAAAGGCTAGAAACACAGTAATCAGAATTTAACCTAATACAGGAGCATGAAAGGATCTATATAATCATGTACTTAGTGAAAGCTGCTTGTGCAGTAATTCTCACTAAGCGCTCGTTCTTAACATCCTTAGTAAAGCACTACTTTAAAAGAAGGCAAAACTATTCTTGTCAGCAACTAAAATTAGTGCAAGCACAGCAGGTTGGATTTTTTCTCCTTTCCCTCCTTTTTTTTTTTTAAAAAAAAACTTGAAATCCCAGTGCAGTTGCTTTGCATTAATCTTCAGGGGGGAACAAGGAATATGCTGTCTTTATTGTCTTGGTTGGCTATTCTATTGTATTTTAATCAAATATATTATTTGTGCTAAAAACAATAACTGATCGGACTTGATTTAAGTCACATATTGTCAGTAATAGTAACAATAACCTTTATTATGGTTAGTGGTCAATAAATGAAATAAGATTTATTTCTTATTATTAAATATGTGGGCAGCCATCAGCAACTGTTATCTGAAGTCACAGAAAACAGAGTTACTTAGGATTTTCTGCTCCCAAGCTGTGTTTTTGAATGCTGATAATTAGCACCCTTCAATTTCATTAGCTAGTCTTATTTACCAATTTCAAATGTTTATCTACTGCAGCCTAGTAAAATATATCAAAGCAATATATCAAACATGGAAAATAAAAGCCACTAAAACCGTAACAGTCATAAAATTAAGTATGGGGATAAGCCTACCAACCAACCAATCATGTTTCGGATCTTGATGAATAAAAAAATCAAGTTGAAAATGTTTACTGATATATGTGGTGTAATTCATTGAGAACAAAATGATGTCTCAAAGGTCACTGGAAACCAAACTGAGGGCTGAATTCCAGATTATCCTGCCCAAGTAAAAAATTGAAATCTCAAGCAGATCCAGTCTGCATAAATTTTGTCACAGCAGCTCATAATGTGACTCATTAGTGTGAATGCCCCCACACATGCCTATATGCATTCCCAGCAATGTCTGGACATACTCCTGATGAGATGGCAGATGGTGTCCTGGGGGATCTCCTCCCAGACCTGGATCAGGACATCAGTGAGCTCCTGGACAGTCTGTGGCACTACTCAGATGCACCAATACATAATGTCCCAGAGGTTTTCAATTGGATTCAGGTCTGGAGAACATGAGGGCCAGTCAATGGCATCAATTCCTTTATCATCCAGGAACTGCCTACACACTCTGTCCACATGAGGATAGGCCGTGCTCTGTACCAGAAGGAACTCAAGGCCCATTGCAGCATGCTGGGAAACTGGCTCTGAGAATTTTATCCTGTTACCTAACATTGGCGATCATGTAGAGTTTGGTGCAACCTCTAAAGATATGCCTCACTTACCCTTTGCCATGCTGGATGATGTTGCAGGCACGGTAACATGCACCATGATGTCTCTAGACTCTTTCACATTTATTACATGTGATCTGTGTGAACCTGTTCTCCCGGTGGTGGACCTGCCAATTCTGATGTTCTCTGGCAAATGCCAATTGAGCTGCACAGTGCTGGGCTGTGAACACAGGTCCCACAGGCCACCCCCGTGGAGCCTATTTCTGACAGTTTAATCAGAAACACATGCACCAGTAGCCCAGTGGATGTCATTTTGTAGGGCTCCGCCAGTGTTCCTCCTTGCACAAAGGAGAAGATACCGGTCCTGATGGTGGGTTGATGTCCTTCTACAGCCCTGTCCATCTCTCCTTGTGTAATGGCCCATTTCCTGGAATCTGATCAATGTTCTTGCGACTGTGCTGGGATTTTCTTTCCCTGGATTTTCCTCAGGAACGTAGGGACAGAGGGGTAAAATCTGGAATGGATTCAGATTACTGGGGGATTTAATGGAAACCCTCAGTGCCAAATCCGAATCCACTCTGGATTTTACCCCCTATGGGAATCCACCTTTAGTAATAGTACTACTAGTAGTTCCAGTATTTTATTTATTCAGCTAGCCATAGTGCTTTGCATTTTATTTAAATGACAAAAATTCAAGAGTTTACACACACACAGAGAGGATACTGAAACCATCTGGAATGAAATTGGGAAGTAGTCCTCCTTTAACAATTTTCTGTCTGAATTCACAACCATTCACAAATGTTTTGACTGAATATTTTGAACTGACAATGCAAACAGACCTTCAGGAAACTTCTGCTACTAGGTCAGAAAAAAAGGAAACACAGATTCCCAGAATATGCTTCAATTTTGTAACCATTCAACTTAAAATAAGCTTCAATGACATATGTGCCATATGTTTCTGTGTAGCGTTGTCTAGCATTCTACTGTATTTGCTAGGCTACAATCAGTCTCACAGTTCATTCAGGAAAAGTCCAGATTTCCAGTTTCAGAGAGAAAAGAAATACATAATTCTACCTAGTAGGCACATATGGAATGTTCCATTATCAGAATGGTCCAAACTGGAATACTGTATGATGAAAGGAAATAACCAAACTCATCAATCTCAATGCCAATAAGAGATCAAGGGTACATCTCCTATTACTTTTGTGGTGCAAACCTACTGGCTTGTGGATAATCTCCATCTTTGGTGGCAGCTGGCACCTCACGATGATCATACTGACCCCTTCATGGGTGCAATTGTTGGCAGAAGTGCCTCGTCTCATGCTTTATGGAGGTACCACAAAAGTGATATCACCTCACTCCAAAAGGAGATGAAGAGATAATAGTTCACCAAGGTGCCTCCTCTGTTCAGTCACCATCAAGCCACCTCCACTCCAAAATGGAGAACTGGCTTAAGGTAAAATTTTATATTCATACTGCATTAAATGGTTAGACAAAATTCAGCTGGCCAATACAAGGAACAGAAACAAAATGAGATCTAAAAAGCAAAAGGGAGAGGCTTGCCACATTAAAACAGTATAGCCACATCTTTCTAATATGGATTTTGTCAGTAGCCATCACCTTTCTAAAATGGTTGGAAAAAACACTACTGTGTATTTTCTGTCTTGTATCAAATTTTGCACCTTTTCTTCCTTAGGGCCCTTTCATAAGGAAAATATACCTCTTTTCCCCTATGTTGCCTATGAGTCATTCAGAATTTGTGAGTGATTATCACAGTGGTAAAATATTCTGAGAAAATAACAACTCCATTTAAAATAAATAGTCAAGTCAAAACAAAATTTGGAAGTATTTCATGCATATCTCTAGACAATATACAAATAGGTTTTCCAACAGTCATGAAGATTTTTCATTTAAAATTCCATGAAACACTTTTATTCACTACTTGGTGATTTTGTCTTTCCATCCTGCATTTCATTTGCAGTTCACACCTTCATGTACATATTCAGTAGTTTGGGAAATTGTGGCTGAATGTCCAGCTACCTGATTTCAGGACAAGTTACACCATTCAGTGATAATAGCAAATTGTATGACTGTAGGGAATTTTAGTATTTAATATATAGCTTTGCATTTTTTTTTCCTTTTAGTGTAACATTAAATTATCACTTGATTAAAATCCTGAGCTGTGTTCAGGATCCATGTGGTCTTTGTGAAATCTCATGATTCGGTGATTTTCTCCATTTCTTTCCTTTTTTCTATCCTAAACAATTGGCCTATAAAGGACATGCTTGAACTCATAGCAAATATTTATGAACAAATACAAATATTTTCTCTATTAACACACTTCTGTTGCATAATCTGAAACATAACCAATGACATTGAATTAAAACAGTAAAGAAGAAAAAGAAAATGTATGTAATTTCATGATCTTGTGAACTATTTTCTCAAAAGAATTATCTTTCATTGCCTTTTTATATATTCAGATTTGCATTGTCACATAATGTATATTACATGCATGGCAACTTTCATTTATCTAGAACAACAATATTTTTCCACATTGTGCTAATATTTCCAGCCTATCTTCCTCCTTATTCCATTTTATACCTTATCTATGCCTTCCCTGGTGCTGCAGCAAATCCTAGTTTTATCATTGACAAATACTATTAAAATGCTGTTTATCTCCACTTTCAGATCATTAATGTAGGTGTTATAAATAACATTAGTTATTTTGCCCTAAGGAACATTTTCTTCCATTTAATAAACTGAATTTTATCATATTCATTTATTTATGATCCTTCAGCTATTTTTCAGTCCTCTTAACAATCAAGATAGGTATAATAAGAATACCAAGTTCCCTACTGCCTTCTGATGCTTTATTCACCTTATTCAGCTTTTCATAAGTTACATATAAAAGAATAGTTAGCTAGTAAATTTTACACACTTTCAAATGCTGTCAAAATTATAGGCTGCTTCCTTGTTAAGTATCGTTTTGCTTTATCTGCTTTTGTATTAAGTCAAGAAGCTCCTATTCTTTCATAGATGTAGAAGTTAATTCAAATAATGCAATCAGTCAAAGGAAAAGGAAAACCATCTGCTGTCAACTTAAGGGAGCAATCACTGTGACGTTTTCGGGTGCAGGCTGCAGCCACGGGCTTGTTTCCCAGGCTTTTGCAGCAACATGATTGACAGGTGGCGTGGAGCAGCGTTAGAAACCGCCAAAGCACACCAATGGGAGCAGTCGGATCTTGAGGTATTTAAGCCAGATGCCTGGTGTTCTCAGTGTCTCTTGTCATGTGGTTTCAGCAAGAGAGGGATCATGGAGGGTTTGGCTTAACTCTCCGGATTTCTAGGCCTGCAACTCTCAGACTGGAGGGAAGGGCATAGAAGGGGGTCTTGCCTCTGGGGCAGAGGAAGACCAGGATGCGTGCCTATCCTAGGTTGGGCATGTAGTAGGAGCTGTTTGCTCGAAGCCAGAGCAGAACAGGGGACCTTGCAGCAGCTTAATGTTGCCATGAGGCGGAATCCATTATTTAGGGAGATTCTTCGCACTGAATGGTAGTGGGAATCCATTCAGGGGCAGGAGGAGTGAGTAAAGCTGCGAGCAGGGTTTATTTATGTCATTTGCTTTCAGTGGAACTTCTTGCTGAGAACTAAACTTTATTTTATTTACTGCAACTGTTCTTCCAAGCAACTCAAGGACTATTGAGCTTATCTTTATTTTGCTTCTTTTATTTATCTATTTATTTATATTAACATTTAGTGTTTGGATTACAGTGGTGTTTATGTGCTGCTTTAGGGGAAGCTTGGCATACAAGTAATTAAAGCAAGATGCCTGTGGGAAGTATAGTCCAGTTCATATACTGGCGCCCCCATTGCAAGCAGCTGGGTGTGGTGCTTGGCAGCTGCTTCCCTTCTGTGCAGCTCTGCAGAGGGTAAGACAGGAGGGGTTGGGCCAAGTTGCCACAATCACTCTGTATTAACTGAACACCTTTAAATTCACCAAAATCAAATGGTTGTGCTTTGTTAGAAAACAATTCAGGATCTGTATCAGAAGTTAAATATGCTAATGTTTTACTTTAATTTCCGCGTAGTGTGAACTGAAGATTGATATTTTACTACATGAATTTAAGACACCATGTAGGTGGCTGATTTTGGGTGGTATTTGGTAATTCGGATACATGTGGCATGCCTTAACATTCCTGCAGCAACAGTGACTACCTCTCATCTGGAGATGGTTGGCAGCATTCTATGGTGCACTGCTGAAAAATAGCCCTAGTAGCTCAGGATGACAGAGGTGTGCCGTCTGCAGACCTCCATGATTTGAAACATGACCCTTGGTTTGACCCTTGGTCTTCCCTGGGTACTGACCGGAACAGCTAGCCGAACACATATCACACCAGTTCTAAAAGAATTGCACTGGCTGCCAATTCACTAACGACCCCAATTCAAGGTGTTAACTTTGACCTATAAGGCCTTAAATGACTTGGGCCCCAGATATCTAAAGGAGCACCTTCTCCCATATCGACCTGCCCGCGTCTTAAGATCCGGAGGGGAGGCCCTCCTGGTTATCCCACCGCCTTCAGCAGCTAGGTGGGTGGGCACCCAGGAGAAGGCCTTCTTGGTAGTGGCCCCCAGGCTGTGGAATGGTCTCCCCCTCGAGGTGAGTCAGGCCCCTTCTCTGTTTATGTTTAGAAAGGCGATGAGGACATACCTCTTGACTCAGGCCTTCGGTTAAATGTTCCCTGCACTTCCTCCATTGTAAACACTGCTGGTTTAAAACTGTTTTTGTATTTTTTAATGCTGGATTTTTAAACTTTGTACTGGTTTTAGGATTGATATAGTTTTTGATATGTTTGTTTTTAAATGTTGTGAGCCGCCCAGAGACTCTTGGGTAAGGGGCGGGATATAAATATAATAAACAAACAAACAAACAAACACTAAGAATATTTATTTTCATCCATTTCATTAAATATGTTGAACCCCGATTTGTCAAACAACTTCCGGAAAAGTCTTCTCATGAACTCTAGAGCAGGCATAGAAAATAACATGGTGACATCCAACAGCAGAGGAGCTAACTCACGCTACAGGTTTGCACAAGTACTGCATTCTACATTCACTTTGCATCAAAGTGAATGGGGAGGCAGTGTGCATTCGTGCAAATAGAGCCCCACATGAATGTGGGTGGCTTCACCTTTGCTATGAACATTCATCAAAGATTTGTAGTGAAGGGAAAGGGGGTGCATGATGTGGGGGCAGAGCAGCTGTGGTTTCATGCTGCATTGCCCAGTCACCCACAGACAGTCACACTTAGCTGACACTTGGAGAAGCACCAGTTAAGTTTGGAACACGTCAGACATCATGAGGAATGGACCCCAAATCCATTCCAGAACTTCTTTGGCCAGCATACCTCATAAAGATGTGAAAAGTGCCTTCAATAACATGATAAACTGGATAAAATAGCACTGCAAGATATTACATAGGATTATCTATGACCCATTTCAATCTGGGTTCAGGCAGGGGTTTGGCACTGAGACAACTTTGGTCACCCTGATGGATGACCTTTACCAGGAGAGGAACAGGGGCTGTGCTCCCCTGTTGGTTCTCCTTGTCCCCTCAATGGCTTTTGATACCATTGACCATGGTATCCTCCTGGAATGGCTCCAGAAATTAGGATTGAGAGGCTCTGTTTTACAGTGTTTCTCTTCCTATCTCCGGGGCAGGTCCCAGAAGATAGTAATGGGGGGCTTCAGTTCGATGCCCTGGGAACTTTCTTATGGAGTTCTGTTTTGTCCCCAGAGCAATGCTATGGACTTGCATGTAGTGAAATCTCTGGCTCTAGGAAACACAGCCTGAACATAAGACTTGTCCACAAACTTCTTAGATTTTTAAAGGCTTTACTGGTTACAAACACACATAACATGAAATAATTCCTTTTCTCTCAATAGTCTTGATTAAATACCTTGCTCTCTCTTCTTTGTGGGTTTTATCTTTCATCTTTGGACTTTGTCTTTCTTCTGTGGACTTTGTCTTTGTCAAAGGAAAATACTCTTTCCAGGTCTGACTTGGCTGCAAACTCACTACACACAAAACTGAAACTAACTGGAGAGGCAGTATAAGACCCTAGAATTTCCCACAAACCTTTTCTCTCTTAAAGCTATAGACATCTATTTCCCCTTCTAAACTAATACATAGAAAAGCCTATAATATCTTTAACTAAATATATGTCTCAAGAGCATCAGGATGCTCTGGAGGCATGACAAGTTCCCTAAGGATTGGTCTTGTCTACTATGTTTTAAAATATCTATATGAAGCCACTAGAAGAGGTCATCAAATGTTTTGGAGTGAGGTGCCATCAGTGTGCTGATGACATCCAACTCTATCCATTCCTTCTGATTCAGGAGAGACAGATGAGGTCCTCAATTACTGCCTGGAAGTGGGAATGGGTTGAATGTGAACCACTAAATTGAAACTGAATCCAGACAAGATGGAAGTATTGTGTGTCACTGGGTCCCAAGTCCAGGAAGTTAAGGGGCATCCAATTCTAAGTGGGGTTGTTTTGCCCCAAGAAAAACCAGGTGCTCCTCGGTAGTGTTCATTTGAGTCCCAGGTGGCAGTGACTGTCAGAAGTGCTTACTATTTTCTCCATCTGGTTAGCCAGCTGAAGCCTTACCTGGATCAGGATAATTTGGCCACAGTAATCCACGCTCAACTGCCAAATTAGACTACTGTAATGAGCTCTATGTGGGGCTACCTTTGAAAACAGTTTGGAAATTGGAACTGGTGCAGGATGCAGCAGCTCAAGTTTCTGGCTGGACTCACATCATGCCAGTCTTAAAGCATCTGCACTGGTTACCTGTTTACTATTGAGCCCAATTCAAGGTGTTGATGATAACGTATAAAACCCTAAACAGCTTGGGTCCCAGGTATCTGAAGGAGTGCCTTCTCTGATATAGACCTGCCCAGGCACTGAGATCTCAGAGAGTGGGCCTTCTTGTAGTTTCTCTTCTTTCAGAGGTACGAGACATAGGGATTTGCAGGAGGGCCTTTTCTGTTGTGGCTCCTAGACTCTGGAACAGCCTCCCTCTTGAGGTTCACCAGGCACGTACACTGTATAGTTTTCAGCACCTGGTGAAAAATATTTGTTTACCCAGGCGTTTGCTGTTCAGATAGCTTCCTCGGGGGGGGGGGGGGGAGAAAGGAGGTTGTATTTTAAATTATGTTTTACTATTCAATATGTTTTAATCTCATTGTAACCAGCCCTGGGACCATTCGGTGAAGGGCGGGATATAAATTTTCTAAATAAATTAAATAAATACATAGGTTTAAATATAAAACTGTCAGATATGTGATAGGTGCAGGTTATTTGCTTAAAATTCAAGCAATTTCTTTCTAGTTGTAAAATATAAAGTATCCCTCTACCAGCACCTTACCAGTTGGCTTCTATTATTTCTTTATTTTAAGAATTCACATTTGGATGTCTACAATTTATTTTTCTTTTTTAAATTCCATTTAACTTGCTTAAGACTTTCTCTTTGTCCCCCCTCCCAATTTATCACACCTAATAGGTTTCCTTATCATCATGGAAGTTTCAGATATTGAAATACTTCATTTGACTATGTGATGCTGAGATTATAAAATAAATAGCTAATAGAAACAAGGTGAATAAACAGATAATATACTCTTTTGTTAGGCCACCACTTAAATACATTTGATACTTGTAGGTATTGTTAATATTGATTTGTTAGACAGAAGAGTGAAAAGGGGCCAGTTTTACACTCATAGACTGTGCAAACAAAAAGTATAAAATGATCTAATTTGAAAGTGAGATTTTGTTCTTGAAAGATGAAATGGAATAGGCTCATATGCAGAAGGATTAGATTAACATAAAAGTGTTTTACTATCTTATTATCTAATGTTACACATAAAATTTTATGAGTACCAGCTTAGCATTTTAAATATCTTTAACACAATGACAATAAATTTGAGTGCTGCAGCTAATTTTATTTTCAATAATAATAATAATAAAAGTAAATCTGTGCTGAGAAATCAGTCATTTTGTAAGCTCTTAATAAAAGGGGGGAAATGTTCAGATGTGAACATTTAATATGATAGAGCTTATTATTATTATATGTAAGTTGAGTATTGATTTATTCTTACATTTGTTATTCTTACTTTTAAATATTATACCAGTACAAAACCAGAACCAAACTTTAAAACATACACTTAATTCTATATAAAATATCTGCCGAAACATGTTCTAAACAGATGAATTTGATTTATTTGAACTGAAATTTTGGAACTGAATAACATATTTAGAATCTAAATTGTGTGTCTGCCAATTAACGAGAACAATTCCTATTCATATACACATATTCATTTCACTAATTAAGAAAGAGGACAAATATTCTGGAAAAAGAAAACAAAAAATCTGTTACAAAGAAAATGTTTTTTTCAGCAGTGCTTGGGGACTTGTCTTGAAATTTGTAGAAAAATCCTGCAGAAGAATCAATTTGCATATGTTTTTTTGTCCAGGAATCCATGGTGTCCCTCATCCATCCATAACAAGTACAAGAATAGCATAACAATTGTATCTAATATAAATTTTCTTTCTTTCTTTCTTTCTATCTGATTGCCAGTAATTTTATCTAATATAAAGTTATATGTATCTATATATGTATATTTGTTTATAGTTCTGATAAACTGCAATCAATTTAACTTTGTAAATACAAAAATAAGCTTGATATGTGCATACTAATGAAGGAAATTTTCTTTCTTTCTTTTTCTTTCTATCTGATGCCAGTAACCACATGAATATAGGCTAAGTTATCTCCATTTCTGACAGGGAACAGAAAATTCTGCCTCAGCAACAGGTACTCAGACACATTATTTTCTTATATCAACATCTTTTTCTTCAGTACACAAGATGTATGAGCTTAATTACCAAAACAATTTATGTGGGTTTCTGCTATTACAGAATTAGACTTCTGGCCAGGATATAAAGCAATATTATATAAATAATAAACCTTTTACAATATTTCAAATCGCTTGACAGTTTCCATTTTCTGTGGCACAGCAGGAGACCCACATGCCATCACAACATGCTGGATGTTTACACAATTGACTGCTAATTATGTCTAGATCTTGGTCTTGTTTACAGATCCACATTCACTTAAAGTGAAACACCAAATCAATAAGATTATCATAGTTATCACAAATATCAAGTGAACTTGATCCAAGTGAGCTAAGAGATCCAGCAGCTGACCCGCTTCCTTCAAAAGTATAAATCTTCAGAGAATCATATGGGGGGACATCAGGATCAGAGTTTGCTTCTTCAAGTTTTTGTGAAATGAATTCACGGAATATATCACTCTCAGGTCCAACCTGCAAAGATTCTCTGTAAAGGCTTTGGATTTGTGTTGTGATGTTTTGTCGAGGTCTGTGCTTTCTCAGGACAGTTTGATGCCTCAGGGCTGAAATATCAAATGCTTCAGTATCCTGCTCTCCACCTCCTTCATCATCATATTTAACAATGTTCTCCCTAAATGGTTCTCCTTTCTCATGAAATAGAGATTGCTTTGTCTGCTGTTTCAGGGCCATGACTGCTAAAACAAAAACTGGTAAGAAAACAGATGAAAAGGAAGAAAGATAGTTAAGCATTTGACAAATAGGAAAAATGTAAGGAACAAATATTATAAATATTCATTATTTTGAATGAATCTGCTGACCAGCCTAACCAACTTCAAATATTGTAGTTTTGCAACTGAGATGGAAGGGACATTATCAGGAGTGGTGTATGCATGAACATGGCAGTTTGATCACTTGCCTATGCAAGAAACAGAGAATTATCTGGATGAAATGTATGAGATATTGTGAGTACGGATGTGCACAAATATTCAAAAACTTGAATATTCGATTTGAATCTGATGGATTCTGACATTTGAGCTCAAATTGGATTTTTGAAAATACAAATTTTGACATTTGAACTCCAATACATATTTTTGAAATGGATTTTCAAATGATTCGAATGTGTAGATTCGTATCTGTCATATATGAATCTGCTCAAAAATTATCTGTATTTTGCACTTAAAATACGGGATTAAAACTGGATGCATATGGGATAATATGAGATGCAAACGGATTTTTACTAATGTTGTTGACATTTGTATCTTTAAATATGAATCTAACATTCAAATCTACGGATTGGAATGTTACAGATTCATATCAAATTTTAAGACATTCAAATCTTAAATATCCAAATCGAATCAGATTTTATGACATTCAAAAATACGTTCGTGCACATCCCTGATTGTGAGCAAGTACAGTGCCCTAAACAAATAAATTGTGCGATCAAGTATGACCCTAGAGGAGCTATACTATATATTTGTGATATTCAGTACTTTTTTCTAGCTTTGAATAGCACCTGGATTTCTTAATCTGTAGTTCATTTTACTGGGCATGTCTGATTAATTATATTGTTATATTATTAATAATTATTTTGTTGTTTTAATTATTATCGACCTATAGCTTTCCTTGAATGGTAGAATTATGAAATGATTACTCTTATTAAATCTTTGAGCCTTCTAAAAGCTGGGACTAAGCTTTGTTGTGGGAATGTGCAACAATTCCTGAGCTGAGTTTGGTTTTACACATATGTGATTGGAGACCTGAAATTAAGGGTCAGTATACATATTTAAAAACATATTTTTATTATTAACATTAATAAAAGAATCCTGAATCCATTCTTTCCCCTACTCCTGTCCCCAAAACAGAAGTGGGGGAAAGTTATAGCACAAAACACTGAATGTATACTGGGAAAGAAGTTTCAAAATACAATAGCCCTTTCTGAACTGGGTCACATTTCAGATTATATCTTAGAACAGGGACCAGTTCAGACTATGGCAGGCCCTGGGGGAGGTCTGCTGTAGTCTGCACCAGCATGTCGAGAGCAGGTCCCTATTCTAAGATATAATCCAAAATAAGACCAAGAGCAGAAAGGGGCAGTGTTTCAGGCTGTCCAGGCTGTTCCTTTGTGGAAACAGCAAGGTAAAATTATTTCCAGTCATGTTATCATCATCATTACCACCATCATCATTTACAAATATGTCTTTGGCAGATCTTTTGCATTTCATTTTTAGTAGAGATGACCATACTGTATGCTGACTTGGAGGTGTTGAAAGTTGGATTCCAACAATATCTAACTGGAAACATCTGAACTCACTGTCATGATATAAGAAATCTAGCTGATATAAGAAAACAGTGTTTTATGTAGCATGAAATCTACTTAAAGTTTTGCCAAACAATATTTCAAGTTCTTACCCAATATTATAAGAAGGCAGGCCACAATTGCAACTAAAGCTTGTACACTGATGCCCATTGAATACAGGACTGCTCCGTATCTGCACGAATAGAGGTTAACTTCTTGATCACAGTCACATACAGTAATTGTTAGAGTATTTGTGCCTGTGAGAGGTGGATCACCATTGTCAGCAATTAGGATTGGCAAAGGAAAAATAAATTGTTCCCGACGGTGATATTCATGCCTAGTGGTTATAATTCTAGCTGTGTTATCTGTAACAACAACAAATAGATATGTCACTTACATGTAAAACAAAAAATCTAACAAGATATACTATATTATTACCACTTAAACTAAATGGACACATCTTGGGCCACCTTTGATGTAGTACTAATGGAGATGCCCTTTTGGATACCAACCTTATAAGTGACAGTTTCATTGTTCCTTCACTTTTATCAAAAGACTAGCGGTAAGTTTGGTTTGTGTTTTAAAGTTCAAATTGAATTGAACAGCTTGAAAACATTTGAATTAAACTGCACCCTGTTCAAAAGGGGCTGGTTTGATTCAATTCAAACCAGGGACCCATTCATGAACATGTGTCCACTATTTTTTCCCTTTGAGCAGGTTTGAAGGTTTTGTGCACATTTCTACAAAAGACCGAAGAAACAAGCACACATCATTGCCATGGAGGAGTTGCCCCTTAGAAAATGGAAATTGACCGGATTCAGATGTTGTTTGTACTGGACCTGCCAGAACAAACTACAGCAACCCAACAGTTGGCATAGATGAATAAGATACTCTTTTTTAAAAAATGGCAGAAGCAGCTCAGTTATCAATGGGAAAAGCAAATGTTTTCAGCAAAAAGTTAGGACTGAACTGTTACTTTTTTTCTCTGGATTCTCAAAGGAACATAGCAGATGATGAGGGGAAAAGGTTATATCTCTCCATGGATTAGTATAAAGAAATACAAGGCAACAGGGTAGCTTTCACATGGTCCTTAGAGACCATGTAGGCTGTCTCCATAAATGATGGCATCTATTTACCAGAATAGGCTCAGGGAGGCATGGCCTCCTGGGGAAGCTTTTGTCTGCATGGTGCTAGGATCTGGTCTGCTGTTTAGAGTAAAAAATATTTTACTCTAAAACATGCTAATGGTAGACCTCTTTAAAGTGGTCTCCCAAGTATTCCTTGCATTGGCCAGTCCAGTCATCCACAATACATCCAGTTAGCCATTTCAAGTAGCATGCAGAGCTTGGTGCCATCTCAACAACCTTCCAGAAATGGCCCCAAATGGCCTATTTTTGGTCCATCACTGTAATTTTCCTGTCCTGCAGCTTCAAGGCCCATGTAATTTTCATTCCTAGCTTCTAGATTTAAGCCAGGATCGGGTTAAAGTAGACCAGATATCCCCTGGCATGCACTGCCATCCATTCGTTTCTTCAAGCCCTTGACTGAACCCAGTCTCTGTATCAAATACCAAGGTACGAGGGGTGCAAGCTGTCAAAGAGACCTTCTAAAAGAGAAGTTCTAAAAAGTCTCCTTCCCATACAGAGAAGTAATACATATCAATGGTGCTTTCTATTTTAGCTTGTATTTCAGCAAGTGTCTATTTACTCAATACACTCTGCTTTGAAATACTTGAAATGAAAACACTTCATTTTTGAACCAGTTTGATTAGAATCAGGTGGTTTGATTGGTTTGAATTCAAGCTGAACACCATGCTGGTTTGAATGGGCAGATTTGAATCTGAGTTGTTTGAACAAAACAGATGAATCATTTGCTTCAGTTTGGGGATAAGGAACTGAATTGAATCAGATCTGTGTTAAACCCTATGCCTGTTCAAAGGGGAAGTTTGAATTCAAACCAAACCGAAAGGAATCTTTTTTTTTTCTAATCAAACAGTACATTTTAAGTTTGTGCACAGCAGTACTTGGGAATCATATTCTTACAGAGTCTGTCACAATGGTTAATTTCTACCACTAGTATGCAATAGCAATATAGCCCCATCCTAGCACAGTCTATTGCAGTATTTCCTTTTCAAAAGAAGTAAAATACACTGTTAACAATGACTAAGAAATGCTTTCAAACAAACATCTGTTGTTATAATATAAACTTCAGGACTACAGTCATGCTCAGTTTTGTCCTTCAGTGAACCAGAGTAGCTGAAAATATTTGATTATTCAGATTACTGGAAAACGACAATAACAAGATTTATTTTATATTATATTTATAGACAGTAAGATCACATATACAGAATTCAAGAAATTCCACATTACAGCAGTGATATCGTGCTTATGTGAAAAATGCAACTTCTTTGCTAGAAAAAATGTTGAAGAAAAGAATCCTGGAGATATAGTCAGAAATACTGCAGGATTTTAAAATCCAAACAAACAACCGGATCATAATATGCTTGGTATTAATGTTGCTGAAGAAAAAGAAAATTATACTTATAGATGTTGCAATCTCAACAGACAGTATATTTCAGGAAAAAAGAATTGGACAAGAAAATAAAATATTGAGATTTATTGAAATATGAACCCCTAGAGGGAAAAGTCATTATTTATACTGCAGAAATACAAACATTTAGGCTGTGTCCTCATGCAAGCAGTTTGGCATGGAATGGGCATGCAAAGGGCTGGGAGTGGGTCCAAGATTGATCCTGGCCCATCCCCATGCCACTCCTGGTGACGTGGGCTGGGTGTGGGCTGGGCACGGATACAGCCATCCCCATGCAAAGTACGCCAACCCTGGCATAGGGCAGCAGCACCACCTTCTCTCTGCCAGCTCTCTCTTCATTGGAAGCTGGATTCACATAAGCCCACCACTGTGCCACCAGCTGCGAATGCAGCATCCCCCCCCTCCCTTACCTGTACAGAAAGCTAGGACTGGGTTGGGAGGCATGGATTTAATTTATTAAACTTAAATTAAGTTTAATAAATTTTAAAATAATTTTTAAAAACCCAAAGTTGCTAAAAGGTTTAGAGGCAGTTGGCTGTTTGAGCAGTTCTGCGCACGTCTGCTCCACTGGGAACTGCAAGAATGCCTGGCAACCTTAAAAGGGAGAAAAATCAAGCCACTATCATGATCACCTTGGCAATCAAGAAACAGGGGTGTAATATTTGCTGTGGAAAAAGTACAAAAATTAAGCCATTATCCTGCCTGCTTTGGCAATCGTGGTTTTTTCACTCCCCAAAAATGTCGGCAGCTGCAATCTCCAATACACAGGGCAGGAACAGCAAACACACACCACCTCCCAATGATGCGAGTGCCAATCTCCTCCCCATATAGCCCGGGATCATCCTCATGTGCAGTCTCAGCTCACTAAGTATTGCATGCCAGGAGCCCAAACCATGCCCAGAGCCATTTTTTTGGGTACCAAATTTGGTCCTGGTCTGGCACAGTTTGGGGTGATTTGGTCTGCCGAAACCGGACCAACAAAAAATGCATGGGAATACCCCTTGCTAAGCCAGGTTTCAGTACCAGACCAAACGTGCATGGGGACGTGCCCTTAGATGTCATCATACTAGATAAAATGACTCATCAGGTGGGATGGGAGACATTTATTGGAGCTAACCACAATTCAAAAACAAAACTGCAGTTACGTTCATGGATAGTGGCCAGGGTCCACACTGCAAGTGCTTGCACCGTACCCAACTTACCTACTAGTCCTTGAAGTGCAGATGGTCCATCCCAAGGCCTTTTTGCACCAAGGCGAAGACGCCTTGGAACATTTCCCCCCAAACGGGTTGAGAACACTTTCCCGTTCACACGAGGGCAGGTTAAGCAACGCTTTGAGAGCAGTTCCCTTACCTGCCAGTGCAAATGGGAAAGTGTTCTCAACTCGTTCGGGGGGAAGACCCTCCTCCGGGCTGCTCCCATTGGGTCCTATGGATCCAGTGTGGGATCCAGATGCCTTCTTTCCCTGCTCGCTCACCTGCCTGGTCTCAACTGGCCATCTGAGCATGTGTGGGTGCCCAGCCAATGAGGGGCTGCCCCCTCAAGCGTACTCAGAACAGCCCAACCTAGTCTACACAGAATCGGGCCTGCAGGAGAAGGTTAGCCCCATTCACACGTGTGTGCGACCCTGGGGATGGGGTTGGGGGCTTTTCGCTGGCATTCCTGACCACCCCCGGAGCCCGATCTGGGGTTTGGGAGTGAGCAGGAACGCAGGGAAAGAAGGCACCCGGGCTGCCCCCACTGGGTCCATAGGAGCCAATGGGAGCAGCCCAGGGGAGGGGCCAAACTGTCACAGAGAGAGAGCATGCAAATGCTTTCTCTCTGAGACAGTTTGGAATGCGTGGAGACAGTTTCAGAGCACTTTTTAGTGCTCTGAAACTTGAACGCATGGAGGGCAAGTTGGGATGCTTGGGGGCGGCCTGGAATGGATCCAGCCGCCCGCAAGAGCGAATGCTGCATCCCAACATGCCCTCCATGCGTTCAAAAACCCCTTGTGCGAAAAGGCCTCCAGACTGTCTACATAGCCACAGCAATGGCCACATCAACTCTGTGCATACACCGGCCTGCTGCAATGGTGACTGGAGTGCATTATGCAACTACATAGCAGCAGCTACACCACACACAAGGACACAGTGTGAAATATTCTTAGGACTTTGCTGGAAGCAGGATGGCATTACATGCTCTGGGCAACTCTGAGAAGGAGGCAGAGGTGTGGCATGCAAATAGAGCATCCCAGAGCATGCACAGACATCCTAATCACCTGATTGCCAAAAGGCTCTATGTTCGCACATAGCCAAAGAAAGTGGCTGAAAAAGCACGTTAGCAATGACAGTGTATGACAGTCACATTCTCAGTACATCTCTAATCCACCTTTTCCAGCCTAGAGCATTAATGGGAAGAAGGGCAGGTAGGTTTGTGATAAGTTCCAGGTGGGAACCATCTCTAAGCCACTTCAAAGGTGCTTCTATTTTTTTTTAATTGTATGTGAACACAGCCTAATTCTCTGCATGAATACATTGTACAGAGTACAGTTTTAAAACCAGATGGACATATGCATTGCTGTGTGCCTAATATTGGTGGTATTTTTATTTTTTTTCAAAAGGTTATGAATTAACTACATCTTTAAAGTACCGAATGTTACTCTGGGTAGCATACAGGAACAAATCTTTTAGATGAGCGAGATCTGAAAATTAACCTGGACGCTTGTCATTGAAATGGCTTCTGGACATAGATTGTGATCAATGATCAAGCAAAGCAAAAAGCTTTCTGGCTAAACCCAAAATCTCTCTTTCCAATCAGTGGTTGGACCACAATCCTTGTGTTTGGACCACCATCTTGCTAAAGCATAACAAATTTCAGTTTGTTACATGTTTCAGTAGGTGACTGGAAGAAGGCAGGCAGGATATAAATATAAGAAAATAAATAATATATGCAATCTATATTCAGACATAATATTCCGGAGCTTGAAAAATAGTGATTAGCTTTATGCTTCATATTATTATGGGCCAGCTTGATCTGAAATCTGAACTGAGTAATTTGTTATTCAGAATACAGTGAACTTTCCAGAAGTTAGCTGTATTGATTTATTCACCTACCCAGAACATTCAAATAATTAGCGAAGTCAATATGAACAATGTATACTTTAGCTGAATTCGAAATAGCTCTTCCTCTGAGTCTCAAAAGGCTGACTTTAAGTGGTCTCCTTCCTGCAATTTCATCAGCTGTTGAACTTAGGTTTTCCCTTCAGATTAGTTTCGATTGGTGTCCCCCATACGATCCTTTCTCAGCCTCTGGGATCAATATGAATGCTGGATAACACCACAGCACTGAAAAGTCATTCATGTGATGTCATCAGGATATCGATGAAAACAGTGTAATAGGGAACAAGCAACGATGTTAAATAATTGTGAACTATACCTCTGTCTTTAACTTTGTTTTAGTGGAACTTTTTTTTTTAAAGCAGAAGCTGTTATTATTATCAAATCTTCATTTTATTTAAGAATTTCTTTTGTTTGCCATTACAACTAGCATTTTGCCTGTTTAACAGATAATGGGAAAGTTATTACTCCTACAATCTGCCTTATTTAGAAACCAATTATTAAGAGATAAAATAGGCTTTTGAGATTTTGTTCGGAGCACTTTTTTAATGAGACTATGATGACTTTAGATATATGAAAGAGCTCTTGAGGACCAGTAAGTGATGCACCATGCATTTAGTGCCACAAAATAGATTCTACCAAGCACAGTAATATTTTATCATATCATATATTTCAGATAATGCTTATGCCCGGCTGAAAACATTGTGGCTGGGTAGCCAAGGTTTACACACCTGCCACTGCAGCTACACACCAAAGTTTGCCGCAAGGAAAATTTTGTGATGTTGTTGAACCAAGAATGGGGAAATGGCTCCAGAAGTAGGACATTTTCTATGTTTGATTAAATGAGCTTGGGGAAAAGCATACGACAGGATGTGGTAAGTCACATGGGCGGCAGTGCTGGAAGAGCAGCAGTCAATGCTATCACGGCATTTAATCCCATTCTCTTTTTTACTTTAGGGAGCACTTGTAGTGGGATGACTGCTGGCTGCATCTAGAAGTTGGTTGCTTACTTTGCTATATTTGGATATTCTGAATAAATCATGGGTAGAACACAGCACTCCTACTGTGGTCAATCCAAGTACCACAGTCTCTTCACTGCTTTTGCCCGTGTCTGGAAGCACTCATCATTTTTGTTTGGATTCCTCTCTGTTCATCATAAAAGCAGTTTATATAATTCTGTAACTGAAGACAATTATTTTACTAACTTAAACACCAAAATCTTAGCTAGGATCACTGTGCATACTTATCTGGTGAGCAAACGGATCTGGTAGCATCCCAGAGACTAACATGAGGAAGAAGATGGCAATATGCAATTTCATAGACTAAGGGTGTTGTTCCACTGCAGCCCTTAGATCTGGATCTAAGAATATCCGGATCTAAGGAATAGGTACATTTCTTAATCTGGATCTAGTAGATCCGGATTAAGGGAAGCACCCAATGTGTTTCCATATGAAAACAGCTTTGCACCCATCTGGGGAATCCAGATCGACCCACAAGGGGTCGGTCCATTACCCCAGGTGTTTTGGGGGGCAGGGGGTGCAGTCTTCGAAGCAACTTTCGAAGTTGAGCTCATGCTTCGAAGTGACTTCGAAGCTGACTTTGAAGTGACTGTGAAGTCAACTTCGAAGTGACTTTGAAGCAAATGTTGGGGTGGGTCCCAAAGGTTCATCTCTCCCCCTAGCCTCCTTTGGACCCCCTTTAATCCGGATTTTCTGGGAGAAGGCCCCATTGTAGACCCCTTTAATGGGGTCTACAGAAAATCCGGATTAAAGGCCAAAATGTACCCATTAGATCCTGATTTCCCCAATGGCAGTGGAAACAATCGGGTCCCAAATGGGTGCCTTAGTGGAAATGGGGTCATACAGGTCGCACCCAAATGGGTCCTAAATGGGTGCAAAAATGGGTACTTTTGACAGTGGAAAAACACCCTTTATCAGGTGTTAGCAGCTTAATCCACTACTTAGTCCCTTCCAACTGCAGGCATGCTTGGAAGAAGCTGATTATCTAGATCCATTTCAATCCAGTTTCAGGCATGGTTATTGCACAGAAACTGCCTTGGATGTCCTTCTCCAGGAGAGAGACAGAGGAAGTGCAACCTTGTTGGTTCTCCTGGACCTCTCAGTGGCTTTGATACCATTGGCAATGTTATCCTTCTGGAAAGGCTACAGAGTTTGGGAGCTGGAGGCAGTGCACTGCATTGGCTCCGCTCCTATCTCCATGGCTGATTCCAGACAGTGGTTGTGGGAAATTCTGGCTCAGCACACTGGGAACTCACTGTGGGGTTCCTCAGGGGTTGATCTTATCTCCCATGCTTTTCTATATATGAAGCTGCTGGGTGAGGTCATCAGGAGATTTGGAGTGAGCTGTCATCTTTTCTCTGTATCATCTGAATCAGGAGAGGTGGCTGAAGTGCTTGACAGGTGTCTGGAGGGGGTAATGGGCTGGATGAGGGAAAAATAAAGTGAAGGTGGATTTAGACAAGACAGAGGAGTTGTGTGCAACTGGACCTTCTGTCCATGCATCCTGTCCTTGGTGGAATTGTAATTCCTTGGAAGGGATAGGTCCAAAATCTGGGGGTGCTCTTGAACTCTGTGCTAATACTTGAAACTCAGTTGGAGGCTGTGGTGAAGAGTGCCTGTTCCTAACCACAGCTGGTTTGTCAGCTAAGCCCTCTCCCCTTTCTGGACAAAGATTGATTTGGCCACAGTTATACATGCTCTGGTAACTTCTAGACTGGACTATTATAATGCACTCTACATGTGGATGCCCCTGAAGATGGCTTGGAATCTGCAACTGGTGCAGAACACAGCTGCTAGAGTGCAACAGCTGGTCAGACACACATCATATTGGTCTTAAAAGAGTTGTACCGGGTTCCAGTTCACTAATGAACCCAATTCAAGGTGCTAACATTAACCTACAAGGCCCTAAATGACTTGGGCCACAAATATCTAAAGCAGCACCTTTTTCCATATTGACCTTCATGTGCCCTCAGATCTGCAGGGGAGGGCCTCTTGGTTGTACCCTCAGCAGCAAAAGTGGTGGACACCCTTAGCAGCAAAAAAGATAGGGCCCTTTCAGTGATGGCTCCTAGACTGTGGAATAGTCTTCCCCTGAGGTGCATCAGGTACCTTTATTCTATGTGTTCAGAAGAGCTGTGAAGACACACCTCTTTACCCTGGCCTTTGGCTATGTGAGGGAACAGCTCTTCCTTCCCACATCCAGGCGCTGTTATGGTTTTAATGTTTAATATGTTTGATGTGTTCATTTTATATGTTGTAACCTGCCCTGAGACCTTTGGGTATAGAGCAGGATAAAAATTCAAATAAATAATAAAATAAATACATAAAATATTCTGGGGTATAGTACAGCATCTCCAGAATTATTGTCTGTTGCCCAGATGGCAGGACAATAATGCAGGGCAAAGAGAAACACTTACCAGCAATGGTAACTCCTGCAGTGGTGCATGATTGCCACCCTGCACACATGAGTGGCTGCCATTTTCAGCCTGGTTTGGAAACACACTTATGTGGTGGCCATTTCTAATATTGCTTATTGCATGAGCAAGCATCTAGACAAAGTAAGTGCCCTGACATTTTAGGTAAACACAGTCTGGGACTTGATTTTCAATCAAAATGGGATAACCCTAGGTTCTACACCTGCCTAGACTCAGTCTAAGCCGACTTCATCAGATGCATCATCATCCAGTTAGATTTCATTCAGTATAGCGTGCAATTTACATATGTGGAAAATAAAACAAAAAGATAAAGTTTGTCCAGGACTAAATCCAGAGTATAAAGGTAACCATGCTTAAAAAAAAAAAAAAATGAAAAGTATGATTTTCCAAATGCAGAGATGAGTATAATTTCAATGGTTTGTGGTTGAGATGTGTTTCTATGGCTACACTCTGACCAGGCCAAAATCAATATGTCAGGACAAAGTATTTTAAAAGGGTAAAGTATGTGTCTGAGGTAGACTGCATTTGCATTAAACAAATGATTTGGTATAAGACACTCAAGGGAATCAAAGGCCCTTTTTGCCCCTTTATGAGATGTGATGGCTAGTGAAGTTCTACAATGAATCAGGCATTCACAGCTTGCAATTCACAATGCATTCCAAACTTAGCTGGCACTTCTCCAAGTGCAATTGTCTCTATGCTATACAATCCCCTTGCCATGACAATGGTTATGTGTGGTGCTGATGCAGTGGTGATGGGGTAACATGGCACCCAACGGTGGCTGCACTAGCTTGTCCAGAAGAGGTGTGAACAGAACCATGACAGGCTATACTAGCCAGTGGCTAGTATAGCTGTAGAGCATGTTTTGTGCTGTACAGCTATATGCCTCCAGGACAGTCTGGCATGTGCAGAGCTGGTTCTAGAATAGGACCAGCTCCATGCAGTGTCTATGCTCCATGTAAGCCAAGTGCAGAAAGGCCCATAGATTGAAAGATATCTGATCATGCATCCTATATCAATCTTTAGCTAGTGAGGTATTACTTTTCAAATTTGAGCAGATTTAGGCAGCTGTTTCTATGCAGGTGGGCTTGGCTTGACAATGTCCTCAGTATGCAGTGACCAAACATAGCTGTATGCATGACTTCAAACTGCAATATCCATGACTCACCATGTAATTACAGTGAGCTGAGTGGAAAGCTCAGGAGGTCTCATGCTTTCAGAAAAAAATGTACTCAGAATTGTTCTTGTGAATACAAACAGTCTGGATTATTCTAAAATAAACACCTATTCTTTAAAATAATATTTCAAACACAGTATACATGCTACTTACTTGTATTATCTTCAAGTGCAAAACCAGAGCTATTTGTGGCCTCCTCAGCCAAATAGAAGTAGAAATGATGCTCTTCCATTGGAACATCTTTATCTACTGCACTGATGGTCTGAATGAGCTAAATGTAAACATTGACAAACAGTGTTTACCATAAAATAAAACTCTCTTGACTCTTAATACAATGTACCTCAATTGCACATAAAGTTATATTTAATTAACAAACTCATAATCTTCCTTCTCTCTGAAGGACATATAATACTGTATATCAGCTACTGTGGCAAATATACATCAGTTAATGCAATCCTGTTGAGCTTGTTGATTTTCTAACATACTATAATTATGCCATTTAATTTGGTATTGATTTGAAGGAAATAAGCATTAAAGTATTGGGCTAATGTAAACGGATTCTAGAATTGAAATGCAAAGATTCCATAAAAGAAATGGGGGAAGAGACACCAAGGAAAAACAATAAAAAAATAAAAACTATATAAATTATTCTGCCCTTTCTTTGTTCTCCAAGGTGAAAAGTATATCATTCTATATTTAAACACATCCTTCAATACAAAAACCTATTTCCTGCCAGCCCACAAACATCATAGGCATCACTCAAGTGATGTATTATAGTTGCCGTGACCGCAAGATTGTGACAAGTTCATGTGCTGAATTGTTGATTCTTTGAGATTGTAACAGATTGATTATGGCAACACTTGCTTTTATTTTAAAAAACAAAACAAAATATCCTACATTTCCAAAGATATTAACCAGATTGCCATTGGTAAGAAAACAAAGTGAAAAAAATTATTATCTTTGCATTCAAAACTCGGGGGCTCAAAACAAGTTACATTACAGTTGTTATAATGAGTTACAAATATTTGCTAGTATTATTGGATGCTACTAATATACTATTTCTGACTTGTTGCCAGCATTTTTAACTTGCTGTTTCAATGAAATGTCACCTCATGTATTTCATTACAAGTTG
Organism: Aspidoscelis tigris stejnegeri; assembly: GCA_023333525.1. NCBI lineage: Eukaryota > Metazoa > Chordata > Lepidosauria > Squamata > Teiidae > Aspidoscelis > Aspidoscelis tigris. The sequence goes on from JALMGA010000004.1 coordinate 63,458,263, forward strand.
ATGTTTTAAAATATTATTTAATGGTTAGTTATTTTGGTTTAAAATGTATCTCTACAACAGACAGGGTTAGAGAAGTTTACAGTCATTTATAGAAATTACATTGTGAGGAGACTAAAACAGCTTTTAAAGAAATTGTTTTTTTTAAAAAAAGTGTCATTGTTAAAGAGTTTACCATCTGCTACCTGTACTTAGCTTGTGGCATAAACTTCTGCATCAACTTAGCATAAAATTTTGAATATTGCACTAATGATATACTTAATAACAAGTATGAAACAATGGCTCTCCTATTGTAGTATGAAACTTCAGATGATATGGAACTCTCTGCTGACAGATTGAAAAGTTTATATGATTGCTCTGATAAAAGATACCACATGGTGTGCCATCTTTTGCATGCCCCCGCCCCTTGTACCTCTGAGAGAGGGAGAACTATAAGAAGTTCCTTCCCTCTGAAATCTCAACACTCCTTAAGATAACCAGGGTCCAAGTCATTTAAGGGTTTATATATTAGTACTGAAATTGAATTGGAATCAGTACTGAATAGGCAGCTAATGTAGAGTCTTCCAGGACCAGTGTGATGTGCATCTGGCCAGAATCATCCATCAGCAGTTATGCTGCTGCATACTGCAATAATTCCAACTTTTAATCAGTTCTAGCCTCATTAAAGTGCACTGCAGTAGTCTAATCTGGAGGCTACTACACATGGGTCATTGTGGCTGTTATGCCTATCCAGAAAACAAACAAACAAAAAAAAACCTGAAGCTGTCAAAGCATTTGGAGATGGAGGCAAGCACTCCTGGTAACTGGTCCCAAATGACAGTCATGAATCTAGGAGCACTCCAGGTTTTGCACCTGTTCTTTCTGGTACAAAAGAATTCCATCCAGTACTAGATGCTCCGAAACTTCCTAAACTCAGGACCCTGTGACACATAGCACCTCCATTTTGTTTGAGTTCAACATCTATCCCAGAACTGTCACCAGGCAGGGATTGAGCATCTGACCCACCTGACTTAATCCAGAAGTAAAAGAGAAATAAAATTTGGTGTCATTAGTGTATTGAAGGCACCTTATTTCAAAACTCCTGATGATTTCACCAAGTGGATGTAGTAACATATAGATGTTAAAGGGCACCGGTGTCAGAACCAGCCCTTGAGGAACTACACAGAAAAGTTCCTAAAGCAAAACTTCTCTGTCCCCCATTGCTACCTTCTAGACCCTACCTTGGAAAGGGGGGAAGGGAACTAATGTAAAAGAGTGCATCCAAGCATCACTCCCCAGTGGTTGATGGTACTGAAAGCCACTGATAAGAACTATTGGGGCTGTTTTGCCCCCATCCTCTTCCTTATAAAGGTAATCCATCAGGTTCACAGGAAGTCTCAGCACAACCCCCCCACACACACACATGAAACAAGATTGCAGTGGGTCTAGATAATGAATTTCCTTCAAGAATTCCTGCAGTTAGGTACCATCACCTTCTCCAACATTTTGCCCAAGAAGGGAATATTAGCTACTTAGGAATAATTATTTAATATAGCCGATCTTCTTAAATTCTGCGGTTGCAATGACCCAAAGACTGAGGTCATAGGGAACAAATAGAAGCTTCTAATCAGAGCCTCACCCGTCTTTCTCTTCACTGAACTCTTAGACCACAGATGGCCTGAGATCCAGTGTAGCCAGTCCTTTATTTTCCAGGTCTTTCTATATACCTCTTGCTAACAACAACAACAACAAAAATTGTATTAAAGAAATACCTACATGGCAGCAGAAAGACAGAAAGATCTCAGAAGACAGCAGGGTAATATCCATTCACCTTAGTACTTGTTGCCCAAATACCCATATATTTGATGTGATATGATTAAAGACACTATTTGGTGCTCTAGCCCAGTTAAAATCATTGTGGAAATCACTCCTGAAATGCTACGAAAGCTGGAGTTTACCATGACACAAAAGTATGTGACAAATTGTTCTTTGTAGTGACATAGCATCATGTGCTGTGTTTGGTGTCTATACACCAAGCACTAACACAACAGTCATGACATTTATGAAAGGGCTGCAAGTAGGGATGTGCATGAATGCAGTTTTCAGCATTTGATTCGATCTGAATCAAATATCTGAAGATTTGAATTGATTTGAATATTTGAAAGTCAAATGCATTCACATTCTATTCAAACTGAATACATTCAAATCTATTTGTACAAATGTTTGATTTATATTTGAATATACGAATGTCAACAACATTCATATGTGTCCATACGCATCCATACGTACCTGTATGCATTCGTACACATCCCATTTTTATCCCGTATGCATTCCATTTTTGTACCATACGTATATGTACAAATGTGTATGGATATGAATAAGATCTGTACATATATGTATGTAATGTGTATGGATGTCCGAATCATTCATACGAATGATTCAAAAGATTCAAAATTTGTTTGAATATTTAAATTCAAATGTATAGGTATTTGATTCAAATTTGAATATCCGAATTCAGTCGAATTTCAAATGTTTTGAATATTCATGCAGACCCCTAGCTGTAAATAGAGAATAATGGCAGGGAAATGTCTTAAGAACATAAGAGAAGCCCTGATGGGCCAGACCACAACCCACCTTGCCCTGCATCCTGTGGCCCACAATTTGATTCTGGGTATTCTTAAGCAAAAACCTTCACCTGCTCTTGACTCCCTGTAAATGGCTTTTACTTGCATTCTGTCGATCTTTCCTGCCTGTTAATAACCTCACTCGTTGCTCATATAATTAAAACACCTCCCTAATAGGTACTTTAGAATCCTGAAGGGGAGAACAAAAAGAACCTTATAGGGACGACAAAATGTTGAGCTACAGGCACTTGTCAGGAAGGTCGTATGAAGAAAAAAAAATCTGTTTCTGCTCACTGATAATCCCTTTGACAACCAAGAGTGACTGGAAGTAATTAAAGTCATACAATCAGTAAAGGCTGATAGAAACTAAACTAAAAAAAATGATGTTAGGAAGATGGAAATAACAGTTTGATAGGACAGAGTAATAATTAAATGTAGAAAAGGAAAGAAAAATAATTTCAAATGTGAGGAATATTAACTATAGGAAGCAATAAAAGCCTGAAATTTTCAAAGGGTCACAATAGTATTTCATCACAATATTTGTTTTGTCATCTGTTCAGCCAATCTCAAATTAAAGTAAATCTCAAAATAGGGAAAAGTTTTTAAAAGGGCCTGTCTCCATGCAATTTTTATTGTGAATTTAACCCTGCTTTGCCTTGGGAGTGTCTCCATGCAAAGCCCTAATACAGGCTACATGCAAGATGATACATGTTTTAAAAAACCCACTTTTCAAGTGTACAACATGCAAAATAAGGGGCTAGCACGTATTGTCCTGTGGTCATGCAGACACTCCTAGGTTATTTGGTTGCAGAGCAACTGTCAGGCGAGTATAGAGGCTGTACGCTATACTCAGGGAAGATTTCTCAAAAACAGTTATGAGATCCAAGTCTGTTTTAAAGGGCTTTCGCATCTATTTTTAAAAATCTTCCCTGCTCTTTACAGCCCCTATACTCACTTGGCAGTTGCCCAGCTGGGTGCCCTATACCCACCTGACAGCTTAAGCCTGACATCTGCCCAGAAATCAGCTGAGCAACTGTCAGGGCATTATAGCAGCTCTCAAGAGCAGGAGACAAGAACAAGGAGCTAATTAATTATTCACCTCTTTCCACTTCGATGAGTCAGCCTCCCGACAGGGAACTAATTAACAGGCAGCTCCAAGGGGTTGCAGGGGCTTGAAATTTCTCTCTCTCCTTCTCACATGCACACATGCACAGACAGGGGCAAATCCCTACTGGAGGAACGTCTTCCTCTTCCCCTCACTCCTTTCTCTCTCTCCCTCCTCCAGCCCGAGCCCTCCTTCTCTCTCTCTCTCTCTCTCTCACACACACACACACAGGGTGGAATCCCTGTCAGAGCCCCACAAAAGCTGCTGCTCTTTTAAACATTTTATTAGGGCTCTGACAGCCTGTCTCCCCTCCTGAAAGCTGACACTTGCCCTGCATCCAGCTGAGCGGATTTCAGGCAGGGAGAGGGGCTATTGTGTGCATGTACAGAGCCCCCCCCTAAAATGAGAGCAGTGGCTTTCATGGCTCTTTTAATCATTTTATCCAGGCTCTGACAGGGATTCCACCCTGTGTGGGTGTGCGCGCGCACGCGTGCATGCGTGCGTGCATGCGTGTGTGGAGAAGGGAGAGAAAGAGGGCAGTGGAGGAGAGGAGAGTGGAATGGAAGAGGAAGATGTTCCTCCAGGAGAGATTCCACCCTCTCTGTGTGTGCGTGTGTGTGTTTGCACGCTCAGGCCAAGGGGGAGCGGGTGGAAAAAACCGCAGTATCCCAATGCAGGGATTTACCACAGTTTTCATGGGGATGGGCGACTTTGCCTAGAACCCGCATTGTTCTCCATTACCATGGGGACATCTTAATGTGAATTAAGATTCACATTAAGCTGTCTCGCTTCCACCCCACTTTTTTTTAACTCTATGAGGCCGCACCCAAAGTAAAACTGTTTTTATTACCATTGCAATATATATGTTGAACAACTCTACTTTGCTCTCTGACCAGATGTGAAGCTGAGAATAGTATAGCCTTCCAAAACAAGTTATAACAAAGGTATCATTAAAACTATTGAAATTAATCAGTTACATATAATTTAATTTTTAAAAAATAATAGAAAGTAAAAATGTTAATGAGCCATAATAATAATCAAATGACAATTATATTTTGATTTGTTTTTATGATTTGTTTTATGATTTTTTGTTGTCATTGTTCTCCTACAGACAAAAAAAAAATTTTCCCCCCCTGTAATTGGCATCATTCACTTACTGTGCCACCACTGAGAAGGCTCTCTGCCTTTTACTTATGATTCACATATTTTTTATTGAGGGCCTCAGAGCAAAGCTTTGGGCATTCACATTATACTTCAGAATGAATTGCATTTTGTTAGTACCTAACATAACTAAAGGCAAACAAGGCTAATTTAGAATAAAATCTTATTCCTCTTTTTTTTTCTTTATAAGAAATGTTTGATGTACAACTTCCTTATTTTTCCCATAAATACATTTGAAGGAGAACATTTTAATCTCCCTTAGTGCAGAACCAGATTGTCATATTTCTGAGTCATTCATGTGTTGCTTTTTTTAGTTCACTCATTTGAAAGTAAGCTCCACAGGGAGAAAGAGAGAGAGAGAGAAAACTAGAAACATACTCTATAAATTTTGGTGATACATTTGTCTTTGAATGATTTCAGATGAGACACCAAGCAAATGAACAGGTAGTGTGATTGACTTACTTTTCTTGTTCACTAAGGTTGCAATCAGATGTGTTTGATGAGATGCTCTCTGGGTGAATTTGAAGCCTCATGGGCAAACATAAAACCACTAAAATTACCTTACCCTATTGTGAGACCTGGGAATGCACACCCTTTCCTCATATGTGGTAAAATGACACTGACAACAACTCTTTCAGCTGCATTGTGCAGGGAGCTTCATAACTACAAGGAGGAAAATGTAGCTATTCACAGTTTGGAAATGAATGTTGCCGGCAAGTGACCAATCAGGTCCATGTAAAACTGGCAGGTGAATGGCTTGTTGGTTTTGAGGACTTGTCAAGAAAGTGTTGCCAGACTTCAAGGCTAGATGAGGAAACATGAGGTAGGCCTGTTTAACTGTTTGAATGCCTATTTTTGTGAGACTACAGAAGGAATGCATTTTTTGACACAGACAACTAAAAAAAAGTCAAATTGTACCTACATCGAAACATATATTTTCATCTCTCTGTCAAACATGAAATAGATGCTTTGTATGCAAGAAGGAGCATGAAAAAAGTGAAAATAAATTCCTACTCATTCCTTATTATTCAAGGCTAAAACTGGTTCTGCAACATTTGAAAAATGTTCATTAATGTAACTTTTATCTTACACATTTATGATTTTATTGCACTAGGATCATATCCCAAATCATGGAAAACACCTCAGTGGAAAATCTGAAGCTTCGTGTCTCCATTACTTGGCAGTAATGTCCTCCATGGCACCCATAACCACCCCCAATGTAGCTGGCTGGCTAAAAATGAAAATGAGGGCCATTTCTATACATCATCATAATCTGGGTAGTGTGAAGCCTAGAATCCTTTTGTGTCTCTCTGTTCTACACTGTGGTGTGACCTGTGTGGACTACAGAGGTCCCACCCCAGTAGGCTACTACATCCACACTGAAGTCAGCATAGCCCAGTTTAGGGGTCAAAAATGTACATCTAGATGAGATTCTGGTAGATCTGCTTTAACAGTTCCACCAACACTTCAAGGGCCACTAGACTGGCATGGGGATGTCCAGAAGGGTGTACACCTTGGTAAAGTAGGGTTATCCTAGGACCACAATGACAGAAACTTCAATTCCTGGCTGTAGAAGTCCATGAAGAAGGCTTCAAAGCTAGTGTGAACTTCAAAGAAGTGCAGGATCTGTGGCATGAGGTCTGTCCTGGAATGTGTCACTGAAGTGCAGACAGCCTTATTCTGGTCAGGAGGACTACTCCTTGGAACCATGCCAGTAGGAGCAGTTAACTATTCCACCTCCTTCAAGTACAGAAATGGCCACAGAAGCAACAAGTGGCAACATGGAAAACATTCTTCTTTGGAGCCACTTGCCTACATGTTTCCCTGAGAACAGCAGACAAGTTTTCAAGTTTAGGTATAGCAAAGTTAAACTAATGTTTAAAGGATCATTTAGTCCATCTTAAAATTATTCTTACTTTGCTCCAATAACAAAACTGGAAAATCCATCACTTTTACTGAGACCCAGTAACAATTTGGGTCTCGGTAAAAGTGAGACAAGATAATGGAGGAAAAGACTTCAGCTCAATCCTATTTAAAGTTTTTACATGTGTTTGAAAGGGGCTGCTGGGCCACACCAGTAGCTCCCAAGGAAAGTGGGATCTTCATTGTAGGATAATTTACTGGGAAGCATGGCACTGAGGTGGACTAGCCTACTTCTGCACGGCATTGAACTGGGCTATGACAGAAAAAGGGCTATGGCTCTGCAGCATGCACCAGTAGAAGCCCACTTGAAAGTAGTCACCAAACATTCCCTGACAATACACTAGCCCTATGCTTGCATGCAAATAGCAGTGAGCACCTAAGTCAGACTATTGTCTGTGTGGAATACAGTGGGTTTTTTTACTGGCTTCCTAGAAGCAGAACAAGAAGAAATCTATATGCTTCTGGTAATCTAGCTGCTTCTGGACACCTGGCTTAAAAAAACAAACAAACTGTGGAACAAACTTGGAAGCTGGAAATGATTGTTGTCAGGCTCCAGAACTGAGCCAGGGTGGACCATCCTTTGTGTAGACTGCTCTTCGCATATGTTGCCAGCAGCCCCTCCAATCTTGGGTTGGATGGCTTTACTCAGGAAGCCAGCCCCAGCATGAGCTACCATCCAGATGAGAAGCAGTGGCAAGGATGTTCAGTGACTTTTCTATAACTCTGGAAGATTACTACTTCTGAAGCCTTTTTCTGGAAGCATGGGGAAAACGTCACTCTCCTGCAGCTTAATGGCTCAGGAAGTTTTGTTCCTTGACTTCAAAGCTAGGCTATGCTTGGCATCCATTGAACAAGCAAGAAGCATCCTACTTCACTCCATCAACTGTGTTCCTGGCCTGGAATGCTTTTTTGGGGACAGGTACAAGGTCCATGACTTGTGTCTATGCCTCTGGCCTCACTCCTTTATTTACCCAGGCCTTCACATCTTGATCCTTTGAGTCCTTTTTTTTTACTTCCCAGAAACCATTGTATAATTGCAGTGAACTGGTAGAGTACATAGGTATGGCTGAATTACTCAAGTATAACATAGTGCATTGCAGCAAATAGATTTTCTACTAGCTTTTCACTGAGTAGGAATAACTCTAAGAGCATAAGACAGAAGGCAAAGCAGACTGGATGTAAGATATTCCTCTCCATCCCTCCTTCCAATTTCATTTCTTCTTCAGATCCTGCATCCATTGCTCATACAAAGTTTCAGTTCCATTACTGAATGGCAGAACACTGGTTAAGATTAATTCTGTTATAGATAAATGGAAAACGCTGAAGAAGAAATAAAAAATAAACAAACTACAATCTGTCACTAAGCTTGATCCTCTGGAATGAAATAAGTAATCAAATATATCCACAGTGATAATGCAAGTTAAACTGAAGGGAATTTGTGTTGGAATATTCAACATTATCGAGGTCATATCAAGACTTCACTCTCCACTTATCTCTGGGGCAAACTGAAAAAGAACAGCATTAGGATTAACAGCTACTTAAAGCAGCTGCAGTGGGACCAAAAAAAATTTTTTTTTCAGAGTAACAGTCCAAAGTGTGCCTCTGTGTGTGTGTGTAGTCTCAGTAATTTACTGCAGCAAAAGGGGGGGGGATTGAAAAAATTCACTTGGTCGCAAGAAAATCAACAAGGTATTTTATCATTACCTGTCCATATCTTGTATGCTCACACACATATGTCTCGTAGTGTTCTGAAAATTCTGGTCTGTGTTCATTAACATCAAGGACTTGGATATAGAAATCTGCTTGAGATACTTGCTTTGGGTTACCTTAATTGAATAAAAGAGGGGTTAGTACAATAAAATATAAGATCAGGTGCTCATACTCTATCACTACAGCACTTCATTTACAAAATGGAAGAACAAGAAACAGCAAAACATTTTTAAAAATAATTTTCCTAATTTAAAACTCCAGTCAATTTCTGTACATTCTTAAATGCATAAGAATAGATAGTACAAACCTTCAAGGCCCCGCAACTAGGTCATTCAGGGAAGTTTCTCATTTGCTCATTACAAATAGTGATTTGAATAATATTATCAGGATGTCACACAGCATTTTTAAAGGACGTTGCATTTCAATATAAAAATGCCCCTTTCATTTATTGACCCAAGAGAATGTTAGTCACTATCCTTATTGGGTGTCCCTTTTTGCACTACTTGGGCTATTTTAGCTTAGGTAACATGACTCAGCTTTCATAGGCCATGCTGAAGCAGGCTAGCAATAGCTAACTCCAAAGCACTTAACAGCATTTCCTCACTTACCTCTAAAGTGGTTCAGTGTGAGGTCTAGAGACCCTCTTGGCCTTTTTATTCCACATTCTGGTATGGGCTAGAGAGGCCATGCACCCTGCTAGACTGTTCCATCTGCACTGGGCAGATGGCTGTTGAGACTGGGACAGTGATAGACTTTTTAAAAGAGATCTACTGCAGTCTTATGACTAAACCATCCCAGTGAGATGTGCAGAAGAGTACATGTCTCCCTGTCCCCTGTGCTACCAAAATGGGTCCACCCCCCCAGGCTCCAAGGCCATTGGAACCCTTCAAGGAGGCTCCAGGAGGGAGCAGCAGGGAGTGGCACTGGGGTAATCCATAAAGAGCCTTCTGAAGTGCAAATGACCTTGTTCTGGGAACTGTTTCACTCATTGGATAAGTCCAACACAGTCTCAGGCCCCGTCTTCACGGCATCGTTATCTCAAATTCAAAATGTTTTGAGTTCTCCCAGTTCAGGCGGCAGTTCGGCTTAACACGCTATTTCCATGTTAAACCACATTAAAACGTTTTGAAATAAATCCTGATTTCAACAGGTCTCACTCCGAATCATGCGTCGATACGTGTTTCCTTTTTAACTATGTGGACAGTACCGTGTTAAGGGATGAGATTCCGTGTTCAGGGTGTCCCTCCCCCAATCGCACTGTATCCAATGGCTGTCCGTATGCTGGGCATGTCATTGGGGGGGGGGTCCCTGCCTGATCTGCCTGATCTGAAGCAAAACAGCAGCAGCAGCAGCAGCAAGTAAAGCCCCATTCCTTTAAACATTAATACAGAATCTCAGCTGCTTCTCCTCCTTTCTCTTGCAAGCCTGAACTTCTTGGAGCTTCACAGAGGAGCGCTAAAGTGTAGCAAGAAAGCCCCTTCACTCCCGATTAACAATGTTGCAAATTTGTGCAATTTCAGAAGTTCAGACCTTTGAAAGTGAAAGGAGGGAAAGCAGCTGAGATTCTGTATTAATGTTTAAAGGAATGGGGCTTTACTTGCTGCTGCTGCTGCTGTGTGCTCTGAGCAATGAAAAAGCCCCTCACTCCCCTCCAGCCCAACCTCTCGGCGCGAGGGAAGCACGGGTGGGAAAGGGGGATCCAGACTTCTTCGATGGGGGTGATGAGGGAAGAGCACAAAGCTTGAAGAAAAGGGGGAGGGAAAGGTGGTGCAGAGGAAGGGAGGCAGAGAGCTGCACAGCTATGAGGGAGAGGTCTGATCTCTGTTACTTTGAACTAAGTGAGAGGGGCTGATCCTGGGAGGGAACAGCAATGGGGTGGGCACAATCCTGACTGGCAATGGGCAGGGAGGACTTGCCGTGGGGCCTCCGAAGATTGAATCCGAGATAAGGTTGTCGGCGGGATGCCCTTGACACGGATCAAGTTGAAAGTCGGTGGAGACAGTTTCGTTCCGGTTCAGTTATTTCGGTTTCGTTAAACCGAATTAAGGCATGCTGTGCGGATGCAGCCTCAGACTGATTGTCATGATTCAGTATTCATCTCAGAAGAGCCATTAGAAGCACCATGGAGGGTGTGAAGACTAGGAGGGCTATTTATGCTATCATGCCCCTTCTGCCATCTTTTCTGGTGATCCTTCCTGGAGTGCTACCTTTAATTGTTCAGAAGACAGATGTTATTCTTGCTGTGAATCTCTTTAAAGAGGTCCACAGCAAGACCACTATAAGGACAATGTGTGATTTAAGGGATGGGCCTATCATAGTCTGTGCTAGTGTGCAGACAACAAATAGTATAGATGTCTTTTTAAAAAGTCATTATATATATAGGTTCACAAAAATGACTGCACAATCACAAGTAGCCTATTCTTAACCAAGTTTACCTCCAGACATGTTGAAAATGGCACAGTCCCTCCACAGACGCTTTCTATGTGACAGACAGGATTGTTAGAAGCCATGAAGGGATAGCACAGCCATTTTTGATCTGCCTGATGGTTCGAACAGAAGCTGCACTGTCACTTCGATGTGGCTTTCCATTGGCCAGACAGGATGTTCCATTGCCCACAGTAGTGGAACAGCATGTACCAGAAAGTGCGAAGTAAAAAGATACTGATTAATCAGCATATATTTTTTTTCAATGAATGCTGCACCACAGATGTGGTGTGAAAAAAGTTTTGGAGTGAGCCTGGCCACAGCCCAAGTTACTGCAGAAGAATCACTCTGGCAAATCTAAGATGCCTTTAGATTTAATAGATACTTCAGTATATTCTAAACTGTTCTGACTGGGAGTCTACCCATCTCATTTCCTGCTTTGATTGTATATGTTCGCTGTTCCACCTTTTGAATAATGATGATGATGATGATGATGATGATGATGATATCGCAGTGGTGGTCCCAGTGGTAATCAGCACACTGGGTGCCATTCCAAAAGTGCCTTGGCACTTAACGTCAATTAACATTGACAAGGTTACCATCTGTTTATTACAAAAGGCCACCCTGCTGGGTTCTGCTCACATTATCCACCGATATATAACTTCATCTTAGGATCTTAGGAAGATCCCAGTGTGCTATGGAATATCAAAGTCAACATGTTTAGTGTTGTGTTATATTGTTGTGTTTCTGTATATGATGATGATGATGATGATGATGATGACAATGACAACAATAATAATTCCTCATGCTTGTTTGGCATGTTCACCTCCTAAATTTCTATTTTAAAAGTTAGTTTTGTTCAAAATCACAACTAAAAAGAAATATGGCCATTGATTGACAACATAACTGAACCCATTCCATTTGAGTTTGTGGGTGTTTTTGCATATGCTGCCGAGAAACGGATCAGAGAAGATCCATTTCTCGGTGAGCTGTCCTCTGGAGGATCTGTCCCAGAAAAGAGACGGATCTGAGGAGGCCTCCCCACATCCGCACATGCGAAGGGAGGCCAGATCGGGCAGCCGGATTGCCTGGGTGCTGCGCGGAAGCTGCAGCACCCATTTTAAACCCATCCAGCACCCATCCAGCCTCCCGCACCGCTGACCCTGTCCCCGGAGCTGAAGGACTGGAGCATGCAGCTGCCAGTCACCACACGTTTCTGCGTGGCACTCAGCACATGGGGGATGGTGGAGGGAGGCAAACCAGCCTGTTTCTGGCCTCCCCAAGATGGCAGTTGCAGGGACATCCATCCCTTCACCTGTCCATGAGCTTCCAACCAGATCGAAGACCTAATTTTTGAGGTCTTCACGAAGAAGGATTCTTCGGCGACAAGACCCCATTAGGGTCAGGCCTTGTGCGGAAGCGGACAGCAGGAAGAGTTCTGGATCTGGCCTCCAATGTGGAAGGTAACTCTTAATGTGTCTTGTATGAGTCTCATGTTCCAAGGGCCTGCGTGGAAGCACCCTGTAACAACAACAACAACAACAAAAGACTAGCGAGAACTTTGTAAAACATGTTTTAATTAGACCTTAACATAATCTCACTGATTAAGGCCTTTCTTTCACAATAAACTTGAGACTTATGTTTCTCACTTGTGTTAAATCCTGGTTAATTTCATACCAGTCAAGAAACTGCTGTGAAATTATCCAGGGTCTAATTTAAGTTAAGATCTGATTCAAGGAGAACAATTTTATATGCTTTGGTGTTGCTTAAACTATTATAGTGTCCTGGATAGTGCTTTTCTTATTGTAAACTCTCTCTGATTTTGAAACTCAGCTATTATACAGTTCCCATCACCACACTTCTTCTTTTAATATTGGTATGCAATTTAACAAGCAACAGCAATACAGTGCAAAAGCAGCCTGTATTCTCAGTTCAAAGGAGGAGATACTGTTTTTCTCCACCATCTACCTAGATGATAAATGCAAGCACAAGGTCCTTGAAGTCTTACTCACTTGATTCTGTGGCCATTACAGTTATGTTGTGCCAAGCTGCTATCTCTCTGTCCAGAGGTTGAGTTATGATGATTGTTCCATTGTGGGCATCGATGCTGAACACTGTCTTTAAATACTTGCTTTCGACAATAGAATATCTGCACACCAAATGAAGGGAAAAACTGAGACACTCTCTTATGCATTGCACAAAAGCATGTCTTTTGAAACAAGGGCATACGAGCTATTGTCAGTCAAGAAAAGACAGGTGTATAGCCATGAATATGGATGTGAGCTACAGGTGCTCAAAAATCATGGGAAATATATACTTACAAACATTTAAAAAGCACTGCTGCCAAGATCAAAGTGCTTCTCTTTTTTGATACTAAATATGCCTCAGACCTGTATTAATGTGAACCAAATCTAAAATGCATTATTCATTTTTATTTTGCAGGCAAGCTCACAGCAGGCAAAAGCCTTGATTCAGAAGAAACAATGAAGTGCCACTTCTGAAATGAGTAACGCGGGCAACTATGTTAGGATATAATAGTAAATTTATTTCATCGTGGTTGCCTTGATACAATATCTGAGAAGTGCAAAAGGAAGTAGGTAGAGAGAAGACTGTGTGTAGAAAGTGAAATGGGGGGAAGGGAAGTATTTAATAGACCACCACAGAATTTTTACGTTGAAATGAATGAATTAATTAAATGAATTAATCATTTAATTGCTTTTGCCAGGCTGGTGACATACTTTTCCTCCCTCCCTCCCTTCTTTGTAGACTTTTCTTGGCTTCCTAACAATTCTCCTTTTCTTACAAATGCAGAAACACCCCTGGAATAGGTGCTTTCTGTGCTTCAGTGGTCTGCAAGTTGGTACAGATCTGTGAAGCCCTGCCAACTGCCAAATGATAGAGCATGATCCAGATGAGGGGGTGGAGGCTTAATCTGAATCATCAGTAGACCTCTTTGAAGAGGTAGACCTGTGTGTGTGCGCGAGTGTGTGTGTGCATGTGCGCACCTACAGAGTGGTTTTATAGCACAATCGAAGTGGGTATTTTTTTTGGTTTGTTTTCAGCCATCCAGTCCAACATGTCTGAATGCCCGAAGGCCCAGCAAATACAGAGTGCTTTTCAGTTTTAGAAATTCATTACCCTATTTCATTGGAACACAATCTTATTAAATACAGATACATAGACATAAAACCTCAGAACCTATATAAAATTGCAGATATGGATTGTATTCTTCAGTATCATCAAGGATCTGTAGCTACTTCCAGACAGGAAGAATACTGTGCAGAGGCTGCTAAGCACCTGTCAAAGTGCCAGGCAGATTTTACAGTGTTCTGCAGTCCCTGTGAAGTAAAACCTGATGCTGTGAGGTGGGGAGGGGAATGCTACTTATGTAAGCATTGGCTGTGAAGTTCCCTGTGAGGCAGGTGGGGCTGTGAGAGCTCAGAAGAGCGCTGTGACTAGCTCAAGGTCACCCAGCTGGCTTTGTGGAGTAGAGGGGAATCAATCCCGGTATTCTCAGATAAGAGTCCGGCTCCCTAACCACTAGGGTTCAAAGCTGCCATCCCTGATGCTTCAAAATATTGGGAGAATGTGGGGATGTACTACTCTCCCTGAGGAACTCCTTTACTTTGCAGTAAGTAAGCTTCACATTATTAATTTACGTCTGGAGGCACCCTACAAACCCTTTGATTCTAGTGGTAACTTTCATTTTAGATGTACCTGATTGCACTGCTGGCTTGATCTGGATCTCTGGCAGTCACAGTCCCTACCTCTGAAACATTCATCTCCCCTTCAGCAATCTTCAGTGTAAAGTCTTGTGGCACGAAAACAGGAGGTTCATCAGCATCCTGTACTCTGATCCTAAGAACAGTTACATCTTCAAATGGCCCATATTTCAGGAAGCGTTCATCTATGTGTTGGTTCTGACCACTCACTTTCAATTCATAAACTGACTGATCCTCAAAATCCAATTTCTGCAAGAATTAAAAATAAGATAACTTTTTTTTCATTCAGAATTAGAGGATTAATAATAGATCAATGATGAGTATAAGATTAAAGACAAGAAAGAATAGTACACTTCTTTGGGAGACTGTTTTGAGAGCAGTTGCCTCATTTATTTTTCCTTGATGTAAAACATATTAAAGATTCATCTTTGACTTGCTTTACTTCAGTATATAATCAAGTTTATATGTTTTCGGATGTCGTAATTCAAGGGCAGCATGTGGACTCTCCCTAATTTTTGTTGATCTAAAAATGTTTGAAAGAGGGCTTCTGTGCTGATGCTTTTGCTTTATTTTGCTTTACTTGCACATAGGGAGAAAGGACAAACATTATGGTTGACAGCAATGTCACAGTGCCTTATGGCTATCACTATGAAAGGTTTCTAGCTATGGAATACAGCTTTTCAAGGGAGTTGATCCTGTTTGCACTTTCAAGCAGCTACTTGTGCAATTATAGGAGTACGGAACCCATGTTCTTGAATGGCTCCAGATGGACGCACACATGGGTTATCCTCTGCTGCACCAATAGGGTGTGAAGCTCCAAACTAGAAACTAAATGACAACTAGGTCTGCCCCTCACTCCTCATTTCAGTTACCTCATTACAGGTCCAGCCAGCCTGTATTTGAGGAGGTAAGATTTGATCTATGTGAACGTCATGTAGACACTGTTGATTCTACGTATTTCTGTAACAAAGTAGGATGTGTCTAGGCACGTTAATACAGCACAGCAGAATGTGCACTCGTGATCGGGGCATTACACACCATGATTGATGGATCATAGTGGTGATGCATTATCCCATTGCTACTCTGCACTTACCTTAATTCTGGCAAGAGAACACTCACTGTGCAGTATGACAAAAATTCAAATCTTCCTGCCAGTGTGGGCAGGATGGCAAGAAGAGATGACAATTGAGTGCCTCGTCCCACATGACAGTGCACTCCAGTTCAACTCTTGCAGCTTCCTATGAGGAAGCTATGGAGGCTGATTTTGGTGGCCACATTTTTTTCCTTTAACTGTGGATTTATTCTGCAAGTCTGGAGGTGGGCATAGACTGTGTCTCCATTATGCATCTTATATGAGGTGAGTTTCAATTACTGACAAAGGAGACAAGTTACCATGGACATTATTGAGGTCCCTTTACTGGGTAGTGAATACACAATAATAATGATAAAATCTTTTAGTAAAGCCAAGTAAAAGAAAATTTTGTGTGGTTATTGTGTTCTACCACCTTGGATTCCCTGAGCCCAAGAACCCTTCCATTCATAACGGTTCTGGCAATAATTCTTTAAGTGAAAGTTGATATCTCACCTTATTTAATATGACAATTCCTTCCTGAGTCTCATTGTCAGTGATGATGTGAACAATGTGAGGGACCTTCCCTTCTATTTTGTAGGTCATGGCTGCGTTGTTCCCTATATCACTGTCATCTGCCTTTATTTTACCTAGGATGGTACCCACAGGTGCAGCTTCAGACACTTCCATTTCATAACGTTCTTCAAGAAATGGGGAGGGGGGGGGAAGAGAGGCTCGGTTTAGTTTAACAGGATTAATTAGTTTAAAACAACGTGTTGAATTCAAGCTAGATTCTAGCAATATTGCACCATTCCCATTGCTTACAAGCTGATTAATTATGATCTGCTCATCACAAGACACTTGACATTCCCATCAGAACATGAGCAAGGGGCTATAGGACTATGAGAGGGAATGATCCTACTTTAGCTTTATGTCCCCCTTCCTGATTTGAATTGCTATAGTAATTTGAATTACTATAACCCCTGAATTGAAATTTTATCACAATTTATTATAAGGGCTACTGGTAGAGCTCCAAGGAGAACACTGTTAGAGAGCACTAGGGATGTGCATTAATAATAATAAAATAAAAACAACAATAATAATTCATTTTGCTGTTGAATTGAACATCCAAAATTTGGTTCAGTGAAATCAAAGAAACATATTTTTGCATTTGCATTTGAACATTTGAAACATTTTTGTGTCTCCTTCCCCATTAAAAAGTTTTTATATCACTAAAAACAACAACATTTGATTGAAATTTTCATTTTTGCAAACAGGAGTTTATCAAATTTTTGGATGTTTGAACAACTGGATCTTTGATGCAATGTGAATGTCCAAAATTTTTAAATATCTGCCAAATTTTTGAATTTGAATGTCATTTTGCACATCCCTACACAGCACATTAACTCCTGCCAGTGGGCCATTTCTTCTTTTCAAAGAATCCAGGCTGTCAAATCTGCTTTGAAGAAAGCAACATAAAGTAAGTTACATGACTCTCAGCAAGATGTGAAGACTAGAAGTGAGCACTGTTAGAGCACTTATGGTGGGCTGTGTGCTGGACAAGGTTGGAACTCTACAGACTCCATACTCTTCCAGCATAGCCACTGTGCCATGAATATGCTGGGGCATGTGATCTCTAACCACATAGCACCACTACAACCCTATGTAAACATTGACTATGATGCAGATGAAATAAAATATTTGCAGGATTTCAGAAGGATAAAAGCAACTTTAATTTGATTAGATTGAAGAAAACCACTATGGTATCTTGTGATAAATTTTAAGAGAATTAGTGTTCTCTGGAACACAACTTTTTTAAAAACAGTACTATAAATAATGCACATTTTGTGTTATAGGGAAGCCAACTGATGACTTATTTTTTCTTTTTATATTGCAGCAAATGTGTTGCTTCCATAGTTTATATTTCTCAATTAGGTGATCCTCAAGGGTATTTTATCCTTATTGAAATCTAGGTTTATCATTTCCAGGATATCAACAGTAATAATGAAAAAAATTAGTCTTCTTTTCCCACGAGGAAGCAAGTACATTGCATTTTTCATGTATGAATGTTCGTTTTGAAGAGAATTTGCTTTAAATATTAAAGTAATAGAAGGGATAGGACTGAGACTAAATCTAAACTGCTATGTTTAGATGGATGAGGATGCTGACCTGGCTTGCTTCACAGAGACCTGGCTGGGGGAGGACAGTGCTGCTATATGGGCGCAGGCCCTCCCAGCCGGGTACTCTGTCAGTGAGCAGGTGAGGGGAAGTGGGCAGGGGGGTGGAGTGGCTCTGGTTCATAAGAACACCTTGACCTTGGCTAGGATACCTGTTCGGAATACATTCCAGTTTGAGTGTATGTACCTTAGCCTGAAGACCAGGGATAGATTGGGAATTTTGCTAGTCTACCGGCCACCCCGTTGTCTAGCAGACTCCCTGACCGAGCTGACACAGCTGGTCTCTGAGCTGATCTTGGAGACCCCCAGACTTTTAGTTTTGGGGGACTTCAACATCCCGCTCGAGACCAACTTAACAGGTGCGGCTCGGGAGTTCATGGATACCATGACAAACATGGGCCTATCCCAGCTGGTCAACGGGCCTACACATTGTGCGGGTCATACTCTCGATGCGGTGTTTTGTACCGAACAGGCATATCCGTGGGCGGAGGTGGTAAGCACCTCCGCATTGTCATGGACGGATCATTTCCTGGTCAAGACAGAACTGAGAGCCAATTCCTGCTCCTCTGGGGGTGGCGGGCCCATTCGAATGGTCCGCCCTCGAAGGCTGATGGATCCAATTGGGTTTAATGGTTGGGAATGCCAGTGATCCTGTCGATGCTCTGGTTAGTACCTGGAACACCGATCTCACCAGGGCTATCGACATGATCGCTCCCAAGCGCCCTTGCCATCCCGCTCCTAATCGGAGGCCTTGGTTTACACCAGGGTTGAGGAGGATGAAGCGGTTTGGACAACGGCTAGAGCTCAGGTGGCAGAAGACTCGTCTCTTATCTGACAGAACTCGCCATAGGAACTTTCTTTGTTGCTATCGGGAGGCAATACGTGCAGCTAAGAGAGCGTTCTCCTCTGCACGGATTGCGTCTGCAGAGTCTCGTCCAGCAGAGCTGTTTAAGGTGGTGAGGGAGATGACGCAGGTGCCCCCTGCGCCAAATCCCTTACTTAACCCGACTACGGCCTGCTGTGACGCATTCAATAATTTCTTTGCAGACAAAATCTCTCAGATAAGAGCCGACTTAGATGCCACCATTGAAACAGAGTCGATAGATGAGGCATCCAGTGATCCCGCCGATGTAATTATACTAGATCAGTGGCAATCTGTGAGTACCGAGGACGTGGACAAGCTGCTTGGTAAGATGAGGAAGACGACTTGCCCTCTCGACCCTTGCCCATCATGGCTGGCCGTCCAGGGGGGGGATGCATTGATGAGATTCCTTACGGATATCATTGATGCATCCTTCAGGGAAGGACACGTTCCATCTTGTTTAAAGGAAGCGGCTGTTAGGCCGCTTCTGAAAAAACCTTCCCTGGACCCCCTGGATATGAGAAATTATAGGCCTGTGTCACTCCTGCCATTTCTGAGCAAGGTGGTTGAGAGGGCGGTCGCTCTTCAGCTCCAAGCTGTCTTGGATGAAGCCGATTATCTAGACCCATTTCAAACCGGCTTTAGGACAGGCTTTGGGGTTGAGACTGCCATGGTTGCCTTGACCGACGATCTGCGCATGAGCATCGACAGGGGTAGTGTGACCCTGTTGGTGCTTTTAGACCTCTCAGCGGCTTTCGATACCATAGATCACGGCATCCTCTTGGACCGCCTGAGGGGTTTAGGTATAGGGGGCACTGCTTTGCAGTGGTTCCGGTCCTTCCTCTCGGGTCGGTCCCAGAGGGTGCTGCTCGGGGACTGTAGCTCCAGTAAGAGGAACCTCACTTGTGGGGTTCCCCAGGGGGCTATTCTGTCCCCGATGTTATTTAACATCTATATGAAGCCGCTGGGTGAGATAATACGGAGTTATGGTGCTAGGTGCTATCAGTACGCTGATGACACCCAAATCTATTTCTCCATGTCTCGCTCGTCGGCCTCGAATTCCAATGGCATCTCTTCGCTCAATGAATGTCTTCAAGCGGTAATGAGCTGGATGAGGAAAAACAGATTGAAACTGAATCCAGACAAGACGGAGGTGCTCACGGTAGCGGCCCCGAAACCAAGAATTGGGTTGCAACTTCCAGTCCTGGATGGGGTCACGCTCTCCTCCAGTGACTGTGTTCGCAGTCTGGGGGTACTCCTTGACTCGTCGCTCCTGATGATAAATCAGGTAAATGCGACGGTCAGGAGCGCCTGCTATCAGCTTCGGCTGATACGCCAACTGCGCCCTTTCCTGGAAGTAAAGGACCTCGAAACTGTTGTGCACGCACTGGTAACCTCACGCCTGGACTTCTGTAATGCGCTCTACCTGGGGCTACCCCTGTACTTGGTTCGGAAGCTTCAGCTGGTACAAAATATGGCAGCCAGGCTTGTTTCCGGTACATCTAGGAGGGACCACATTACTCCGGTTCTTAGGTCCTTACACTGGCTGCCTATTAGCTTCCGGTCCCGATACAAGGTGTTGGTTATTACCTTTAAAGCCCTAAATGGCTTGGGTCCAAGCTATCTCAGGGACCGCCTTCTCCCGTACAATCCTCCCCGCGCTCTCCGCTCCTCTGGGAGGAATTTACTGCAGCCTGTAAAATCCAGGCTTGCGGCGACCTCCCAGAGGGCATTCTCTGCTGTCGCCCCCAAACTCTGGAACGACCTGCCGGATGAGATCCGTCAGTTGACATCACTAGACAGCTTTAAAAAAGCTGTCAAGACGGCTCTCTTCCGGCAGGCCTTTCCAGATTAATTTTCCCTAGATAAACCATCCCAGCTCGGGCTTCCTGACCCCCTCATTCCCCTCGTGGACCCATAATAAATGTTGGTTGAGGAGCTCCGGAGGGATATTAGGGCTGTTAGCCCATTTAATTATGTTTTATATTTTGTCTTATATTTTTGATACTGTATTTTAATTTGTCATATTGTTTAATACTTTTTAAGGGGGGGGAGGGACCATAATGTTTTATTCTTATATGATGTTTTTATATTTATTGTTGTCAACCGCCCGGATTGGTTCGCCACAGGGCGGTATACAAATAAATATTATTATTATTATTATTATGTTTTATGTTTATTTTTTCAGTTGCATTTCTCTATTGCTCACAATTTTTAAGAGAGATTAAAAACACTATTTGCAGCATAACTTTCATTCCTTTCCCCATTTCATAATGAGGGTAGAAAATCCCAGTGTTTATTCTGAATTAGCTTTGGTCATCTAAGAATTAATAATCAAATGAATATATGCAGTAAAACACCATGTCATATATAGCCAGTATATAACCAGTTTAGACACCATTTTGAATCTTCAACCTCCTGACAGTTTTTTAAATAATTCATACCTCTTGTAGACTAAAGTTCCTGAAAAGCTGATTAACCATATAAGATTGTGAATGAATGATCTCTTCAGCAAGTATATAACATATAACATTTACTGTATTTTATTATTATATGATATGATTTTTCCAGCACCCCTCCTTTGTGAAAGAGAGGAAGCAGGTCTACTTACTTTGCTGAAATCTGGGTGGATTGTCATTTACATCACAAATCCTGATGATTACAGTTGTTTTTGCTGAAAGTTCAGCTGTCTGGCTAATTCGGGCTTGGATGACAACTGAGAACTTATCCTCTGTCTCTCTGTCCACTGGATAAGCTGTTCTTATCACTCCTACATAAAAATAATATTCATAGTGTAAGCCAGTACAAGTTCATTACTAATTTTCTAAAGATTTGGGAAGTACACATCCCAAATGAGCCTGTTCTCACTTACCTGTTTCTGGTGGATCAGGATGCTCTTGGATGCTCCATCCACATGTTGCATTGGTACCTCTGTCCCAGAGTGTGCAGAAGCATCCTGGAACACCCTGATCCTCCACAGTTTAATCATAACTGATTGGTGAGCTCCCAATTGCTCTTGCATGCTGTGTTCACACACTCTTTCAGATGCAAATGCAGCATGGGGGCAGGGTGGCACAGCTGCAGCGGTGCAGTTGCACATTGCATTGTGATTGCCATGGCAACAGCCCAGTGCATGATGGACATTGCTGCATTTGTTGCTATGGCATTCTGTATGGTCCAGGCTGGCCCCATGCTTGAAGTGCTGGTGGCCCGGGTGGGGGGTACACCAGCACTTCAAGTGTGGATGGCTCCCACTTTATCTGATCTTTGCTTCCCAGAAATGTATACTGATGCCATTCTAGAGACAAAAGTGCAAGCAGGTCTTTTGACTGTAGAACAAGGCTCCCTATGCTAGTTTATAATTATGCTGGAATGGAAAATACATTGCAAAGTGTACTTTTAAAGCTTCAGGTAGCTCAGAATAAGGTCCCAAGGCTGTTAGTGAAACTGGTGTTTATAACACATCACACTGGTCCTTCAATAGGAGAAGGCTTGTTACCCTAATCTGGTCAACACTTCATCCAATGTGATGGATTCTTCTACACTGCACTAATACTGTATGCAGAAGGCAGATGCCTAGACTAGACTATGGTCTGGTTTATGTCCCAATGCAGAAAGGACCTTAGTAAATTAATAAAACTAAATAAGGGAATCACAATTTATTCCATTCTCAGTTGTTCAATAGGTTTTGCTCAACTGACATTATTGTAAAAGTATGCAGCTCACAAAAGATTGTGCAATATGTATCCCACAAAAAACTAATAATGTACTAGTATAAAAATGCCTTCATGGGCTGCAGCTACGTGGAGATGCTTCTTTGTGGAAAATGTTTCTGTTGAAATGGTTTCCTTTGAATCTATTTCAGCTATCCTTAAGCAGTTCCCTCTACTTGAGCCACATTTCTATCGGGGTGGGTTGCATCTGGCTAGAGATGAAGCTTGCTCAGATTTGGTTACTGCTCAGCTAGTCTGAGAAGTCCTGGCACCTGCATATGGCCACTGAATTTTAGCCTCTGTGACATCACCTATGCTCCACATGCGCCAGAAACAGCTCAATTAGCTTGTGGGAGCTAAAAGGTTTCTGCAAGCTGAATCTGTAATGGTACAGGACTACGTCAGAGAATAAATCTCTGCTCTGAAGTCAATGCACCCTGCCTTGCATTTCAGGCAGCAACAGAGCCTCCAGACATACTGATGTTTAATCTTCCCACCCTGTGAGAACAAAGAATGGGAATGTATGGGAATGTGGCCTTAGAATGACTGTAAAGTGCTTATGGGAAACAAGAACAAAATAGACTCCTAGTAATGTTCTGTCTTATTTCCGCCATCACACATTTTACCTTTTATATTTTCCATAAGGAAATCACTTCATTAACAGTTGTGCTTGCTACTCTTCCTGCTCCAGACAAAAGGGTGACTTTTGGTAGCATTTCCTCACTTTGAAAGTAATCTTGCTGATACTATTAAAAAAGGAAGAAAGTGTCCCCCCCCTCCACCTTAGAAAGGTATTCAGAGCCTACCCTAAAGGGGAGGGGACAAGAACCTGCTTCTACCTTTTCAGGAGTAGTCCATTCAGGATCCCTGTTCAGTTTGAAAATAGACCAGGGCTCCGTTTACATGCAAAGAAAAATCCGTTAAAAAGCTTCTTTCACTTCTGAGTGTCTGCATGCAGAGCTTTTCTCTGGGCTTCCAGCACCACAAAGGAGGAAAATCTGTGGAATAAAGACCCCCCCCCCTTTAAACAAGCACACTTTTTGGTAGTCGTGGGTTTTCTTAGCAACATGGAGCATATAGACGCTCTGTGGCAAAAGATGTATTGGGGCGGGGGGGGGATTGCCGGCCAGAGAGATCATCTCTCTCTCACACTCACTTTCTTTTTTTGCCTCTCACCCACAGCCAGTATTCAAGATCTATACTAAATGCAAGAAAACAGTAGGCAGTCATTCTAATCACATAAGATACATTGTAATGAATTGCTTCCACCCTCAATTGAAAGTGTTGAGAGTGAATGTGCTGCCTTTGCTGGCAGGGGAGACATTTCAGTGGATAGAGATCTTGTGAATAGCATAATGAATTGCTTCTTCAATTGAAAGTTTGATTGCGCTGCAGCCTGGCTGCCTTTGCAGGCAGGGAAGGCGGACAGAGAACTTGTGAATACCGATGGCTATTTTTCTTTTGGACGTGTCGGGGGTTGTCTTCCTGGTTATGGCCGCACAGATCACAGTCCCTCCCCATTCCCGCCGGCACCCTATCAACCAGAGAGGGGGCGGGGAGAAAAAGATGTGGGCAAACAAAACACGCTTTCATGGAGATGGTAGGTGTGTTTTAAATGTGCGTTTTGCTGAACCTCATGGGGATGCTTAATTCGGAATTGAACACACATTTTAAAAGTCTGCTGAAATAGAGGGACAACAGAGAAACAAAAGTACCATGGGGACTCGCCCCAGATGTTTGAAAGAAGAACAGCAGAAAGAGCTCTGCTAAAAAAGAGAAAGATCTTCAGCAGAGCTCTCACTGCCTTCTGCCATCCCAACAAACATCTGACTGCTGGGTCTGTCCTCCTGACTGCTAACAAAATGGGAAATAGAAGTATTCTCCCCCTTCCCATAGCTAAGAAAAACACCCCTGATTTATCTTAGAGCTGTGATCTATCTCTAAGGCAAACGGGCTTTCTTCTGTATTTGACTGCCATAATAGCTAAACTGAAAGGGCGGAAAGCCCACTTTTATCATTATGGCAGCGATCTCTTACTGCTTCTAAGGTAAATGCTGCTTTTAACTTCCTTTTGGATGTGGAGATCACATTCCTCTCCCTTTCAGATGCAGATATTCTTCTACCCAAAGGAAAAAGAGAGCCTCTTTAGAAACAGCAAGAGATCACCGGCTGTGAACTAAAAAGCTGGTTTTGCCCACATCTACCCCTTTGGATGCAGAAATCTCTGTCCCAAAGAGAAAGCAGACCTAGATTTACCTTACAGGTGGCAATTTCTTACTACGTTTAAGGTAAAGGAAAGGAGAGAAAAGTCCCCTATTTACCCTTATGGGCAGTGGACCCTATATCTTATACAGTGTTTGTCAACAATGGGAATCAACCTTGAGGTCATGCTGCCCCATCCTAGCTGATAAATAGCTACATTTCCTTATTAGCAGATTATTGTTTTTTTAAAGGATTCTAAGTCACGGAATCAACCACTTTATTCTGACTTAGATGGTAACAAGCACCCTTATCACATTATCAACACAACCCTGGACATTTAGGACACTCTGAAACAAATTGTTGAGTTTAATATTCAGAACTTTCCAGTGTTCATATTTGGACTGACTCAAATCGATAAATGTTTTGTGTACTCACTCGCCTAATTACAATTGCTTGATTAGACATTTAATAAATAAATGTTTCTTCACTCCAAAACATTCAGAAGGACTGAATACCTGTAGTTTGTTCCACAGAAAAATAGGGTTGATCAGGAGGAATGCTGTAAAACAGACGGGCACCACTGGGATCTGTAGCCGTAACTTGAATCACGAAAGTACCTGATGAAATATTGGATACACATCAGAGCTTTTATATTGTTTATCTTTAGAATAGTAACTTCTTGAAACATGAGCATTTTCTCAAAGTTTAAGTTCATCTCCTTTTGGAAATATATTTAAAATAAACACATGGCTGAAACTAGTTAGTGTGGCTGTTTGGAGGAAGAACTATTTTATAATGAGAGTATTAGAAAAGTGGAAATGGACTGGTCCATTTTTGGTCAGCTGCTCTGGACGCCATTCGGCCTCAGCTGCCTCAGTTTGTGTTTGTGTTTTAGCTTATTTTGCAATGTTTTGTTTGATGTGCAATTTCTATAATGTATTTTTATTATGTTTTGGATTACTTTGCATTTTATGCTTTCTGTTTGTGGTAAACCGCCTTGGGCAAAATCTTATTTTGGAAAGGCGGTATACAAATAAAAATGGAAATGGAAATGAAACACAACATCCTTTGGTCTAGTAGGTAACCTATTTTAAGGGAAAGAAAAAACAGCTTTTCCTTTTAGATGTTTCCCTAGCAGATTCTACTATCTACCTAGTCCACTTAGTTGACTCAAGGGAACATAGAGCAATGGAGAAATCTGCAAGAATTACCACATTTCTTTACTTATGATTTTTTTTTTACTCTTAAAAGGTTCTTGGCATGGCTTCTGATTGCAGAAACCACCACTGAATCATACAAACACCAGAATTGTCTGTGTGTTTAAGAAAAGACTCTTATTTTCTCTAATATGTCAAGTAATACTGTTTCTCAGGCTAGAAGATTAAAAATTGATTTTGATCTCGATCACAATGGAAGCTGCTGGTGAAGAAAGAGTGGTGAGGTGTACATAATGGAAAAGACATATGAGCACCTCTGTGTTGACCTGTTGAGAGTGTGGTGCTCACTCGCACATTGTCAAGGTGGCAGGAGAAGTCAAGAGCAGTGTTTGCAGGTGCCCCTGAGGCAGACAGCATGTGTTGAGTGAATGTGATGTGATGGTTTTTGGATGGTCAAATGCTATAGCAACAGACTGCAGACTGGCAGCGCAGTACATGAATTAGTTGTGGGCACTTTGGAGCCCAGACCAGTCTCTAGGGATGCATCCAAATGTTTGTTAAGTATTCCACTGTATTTGGATATTATGGAATAAAGCACAGATATTCTAGAATATTCATGGTGTATTCCAGAAAATCCAAATATAAAAGAATAAGTAATTGACATTTGAATTATGTATTATATGATGAGAAAACATTGTTTTTATTTCTATAGCTCACTCATCACCATAAGGTTCCTGGGAATTACAAAATTCAAGAAAAATACAATGACTTAAACCTCGATAAAAATAAAAAGTGCAAGCATTCCCCAGCTCTTATCTTCCTTTGCCAGTGGTTAAACTAGCTGTGGCTGATGAAGAACCCAGTCCAAGAAGAGCTGGAGGATCAAAGGTTTCTCAATCACTATCCACCTTCTGTTTATGGAGCACAACTAGATATGGGGAAGACTAGATATAGGGAAGAGGAAAGCAACTCAGAACTTAATCAATCTCTAATCTAATGCTGGTGGGACATCTTAAACAAACCCAAAGCAAAATATCTGCAACACAGAACAGATTCCTGATTGCTTTTTATATCCTTGAGGTCTACAATGAGTATTATAGCCTGAAAAGAAGATAGTACAATCCATCCTAAGAAGACATTTTTTGTCTTTTATTGGGAATTAGCTATATTCTAGATCAAAATCTGACACTATTCCCATGGGCTTTCAGTGATTCAGTTCATTATAGTCATAAACATAATATTTTCCAGTAGGTTTACATTTTATAATAAAATATTTATGTCCAAAGTCATTTAGTTTCTAATATATAAATACAAAAATACAAATTGACCACCCTATTGGGGCAGACAGGACCTGCAGCCACATTATCACTTTCTGTCATGGAATAATATTATCATATCTTATCCCAAGACATTCTGGTACTACTGCACCTTTTTACTGATAGCACAGCCCTAAGGATGTTGGTTTGTCAAAATAATTATCAAAATAATAATGTTTAATAATATATCTTAATAAACAAGATAGATTCTTTTTAGGCACCAAAGTGTACTGCCTGAGCAAATGGTATTTGTGTTTTATGTCATTTATATACTATAGATTCTTAGGCTGTGATCAGATAGCAAACAAGCAATGCATCTCTGAGGCAGCTTAGAGAAGGTGGCACTGTTCACACATCATTCTGCCCCTCTCCCTCTCATAAACATTCTGTGTTAGAAAAGGTGGATTCAATAATGGTTAGGAACATGATGGTCTCTCTGAGGCACCTCTGAGGCTCCTATTAATGTATGAACACAGCCTAAGACTAGGGATGTGCACAGATATTCAAGAATTTGAAAATCCGATTTAAATCTGATAAATATTGACATTCAAATTTTAATCGTATTTTTAAAAATCCAAATTTTTGAATTCAGATCGAATTTGAATTTTCAAAACTCTGATACAGATTTTTGAATAATTCAACTGAATTTGACATTGTATATTGCATCTGAAAATCACGTCTATTTGTATATATAATACAGGATGCAAACAGGACACAAACACAAAAAAAAGGATGTGAATGGATTTGAAAATTGAATTTGAATGTTGCCGACATTTGTATATTTGAGTTCAAATTGGATTTTCAAAAATACGGATTCGGATAATCCAGATTAAAACCTGTTCACACACCATTTTGCCGCTTTTCCCTTTCATGAATGTTCCAGGCTAGAAAAGGTGGATTAGAGAAATACTGAGAACATGAGATCCACACACTGTCTCACTGAAGTGAGGTGATCCATTTGTTATGTCTGAATTCAGCCCAAAGCTGTAATCAGACATGACAAAAACATTTCTGAGGTACCTCTGAAGCTGCTTAGAGATGGCTTTGAGGTTGCATTGTTCAAACTCTAGCCTTCCATTTCCTCTCTCCTAAACATGCTGTGCTAGAAAGGATGGGTTGCAAAAGGCTTTGGAACACCTCTTCTGTTGTGTCTGGACATAGCCCAAGTGTCATCCCCACATCTGGACAGACAAATGGCCACAACCTTGTCATGGACAGTTCACCATCTGCGGCCCTGGATTCTATGTCAAGGTAGCAGACACAGTGCCCTAACCCAGTAAGTGGTATTTCACAGAGTCAGGACACCTCCCCCTCCCAAAGCAATCACAGGGGATGTTTGGCTGGTTGTGCCAATCCAATGTCACCCAAAAGAATGGAGATTTGCCCATGCAGGGGGACCTATCCATAAATATCAAAAATATCAAAAATATCCATAAAGAATCACTGTAACTCACATTAAATCTGACTTAGGATAATCCATTATGGTAGAACTTAGGAAGGTCAGGGTACAAGAAGATGGGCTTTGGCTGTGTTCAGACATAACAAAAGGGGGATTATGGAGGCAACTCAGAGAGACACTGTGCGGCACTCATGTTCCCAACCCTTCTCCAAGCCAGCTTTTTCTAGAACAAAATGCTTAGGGGAGGGGAAGATGTGTGAACAGTCCCATCTCTAAGGTGCCTCTGAGCTAACTCAGAGTACCTTTTTTATATCTGTCTCTTTGTGGAGACAGCTACTGCTCCCTATCAGTCCTTCAATAAATACAAAAGAAACTAAAAAACAACTTGGCTGTATGTAGGCTCTCATGGCCAGTTCCAATCTTATTTGTAGAATTTTGTGCTCCAGGTTTCTTCTGAGAACCTAAGCTTTCAGATATAGATGTGATATCCATCTTCAGAGGATTTTGTTCTTGGAAGAGTCAAAAATAACAGCTCCCAATGCTACAAATTCTTTTAGCTAAGTTAAAGTCTTTTTTATATACATATTCATTTGGGCTACAGTATTTAATCATAAACATAATCCTTAACTGAATGACCACTTACCTCCCAGAGTTGCTGAAAACCTTACATAACAGATGGATTTAAAATGATACAAATAAGACAAAAAACAACAACTAGATTTGATATTATGAAGGGGTGGAGAAGAATTGAACAACTAGAGAAGAATCACATGGTACATGTGTTTGAGATTAAAACCATACCCCCCAAACCACTGAATTATCATGAAAATTATGCAGTACCTTCTGCAGACATTTCAGGAACAGTGGCTTCATAAGTATCATACAAGAACTGTGGCCCATGGTCATCCAAGGAATTATCTTGTGTATCTAAATCATTCAACTGAAAAATAAGGAGTACCAAGCTGCTTTAAAATCCTTATAATATTTTAAAGTATGTCACATAAGAATATTAATCACATATATAATATTAATCACATATAAATATACAGACAAGAGTATTTGGGTTTTTTTCCCCCCACACTTAACAATATCCTGATATAGTACAATGATTACAACCATCTGGACTTGCCATTCTGCATTCTGGTGCATTTCACATTCTTATTCTGTTAGGCTGCTCCATCTACATTGAATGGAGTGTAAAACAGTCTTGGTGGCCAAAATGGCAGCCTAGTTTGGGATACTGGTAGATTTCTTTTAAAAGATCTACCAGTGATCTAAAAGCCACTGGATGGTCCAGAGAGATGCTCGAAAAGGTGCATATCTCTGTGAATTAATTTAGTGGGGAGAATTGTGCTGCTGGAATGTGCTCTCCTAGGGCTCTGAAGCCAGAAATATTTGTTCCTGCCATCTCAACCTCCATGAAAGCTTCAGTACTGGCAGGGTCCTTATCTCAGAACAGGTTGTCCAAGTGCAGATTGGCAAGTTCCAGACTAGCTGGAGAAGTTCAGCAAAGACAAGCATGGGAATGGTCTTTGTGGGTGTTGCACTCTTCATGAAAAAATGCAAACATAATATCATTTGTGTATGTGGGGTGGTTTTGTATTTAAGTGTTCAATTGTGTATGTCACTTCTGTACTTTATCTGTAACAAGGAAAACATTGCAGTTTCATCTTTAAAGCTTGGATAAGCTTCCAAGATAAGCTCCAGAGCTTGCATATGGTTCATAGATAAGTTCTGAAGCACACATAAGCTACAAAGATGGGACAGAGACATTTTCCATCTTTTTAAGATCATCTTTGACATCTCAACACATAGTTCAACCCTGTCCTGTGCATCAGATATGAGACTGGAGTGACCAGGACATAAACCAATCACAAGGAAGCATGGGTGATGCTTGCAGTGGAAGTATGTTTTGCCTGGTGCAGACCATGGAAAGTGTGTCAGTTGATGTACACCTGAAACAGATAGCACACACATCTTAAGATGCAGGTGGAACGAGCCACATAAAACCTTGAATCTGTCCCAGTGGCCAATAAACAGCTAGCGCAGCTTATAAATGCAGGCGTTATGCATGCAGAACAAAGTATTCCATTTGTAAAACTTTTATTTTGCAACAACTTGGCTTCTGGAGCAGGGATTGACACAGTCTAAATGTGAGTAGTGATGGGTTGAACTGTAGTCCATCAAAGCATGAACTGCTTTTAGAGGCCTAAGACTGCCAGGTGCTTTATTTGACTACCCTGAGCTCTCCTTAGCACCTCTAAGTGACTCACAATTGAAAATCTGTAGGGAATTAGCCTCTTCTAGAAACATAGCTGCACCATAATTTCACAGGTCCAAATAGTTCATCTGCCCAAGATTGGACAGCCAATCAGTAGATCCGGATCGCCACATGGGTGCTCTGGCATTTCCACTGTGAGCAAGCTAGCACCCATTGCTATTGGGTACTAGACCACCTGTGGAAACACATTGGATACTTTCCTTAATCCAGATCTACTAGATCTGGATTAAAGGAAGTACCCATTCCTTAAATTCGGATCTTCTTAGATCCAGATTCAGGGAGGTCAGTGGAAAAACACCCTGGACCAGGCTACAGTATCATTTTTATTTTACTAGCAACTCCAAGGCCTTGTGCCATGCTGACAGGCCAGTCCCTGGGAGTCATGGCCTCCCAACAGGCTGTTCTACATATGTCACATTTCTCAGAGCTGCTGACATGGATGCAGACCTAGGTTCTAGTCCAGTGCTTTGAACAATTGCACCACTGCATCGCTTCGACCAGAACAGGGAAATGATCAATTCACAAACACATGAAACCAAGTTCATAGAGCCACCATCTTGTTAGCATTCATCTTTAGTTTCTTGGCTCTTATCTAGAACATAATTTTATCCAAGCACTTGTTCAAGATATTCACAGTTGTCTTGGTTCAAATGTCATATTGGGAACCATTAATGTATTAATAAGTAGTCAAACTATCTGTTGACTTCTTCCAGTCTTTGGAGACCAATACACTGAGAATAAAATAGTGTCAAGTAGCACCCTTAAGCTGAGCTCCCCTGGATCCAGGGCACAAACACCCAACACTATTCTCTATTATCACCTTTGCAGGTAGGACTACCATCCTTAAACAGTCAGCCCAGAAATATAATGATGAGTCAGGTGTTATATTGGTCCAAGTGTCACAATATTTCTTACTCTAAGATTAAGGATTTGCCTCAAAATAAATGGTAAGTTGCAGAACCTAAACAGAAGCACTCTGCATTATTCTGCAACCTACCTACCTTGTTGAATTTTACACTGATTTCTAAGCTTTTCTTAAAAGAATGTGTAGCATGTACACAGGTATCTAGAATTTAATGTGATTATCTTATTTGCTCCCTTTGAAAACAACACTTCATATTTCCAAAACTGCTGCTTTTGAAAGACTGTGAAAAGTAATTAATGATATTTGAGCTCTTTGCCCTTTGGGCCCAATTAAATTTTAGTGCTAGTTAATTAGTGGATTTTTAAATGTATTTTATTTTGCCATTCATGCAATTGCCTTACAGGAAAGAAGGTAGAAGGTAGGTATTAAATTTTGCTCACTCGCTCTTTTAAAAATGTAGTAAAAAAAAATAGCAGTGAAGAAGAAGAAAAAAAGAGAGAAATAATCATTAAGAAAATTATCGGGCAGTGTTACTTCAAATAGGGTGAAATATAATAGCTTATTGTGTGCCAAAGCTACGTTAGAGTAATGAACCATGCACGTTCCCAGAGCTTTCTTACTGGTGAAAGGATTTAGTATTAATCTGTTTCATTACAAATTAATGATGGGGAAATCAGCAGCTACTTAACATAATAGAATATCTGTCTAAATAGTGTTGGTAAACTGCATTGTTTCTCCGTATATCTATTATAATGCATTATCATACATGAAACAAAAAGCTTAGGGAAATTTTCTTGGTATTAATAAAAGTAACTTTTATTTTTGTTTCAAAAGAAAGGAAAGGATTTCAAATGCATTGCCACTGACAGCCCTGTGTTTTTTAACCAAGCTGGCAACTTTAAAGCCATAAAGAAAAGGTTCACAAGTCATGATATTAACACAGTCAGAATTACCAGCACACCATGGCTTTCAAGAGCACTATAGCCATAGTTCCTACTAGGCCCTTTCTCTGCTAGCCCTTAGATCCAGATCAAAGGGCCTCAGATACAGATCCTGGGTCTCTGCATATGCACATTGATCTGGATCAAGGAGGCCCCAGCCCTCTTTCAATGCAGTGCCAGACCTGGATCAGGAGGCCTACAAACTGGACCCAGGGCTGTATTCTGGATCATGGGGGCATGCAAATAGAATTACTAGGACCTATCATCAGCAGTGCTTTCCAAGGTTAGGAACTTCCACTCCTCACTGTCATGGGGTGGGGTGGCTGTGAAACTTACATGAGCTTTGTAGCCTCAGGGAGTCTTGAATCAGATTAGCATCATCAGTGCAGTGTGGATCTGGTCCTTGTCTTCCTGTCATCTGGATCTACCGATGTCCAGTGCAGAAAGGACTCTAGGCTGTGTTCAGACATGACAAAAGGGGTGCCTCAAAGAGACAACGTGTGGCCCTCATGTTCCCAACTCTTCTCTAGCTGACTTCATACAATTATAGAGAATGTCTATATCAAGAGTTGGAAAGGATCTCTGGAGTCATTGAGTCTAACTTCCTGCTCAATACAGGATTTCCTAAACTGTTCCAGACAGATGTCTGTCTGACTTCTGCTTGAAGACATGCAGTGAAGGAGAGCTCACTACCATATAATATTTAGGAAAGGGGAAAGGGCAGACAGGTGTGATGCCTGTCAACAGTTTTAGTGAAAGCACTTCCAGGAACACCACCATGCAGATCCTGCTTCATATGCAAGATATGGCTGGTAGGATATAAACTGGAACAAGGCCCAGTTCATAAAGGGCTAAGAAAGATAAAAGGGTAGGGAATGGAAAACTTCAAAGTAAGGGACAGGTCATCCTTTTCTTTTTTTTACTCATTCCTTTCTTTCACCCTCATTTTAATGTGCCAGTAGATAAACGTGATGATGCAATATGATTGTGTCTTTTCACACAACTATGGGATTTTTATATGTAAATCCTATCCTGCTATTCCTCATGATTATGATGTAATTCCACTCATATATGCATCAAATATATTTGCCAGCTTCAAATCTGAATTTGAAGCTTTGATGCTTTGTGTGCAGACTGAAAAGAGTCTACACTCATAGCCCCCCCCCCCGCCCCCTTTGCACCCAAATCAAGCTTATTTGGCCTCGGTCAAAGCTTCTGCAAAAGGCGAAAGAGTAAACCGTCTTAACCATAAATACTGTAATATTCTGGCGTATAAGACTACTTTTTAACCCAGGAAAATCTTCTCAAAAGTTGGGGGTCATCTTATATGCCGGGTGTTGTCTTCTTATACAGCGAGTATATCCCAAACTCGATATTGTAACTGGAAAGTTGGGGGTCGTCTTATACGCCCAGTTGTCTTATACGCTGAAAAATACGGTATTTTTATCAATGCAAACAGGGCTGATTAGTGTAAGGGTGTGCACAAAGCACATTTCCCCCCTTGGCCTCAAGTCAAAGGGAGGGAACTGTTCAACTTTCTGAATAATGCTTCAAATCTATCCAGTTTTAAATTTGATCATCAGACTGTAGGTAGACATGGACCACATTAGGAACAGAACATCTGGGCACTCGCTTCCTTGGGTGACTAAAAACCCATTTGTGCTTCTCACATAAACATACTCTTACTAGATGTCAGCAGATTCTGCATTAAACTGTTCAAAATTTCAGGAAATGAAAGTGGAATTAGGATAAATTCAGCCCCTCCCCATGGTGATTGTTATCCAGAACTCTGGCAGGTCACATTCTCATAGTTGTCCTATTTATTTTTCCAACTTCCATTTGCTATGTGAAATCTGTAACCCTCGCCAATAAGCAGAATCCTTAATTCATTAGGGCAGGTATACCATTTTGCCTCTTCCCTATCCTTCTGAGGTATTCTGCAAAAAGAAAAAAAGTATATGTAGATATTACATGTGTTGTTTAAAGTTTGATTACTGGAACTGAAAATATGAAATTAATTTATACTATGGGGATTCGGTTTAAGAAACTATATTGCATTGGTTATATAAATCCATATCTAAATATCTATTTTCTTGAGTGCTTCAATCAACCTCAAACTCTGCTACCACCACCCCATTGAGAGTGGGGGAGGGGTCAAATTCAAGCCAAACCGGGATGTGTTTAACTAGTTAAACCACTTAGTTCAGTTTGAAGCAGTTTGCCCTTTAAAGGAGATTTTGGAGTCATTTTAAATGTTTGTTTGCAACAAATAGATTCAGACTTTTTGAGGTTAGATCAAGCCTGATTGACCCTATCTGAAACAAACTAGGTGTGGTTTGGTTCAATTTGAACAAGCCACTTTTTTGTGTACCTCTCTAATATTCTTGGTTTTTTAATACCATGTTTGTGGATCAAATAGTTGAAATTATCGGCAAGAAGTGTTCTGCAAACCAGCATTACCTGTTTCTTTCCTATGTATTATGTGAATGTGCAACATTAGATTTTTTTTATTTTCCCCAAGTTTCTTGCATCTCCAAAATATGTTCTATGCAATTTCTTGCTAATGTAAGGTTTCTTTAAGTGAGATAGCAAGCCAAACTATCTTGGGTTACTTTTTTATTTTTTATTTTTAAGCTGTATGATTCTGGCCAGCAAAGACTTTAAAATAAGGATATTTTCAAAGTTTTCATATTTTTACTATTAATTTTAATTACCAGCAAGCTAATAAAAAATTCTCATTTGTATCTGTGATTTCTAAGTTAATAATAAATAATAATAATAGTTAATAATAATAATAATAATGAAGAAGAAGATTTCCCACAGGTAAAGTTACCTGGTCAAGTTTCAAATGATGTGTTAGTATCAACTGCTCCTGTAAAGCTGGCAGGTTTCGAACCCCACGTTTAACCATCTGAGATCTGACAAAAGCTTCTTCCAAGTTCTCTGTGTTACAGTCGTGTATGTATGGGAGGCAGGAACCAAACTGAGCCAGGATCAGAGAAAGAGAGAGCCATTTGTAGCAGTGCATGCTGAAATGTACTTTATAATCAATAGGTATCTGTGGGAAGACAAAAAGTAATTCTTACAAAGCAGCACAGATATTGATTGTACATCAAAATGAAGTCTCAATTTTCACCATTAGGAAATCTTCCTGTTGTTTAAGAAAAATAAAGTTTGATCCAAAATGCGGTAAATCAAGAAAAGCTTTCCCTTCCTTATAACAAAAAGAGACAAAACTAAAGAAACTTATGGAACTAGAGTATTTACTACTGAATATGACTGCGAAAAATTTCATACAATTAACATTTTGATCAGCTTGATATGTGTTTTTTTTCTGTGATCAAGGAGTTCCAGTCACATTGAGCCCTTTATAAAAAGAAAATTAGTCCTTTGGATATTAAAATAAATATGAAAGAATTGTTTTATATGTCTCAGACACTTCAAATATATGACCAGCCCCTGTTGAGAATGCATAGAAGTGGGGTATGCTGAAGATGAACTACTAGAAGATTTTAGAGAAGATCCAAGTGAATTTAGTACAAAAGTTCAAGTTTTATTTTGCAGCATATTGGGTATTTTATTTTTGCTTTTTATTTAGGCAAATATAAACAATGGTATTCCATAGATTTGAAGATTTTAGTAAGTTCCTGGCAAGGAAGGAATGAAAGATCAGTGTTCCAAAGGACTGCAAACATGATATTTGGCACTGCTCTGTGAACAAGAACTTACAAATGTGTGATCCATTCAACTGCCTTAGAAGGTCCAATTTAGATTTTCTCTCAAGGTATAATCAGCCTTTCCATTTCGCAAAGTAGATACATGACAAAGTATCTCATTCATAGCTGGGAAGAAGAATGGAGAAGGAGATTTGGCTTTTCTATCCTGATTTAAGATCTATCCCGGTTTAAGAGGACTCAAAGCAACTGACAAGCCTTTCTATTCTTCTCCTCACAAGAGACACTCTGTGTTCTAGGCAGGGCTGTGATAGCTGGGACTGGCCCAAGGCCACCCTACTGGCTTCATGGAGGAGTGCAGAATCAAACCTGGTATTCCTAACTAAAAGTTCAGCTCCTTAACCACTAGACCAACTGGCCCACTTTCGTAGGGAAACCATAGAGGTACATGCCATGGAGACACTTCTGGATAATCATGCCAGGAACCAATCTCATTGTGCTAGCCCCATATTCTATGTGAAATGCTTGATTTGTTTCACAAGATTCTATTGTACATAACAATTCATTATTTACATTAATAACATAAATTTAATTGCATAAAACATGTATTTTATCTTCCATAAGAAATCTTTTAAGGCATAACACAAAATAAGGATGGATGTAGCCATGAATACCATGAAAAATTGTAAATGAAATGCTGTCTGGTAAGCTGATTCATCAGGGCATGGATAACCCTAATAACATTTTCAGCATTAAGAATTGTTCTGTGTGTGCATTTTAAAGCATTATTCTGCACATACTTTTACAAATACATTGCATCTGATGAACTAGGCTTAGTCTACAAAACTCGCACAGCTAATTTTTTCTCTCTGTCATTCTCTTAAAATGCTAGTAGACCCTCCCTTGCTTACTGACCCAGACTAAAATGGCTACATCTGTGAATATATTTCCATACATTACCAAGGTAATCTGGATGAGGTCAAGCATTTGATGACAAGATTAAACTATGTACATCTTGATCGTGCCCCCATGCAAGCCGGTTGATTTGGTTGGGCTGCGGGTTATAGAAATCCACATTGTAACATGTAATAAAGTGTCCCCATGTGGTTTGGGGCAACACAGATTCAAAGCACACGTGCCTGTCCCCATCCAAGCTGCTTTTTGTGAACCTGCATCTTTGTCTTCCCACCCCCTCTCCCCTGATAGGAAGCCGGGTTGACGTCACAATAGCCCATCCCGCCCGCTGCAGCAATAGCTGCAGGGATGACAGGGAAACATCTCAGTTGCACCTTCACAAGCACAACACAGATCATCCCTTTCCTTGGCTGCCACATGACAACGGGAATGACAGTGGGCACTCCCCACTCGCAACCGGCTACAGTGATGCATGAAAAGGCAAAGCACATGCACACACAGACAGGGGGGCTCTGACAGGGATTCTACCCTCTCTCTGTGTGTGTGCACGTGTGTGTGTATGATAAGGAGGGACAGAGAGAGGGGGGAAGGGGGATCCACCACTTCTGGGGCGAGGGCGAGCTGAAAGGTAGGAGCCCCCCAGCTCACCATCCTTGGCTCCGAGGAGCCAATCATGGTGGGCCGGGGGAGGGCCCCCGGTAGGCACACTTGTGCTGTGCAGAGGCATCCTAAATCGATGCGTTTTCACAGCGCAAGACCCACTAAGCACACATCATATGTGGTGTGCATGTAACACCCATTTAGCACACATTAGTCATGGATAGGTGCGGACGCACCTAGCCAGAAATGTGCTAAATGGACCCGCAAATGCGGACACGGCACCGCGAAAGTGTTACTAATCTGTGTTGCTGTGCGAACACACCTCACCGGATGTGTCCGAAACAGCAATGTGTGTGCAGAGGCGTGTCTCCAGATGTGTGCTTAATGGGTGTTAAAGAGCCTGTGCGGAAGCACCCTTAAAGTGAAAAAAAAAAAAGAGAAGGAAACTAATACACATAGGTACAACCCAAACAATATTCCTTATAAATATGTAGTGGAGGTGGTGAACAGATTTAAGGAATTAACACTGTACAGAAGGTGTAACGCACGATCTCATCAACTTATCGCCACGTTTCTATTTCACTTTCCTGGTGGTCAGTAGGGTCACTGTTATTTATCCCACCTCTGCCACCAAGTGTAATGGCCGCCACCAGTTGTAAGGCCGGTTGTTATCATGTTTCAGGTTAAGTTACTTTATTGTTTGGGTAGCGTGTATCTATATCCTAAACAAGGATATAATTTCAGAACTTCCCTTTTAAAATGTCTCTCTTCCTTCTGTCTCTAAGTCTTGATATTATGGTAACAATAGCTGCTCACCAATGCTCCTCCCCCAACTCTGCCTAACCAGCAGTGGGTTACAGTATCTGTTTAGAACTCCAGCCTAACTTGGCTCACTTTGAAAACAGAGTACTCAATTGAAGCTTCTTTAAAATAACAAGAAAACAAGTTTATTGTGTACAGCTTTCTTAATAATAAACAGGTAAGTTCACTTTGTCAATCACAGGTCCATTCACCCTTCTGACTGAACTGTCCCGCTTCCTCACTCAGCCCAAGGACTCCAATCCTATTCAGATTAATGCCAGCAGCATACGTAACATAAAACCATTTCAATTCTTTTACTTTCTAAACACTGTATATTCACTATTGACTCAGGACTCTATTCCCCAGCTTCCCTCAGGACAGCTTAGAGCCCGTTTCCCTCCTAGTTAACCCCCTCTGTTCGGTTAACCCCAGGCAGAGAACCCTAACAATTCCCTCAGGCTCCCTTAAATATGGGCCTGGCTGGTGAGCTTCACCCTGATTGGTTGAGACTCTGCCAGGAGTTTATTTCACACTCCCTCCTGGAGAGCTTGACTAGCCCCTCCCTTAAGCTACTTACCATTTCAAATAATACACTTTGGTGACACTTAACAGTGTAGACAATGCATTCTCGCCACATTTTGTATTTAAACCAAAATAACTTAATTTTGGGGTTGAGGGGTCCTAGTGGGCACCACAGAAGGCGGCAGAAGCAACAACAAAATCCTCCACCGTGTTCCTGGTGGTATTACCAAGTAAAGCCCGACAGAAATGGGATAAGACGGTTAGGCAATGGGTATTCAATAAAAAGTAAGGAAAAGAAAAATAACCATCACTGCAAATAAAGAACAAGGAGTGTGGGGTGTCCCAAGTATGGAAAAATACTATAAAGCATTTCAAATGACATGACTGCTAGATTTGGAATATAACTTGTTGGTGAAGAGAGGGATATAAATTCTTTTAAAAATAAAGTAAAATTAAAAACCAGGTATTGCCATCCATCCTACAATGTATCTTTTTGATAAAGAAATATGATCGTACTTTACTGTCAAACAGCACTCAGACTGTCATTTCACCTACAGCACAAATGAAATAATGTCATTTCCACAGTCCAGCAGACAGGTTTCAAGCTGAGAGTGGTCAGAAGATGGTGATGAGCCCTTTATGACAATTCCATTTGCACAACCAATTTCAAGTGTGTTCGTTCCATGCATATAAAAGGACCGTACATGCCTAGTGCACTCTGATTGCATTTGCTATAGATACATCTATTGGTTTATTAAATAGACACAATATGACTTGCCTTTCTAACATAAGCAGCCCACAAACAAAAAATTCAGTAGACATCTATCACTGGAGGAACATATAAAGAATATAACTAGCATCTCA
Source organism: Aspidoscelis tigris stejnegeri (assembly GCA_023333525.1). Classification (NCBI taxonomy): domain Eukaryota; kingdom Metazoa; phylum Chordata; class Lepidosauria; order Squamata; family Teiidae; genus Aspidoscelis; species Aspidoscelis tigris. Next base: position 63,498,266 of record JALMGA010000004.1, read on the forward strand.
GGCAATTGGGTCAGTGACAAATATGAAGAACCGCTCTACTGAGACAGAACAAATCCTGAACTAATTTGGAATTATTTGCAGAATGCCTAGATTGTTGCTTAGCCATCAGCAAGACAGGTTGCAGGCAGGCAGGCAGGCAGGAAAAGGAAGGAAGGAAGGAAAGAAAGAAAAAGAAAGAAAGAAAGACCCTAAACTAGCCTATGTGGACCCAATTAGGATAAAGATTTGCATTCATCAAATGCAGGCAGGTAAATAACTAACTTTGGATTGCACCTTTGCTTATTATTGTTTAACATTACTTCTTAGAGTAAGGGATGTGCATGGATGGTTTTTTGTTCAAATAGATCCCCTTTGTAGGATTTGTATTGATACAAATGTTCAATCTCATACAAATCCCATACGAATCCCATACAAAGCTTCATATGAATGTATCAAAACATTTGATTTGAATTCAAATGTCAATCTTGGAATGTGTCAAAATTCAATTCAAATTTGGCCAAATCTATACAAATCTATACAAATTTGGAAAGTTATGACTATTTGTCCCCATACCTATTCCAGGCACAGTGAAAGATGTGCCATTCCTTTGCAGCTCCTTCTGACAGACGGGACAACTGGGAACTGTGAAGGGATGCTGCTGCTGCTTCCTATCTGTCACAAAAGAAGATTAGAAGCTGTGGAGGGAATATGCTGTTGCTTCCTGTTGGACAGACAGGAAGCTGTAAGTGCCCACAGTATCTGAGGAGCATCCATGAAAAATCTGAAGTAAAAAGTTGCTGATTAATCAGCAACTTTTTACTTCAGGGTGTATGCTGCAGGGTATGCTGCAGCTTCCATCCCATCTGGAGCCACCTTCAGTAAAATCTGGAAGTAGAATAGCCTTCAAAATATGGATCTGGAAGGTTTTTAAAAATAAATAAATTAAGCAAACAAGCGATGACTTGTCTTGAGGCCTTTTCGCACAGGCCTTTTCCGAACGCGTGGAAGACAGCTCCGGACGAGGCATTCGCATTGCCCCAGCGGGGCTTGCGCCACCTCGCGTCCGGAGCTGTCTTCCACGCGTTCCGGATGCAGAGCACTTTAAAGTGCTCTGCATCCGTTCCGACGCGGACGAGCCGCCCCGGCGTGTTCCGGGAGAGAAGCGTTCGCTCACGCTTCTCTCCCTGACAGCCGTCGGCACACACCCAGGGCCCGACTTGCCGGGCCGGCGATTGCGCCGGCGTGGCGAAGCCAGTAGACGGGACCCACCGAATTGGGGTTCCCCTTTCCCATCTGCCAGGGTCAGTGACCCTGGCAGATGGGACAGGGGAACCCCGATTCGGTGCGTCCCGTCTGTCGTCTCCGACGGCTGCCGGGATGGGGCTCCTTCCCGGGTCCGGCAGCCCCAATGGGGCTGCCGAAGCCGAGGAGCCACCAGCATCAGCTTCCTGCAGCCCCATTCCAGGGTGGCAGGAGGCCGATGTTGGGCTGGCTGGGGCCGAGGAACTCCTTGGTCGACCGGAGCGCATCGCTCCGGTCCCCCAAGGGTCCCCCCCGCCCCCATCGCGGACGTCTGCGGGGCGCGGGCGCCCTGCAGATCAGCCACCCACCTCCCCAGGCCCCAAAACCCCCACCCCCAACCACCCTCCGACCCGGATCGGGCCGATCTTCGCGGTGAAGGTGCCTACAGCAAGGCACCTTCACTGCGAAGATGATTCCCCCCCTCCCCCAGGGCCCGGGGATTGGACGCGCGCCACAGAACACCTACCTCGTGGTCGTCCGAAGATCGGCCCGATCCGGGTCGGAGGGTGGTTGGGGATGGGGGTTTTGGGGACTGGGGAGGTGGGCGGCTGATCTGCGGGGCACTCGCGCCTAGATCCAGGCGCTCACGCCCCGCAGATGGGCAAGATTGGGGCGCGGGGCGAGCCCTTGGAGATCAGAGCCAGGGGCTCTGATCTCCAAAGGGGTCATGCCCCATAGGGGCCTTGCCCCGGGCCCCATGATGGGTGCCCGGGTGCCCGGGCATCTTCGTGCCAGGTCCCCAGGGCCTGATCCGGGCCCGTAGAGCTGGCATGAAGCGCGGGGCGGGTGGCTTGACAGCGCTGCCCGCCCCTTGGGTGCTCTCACCCAATGGGCGGCAGCGCTGAGGCCGAATCCCCGCCCCTGGCCGGCCTTTGCCAGGCCAAGACAGTTCCGGGCGCTTTTACCATTCACACACAGGCGCGCCGGAACGTATTCCGGCGCGCCTGTGTGTGAATGGTGAAATCGCCCGGAACTGTCTTAAGCTTCCCGCCTGCACGCGTTCCAAACGGAACGCGTTGCAGTGCGAAAAAGCCTTTGGACTGTCCTAGCATTGAATAACAGCATCACCAGGCCAGTAGGAAGGGTGATGGACACCCCTGCATTCTGAAGGTCAGGAGGAAGAACAGAAGTGATGGCCTTGGTGTGTCTAATATACCTTCTAAGAGTCCTTCTTCTCCGCCTCCCTTCATTCCCTTCCCCATTCCTTTTACCACTGAAATAGGACATACATGACTTCCCTCGTTTATCACACCTAGGCACATAGTTCCCTCTGTTTTGTAGCCCCTCTGGCAAAGATGACATAGACTTCACTTATTTAAAGTGGATGCTGTGACGGATTCATGGTGAAGGCTGCAGAGAGCGGGAATATTCCCCAGGCTCTTTGCAAGCATTTTCTGCAAGATGCAAAGTGCTGGAGAATTTCCTGGGGACTTTCCAAGATTGAGTGACAGGAGGGAGGAATTCTCTCAGAAAGCAGCAAAAATCCAGCCAATCAGAGCACCAGGATCTCGCTGTATTTAAGCCAGCGGTCTGAAGCTCACAGTGTCTCTTGCCTGGCAGATTTTGCAGGGGGTTGATTGAGGAATATGCTGAACTCTTCAGGCTTCTAAGCCTCGTGCTCACTGCTTGTGGATCAGGGAATAGAAGCGGAAATCATGCCTTGCTTTGGGGCAGACCTTGGGGTGTATTTACAAGGATACAGGAATGCTGTAGGGGGCTGCTTGGCTCTGGATTGAGCAAGTTAGACTCCTGGTTTGCAGTTAACTTTTACTGCTAGGGCTTGATCTTTATTTTAAGAAGGACTTTCACACTGAACATCTGAAAGGTTCCTTCGGATTAGAAGGGACTTTGAAAGTTTAGCTTTTGGTTATTTGTTCCTTCTGACTACTTAAGGACTATTGTGCTACCTTTATCCTTGCTTATATTTATTTATTTATTTGCTTGTAAATAATAAAGTGTTGGATTACACTGGTATTTATAGTGCTGCTTCAGGAAGGGGGCTTGGCTGCAAGCCTTTGAAGTGTGACGCCTGGGCAAGGGGGGGTATAATCCAGTTCATATACTGACACCAATCCTTTGAGCAGGCCATGGGGCTGTATGGCTCCACGGCCACTTCCTCGACTGTGTTACTCTACTAATACGAGTACACAAGGGTGGGGTTGAGTCATCACAGATGCCTGCCCAGCACTGAGATAAAATGTGCATCTTATAAATAACGGAATAGAAAATATTTATCCTGTCAGTGATTACAAACCATCCCATACAAATTTTTGAAAAATACATATTTTCCAAGCAATTTCCCACATATACAACATATTATCATGATTTTTAAATTAATTTGTATGTTAACATATAGTTTTTTAAAATATGAATTGCATCACAAAATTTTCATTAGTGTGAATTTCTATAGAGACCAGTTTAAGTCTGTCTGTATAACAGAACTAAACAAATACTCATATTTCTAGGCTGTAGTAATTGATATGCTCTGATACATTATGGTATCCTTACTCAGATCTAGAGATGCATATGTGCTTGGTTCTCCATCAGATTGAACACCCAGTTGTTCAGTCTGGCACTGAACTAGTCATATGCCGTGTCCGCATGCTGAAAAAAGTGTGAGGCGATCTCAAGGTCACCTCAGGAGCAGCTCCATGCAGAACCCTAATATGGGCTACATGGGAGTCAATACATGGCAAAAAAAAAAAAAAACACCTTTCACAAGTGTACTCCGTATGAAATAAGGGGCTGCCACGTATTGCCCGGTGACAGTAGGGACACTCCCATGGGAATGGGGTTGTAGTGGGAAAGGAGACACAGACATTTCACCATGCTAAAATCCTAGACTTTTCCGCACTGCAACGCGTTCCAAACGGAACGCGTTCAGGCGGAAAGCTTAAGACAGCTCCCAGCGCTTTCAGCGTTCACACACAGACGCGCCGGAACGCGTACCGGCGCGTCTGTGTGCGAAAGGTGAAAGCGCCGGGAGCTGTCTTGGCCGGCAAAGGCCGGCCAGGGGCGTGGAGACAGCCGCGGAGGCAGATCGGCAATCAGCTGATTGTCAAACAGCTGATTGCCAAACCTGCGCCGGCATCGGAGGCAAGCCCGCAGCTGTTAGGGAGGGAGAAGCAGGCGCGAATGCTTCTCCTCCCAAACGCCTGCGGGCGGCTCGTCCGCGTTCGAATGCATGTAGAGCACTTTAAAGTGCTCTACATTTCGAACGCGCCGAAGACAGCTCCGGACACGTCGGAGCGCAAGCCCCGCTCGGGCAATGCGTATGCCGTGTCCGCAGCTGTCTCCCACGCGTACCGTTCAGCCCCGTGCGAAAACGTCTCCTGTCCTTTGTCTTGCATGCTTCCTGGCTACAAGGCAGAATTGTAGCCAGCAAGTGTGCAGAGCAAACGGCAGGATTTTAGCAAGGATTTGAGCGTGGTGAAAGCTCTGTGTCTCCCTCCTTTTCCCCTGTCAGTTGGGGGCGTATGGAAAAGGAGGCAGACACAGAGCTTTCACTACGCTCAAATCCTGCTGTTTGCCCTGCATACTTGCTGGCTACAAGCTTGCCTTGTAGCCAGGAATCATGCAAGGCAAAGCACAGGATTTCAGCATGGTGAAAGCTCCGTGTCAGCCTCCTTTTCCACATGCCCCCAACTGACAGGGGAAAAGGAGGGAGACACAGAGCTTTCACCATGGGCTGGAGGAGGGAGGGGAGGAGGAGGGATTCCCCTCTCTGTTCATGTGTGCATGCATGCATGAATGCATGCATGTGTGTGTGTGTGTGTGTAGGAGGGTTCAGGGTTTGGAGAGGGGAGGAGAGGAGGGATTCCCCTGTCTATCCGTGTGTGTGTGTGTGTGTTTGCACGCTTAGGCAAGGGGGGAGGGGTGGAGAAACTGCAGTATCCCAACCGCAGTTTTCATGGGGATGGGCGGGTTCGCCTGGAACCTGCATTGTCCTCCCTTCCCATGCAGACAGCTTAATGTGAATTAAGATTCACATTAAGCTATCTCACTTCCACCCCACTTTTTTTTAACTCCATGCGGACGTGCTCAAACAGTTGTTAGAGTTAGATTTGGGGGGGGGTTGGAATTCTCATTTAAAAAAAACTTTTCAAGGGAAACACCATTCAATCAAATAGTTTGCATTTTTTTAAGTGAAGGACTGGTTCAGTTTGATCAGATTTTTGATTCTTTAAACAACTGAATGCTTGGTTCACAAACTAGTTGGCTTGCTGTGAACTGCAAACCAGCTGAACTGTCTCTACTCAGATCTACAGTGTGCCACATTACTATGTCATAGTGACAAGAGTCTGTAGATGGCATGACAATTAACTAAGTCAGCTGAGATAGTAAAAAAGCGCCCCCAAAGGCTGCTCAGGGATGGTTCAGAAGCGACAGTGACATATGCTATGTGTGTCCATGTCACCCCTAATGCACATTAAAGGTCAGCAAATGCTCTTCCAAAGTACATAAAGAGGTGAATGAGAGAAGAAATTAGAACAGGCTGACAACATCCATGCCATAGACTACCACCTCTAAGACATTTCTCAGCTTTTTCTTCTTTCTTACACCATTTTGAACCCTAGGTGCCTACTGTGTATTCACATCATGTGTGCACAGTCGGTTGCCATGATACCGCAGTATAGGTGTCTTGGAAAAGTGTATAGTCAGTCAGGTATTACAGATCATACTTCATGGGTAAGTAAACAATTGTTGGGGGAAGGATAAGAATTGCTTGGAACTTCTCCCTGTGGGTTTTTGTGAGTTATTTCAATATGCACAAGCAAGCAAGGTCAGTTTGATTAAGCTTGCCTTAGATTTATTGCATTTCTATTTTGAGGAGCTGTACACAGTTCCTGTCTTTAATTACAAAATTAGCTTCATTAAAAAATGGAGATTTGGATGTAAGTCTCTTGCTTTGAGACCCCTTCTTTGTTGAAGAAAATGAAGCATAGGTGCTCAGATAAATCTAAAGCAGAAAATGGCCATCCATATGATATACAACTAGCAAAGTAAAATTGCTAAATAAAAAGCACACATAGAAAATGTATCATATATGAAATTAGGATTCATGACTGCCACAGCAGAGAAGATGAAGCTCTTCAGTGACAAAAACAACAATTCTCCTATATTCTTGGGGGAACAGGCTAGGGATCCCAGAGATATTTGGACAACACGAAGGCTTTGGGTCTCATGAAATAGTAATACATTTTTATTCTTAAAAGCTTCCCAAGTACAAGGAAGGTGGGAGGAATCTATTATCTATCCACACCTGCAGATGATTTAGGGAATTTATGTTTATCTCTTAAATGTCATTTTCATTATCTCAATAATAACTAAGGGAGAAACAAACAGTAATCAAAGCAGCCATTAATTTACTTGCTTAGCTGATTTTCTAAGAAAAACAATCACATGAAGATATGGTTCAATTAGAAAATTCGGAACTGTGCACCAAACAATAAATATAATAAAATTCCTGGTACGTTATACATTGAATTCCACCAGGACTGCACATAGCAATTATTGCATCTGTGCTTCAGTTCTGATTAATTTTTATCTTGAATAATTCATATAGATTAAGGATATTTCATGGTGTGAGACTTTTTTTCAAAACAAAATGTTAAAAAGATATAGGATTACTTTGTTGTTTTGAATAATGAGTTTCTACATGTCCTACTGCTAGCATGTTCTAGTGACTGATTATTTTTATAGAAAGATATGCAAAGTAATTATTTTAGGCTTAGAAACTGTTTTACTTCACAGAATGTTTCACTTAGAAATGTGTTGACCCATTGTGGGTTTAACCCTATTTGAATCAAACCCAATGGTTCAACCCAGTTTGATTGAATTGAATCACCACCACATGTTCAAAACTGAACCAGATTTAAGTTCAGTTGCAATTGCTGGGTTTTTTTTAAAGTAATATAAATTAGTTTTAGAAAATTTTTTAATGAAAAGTTCAAACGAGTTCATAGTTTGAACTCAGACCAGGTAGAACCTGCTGAATTTAGTTAGAATTTGAACGAAACCACATGTTTGAAGTTTGTGCACACCTCTAGTTTACTCTTAGTACAGTATAGTAGCAGCAGCAGCAGCAGCAGCAGCAGCAGTAGTAGTAGTAGTAGTAGTAGTAGAAGAAGAAGAAGAAGAAGAAGAAGAAGAAGAAGAAGAAGAAGAAGAAGAAGAAGAAGAAGAAGAAGAAGAAGAAGAAGAAGAAGAAGAAGAAGAAATCAAGACAAGATGGAGATGCTGTGTGTCACAGGGTCTCAGGTCCATGTAGTTGGGAGATACCCTGTCCTTGATGGGGTTGCAATGTCCTGGAAAGAACATAATCTAGGGGTACTCCTGAACTCTACACTGACGCTCAAAGCTCAAGGGAATGCCATGGTCAGGAGTGCCTACTCCCAACTATGGCTGGTACATCAACTGAAGCCTTTTCCGGCCGCAGTTAACCATGATCTGGTAACCTCTAGATTGGACTACTGTAATACGCTCTACATGGGGCTGCCCTTGAAGATGGTTTGGAAGTTGCAGCTAGTGCAAAATTCAGCTGCTAGAGTGCTGACTGGGACAGCTAGCCAGATGCACATCACGCTGGTCTTAAAAGAGTTGCACTGGCTGCCAATTCACTATCGAGCCCAATTCAAGGTGTTAACTTTGACTTATGTTAACTATGACTTGGGCCCCAAATATCTAAAGGAATGCCTTCTCCCATATCAACCTGCCTGTGCCTTAAGATCTGAAGGAGAGGCCCTCCTGGCTGTTCCACTGCCTTCAGAAGTGAGGCCGGTGGGCACCTGGGAAAGGGCCTTCTCTGAGGCATTTTCGTATTACACGCGTTCCGTTTGGAACGCGTGTAGAACAGGAAGCCTAAGGCACTTCAGGACGCTTTGATCATTCACACACAGGAGCGCAGGAACGCGTGTAAACGCATTCCAGCGCGCCTGTGTGCGAATGCTCAAAGCGTTGTGAGCTGTCTTAGCCAGCAAACGCCGGCAAGGGGCGGGGAGACAGCTGAGGAGGCTCCCGCAGCCGGCGCTGGCTGAAAACAGCTGATTGTCAAAGCTGCGCTGGCGTGGGAGGCGAGCCCGCGGCTGTTAGGGAGAGAGAAGCATGCGCGAATGCTTCTCCTCCTGAATGCCTGCGGGCAGTTCGTGCGTGCCCAAACGCATGTAGAGCACTTTAAAGTGCTCTACATCTCGAAAGCGTGCAAGACAGCTCCGGACACGTCGGAGCGCAAGCCCCTCTGAGCCAATGCGTATGCCGTGTCCGGAGCTGTCTTGCACGCATTCCAAAACGGCGTGTGCGAAAACGCCTCTGATTAGGTTCAGGAAGGTGGTGAAGACGCATCTGTTTGCTGAGGCGTTTGGCTAGATGTTGGCTATGCCCCCCACACACACACATACTGCTGTTTTAATTGATACTGTGTTGGTTTTTAATGGGTTGGTTTTAAATTTTAATATGGGTGGTTTTGTTTTGTTTTGTTTTGTGATATGCTGGATTTTAGAAGCTGATACCTGCCCTGAGACCTTTGGGTATAGGGTGGGATAGAAATATAAATAAATAAATAAATAAATAAATAAATAAATAAATAAATAAATAAATAAATAAATAAATAAATAAATAAATAAATAAATAAATAAATAAATAAATATGTAGTAGTAGCAGTAGCAGTAGTAATCTGAAGATCAAAACTGAAAGACTGGCGCAAAGCAGCAGATATGGTTCCAGTGGTATTGACACACTAGATGCTATATCAGAAATCCTTGGTCAGCAAAATTTCAATTGGTCACACTGCCCCTTGGATTGCAGACGTCTTATGCTGCTGGATTACTTCACTGATGCAAGGTGAGCACCAGCTAAAGAACTGGCAGATATGAGATCACATTGTATACTAATAATACAGCAAACCTTCAACATTGATACCTTTGATTATCCTAGGTCATTGGGGAGACAATTGTCAGAATACCAAACTGGCCATGGACAAACCAGATGATATGATGCTGCTGCTAATAATAATAATAATTGTTTAAATTTTGTTCATTAATTTTTAAATGTCCAGTAGAAGGGGAACTGGCTACTATTGATTGGAAGAACCAGGAAGGAAGCACAACCAGTGAAGGAGGATTTTCAAACTCTATGTAACTAAGTAGGAGGGAACCAACATTTTCCACTCTGCTTTTAGACTGGAGAGAAAGTGAAGAGATGCTGCCTTGCTGCATAATAGAGATGTGCACATTTTTTTTGACATTCTATTTGAACTGAATCAAATACTCCAAAATCCGATTCAATTAAATTTGAATTTGACAAGATTCTATTCATTTTTGCCAAATTCAAATCTATTTGTTTGAATTTTTTATTTGAATCTACACACATGAATGTTGTCAACATTTGTATGTGTGCATACGCATCTTCCCCATGTCCATACGCATCTGTACACATCTGTATGCATCTCATAGTTATCCTGTATGCAACCCGTTTTCATCCTGTACGGATCCATACAAATCCTTATGGATACAAATCCTTCTTCTTCTTCTTCTTCTTCTTCTTCTTCTTCTTCTTCTTCTTCTTCTTCTTCTTCTTCTTCTTCTTCTTCTGTGATCTAAAGTATGATTCTTCAGGAAGAAAGAACAGAGTCTCTCTCTCTTCTGAAGAATGTGATTGGAGTGTTCTAGGGTCACAGCTGGTGCACAGAAAAATTGAAGTGCAAAAGGAGCGTCTTTTCACACTTGGCCTTACTCTGAAATATATTCTGGAATAGGGTAGACTAGTGTAGACTACGGCAAGCACCAGGTGAGGACTGTCACATTCTGCTTGAGCATGTGGATAACAGAATTCTATCTTGAGATATATTCCAGAATAAAGCCATGTGTGGAAAGGGTTGCAGTCTTGGAGACAGCTTATAGATGTTTCACAGGTAGAATTGTTCAAACACTAGTCTGTCCTTCCTCTCATGATATTATAGAAAAGACACTTAAAAAAAAGAGAGAGAGCGAGAGAGAGCTCCACAGCAACACTAGTCTCATCTGGGACGAGTTCAGCCCATCATGCTTTCTTCACACCTCTTCCGGGCAAAGGATATAGGACACTGTGGCAGCAGTTGTGTGTCATATTGTTTGGTTGCTGCAGCTATGGCTGGCACTCGTGGTCATTGCTGTGGCAAGCTGATCACCTCTAGTATAGAGGAGATTGCACTTACTCAGAACTTAGTAAGTTTAGGGTAGACTCAAAATGTGAATGCCAAATCCATTCCAGATCTTCACTTTCCCAGGACGATTTCTCAAGGAGGTGAAGGTCTGAATTTGCCCTTAGTGTCTACTTTTCTACTTTTCTAGGGGAAGTTTATTGGTTTAATTTGGAGAAGGTAAGTCTGTGTTTTGTTTATGCTTTGCTTATGGTAGCTTTCCCCCCACTCTTTTGTGCCTGGGGATTTATTTTCATAAGGAGTGAAACAATAATGCTATTAAAATTCAGGCTATTTCTTTAGTTAAAGGATTAACACACCTTTTAAAGTAACATCAGTTTTAAACACCTGAAATTCTTTCAAGTGCTTGCATGCCAAATCAGCACCATGTTAAACAAGGAGTCTCTAGCATAAAATCAGTTTATATACATCTGGAAAAAATGCTCAAGTCAGATCCCTCCTGGTTTATGCTGCTTTTGGCAACAAATTTACAAATTTGTAAAAAGAAGCTTAATGCATTTAATTAGGCTTCAGCTTTATAAATATGTACTGTTGAACATTGGCTCCTGAAGAATATTATTATCAGTATTATTATTTTCTGTAAATGGCGTAAACAAAGCAAAATCCTTTCTGCATGAAATGAATGAATGAAGAGGATAAAGTGTAAATGACTGAAATATTTAGCTGAAAAATAATTACGTATAATTTGAACCGTTTGCAGGCTTGGGGGTTTTCCTAAGTTTTTAAGTGTTCTCTGTATGATTTAAGCAATTTACTTTTGTACCACATTCGTTTTTAAAAATGTATTATTCTATGTTTTTAATATGTATTTTGTGATCTTTATGTATGAAATAAAAAAAAATATAAGCAATAAATAGATGATGAAATTATTATTTTAAAAGTACAACAGTCTAAAGATATTGGCCAAACATAATGAAAGCTGGGAAAGGTCCAGCTGGAAGCAAATCTGTATGGTCAAAGAGGTCAATTCTACTAAGCCAAAGGGCAGAGCCTGGTGCTCTGTAATTCTGGGATTAAAAGCCTTGGATCCTTTCATATGTTTGTTTGTTTCATGAATTGAGTAGGTAAGGCATTGAGCTTGTCACCATAAATGATGATTTAGAGTTAGATTAATCTTAGTGCAAACATAGAGACAAAAAACCATATAGGCCAAAAGCATAGGAAACCTTGGTTTGGTGCCTAATTTAATATATTTAACTCTAATCTATCTATCTATCCATCCATCCATCCATCCATCAAAATATTTATATCCTGCCCCATATCCCAAGATCTCTGAGCAGCTTACAACAAAAAACCCATATACAACCAAACTTTAATCAAATGAAACCATCCTGAAGCTAATGTGGAAACAGCTGGTCAAGCCTCAAAATGCTCTTCAGATGCAAGGTGGCCATGCAATACCATTACCAAAACCCTTGCAGGAAGGGAGCCATGTAATCAACATGTTTTCAGTTAATCAAGCTGAGGGAAACTTGCCAAGCTAAAGTCATCCTGATGAGAGAATGGCAATCACACTGAACCTTTTAAATGAATAATCAATAGAACAGATTGATGCATGGAACAAAGACAAACAAGAGGCTAAAAAAGCCAGATCATCTGGTCAAGTGGTTCACAGCAAAGAAGAATATACTGTTAACAAATGTCTAGCTGTGGTGTATGTGTTTTTTAATCTCCTGCTCTGCTTCACATTCAGCACAAATGTTCCATGCCTCATTTAAATTTCTGAGCCAGAGGAAAGCAGAAACGGTTCTCAACTTATAGAGACTTGTGGAGCCTAATGGATTCCTGAAATTCCCAGAGGAATTTCCACTTGACATTGCTGGTGTTCCTATTGAAGCTTCAGGGTACTTTCAAGCACATCCTAAACTGTGAATTCCATTCACAGTTCAGATTGTGTCATCACACCATACTCATGATTTTGCATCGTTGCTCTGGAGCTTTCTAGCCAAGCTGCACATTTTTCTTAATGTGGGAGAAAGAACTTTCCCTGCTCAGTATTGGCTTGAAGTGATGTATTCTGTCAATGGAGACAGAAATACAAGAAGCACTCACAGGAACTCACAAAACCCGGAAGTGCTGCTTGGAATGTGATTGGCTCCAGGAACCCTCATGTATCAGGGGTGAGAGCATGTGGAGCCTGAAATCCTGTTCCTCTGATGAGGAAACAGCAAAGTTGATAGGTGCGTCCAGACTTCTTAATACTGCGCATCAGAATGCACAGCCAAGATCGAGTCATCACACACACGATGCCCAATATTTTGTAGTGGCATCACGGTTCACCAACACTACTGCAAATTTATTTAATGCTGATATAACAGCATTTCCTGTGCAGTGTTAAGAAAATTCAAATGTTCCTGCCAATCCAGACAAGACAGTGAGAATAGTGAACAAGAGCTGGGAGGGCAACTCAATTCCGATTGGCTGCCTCATCCTATGGAGGCAGCCCTGGTCCCACTGGGAGCTGTGAGGTGAACAGAACTATTGAAATGAGCACTCCCAAGTGCCTCAAAGACCCTGCAGAGCTTGTAAGTGAAGGGCCACTGGTTGGAGTACAAGCAAGAGCTGTTCAACAGAGGTGTGCCAGGAGCTTTTGGGTGAATTATATTTAAAATGTGTGTGTGGATGTGTGTGGGAGCTCTGAGTGAAGGATGAAATGTAAACATTACAAATGAATAAATAAAATCATGATAGAAAACTGAAGAAATCTTTAGATTAAGAACTTTTTTGCACTTACCTTAAAGCTGAACATAGGGAACACTCCAGCACCATCTGTCTGCTGTTTGTGGAGCTGTTTTTTTTACTAGCTCCACACTATACTAGCAACAGGGCTACTTGCATGCTGTATCTGCATCTCTTCTGAGTGGAAGAGATGCAGGGGGAAGCATGTGCCCAGGGGTGCAGGCATGATTATGTGCTGCTTTGCTTGGTTGCCCTAGCAATGGTGTGTGCAGGCATGCTGGGGCCATTATGTGGGTTTAGCAATCACAATCATAATGGTGGCCCTTCACATTTAGCCAGTGCTGAGATACAAATGCTTTAGCGTAAAACATTCCAGCACTTCACCTCAGAAAGATGGGAGGCAAAGTGTAAATTCACTAGCAATATCACTAATCATTTCCCTCTTTTCTAGATAAGCTTCTTTCTTTCTTTCTTTCTTTCTTTCTTTCTTTCTTTCTTTCTTTCTTTCTTTCTTTCTTTCTTTCTTTCTTTCTTTCTTTCTTTCTTTCTTTCTTTCTTTCTTTCTTTCTTTCTTTCTTTCTTTCTTTCTTTCTTTCTACCCCAGGAGTCTGTTTCTGAATGCCAAGTGATCATTAACATTTGAAAGGATTCCTGCATCCAGTTGTGTCTTGCTACTACCTCATCATTATTCATAATGATGAATATGGTTGACACCCTTATTTGGATTTGTCTATACAAACACTGTTTCTATAACTATTTTGAATTTTTTCTTGACTTAATTCTCAGGCTGAAGTGCTGCCATTTGGCTATTTTTTGGTTCCACTTAGAGTTGTCTGTGTGTCAGTGATTATCAATCCATATTCAAGATAATTACAGCAAGAGGCATGTTGCTCTTAAACAGTTCTGGAGGAGTGGGAGAGAAAAGAAAGAAAATGTAGTTCTACTGTATATCAATCACAAAAGTGAGGCAAGCCCTAAGTTTTCATAGAATCATAGAGTTAGAAGGGACCTCTAGGGCCATTGAGTCCAACCCCTTGCTCAATGCAGGATTTCCTAAACCATCCCAGACCAGTGTAGGTCCAGCCTCTGCTTGAAGACCTCCAGTGAAGAAGAATGCACCACTTCCCATGGCAGCCTATTCCACTGACTGATCACCCTCACTGACAGGAAGTGTTTCCTAATATCTAATCTGTGTTTACTCCCTTGAAGTTTCATACAGTTGTTTCTAGTCCTCCCACCTTGTGCAAGTGAGAATAGGGACAATCGCTCTGTACTGGGTTATATTAGTCCGCAGATGAGGAATCATTGCAGGGCAGCATGCAATGAAGCAAATGGAAACGCAGTGGTAGTCATGGCTTGGGGATAGATACCTTAAATACCAATCTAAGACATCTTAAATCTTCCTTAACTAGTGTTGGCATTTCATACATCACTTATTTTACATATTTTTTCACCTTATGCATCTCAATGAAGGCCAAAACTTCTGTTCTTTGTACAAGAAGCCAACCTTTTTGTCAATATTAAGATTGCACCAATACGTAAATCCATTTTGTGAAGTCAGAGCCATAGTGTTGCTGATGGTGATAACACCAGCACACCACAAAGGGCTGCTTGTGTGTCATGGGACAGTCCAAAATGGTTGTTTGGGGAACATCTACAATACTCTAGAGAGTAAGGATGTGCACAAATGTTCATAACATTCGTTATTTATATGAATTCGTATGAATTCAGACATTTGTACACAATTTGAAAGTTATGACATTCATATATTAACCTTATTGTACGAATATGAATGTTTTGGACATTAGTTTTACTGGGGAAGTGGGAAAGCGGCTGTGCCAGTCACATCTGTAATGGATCCAGATTGCATTCGACATGGATTGAGAGTGGATTAAAAGTGGATTCAGGTCGAATTTGACACTTTCAGAGCAGACATGTTAAGGATACGTATTGGATATATATGCGTTCGTGTCAGATACTTATCGGATACGTATTTGTATTAGATACATATTCATTTGTATTGGATAAGTATCAGATATTTGTGCGGATTTGTATGAATACATTGTACTGAATAGAATTGGTTCAAATTGTAATACATTTGTTTTTTTCTTTATTTGTACGAATTCAGACATTCTAATATTCAATTCAAATCGAATGTTGAAAATTGCATTGTGCATACCCCTACTCTTTCCTTCTCCTCTCTTGACTGATGTAAAAGAGTGAAAATCTCACTCAGTTTTGGATTTTTTCTTTTTACTTTGAATGTGATAAAAAAAGATTTACTTTTTATTTATTTATTTTTTTTAAAAAAAATAATTTTTCTTCACTTGGACTTTAAGGAAGTGGAAAGAAAGTACAGTCACATTGTAAAACCCAATTACATTTTCTTTTAAAAATACCTGGAGAGCAAAGGCAATATAGAGGTGAACTGGCAACATCTAACTGAATATAGAGGGGGAAACAGAGCTTTCTGTTTGCTTTCTAATTGTGGTTTGGTGGTGAATTTCTTCTTTTTACAGTTTCCATACAGTTATGTTTTCAGCATGATCAATGAATTAGTCTGCTTCCAAAGAAGAAAGGTAAAATGGATAAAAGCTTTTCTTTGGTTTTGGTTAAGGAATATATTTCCAAAGTAATATAAAGAAAAAAGTGGCATTCTTTAAAGATTCCGCTAAGAAAGAGTACCCATGTGGATTTTTGGAGACTAGTGCTACTGTGAGGAGCAATCCTGGTATGTGTAGGAGGAACAGCTCATTCAGGAAACCCTTGGGATCTTTTTACATAGAGGCTTGAATAAAACACCAGACCAGTTTAGTGCTTAAGAGCAAGGAAAGAACCCAGAGTCTATATTCCTTAATAGGAAAAATGGTTTTATTAATAATCTGTATTAAGAGAATAAAAAATGAAGGAGCACTAAGCAGAGTGCTTCAAATAGGCCAAAACAAAAGCAAAGCAGATTCCCAGTGGAGCAGCACAATGCTAACCCAGACAGGGGACAAGAAGAAAGAAATCAATTTAAAATCTAAATTGGCAATCTAAAGATATAGAGGAGAAAAGGAAAGAAAATAGCCAATTTCTAAGAATATTCTGTTCTGTCTTGTACAACTTGGTTTCTCACCCTGGTGGATTTCTCTTCAAAACAGAGGCAGGAACTTGAGTATTATGTGATGTGGGGGTTGGGGGGTCCAGGTGGGAGGAGGAGAAAAGAGGAAGAGCCAGGTGCTACTCTGCTACTCTATGGTCCAGAAGACTCCTCCTGAGTCCAACCCATGGGAGGGAGGGAGGAACTTCGGGATGGCAACATTTGAAGGTCCCATTCAGGCGAATGGAGAAGAGGTTTGGAAATGGGGACAAAAATGGTAGATGGAAAATTCTGTATGCAATGATCTGACTTCCCCTGCAGGCAATATTCAACATAGGAACAATAGCTCCTGGCCCCACCACATTCCTTCCAGCATCACAGGTAAAGATCTTCTTCAGATGGTTAACGTAAACAAAGGTTGTCTAGTGGCTACTGATTTCCCATTGTGGTGTTCAGGTCTGCATAAAAAAAACAGAGGAGTGGTCTTTTTGTGTGTCTGTTCAGCATTCCCAGGAAGGTTCCTAAAACATACTTCAGAAGCATTAATTACTATTTTGACAAGCCTAGCTTGCAATTATGATATTACTCATAACTCCTTGCATCCAGCTTTTATGCCAACTAAAAAATGCCTTTCAGGCCTAGGTACATCTTTCAGGCTGAGGGAGAAAGCAGAAAGGTATTCGAGAGCAGGCAAAGGTTTGTCCTTGTCTCTGCTTGAGATGCCCATGAGCATTTGGTGGACCACCATGTGCAATGGGATGGTGGACTAGATGGGCTGTGGCCTGATCTGGCAGGACTCCTCTTATGCCAAGTATCACATTTGCCATAAGACTTATAAAGCAGCTTTGCTTGGAAGTGTCTTATGTCTTATTTCGTCATGGCTTCAGAAAGAGAGGGGGCTTGGGAGGGGTTCATAGGCTTATACTACTATACTGTCGATTTATTACTGCCTATTTATTTTTCACTTTCGTCTCCCATGCCATACTTCCATACTGCCATCCTGCATGTATTCATATAAATGCATTATGACAAAGCAATGCTACAATTTTCCATGATATGATTTTAAAGGCATTTGACTATAAAATTGATACAAAATATTAGACAGAGGGCAAATCCCCATAGCTTTCCCTAAACTGAAATAATAGAACTGGATGCAAACGCGAATTTGCCTGTTCCCATTACTTTTAACTTAATCGTGTTGGATCCAGATTCTGAGGATCGTATGTGGGGTACATGACTCAAGGTGGGACTCACGTGGCTACTTTTTAAAAGCCGCTTTTCGGGGCTGCCCTGCTCTCTTCCTCCTGGCATGGACGCGCCACCCATAAGGGACCCCTTCACCGAGACTAACTGGGTGGCTGCCGCTTCCATGGATGGAGGAAAAATGGCAGCGGGCAGCCAGCCAGCTATTCTTTCCCCTCCTCTCCCCATTGCTCAGGGCACACAGCAGCAGCAGTGGCAACTAAAGCCCCTTTGCTTTAAACATTCACATTCAGCTGCTTTCCTCCCTTCCTTTCCCTTTCTAAAGTCAGAACTTTTAGAATTGCACAAAATTTCAACATTGTTTTCAGGTTGAAGTGGTTCCATCGCTACAGTGTAGCGCTGCTGTTAAGGGTGGATTTTTAACACTGAAATCACTGTCTTTGGAAGCAAGCTATTGGGAGAGGGAAGCCCTAAACGAGGATTCTCATCCCTTAAAACAGTACTGTCCACACAGTGAAAAATGTAAAACGTTTCAAGTGCACGATCCGGAGTGAGACCTGTTGAAATCAGGATTGAGATTCACCATGCTTTGGGGTGGTTTAACATGGGAAAAGTGTGTTAAGCCAAACTGCTGTGCGGACTCCGAGGATTGAAAATGTTTTGAATCCAAGATAAGGTTGCCGTGAAGACACGGCCAGAGTCTTTTGCAAGTTAAGTTCAATATCAAATATCTAACCATGGCTCTTTTCACACTTGGCCTTATTCTGGAATGTATCTCAGGATAGAGGCCTGTTGTCCATACACTAATGCAAACTATGACAGGCCTCACCTGGAATCTGTCATAGTCTGCTCTAGCATGTGGATAAGAGGTCCCTGTTCTGAGATATGTTCCAGAATAAGGCCAAGTGCAGAAAGGCCCAGAGATTGTCTCTTGATACTGGTACAATATTTCCATCAAACCAAGCATGGTTGTGCAATCCCCTTCATAATTAATGTACTATAGCTATGTCATAGATAAACACTTTCTATACATAAGAACATGAGAAGCCATCACATTTTTAATAAACTAACAGATTAAACATATATTTGATAATGATATCTATTTTTTATTGTTGCTAGTATATATATTGTAAGTATATTTCTATAACTTTAAGGGTAGTTTTGGTAACTTTGTTAATATTGTTATAGTTGGAAATATTTAATTGTAATGAATGATAACGAATTGTAATGAATTGTAATGATAATTGTAATTAATCATTTTTATTTTTATGATAATTGTAACATATGTTCTTCAATTCATTGATAGTTTTGTTTCTTTTTTAAAAAGAACATGAGATAATACCTACTGGTTCATGCCACAGTCTAACTAGCCCATCCTGACTCACACTTCTGGGAATTTTCTAGCAGAAAGGGCTTTCAAATACCTCAGCTGCTTTCAAATACCTCCAAATGGCTTCTAGAGTGTATTGATCTCCAACCTGGAGATGGTACTTAGGCATCCATTCTAGTTGTCTTTGATACATCTGTCTTCCATGAATTTGTCCAACCCCTCGTTAAAGTCATCCATACTATTGGCTGTCACTACCCCTCTGGTAGCAAACCCCATAAACAAGTCACAATACTTGAGGACTGCTGGTGTGCATCAGCAGACCCAAGGAGATTCAGCCAAAGGTTCTAATGCTGCCATACTATAGGCATATTAAAGAATATAGATCTCTGGAGGCATTTTTTTTTCATTGTTGTCTATTTTATGTCTTTTGTAATAAAAGGAAAGAAAGATGAGGAATGGGAATGTCTTAATGAATACACATATTTTATATATCTCAGTTTATGGAAACTGTAAGGCATTGGGTAGTTTCCAGCATTACTTTTACTTACCAATTAAGGTTTCCTCCCTCCCTTGTATTTACCTTTTCTTCTTTTTGCTAATAAATTTTACTATGAATAATTCCTAAGTACTTACAGTATTTCAGTTTATTAAACATGTTAAAATTCTGAGTCTTTTTGCTAGCTCGGAATCTGGTTGGTGTTCGATAGACAATCAAAATGACAAGATAGATTATTTGGGAAACAGTTCAGGTCTCTCTCTCTCTCTTTCTACCTGGATTTTTTTTGTTGGCAGATTAAAAAACAGAATGTTCCCCCCATGATTATTGTTTTAAGTTTATAAATTTTATGTTTCTAATTTAAGTTTCCTCCCTTAGAGCTCTATACAATGTAGATGTACTCAAACTGAAAGCTGGCAAAAAAAAAGAGAGAGAGAGAAAATGAGAAAAGAGGGGGGGAGAGGGAGAGAGAGAGAAAAGAAGGTAGGGAGGAAGGAAGAAAAAGAAAAGTTAGAAAGACAATAACAGCATGAACAAGGCTTGCACTTTTAATGCTAATGAGGATATGCAGCCTCGTTCTCTCTGCTTCACTTCACCAATACAATTTCTGAAGTCCAAGTAAATGAGAAAGTGGCATGACAGAGAGGAAAATTTGCTTGAAAAATACCTGATGCATCACATCAGTGTGCCATGAATTGTGCCATTTATTTTGATGCATGTTATTCTCTTATGTTGAAATGTGCATGACGTGATGCAGTCTGGATTATACGGTGGGATAACTGGAAGTAAAATATCAGCACTAAGTAATAAAAAAATAATGGTGTCCTCTTTGTTTCAGACAAATCACCAACCTTGGATCTGGCTTCTTGGCTCAAGACAGGTAGAAAGACATATTCATGGCCAAGCATTCCACAAAGTATACTTCTAAATACAGTATGGCAAACTTTCATGGAAGGCTCACAGGCAAGTCTGGTCTTGAAAGCAGAAAAGAAACTTAATGGAGTTCTAATGTGACAGAACAATAAATAGGTCAAGGATGGGTAATTTCTGATGATAAGGAAATGGGGTGTAGATGGCAAAGAGTGGAATTTTTAAAAAGTACAGTCCATTATTTGAATGAATGTTAATTGAGCTAAACAAAAATATTCTCATATGATTAAGAAATGTGAATGCTATTAAAAATGAAGCAATTTGGCAATGATAAAGTGTTCATGTGCAGCTTCCCCCCCACCAGTTATTTTAAAATGTAACACATGGATTATAGTGTCAGACTGAGCTCTACTCCACACCTTTGTCTGGCATTCCAGGGAGCTAAAGGTGGTAACACCAAAGAGATAGCGTGATGCATCCTGTTGATGTGCTGAGAGCTTTGAAATGCCATAATAAAAAGATTGACTTTGAACTGAGGCATTTCCGCACTGAATCGCGTTCGAAACCGAACGCGTTCAGGCGGAAAGCTTAAGCCAGCTTCGGGCGCTTTCCCCGTTCACACACAGACGCTCCGGAACGCGTGTAAACGCGTTCCGGAGCGTCTGGGTGCGAATGGTCAAAGCGCCCGAAGCTGGCTTAGCCGGCAAACGCCGGCCAGGGGCGCGCCGGCGGCCGCGGGGGCAGATCGACAATCAGCTGTTTGAAAAACAGCTGATTGTCAAAGCCGCGCGGCGTCGGAGGCGAGCCGGCAGGCGATCGGGAGACAGAAGCGGCGCGAACGCTTCTTCTCCCGAACGCCTGCGGGCGGCTCGTCCGCGTTGGAACGCGTGTAGAGCACTTCGAAGTGCTCTACATTTCGAACGCGAAAAAGCCAGCTGCGGACACGTCGGAACGCAAGGCGCGCGCGGCCAATGCGGATGACGTGTCCACAGCTGGCTTTTTCGCGTTCCATTTTCCCCCGTGCGAAAACGTCTCTGTAGTCTACATCTATAGCTAGTAAATAAGGAAGCTCAACTGATGTGTGAAAGATACTGCCTCTTGGGTGGAGAGAAAGACAGGATACCTCTAAAGGCCATTTTCAGGAAATCAAGAATAGGTTTGCCCTTGTTTTCTGCTCAAGAATACCTAGAAGCAATTGGTGGGCTACTGTGTGAGACAGGATGCTGGACTAAATGGACTTTGATGCTAGCAATTAGGCCTTATGAAAGCAAAACACACAGTGGTGTCTGAAGAAGGCTGAAGCAGTTGGACATTCCTTAAACACTCAGCCAAACCCTAAACAAGGAAGGCTCTAAGGCAAATACTTAGAGGAGTTTGTCTAATACAAGCAGGAGTTTGGCATCTATTCAAAGGAGACTTAAGATAGGGATGGAACCATATATTCTGATTATACAAACGACATATTTCTTGCAAGACTTCACATAATTTGTTAACCATAGGCTGTGTTCCCACTTAATTTGTTTAGTCCTGGTTGGACTATTTTAGTCCTGGTTGGACTACTTTAATCTGAATACAGGGCCGAGTGTGCATTTCAGGCTGTTCCCATTTACCTGATGGTAAACTGGGCTGAACTTGAATATTGCCATTCCCAGCATGGAGAAACAGGACTGTTTAATCTCTGCCCCCACCCCCGCATGCAAACACTGTAAGCCTGCCCTGGTCAGTCAGCTGAACGCAAGAACAGACACACACTGGGCAATCACACTTTCCCTTTTGCATACCTCCCATTTCAGGCCAGATGTTCCCAGTAACATTACCTCCATCCACATTTCCAGGAAGACAGCATTTGCGCTCAAGCAGATCAGCGAAAGAGCAGAGCGCAACTGGAAGGCTGACAGCTCACACGGGGGTGGGGGTGGGGGTGGGGTGGGGAGCAGCTTGACTTGTGGTTTTGCTTTTAAAACCTTTCTGACACATAACTACATACATGTCTGAGATCCCCTGCATTCTCTAGTTAATAACAACAACAACAACAAATGCTGTACTGTCACAAATTGGGTTACTTTTTAAGAAACCATGGTAAAAAGAACCCATTCTTTGGAAATGCAGGATATTCAAAAGGATGTCTGCTAGCAAACAGACCTCAGAGGAGTTCTCTTTACACAGCTCCATCAACCAGTTCTTCCACTGGTTTCAAAGAGTTATTGGAATTCTGAAGTCTAAGGCTGTGTTCACATTCAATTAAATACACACACACAAACACATTGGAGGCAGCTCAGAGATTCTTAGGGATTCAAGGGGATCATTCAAATGACAGTCTGCTCCACCCCACTACCATGAACATTCTAGATTAGAAAAAGTAAATACTGATCAACCTATTGAACATCATCAAATGCACAGGTAAAAAATGGGATACTCTGTTCCATTTGTACAGTACTGAAAACTCTGACTGTGATCATACACAACAACAGCAAATGTACCTCTGAGGCAACTCAGAGACTAGTTTAAGGTGGGATGGTTCACACACCAGTCTTCCCCTCTTCCTGTGGACATTCTGTGCTAGGCTAGAAAAGGTGGATTAGAGAAAACGTGGGGACATAAGGACCACACACTGTCTCTCTGAGGCACGTCTGAGATGCGTCTGAGGGGCCCCTTTTGTTATATCCATGTTGAGTCTTCAGAAATCTGCAGTAGTATGTAAACCCAATAGATAAATAGATAACTAAATTCACACAAAACTGAAGAGAAATCAATCTTCCACTCCATCCCTAGTGGGATTGCTTAAACTGTAATTGGCAATAATGAGGCAATACTAGACAAACGTATGTGCAAATGTCTTTCATTTTCTGAACCATAACAGTGCTTTAAAATTAAATAATCTAATGTCAGGTAAATCTTTGAGTTTCGAGTTCTCTTGAAGGGAAGCTTTATCAGGACTTTAAAATGTGCTCACCAGCCAAAATATTTTGGGAATCACAGACTATCAAATAATGGTCCTTTCTGAGCCCTGAACTCCTATCATTTGGCTATACAGGAACTGGGAACAGTTTTGTTTCTAACTGGAGATATAAAAGTCTTGATCTAATCTCAAATAATAAAATCACATTTGTTTCTACATGATTTGACAAGACGTCATCTCAAAAATGAAAGGACAGTAAATACAGAAATAGTCCCTTAACAGACTATCTCTTCTCCTCTTTACATTGCTTTTAACATATAAACTGAATTGGATTCAAATGCCTGATCATTAGATAGCTAGAAAATCTGGTCATTATCATGAGGAAAGTGACCCATGAAATGCATGAATAGCTTTGGAAATGCCATGCAGAGATAAAACTGTACTGGTTTTTCAGCTGCATATATGTGCACACAAATATGCTAACATTAGAAAGATAAAGTGCTTTTAAACTGTCAAAGATAAGTGTTGATGCATGTAAATATTGTACTTCTTGGGAAGATTAAGATGAGATCAGACATAAATTTGAAGAACTGCCTAAATATAAAATTATACAGACCACAGTTCTCTGCTAAAATCATCAATGGTAGGGATGTGCCTGAAGCCCATTACGACCACCCCTTTCAATTTGATATGAATCAAAGGAGGGGGGAATATTTGGCTTTGTGTAAAGCTACCACACACACACAGAGGAACATCCCCATCCCTTCTTTTCCTTTCCACCTCATCCCCTTTATATTTCACTGCCTCCATGGCCTCTGCTGCTGTTGCACTCCTCTGAGGCACAACTAGGCATTCTGGAGATGTGAACACAGGTGGAGAACCTTCCCACGTCCATGATTAACAGGAAATTTCACAAAATTTCCCATGATTCCCAGATGGGGGCCAGCCTCTAAACCTGGAAGGCCTAGGGGACAGGAGACAGGGGGTGAGTAGATTCAGCCCTCATCAGAGCTTCTATAAAGCTCTGATGAAGGCCAGATAACATTCAATTTGCAGTGAATGGGGACCTCTCGATTTTCCGATGAATATTCAAATTCATATGAATTTACACAAATTGTGAACATGCCATTTTTTTCACTGATCTCTAATCTGAAAGGGTAAGTTTCATTCATTCATTCAGCACAAATAGAATTTAGTTGCTTTGAAACATACATCAGATACATTTAAAGACACATCTAACACAACATAAGTTTTCTAGTATACATCTTGGAAAGTACTTTCAGTTTTCTAAATTCTGTGAAGTCTAAATTCTAAATAGTCAATGAATCCTATTTGAAATGCATTTGTTTACTTCAATTTTTATCCTTCTTTCTGTCCACAAGTGTCATGGCAAGTTACAACAGTAAGAGTAAAACAAAAGAATGCCAAAATAAAAGGATGTGAAAATAAATAGATGGTAAAGAATCAATAAAAATAGAAAAGAAAAAGCAGTTTGGTCTCTGGTCCCTCAACACAAAATGCAGAATTTGTACTTAGAGTTTGGCAACGAGATAGCTAGCTAGATGATGATGATGATGATGATGATAGAGACAGACAGACAGACAGAGGTCGACCATATCCACATATTATGATGATATCCACATAGTCCTATAGAGGCATTCCGGATGAGAGTTGGGACCACAGGGTCCTCTTACCAATGGGTGCCATGGGAGGACATAGCCTTTCATGATATGTGGTGGGCACATGTCCCCGATGCCTAGCCAAGATATCCAACAATGGTATAGCAGGAAGCAACTTAAAAGTAGTGTCATAGCTAAAGAATGGAATGACTCATCCACTTGGACACTAGATCAATCTCACTATTATGCTGCAATTCAGTTGAAGGAAAACGTATGCATGACAAAAGGGGGAAGGAATAGAAAAGAGTAATGCAGTATTCAAAATAGAATGACGTGGAATGGGCTATAAAAATTATCTCAGAAATGAAGGAGGATTTCTGAATGTTATCCAAGGACAGAGAAAGGGAGAATGTGTATGGGTATATGGGATGACAACAATTACTACTTAAAAATAGTCTCACTGAGGCCACTTGGGATTCTGCCACTGCAATGAAGAAAGCAGTGGCAGTTGCCACAGCCCACACCTTTTTCTAGAGTCCAGTTGAATTTTGCCATCCTCTGAAGATGACCTTCTTCTCGGATCATTTCAGGGCCGTGGGGGGAAAAGTGAAAAGTGATATATTTCAGGGTTTTTGTTTTGTCAAAATAGTAACAGCAGCCAGTTCTTGGGACATAGTGTTGGGACTAAAAAGTGGTCTTTCATTCACCTTTGATCTCCCTAACACTTGAGAAACCCAATGTACCTCAAAGGGAAACAATAAAAAGCTGTTTAGCCCCTATGTTCACTGGTTTGTATGTTCACTGGTTTTTAATGTTGTGATCCACCCTGAGACCTTTGGGTATAGGGCAGGATAAAAATTCTAATAAAGAAATAAATATGTTGTGCTCCAAGCAGCAAAAAATTCTGGAAAAAAAACCCTCTACTCTTGTTTTCTTGCTCCCTACTACTGCTGGTCTAGCTGTGAGTTAGGTTCAGAGAGCTTAAAGCAACTTCTCTTTGGAACCACTGCTTACCTATAAGAGTTCCTACTTACTTATGTGCAACAACAATTAATGTGTGAGTACAATTCACTGGTACTTTTCAAATTTAGAAATTTATTGCCAAATGTATAGTATCTTGGTTTCATTAAACTTGTACTCTTTGTTTGATTCAGTATCTCTGATTCAGGGAATTTTTATAGTAAAATACATTGTTTATCAATCTCTCCCTCCCTCCTTCTTATGAACAGATAGAACAACAACTATTATTATTATGTTAACCCAAATTATATAAGAAATCATGTTTAGATGTTGATTTAAGAAAGCATTGATAAGGGTATACTGACTTGGAGAAAATAGCTCATCCAGGCACAATCTCAAAGCAGGACCTTTTGGCTAATGACTTTAACAATAACCAGTCAACTAAATGAACTACAAAAATAACAGGCAAGCAGCAAGAATACTTGAGGACAAAAGATTGTTCAAATAATGTTTGAAAAATAATAAAAACACAGCAGGAAGGCTTAAAAATAAAGAAAAATGATAGAACGATCAAGATTTGCTGTTCTGTCAAATGTTGGATGGTGTTGTCCAGACATTGCACATGTGCAAGATTCTGACATCTTCACGCAGTACTGGAGTGAGGCTACTTTTATTAACAAATAGGTCAAATGGGGTGAACAATGACAAGAGGGGAAGGAAAGGGCTGTTGCAGGAATACTAAAGGGGTAAATGTAAAAGCACCTAAAAGCTACCTGGGGACCCTGAATTAATGAGGAATCACATAATCTTACCCTCTGTCCAGTGTGGCAAAATTCCAACAAAGTGTCCAAAAATGGTGGAGCAAAAGACAGAAGCTACAGGGCTCAGAAGACTACTGCTTCAACCAAAGACTAGGAATTCATTAGAATTTCAAGAGTCTAAGTTTAGCAGAGTTGCTCTGGGCAGATGCAGAAATCTGTCATGCAAGTGGCAAAGACTAAGCCAACACAGAGTGTGAAATTCAAAGTATGCTTGAAACTGGATCAGCATGAAGGTAGCAGATGGACTCTGGTGATGAAATATCATACTGGGCTCCTACCTGGGGATATTTTTACAACTATTCTGACTCTAGAGCTGTGACTGTGACCCAAAATAACTCTTATTGGATGAGACAAAACATGGTTATAATGTAAGCATATAGATAATTCAAAATGGAACCAATATGATGGTGGGATTGAATGCAGAATACGACAGTGGGGTAGTATGTGGCCATGCTGTCAGGCTAGTATATGTCTGGGGCAATGATAATGATTTCTAGATGTCCTGAGATGAGAGGAATAATGGAGTAGGACAGAGGAGACAAAAATCAATCAGTTGGGTGACAGTTCCTTAATTCAATTCAAATGAAATCAGAGTTTTATGTTCTCATGTCTGGATGTTTGGTAAACAGAGCAATTTGCCAAAATTTTGAAATAACAGCAATGATAACTTTTAGATAACTTTTGACATTTTCATAAGAATGTACCAGTTTAAAGGAGTCTACTTTGTTTGTAACAGACAAGACCTCTATAACCATAGCTTATCCCCATGATTGGTTTTGCAGATAGGCTTCCTTATAGACAATAGGGGAGGGTAAGTGAACTACAGGAAACTTTTACAAACTTGGGTTTCTGTCTCCAACATGATGTCTGTCTGGTACAGGGTCCCAGACCTTTGCTAGTCCTTTCCAAATGATTTCAATATTTCATAAATTTGCATAAGCTTTGGAAATAGGTAGTTTATTTTATGTTGCAAGTACTTTTAAAATTTGAATACTTGAGAATCATGGATAACAACATGCAGAAGAGACTGTAGCCAGAAAAGACTGAATTTGACTCCAGTGAAATATAATGCACATAGATATTCATAATAAAGACAAATTGTCTTGCAGCTTCTCTGTTTCATGATGATCAGATAATAAAAGATGACAATTCTCTTGTGTTGTCCACCCAGTATTGTACATTGTGTTACCCCAACTGTTTAAATCAATAAAATGTCAGCACACTTTAAAACTGAAGACAGTTTCCTTTCTTTAAAATTTATAAGAGTGTTTGAACAGAATAAAAATGTTAAAATTGGAGGAAAAAACTGATGTTTCTTTAACTGCTGATGTTTTGATCTTCCTCAAAGTAAAAGTCATTTTGTTTGATGGAACTGTAACCATCTCTTCTGCTTTGGACACCTTTGGAAACAGACTTCTATTTTCAACCTGCCTTGGAAAAAAATGATGTAGCTGAACTAATGTTACTCTGTCAAAGACATCAAATAAAAACTTTTCATTTCTTTGAACCTAAGGGGAAACAATTTGCTCATGGGTGAATGCTGCAGTCTGTTTTTGTGTCCAGGCTTAAGATGATTATAGGCCTAAAATGGTGGTGCAATCCACACAGCAGCATTATGGTGCCCTGAATGCATCCTGAGGACCTTCAGTGTGCACTTAAAAAGAAGGAACAGAATAGCGTTAACTAGGAAACCTTGCTCTTCCACCATTATATTGCTGCAAGTGTTGTTAAAATGCTCTAACAGCTCAGTGACTTGAAGAATCTTCAAACTGCCTTTGTGCTCTCTCACAGCAGTGGCCCTGTCATTGCTGCCACCGCTGCTCAGGTACCTTCTGGTCTCCTTCACCTTCTTCCTTCAGTTAGAACAGTGGGGGAAGCACTCTTCCCCATCTGTTAAATCGTGATGAAGTATTCCCTTGCTGCTATTTTACAGCAGCATTTGACTTAAAGCATAATCATTGTTCTCTTTAAGTGGAAGAGGAAGGGCATATTGTTTGAAGCACCCTTCCTTTCACATTTAGATTGTACCTGAATTTACAGTGTTCCTGCATTTTGACTTCATCTTTTGGAACAGTGAAATCAGTTTTGTATAGATTTACTGTTTTTAACGGGAGGAATGACTGGTCCTGATCACACAAGTAGTTTAGGATGACCTCATATTGTCTTCATGTCATGTTACATTAATTTAATTCATTTTCCAAGCTGGCCCACTCCCATTAGATCATCTTAACTGTAGTCCTCATTTATACAGGACTGACAAAGACTCAGCCCATCATGGCAACCCAGGCCTTCTTTGCTTCCTCAAGCATGAGCAGGGAGACAGGTTAAAGGAGGCTGAACTGTGCACTCAGTCTTTCCTTCAGCCAATAGGCATGTGCAGAGTTCCTGAGGCACCTCCCCATCTCTCCTCAGTTTATGTGAATGATTATCTATCATTTTTATTCAAATTTTATTATTATTATTATTATTATTATTACTACTACTATTACTATTATTAATTTTAATTATTATTCTTATAAAATTAATTGCATGGAGAAGAAAACCCCTTAAAAAGGAAGGGGGTGTAGTTTTAAAAAAGAACTTCAAACACCCACCCTCACCTCCCTTGAGCAACAGAATGGCATCTAATCAGAAAGGAGATAGCTCTGATGCAGGAAAAGGGGGTGGAGAGCCAAGAGGAGGCTCAAGTCCTCAGAGAAAGGTATGACTGATACAGCCCAAGGCAGGAATGGCCTGAGTACAACTTATAACAATCTAGGTGTGACCAGCACTGGTATGACCTCAGTTCAGATTAATGAATAGGCTGTCCTGTCTTAGACTTTTGTGACCATGGTCACTATTAACTTTGGTGGAATCTGCACAGGGAATATAGGGTGTTTTAAGCAAAGTTCCTTTACCCGTATAATTGTTTATCTTTGAGGCAAATGTACTGTTCACTTTCTAAACTCTGTGAAATGGTAATAAAGTGCAATCACCCTTAGATATATGGGGAAGTTTGTCCCACATACTGATAGAGACTTCCAAGGGCCATTCACTGTTCCCTAGAGCGGCAATGGTGGTGGCAGCAGGCCACTGCTACACTCACATGAAGGAAAGGTTTGAAGAATCACTTGACTTCTTCAAAAACATACTGCCCCTACAGTGTCAAAACAACACTCATAGCAGCATATCAGGAAAATAACAGATGCTACCCATATCCTCCATGTTGAATGTTCAGTAAGGTCATATCTTATCAGTGCTATGTAAATGATTGCTTTTCCAGAATCATAAGATTAGATTTCATATGCTATAGGGACCCTGGTAAGCCCTACAAAAACCCACAGGTCTGAATCATCAATGTATTTAAATTGATTGGACTATGAGTGCTTCTAGACTAGGAGAGAAGCAGCAAAGCTAGTGCTTTTGTCCACTGTGGTACGAGCATGACATTTCCATACTTACCCCAGAAAGTAAAAAGATGCTAGATAACCAGCATCTTTTTACTGTGCACTTGCCTGTATTTCCTGTGCTCTTACTGCTGGCCATGGAGCTTCCTGTCTAGCCAATGGGAAGCAGCTGCACCAGAAATTTGAAGCTTCCATTCCTCTAGTTTGAACAACTGGAAGCAGCTCTGCCTTTAAAAAGCTTCCAGTCCTCCAGTGTAGAGGACAGGAAGGAGCTTCCTGATTAAGGTGGAACAGGCACACTGAGTCTTTATACTCAATATTGAATTTTATGTAGCTTTCTTCAATGAAATTAATTCTTCCTGAACTGTTTGATCATATCATTAAAAAAAAAACAATAACAACTGGAACAAAGAATCTTTTGTTACAATATCATCAGAAACCATATTACCTACTTGCTAAAATTTTATTAAAGGAATATCCATAATTGGAAATTTGTATCTTTAAAATGTTCAGAAATGAGTAAATGATTAAAAATGTTTTAGCACAAAAGAATTCAAATTCATCTTCTTAGAGTGTTAATCATCATCATATATGCTTGGATATCACAGATCCTATCTGCACTGGGTCTTATTTAGATTATATTAGAATAGGGACTACTCATTTACATGATGGTGCTGGCTACCTCAGGCCACAGGTGAGGTCTGCCATAATCTGCACCACTATGCAGATGGCAAGTCCTGTTTCCAAGATATAATCCAGAATAAGGACCAGTGCAAAAAGGACCACAGATTCCATGTCTGTTTATAGGTACTTAAACAGGTACCTATAGAAACCCTCCCCTCTTTGGGTCTTCCATGGATTCCATAAAAAGCTAAAAAGATCCACCCACTTAATCAATGTTTACACTTAGGCTCAGATCAGAAACAGCAAAAACAAACAAACATGAGCACCTCTGACATGCCTCTGAGGCAGACTAGAGAAAGCTTTGCAGTGGGATTGTTCACACACCAGTCTATCTCTCCTCCCTCTACTGAATATTTTGTGCTAGAAAAGGTGGATTGGTGAAGGCTCGAGAACACAAGGACCATATGCTGAACCTTGGAGATGTCTCTTTTGTTATGTCTGAATATATCCTTAGACTGGGAAAACTTAGGAGAAAATCATCTGGGAAATAACTGGTTGAAATGAGTTTTCAAATGGGACTAAACAAAAAAGTGAGGAAACAATTTATTCCACCTATAAACAATTATGATTGTGTTGTTGGTTGCATTTTGTAATATTGGCAAATCCCCCTCCACTACTAACTTTAATCAATAAAATATTTCCATGTTTAAATGATTCACCATGCAAGAGCGATGGAATGATATTATGAAATATGGAAATACTTTATTTAAAAAACCCCAAAATTTGGGTTTGTGGACAGTGGCGAGAATCTGATACCTCTTTATTATTTTAAATATTTAAGAAAGACTTCTCTATGCCTGGTTAAAATGTGACTATATTCCAGTCCACATTTAACTTCTGAGAAGTGAAAAATGTGCATTGAATTGTTTTTTAAAGTCATTCTTTTTCCTGTGAATTTTTTAAAAAAACAAACTAAGCTATGCAAATCACTACTTTTTAATTATTGGTATTTATAGAAATGAAATATTTCTATGGCATAAAAGAAAAATGAATTATACTATTTTTGAAGTCTTGGCTATCTCTTTCTCTCTCTGAGTATTTTCATACTAGCAATCAAATATCTCCAATCTATTTTCCTTCAAATTTCTGGAGATTTCCATGAACAAATATTGAAAATTAGCATTAACAAATATTCAACAGAACAGTCACTCATAATTAAGTCTAATTCAACAATCTTTTACTGTTTATTCAGAGTTAAGTCTTACTAATTTCTATGAAAAAAATTGGTCCTGTTCTGAATTGGTCTTGAAAGCAGAAATCTAATATATGCTCACTAAAATTTACTAGCGAAATCCTAGTCCATGTTTTTCTTAAACACCATTAAGGGAGGAAAAAGGACTTCATTTTTAAGTAGATTTGACTAAAATGGTACTGTAAGTCCCATTAGCTCCAAAAGGGATAATCACAGAAAACATTCAGTAACTTCAGCAACAAAAATCCACAAAGGTTCAGAAGCTATTAAAAGAAAGAGAAAGCAAGTGAACAGAAAGTTTTAATGGTCACTCACTCACTCACTCACTCACTAACTCACTCACTCACTCACACAAACACACCTTTGATCTTGAACTTCTAAAACCTGCAACATCTATTTGCTAAAAACAACAACATAGCAGATGCCTCTTATAAGGCATTTTAAAATAATTTTTTATCCTCAGTAACTTTAGACAAACAAATCATCTCCATCTAATCCAGTTACAACCTCAACATAGCACGACTGTAAATCACTTTGCACTATAATGAAATAGTAATAACAGCAATGATGATGATGATGGTAACAATGATAAATCTCAAAGGCATTCATTGAAAAATAAAAGAGCTTGTATCTTAAATCTAAAGTTATCTTGTCCAAGTAAATGTGCT
This sequence comes from Aspidoscelis tigris stejnegeri, assembly GCA_023333525.1. NCBI lineage: Eukaryota > Metazoa > Chordata > Lepidosauria > Squamata > Teiidae > Aspidoscelis > Aspidoscelis tigris. The sequence goes on from JALMGA010000004.1 coordinate 63,530,632, forward strand.
CCATAACTTTCAAAATTTATTTGAATTTGATTAATTTTAGCAAATCAAGAAGTCATTGAAAACTTACCTGCGTAGCAGACCTTCCTAGCTTGGGGTAGGAAAGGAGGAGGAAGAGAAGGACAGGAAGAGGAAAGTGTCTGAAATGTCACACCAAAGAAAAAGAAGTTCCTTTTTACTCGGTACCACTTTGATAGCTTTTGGAAACAACAATTTCCTGCCAGTAAAAGGCGCTTAATGCTTTTGGGCTTGAATACTCAACAGTATGTCCCTGCTTACAGCTTGCTATTTTGGGTTCCTAGTAAAACACAGACTCTTTTGTGCAAACATCATAATGCTCCACTGATGTTAAGGCAGATTCCAGAAAACAAAAATACAGCAGAAAATCTCCTGTGAAAAATGTGAAATCTCTTCTTGCTTGCTTGTTTCCTTAATTGTATTAGATAGTATCTGATGAGTCAAGAAGATGATTTGATTTTTCAATCAGAAATTTTGTTATGACTTCTTTTTGATAAGTTAAATGGACAGACCTTCATTTATTGGTTAGTTAGACACACAAATGTGATAACAGCTGTATAAGTTGCATAAGATATGGAATGGAAGTAATTCCAGCCTAATTGGATGCCCTGAATCAATGTCCTTATCAAATCACTCTAACCTATCATAAACAATTTCTGACCCCAGCATGTGAGATCTGTACACCCTTCAGAAACCAAGCTGATGTGTATCTGAAGCAAAATTTATCAAATTTCCTGAAACTCTTATTGCTCTTATTTCTGTGTTAATTTCTGTGAAATTTTCTGTGAAAATGTGGATTGTGAAGAAATTTCTCAAACTGTTTTTTTGAGATTATTCTAAGAAGCATAGGAGATAGAAAGTGGTGGACAGAAGCTTGAATTACTTTCTGTTGATACTCCTAAAATATAATGGAAGTAGAGCAGTATGATGTATATGACATCACTTAAAATGTATTTCTTGAATACATGAATAGAAATGTATGGGTTTTAATGTGTTCAATTTGATAATTATTGTTATATGTAGTTTTGCCAATTTGAATGGACAATGTAAAATTATCATCGTCAGAGGCCAAATATATAAAAAAATAATCCAATCAATACAAGACACATAAAATCACTATAATAGAAATAACTAGTTAACAAGGGCAAAATTGCTTAATATTTTCAGTATGCCTTCTTTGCCACCTGGTAATAAATTCTGTCACAATGAGCTGATGATAAAAATAGTCTAGGATATGTAATACATAACAGGCCACAATCTCCATTCTGTGGCTCAGGCACTTTTAATGGACACTTTGGGCAATGAGTTTCCATATCTCCCCTAACTGAGCCATCTAGAGGGAAGGCAGTAGCACCCTAGGGACCCATCAATGGTACCCAAAAACAGTGAGTGAACAGCAGCACTGTAGCATCACCTTACACACTGCCAGGCTCCTGTGATATGACAAAATAAGCACTGCCAGCTGCTGCAAAATGAAAAAATGAAGATACCTTCTCACTCTCTTTTAATTATTAACTTAAATTAACCAGAATTTGTTTTGCTTCTTTTTAATGTTCTAACTTTAATTTGTCAAATGAATCTTTTCTTATTTTTGCTTCCATACTTTAACATGGCTACATTCTTGGAAAATCTCATAGAAGATTCTTTTTCTTTATTGTATAGTGCAATAAACAACTGGTTGACCTTTCAATGGACTTAGTGAATAGTTGCCTGCAATACACTTTGCTCTTTGTTTCCTAGACTTTTTTTTTATTTTTTTCCCTCTTAAAGTTCACTTTGATGAAAGTCCAGTCAAGAGGGCAATACTGGCCATGAGAAAAAAAACAGAAAAGAGGTAACAAAGCAGAGAAATTGACAGAGGAAGATCAGAACAACATATCCATTATTAATGTACATTGCTAATAGTTGTCTACTAAAACTTGTGACATACTTCCCTAGTTCAGCATGAGTGCATCTTCTGTAGGGAAAAAGAATGGAATAGAACATAATTACGTATGAACTGAACAATCATAAATGTAATGCAGGCAAATTCATGTAGAAATAATTGATTGGTCTCATAATTAATCATGGTTTTTCAGGCCTTTATTGTAGGGATGTGCACGAATATGCATAACATTCAAAATTCATATTAAGACATTCGAATTAAAATTGAATGTTGGCACATTTGAAGATTGACATTCAAATTCAAATCAAATGTTTCAATACATTTGTTCGAAGCTTTGTTATGGGGTGTTTTTCCACTGTCACTAGAAGTACCCATTAAGTACCCATTAATGGGCACAAAAATGCCATTTCATACCCATTAGTGGGTACATAATGGGTACTTTTAGTGACAGTGGAAAAACACCCATGGATTCATATGGGATTCGTATCTAACATTCATATCAAATTTGAATCTACCACTAATACATGCTGTATTAATTTGTTGCTTTTCTTACTATCAACTTCCCATTAGTCTAGCTCTGAATATGTTGTAGACCTGATACACTGAATCTACAACCAGACTGAGGGACTTATTGTGCTGTTTTTAATATGTTGGTTTTTAAACATTGTGATGGTTATTATTGTTTTGATATAGGTTTTATATATATATATGCTGGACTTTAAAGGTTATTACCTGCCCTGAGACCTTCAGGTATAGGGCAGGATATAAATAAATAAATAAATAAATAAATAAATAAATAAATAAATAAATAAATAAATAAATAAATAAATAAATAAATAAATATGGATCACAAAGGCTTGAAGATGGCATGCCTCCATGATCCAGAACTACTGGGCTTGCTATTAAGCAGAGTGACATAGCAGACAGCTGAAAAACAGCTCCCCCCATCTCCCTATGGCTAGTAGTGGAATTTCCTAGGCTTGGGTAAACAGTTTTCATCAGTGCACTATGACATACTACTGATAGACAGGCCCCAGACCCCAATGGCTGGGAGTGAAAGTCCCTAGCCTTCAGGGGTATGGGGGGACTGCTGTTCAACTAGGTGCACTAACACAGCATAGAAGAACGTCCCCACCCCATCCCAAACCACAAGGCTAGGAACTCCTAGCTGTCAGGGCTGGTGGGGGTGGAGAGGTAGCTGCAAAGCTTGTATGAGCTTCATATCCTCAAGGAGGCTTGGACCAGATCAGCAGCCTCATTGCAGATGATGCTCATCCAGCCCACATCACCCTATGATCTGGATCAGTTGGACTGGTAAATCTGGATCTACTGATCTGGATTTAAATTAGGTAACTGCAGACATAACCTTAAGTTCCATTCAGATGGATGTGTGGTATGCCACACAGGGGAATCAGGAGGCAGGACATATAAATTGAGCTGTGCTTCACCTGTTCCCAAGATAGCTCCCAGAGTCATTGGCCATGTTAAATTATTACCAGATCAGGTTGCAGGGATGGGGAAGGATCAACCTACTATCTCCATTTTTGCTCAGTCTTTTTTTATGTAGCACCAGAAATGATCAACTTCCAGTCATATCTCTAGTCATCTGGAATGACCCCAGGAAGAAATATTGCTGCTGTGAACAGAGATCTGCTCACATAATTGTTGGGTACTATAGAGGAGAATTTCATTTGCTTGCTGCTGCCTTTCACCTTGTATCAGATTCTGCACCTTCTATTTTAGGACAAACCTAGCCTGACTCTGCCAGGTTCCAAAGTTGCTCCACAAATAGCTATGAAGCCATGGCTCACCACTGCTCCCTCTCTGGGCAGAAGTAAGTCTTGAGCAGCATTCCTACTGCCCAATTGTGCTGTGCTGGCTCAATGAAACCTTGGAAAGGGTTCTTCAGTGTCCCCATGGTGTCCTGCTCAGCACCCATCACAACTGGGTGCTAGCAGGCCTGTGGGGACAGACAGTTGACTGCACATGGAAAAAGGGGGATGGTATCTCTCTTCCAAGACATTCTGGGAACAAGGACAATTATAAGTCTTTATAATGCAAACAGGTATATCAGACTTTTAATAAGTATGTGCAAAAGTCAGCACTTGAAACTTGGAGCATTACTAAGTCAGTAAGCCCAAAGGAAGAATTTGGAAGATATTTAATGATGGGTTAAGTTCAAATTCATCTTTATACATGGAGTCAATTGGAGAGAGTATTTTCTTTGTAAAAAATCTGTATGAGATATGGCTTTTCAGGCATCATTATTGATTTGAACATCTGGAAAATGAGCAGTAAAAGTGAGACATTCTTTAGGGCACTTAGAATCTTTCAAGACTGTTGTAACAATGTATTGATTAGATTTTTCTAATCCAATATCAAACAGTAACTGAAATGTATGCACAGTTGAGCTGGAAATCTTCACATTTTTGTGTATATTTAAAGTGTAATATTATTCAATACATTCACTTTTTCTATTTTTTAAGAAAGAAACAGTTTTATTGCTCTTCATCACCTTCGATTTTGCCATTTTTTTGTGTGGAAAGCTAGAAACCAGTTATTTTATTACAAGTTTTATATTAGTAATACAGAGAATCTCATTAGTTTTATTGGCATCAAACTTTGAAGCTATTTTCTTGCCTCCTTGGCAATCTTACTAAATCTAAAGCAGTTCACTTTTGAGTAAATTTGTATAGGCTTGTGCTATGTGAAGAACCATTTTGTTACCCACTGAAAGGGAAACAAATAATACTTATATAAATTCACATCTCAGTGGTTATGTCCAGCCAGAAGGAATACTTTGCAGGGTCTGTTGAGTAGCTAGGGGTGTGCGCAAATGCATTTTTTGGATTCAATTTGAATGTTCAAATTTGAACAAATAAGAGAAAAAAACTAATGTATTCAAATTTAAATATTCAACCTTAATTCATACCAACAGTTGTGAACAGAATATTCATTGAAATGAATGTGAGAGGGTGCTAAAGATTCCATTGGAAGCCTCTCTTTACTCTTCCAAAGCATTTTTGTTCCAATATTAATTTAAAAAATTATTCAAAGAGACCAAAGGCAAGTTTTCAGGAAGAACGTTAACCCCTCCAGCTGCCCTGATAGTTCTGAATGCCTCTATAATGCTGATCTACATGTGATCAAGGTGGAGTCACAGAAGACTTCAAATAACTTTATGTGGGAGCTGAATGAGGTTTAGGTAAACCCCAGATCAGTGGCAGTATCAGAAACCCTATTTCATAGTAACTGCTATGCAACCACTACATAGTCTTGTATGTCCTACACATCGGTTACACAGCCAATTACGAAACCTTACCCAGATGTACACTTTGAGTGACAGCTGCACTATCCAATCATGTGGCACTCTGCACTATCCAATCATGTGGCACTATCCACTCATGGGGAACTCATGGGGCACTCTTCCAGAACAGAACCCTTCTCCTTCTTTGAATACAAGCTATGGTATCCACACAGCCTACATGTTTAGCATCCATCGCCATCTGCCCGAATATGATCTATGTGGATGTGAGGCTCTATGTTTTGATCCAGAACTATACCATTTGGGTTTCCCAGGGAAAGATTCCAACAATCTGGATCTACTTAATCCAAATTAAAATCAGTAAGCACAGAAACAGCCTATGGCCACTACCATTATTCCCTCTCCATGGGTGAGGTTGCATTGCACTTGTGTGCAACATCATGGTACAGGTATAGACATGTACTGAGGCTTTCTGCACCTGTGAAATGATTTCATGCATGAGCATGGTGCCTTCCTGCCAATGAATGAGGTATAATGACAAACGTCACATTTTTCAAACAGGTGAGTTCTCTGCACTTTTTGAATAGGTTTGTCTACTCTTGCAGAACTGCAGGTGGTGTGGAGAGTCTGAGGTTGTCAAGTGAAGCATCTACAGTCCTGGACTTCTTTGAGCAATTTGTTTTTATGAACTTCAGTTTGGCACAAAGCTGTAACACATTTTTGGTAGTGTTTGGATTACGGAGATTAATATATTCAATAAACTACCATAACAGAAAGTAAAATTATTGCCTGAACTAAGGTTTTTGTTTTTGTTTTTAACAGATATGGGCTATATAGTACAGCATATTCTAAAAAAGGCTTAAAGTCCTCACAAAGAAGCAATTGTCTAATTTTGTCTGTTAGGTAGCAGGCATTTGTCTGAAAGCTTTACTTGCATTGTGGACTTTGTTATTGCTCTGCAAGTTTGGTTGTTATTTCTTATTTCATATTTATGTTCAACATTATTCTGCATAATTTCAGAAATATGTGATATAAATATTATAATTAAGCCTATTCAATGGTGTATGTTTTAAAGCTTAGTGAACCTTCCATTTCCATTAGAAAGAGATTGCTATAAATATTTCACTGCTGTTCCATCCCAGCATAGAGAACACTCACAGACATTCCAAACTAGTGCATCACTGGTAACATTTGTAGCCAGACAAGTACACTATTTGCAATTATCTCTTATGGCATTCCAGTTTAGACAAGCTGTTTTGTGTAAAATCTACAAGTGGATTAAAGATTGCCAATGAGACAAAGAAGTCAAAACCTTCCTGAAAGAAAGACACGTGAATTACAAGAGTTCAGTTTCATAAATTAATTATAGAGAGTTTCTGAGAGTCTACAACAACATCAGAGAAGCTAAAAATTCAACAGTGACATAAAAGATCCCCTGACCCACCATTTTTGTCACAAGCAGGATTATTTAGTTGAATAATCCATGGTCAAAACTATTTTCATAGTTCACTATTGAGTTGAAGAAATGAATGTTTGGTTTGATTTCAAAACAAACATGAGATTTTTATTTGTGCAAATCACTACTCAAATACACTTGTTTGGGTGTGTTCATTGGAAACCTTTCTTAGTCTGTTCTCCAGTCATTTGCACATATTTTGTTATCTTCAGCACTTAGAAGTGATTGTACTAATTGCCCTGACCATCTATGTTCCTTGATTGGTCAGGACCTCAACCAAATTACAGTCAAATCAGTTAGAAAATCCCCCAGAGCATTCTGTACACCAATTGGATCATTTCATCTCCAGGAACAGATCATTCTAATGATCCTGCTCTGTCTCACCCTGACAAAGAGGAAAAGTCATTACTTCTACCAGTGGACTTTGAGCACCATTTTGTGGTATTCCTTTTAAACAGATCTTCCATAGCTGCAAGGAATCATAATAAAAAACGTGGTTTAAAATAGAAGCTCAACTGCTTGTTGCCTCTGAATCAAGTTTTCTGGTGTGACACAAGTTTCCTTAAGTTCATCTCTTTGGCTGCGTCCCCATGCTGGCCAGTTGGCACCCTTTGGGTACTGCATTGGCATGCAGGGGTTGGAGGCAATGCCAAGCATGCATTTCGGGTGTCCGTATGTGATGCCCGGCAACACACGCCGGGTTCAGGGCTTGGCACGGATGGAGGTGTCCCCAAGCAAGCCGTGCTGGGTGTTGGCATGGGGAGCAGCTCCACCCCCTCTCCGCTCCCTCTCTCCTCAGCCCACTTCTCTCTCCCTCCCTCCTCCAGCCCAGCCCTCCTTCTGTCTCTCTGTCTCTCTCTCTCACACACACACACAGAGGGTGGAATTAAGACTTTCACTGTTTTTTTTTTTTAAATTAAAGCTAAAGTTATTTTTTAGGGTCTGTTTTTATAACTTTAGCTTTAAAAAATGTTTTTTAATAGTGGAAGCTGCAATTTAGCAGCAGTAGGCACTGCCAGTTCTGACAGCTGCCAGAAGCTGCTTCACTTTTGCACATCTGTGATCCAGCAATAAACCACAGGAACACTATAAACTTAAAATCAAGGCTGCCTCATATCACTTAGCAGATTGGAGGTGCAAAAGAAGCCAAAAAACACACCCCGACCCATGACATGAGCTGGAAATTCCTCCCCATTGGCCCACTATCGTCCACATGTGGGTTGCCAGCTCACTAAGCATATAGGCCAGGCCCCCCATACGGTGCCAAGACTTGTTTTCCAGGATGCCAAATTTGGTCCCCTGTTGGTGCTGTATGGGGGGATTTAGCACTCTTTTTGTGTGACAAATCAAAAGCCCATGCAGACAGCCAGTGCCGATCCTGCTCTTGGCACCATACCAAATTGGCATGTGGATGCCCCTTTGTCTGCTTTTCACTTCTCAATCACTGAACAGTTATACTTGATTGTTTTCATACTCTTAGGCTGAACCTGCACCACAGTAGGTCACAGTAACTTACTGATGAAAACGTTTACTCCCACAACCTTGCCCTCTTCAAAGCAAAGGAATGAAAGCTGCCCACCTTTGAAGATGAAGTATGTGGCCATGAAACTACATGGAAGGTGTGGTTTTTTTAAACCATACCTCTAGAAGAAGAAACACATTTCTGATGATGCTTCTGGGTCCCTGTCAAAAAGAGGCTGAGCCTCATATACCAGACCAGAGGGCATGCTGTCTGTACACACATCAGGGAACTATATAACATCAGTAGGACCTTGTTACTTTTAAGAGGTCCACTGTAATAGTAAAAGAGATCTACTTTTAAGAGGGTACAGAGGCATTTAAATAACATGAGTAACAGCACCACTAGCAAAAACATTTTACATTGTTGAGCAAGCTATCCTAAGGGCATAGCAAGCTGGACAAGACTCAGTCTTTGTTGAGTGGCTCCAGTAGTCAAAAAGGAACAAAAGACACAATTGCAGCTGGTCACTAGTCATGGCATACCTGGTTTTCTGAGTCTTTTTTTACTGCATACCATGAATGCTTTCAACTTGGGTCCGCACACGTTAGCAGACCCAACTTGCTTTATTTGTGTTCTCCTGGTAATGTCCCTGCATTTCTTTTTTTCTTTATTTCAAAATAAATCATTTCATGTTTGGAGGGGGCAGTTGCTGCCAACAGAAACACATATATTTCAAGTTGCATTTCCACAGCTGAAAAGCAATTTTTCAGATATATTTTTCCTCATGTGAAATATTATATAAGAACATCTGAAACAAAGGATTTGAACAATCCTCAATGGAACACTGGAAATGCTATTTAAAGAAATTTCATGAAAATATTGTGCACAATTGATGTCTTTAGCTTGCTCAGTTCAGTTCACATCCTAGAGCACAGAAAGAATGTCATTACAAATATCCCCCATCATTTGTCCACTGTCACATCCTTTGCATATTTAAGTTTAAAAGGAAATGTTTACACCCTTAATCCTTTCATGCTAAATTTGTAATAATTCCTTACACTTATTTGCCATTTAACTTTCCAGTTTGATTAGATGAAACTACTTCTATCCAAATATGTTTCAGATTAATTTAACTTGTAGATATGAACCTGAATAAAATTGAGAATTTGATGAGGGTAAGGGGAGAGAGTAGCATTTCTGTAAGACACCTTGGCTCTTTAAACACCATTGAACTATACACCATAGCAACCCCATTAAGACAAGAGCCATGGTGGAAGCACCCCAGTATCTTAACAATGAATCCGTAACAAATTGTTGTCTTAGGACACTAATGTTTGAACAAATTTTCTATCCAGGGAGAGGGAAGGTAGGGGTAAGAAGCATAGGGCAATACAATATTGTTTGTATACTTTGGACTCAAAAGAACAAAAGTATAAGAATTTATGTGTAATTTAACAATGATAAATAAATGGGGGTGGGGATATCAGCATGACCAATACCCTGGCATATAATCTGGAATAAGACCTAATGCAGAAAGGGCCTATCAAACCTCCCCCACTCTCTCTGAGGAACCACAGAGCTCTGCAGGTGCCTTCTAAGCCTGACTCATACATGACCCTTAATCTATATTGACCCTGCCCCCCACTTCAGTCTGGCTCTAGCTGCACAAGACACAGAAAAATCTGGATCAAGGAAGGCCTTAATCTGAATCTCTGGTGGCCTTATCCAGGGGAAATGCAGAAGGCTGTCTCCTGTGTTCAGGAATACTGGAGGGAAACTTTTGTTCCTATCATTTTAAGGCATGGGGGTGCAGCTGTAGGGTGTGGCCCACACTGTCTCTATGGTTGTGCTCATACAAAATCTCAGCTTGTTTCATTGTTATACTTCTACTAAAAAGTATTATAAGGATGTGGCCACACCTTCACTTTAAACCTTCTTCAGTCCATCTTCAGGTCTGACTGTTCACACCTTTTCATTTCTATCCATTTTATTTGTGGAGTTTCCATTCAGGAAAGTCCAAATGGAGGGTGGGAAGTCCACAAACAAAATGGAAAGAAATGAAAGAGGTGTGGGCAGTAAGACCTGAAGATGGACTGAAGAAAGTTTAAAGTGAAGGTGTGACCACATCCTTATTATACTTTTTAGTAGGAGTATTTGATGGTAATAATCCATGAAATATATACACTTGATTTTTTGTTTATTTAAGAAAAGCTTAAAAAGAAGCATTTTTTTTAAAAAACCATTGAGCATTTACTAAGCGTTATTTTAGAGAATTATATTCAAATCTTCTTTTGAATATGCAAGACAGCATTGTGAAATAGTGTTGCTAGTAGAGCCAGTGAATGAATGAATTGGTTTGAGAATATTATTTTCTGTCTTTTAGAAATTTAAAATAAGAAGAGGAAGTCGGGCTTTAGATTAAAGACACTTATATGATACAATCTCTCTCTCTCACACACACACACCTTCTGCTGATTCTATTACACTATTCTTGATTCACTCTGCAGTCTGAGGAATTCAATCACCATTATAGCAATATTGCAGAGAACAACAGTAGTGTAAAATAGCACAGAGATCTTCAGTGTTTCATAAACGGTAGTCAAAATTTGCTCCAAGTCAATATCTTAGTGTGTACTTGTTCATTTGTGAGAATGACAGATGGGTATTCAGTAAAACAAAGTAGCATATATGCCCTACTCAGAATTCCTAAATTTTAGAAGTGTACACAGAACATATTTTGGGTTTTGAGTTATAACAAAATTCAAAATCTATCAAAGCATTTTCAGTTGCTTCATCAAAAGATTCAAGTGTTTCATTAATACACCGAAAATGACTTGGATGTTCTAGACATAAGGAACAATAAATAAGGCCCTTTCCGCACTAGGCCTTATTTCAGATTATATCTCAGGATGGGGACCAACCATCTGCATGCCGGTGCAGACTATGGTAGGCCCTGGTATGGCCTACCATAGATTGGACCAGCATGAAGATGGCTGGTCCCTATCCTGAGATATAATCCCGAATAAGGCCCAGTGCAGAAAGGGCCTACATGCCCATTTCACATGAGGGATCCTAGGTTGCATGCAGCCATGGCCTAAAAACATGGAATTATCTTGGGGCTATTATAAGATTCATGCATGTAAGTCTGGCAGTTCCAAGACACACCTGGAATATAAAGGGGAAATCCTGAGGTATCACTATTTCAGGAAAAAAGAATTCCCTGTCCAGGATTTCCTGAAATAGTGATATGGGCTTACTTGTCTGTTCACTTGCTCTTGGGAACTGCCATCTTGAAAACCAGGCTAATAATGTGTGCCATTCATGTCCTGATGATTGTATACTTCTGGGTTCTTCATTCGATTGACATACCTGGAAATACACTCTGCATCATTGCAGGACCAAGTGCCCAGACGTGTAAGGGCCCATGGTTACTCTGAGATTTTGTCCTGAGGCCTATTTGCACTATGGCCTCTAGTGAATAAGTAGTGAAGCTCTGGTGAAGAGCATCCACACGTACTGGAGGCTGTTACAGCATCCAAGAGTGCCCGCCCTCACCAGAGGTTCACTATGTGTTAATAGGTTGTGAAGCACAACATTGTGCTCTACACATTAACTAACATTTACCTAATACCTCAAGTATCCAGGCAGTGGCCATTCACTCTTCTTCCAGTGCTCTGGCGTCATTTGAGGTGCTGGCACCTCAGACTACCATAGATGCAACTGCACATGTTCAGAGCATCCACATCATCAAGGTGAAGTTGCTGATGCACATGCAGTCACCGAGGGTGCCGTAGCCAAAATTACAGCACCCAGAGGAAGACCAGGCCCAGATTGAATAAGGCAAGTATTTGTTCTTGGGGGGAGGGAAGAGCCAAAGTTGTTTAGTGCTTCAAGTGTGAACGCTAGTCAACGTTGGTTAACTGCACTCCTTTCCTGTCCAGGTGACAGGAAGGGAAGTGCAAAAATTCCCCTGCTGTCTGCCAGGCATGCCAGGAGACTGTAGGATCTAAACAAGTTCTGGAGGCTGTTCTAGAATGCTCTGAAGACTGTCCTAAAATGAGTTAAGTAGAGGGCAAGATACTAAGCCAGTTTGGTTTAGTGGTTAGGGAGCGGGACTCTTATCTGGGAATACTCGGTTTGATTCTGCCCTCCCCCAGGAAGCCAGCTGGGTGACCTTGGGCTAGTTGCAGCTCTCTTCTGAGCTCTCACAGCCTTACAGGGTGTTCTGTTGTGGGGAGAAGAATAGAATGCTTCATCAGCCACTTTGAGTCCTCTTAAATTGGTGAGAAAAGTGGGGTAGAAAAGCCAACTCTTCTTCTTCCTGAGTTTGAGTTTGATGGCAGCCAGTTTTTCAGGGTATTGTGGAAGACACAATTCTGGAATAAACTTTGGGTTTGAAAAGAGGGTCCTTACTAAAATATTTGAAACATGCAAACAACTTTTGTCTGAATACCAGTTCTGTTTCAAGGAGTGTTCCAAACTCAAAACACTTAAAAGAGCTTGTTATTAATCTGAAAAGTCTCAGTTTGAAACTTTTCCACACATCTACTGAGTATTTTGTAGTTACTTGGAGGCTGTTTTCCCCACTCCTGAGTATTCTTCATTTCCATTTCTTGATGATTCTGTCTTCAGCTTTTAACAAGAAGAAATGGAATATCCCATGTTCAAAAGACACTTTTAACGATAACTACTTTACCAGAAAATCAAAGCGATCATCACAACTTTTAACTACACACAGGGGAGGGAAGAAAATGAGCTTCATCAGCTTTATTGTGTAACAATTAACATGACAGAAAAATACCAGAATGAACGGGAGGGGGACTTACACATTAAAAATAACCCATTACATCTTTATGAAAATACGTTGTGGAGGAGTCAAACATCTTTAGGGCTGGCATAAAAAATAATCTAATGTGATGCACAAATTTGCTCAGATATCTCTGATAGCAATTTTTCCTGATGCATAGCACTTTAGGATATTCAGTAAGTGATGCTAGGCTATTTATCTTGAATCCCAAATATGTAAAAGATGGAGGAGGTAGATAAGATTTCTCATTTAAATTCAATGAACCTATTTCTTAGATAAAATCTAGCTGTTGAATATTCAGGGTTTTGTTTGTCTTTTTCTCTCACAGAACTATGGGCAAATGGAGTTGTGTTTACATGTGAACACATTTGAAAGTATGCTGTAGCTATTAGGTGCCACTGAGTTGCATGCATGTCTGGATGTTATACAATAAACAATTTAATTTTGACTTGTTTTAGTAAATGTACCAAAAGAGAGCCTTTTAGCCTTTTCCCTCCCCCCCCTTCTTTTTCGATAATTATTCCAAGCCAAAATGTGACATGTGTAGGCATCTGAAGCAGGTTGGACTGATGCCACTTGCAAGTCTCATTTTCCGCTCTCTCTGAGAGTCATAGATTAATTCTTCAGGACTACACCATCCCGTTGTATACTAGCTCAAGCATGGAGCCCCAAAGAGTTAAGACTGAACAATATATTGAAATCATACAAGGTAGTGTGAAGATAAAACAACAATCAGTCACCTATATCAGTTTGCATCAATGTGACTCACAGGCCATGGTCACATTTGGAATGGCCTAGACACACCTATTGTTCTATTGCCAGTGCCACCCCCCCCCCAGCAAGTCTTTAAGGTAAGTTTCAGTTGGTGGGAGAATAGGAGGGCAGCTTGGTACAATGGGGGGGGGGCACTGTGGGAGGGTGAAGGAGCAAGAGGGACAGTGGGGACTGGTCCTGTGGGCTGGAGATTAACATAATGGGAGTGATGGAGCAGAGTGAGAGAGTGAGGGGACAATGGAGGCTTAGCAAAATTGGGAAGTGACTGGCATTGTGGGATGGGATGTTGAGGCAATGTGGGATGACTGTGGTCGCCTGGGGAGAAGCCCCCTGCTGCTGCATTGGAAGTTACTTTTGACCAAGCTAGGGGATCATCTTGACCACACTGTATCTAAGCCACACATGTCTAGAGTTTACGTAGCTGAGGGTTTGGAGTGATGGAAAAATAGCTCTAGACTCTAGGGGTGTTTCAACACCGGCTGTTAAGACCCCATTAAGCACCCGATAAGGACATATATAGCACACATCTGCAAATTGCCTTCCACACAGCAGGACAGATTAGGGCCACTTCAAGGACATGGGCTCGTGTGAGATCCGTCTCTAATGGGGTCTAGAGGCTGCCAAAACCAGTTTTTGGGAAGACCTAAAAAATTAGGTCTTCAAACTGTTCTTTCCTGCAAATTCCAGATCAAAGGACAATACTTCCACACAGGGACAGGAGAGGGAATGCATGTGGGTGGGACAGGAAGTCGCCATGTTGAGCACAGCCGGGCATGGGATCTCAGGCACACTGCTGATTGGTGGACAGTCTGTCCCTGACACGCCCACACACAGTGGAAATGAGTGGTGACTGACAGCTGAGTGGTCCAATCATGAGGCACCTTGGGCAGCAGGGCCTCAGATAGGCATGATCCTTCTGGATATAGGTGCTCTGGCATCCACACAGCAAACACATGATGTGTCCCTTGTTATCTGTGCTTCCCATGTCAGTGTGGATGCATTAAGCCTCATTTGGATCCATCCTTATTTCAGATGGATCTTTCCAGGGACGGATTTCAGAAATCCAGATTTCCTTAATCCGGATTTCAAGTGGTAAGTGCGGAAACACCCTGGCTCAGCAGACATTCACCTTGAAAAGGGCTTACAAATATTTCACTTGATGTTTTTCCAGATTGATTTAAGACAAAGGTCTAGGCTTCCCTTTTGGGGATGGGTGAAAAATGTTTGTCACCTTTGCAATCCATACAAATTGTGAATATTTGAACCCTCACATTCAAATTGAATATTGGATATATTCAAAGAATGCCATTTACATGTGAAGTAAAAGCTGTTGTGCCTTAATTGGAAACTTTGTTACATTCAAAGTGGCTGCCCAGTCACCTCCAGAGGAAATCCACATCAAACTTGAAGTTGCAACTTGTGGTGGCAGAGATTTGAAGAAAATTCAAAGCAAATTCACATCCAAGTGCATTTGAAATGGCTTCATTCAATGCGAAGTGAACAGGCAAAAAATTCTTGCAGATCCCTATTCTTTAGTAGGGACAGAAAAGTGACTAGAACAATGGTTCTCAACCTGGGGGTCGGGACCCCTTTGGGGGTCAAACTACCCTTTCAGAGGGGTCGCGGCAAGTCTCCTGCCGCCCTTCCCTCCCACCTCCCAGCTGGTCTGCCCCCGTGTTGGGGGTCTCCACAACATGAGGAACTCCATTAAGGGGTCGCGGCATTAGGAAGGTTGAGAACCACTGGACTAGAAGCACCAAACAGAAATGGAGTTTTGTTTTGTTGTTGTTGTTTTTTTTTAAAAAAATCCCTTTTCTTATAATGTGGATCTAGCAGGCTGAATGTTTATCAGGACATTTTGACTATATTATGGGACCATAAATTTAGCTTTGATCCATGGTTTTAAAAGCTTTCCTGGGACGTTATTTCTCCCTATTCCCTGTTCTTTTGTTTGCTGCAGCTGAAAAGGTGAGCTGGTAATCTTTTGTTATTGTTGTTATTGATAATATAACCAGTGTTTCCCATCAATATACTTGTGTTTCATCAGTTGTTTTCCTTGGAGATTTTGCATTACTAATACTACTGGAAACATGTCTTATATTAAAGTTAAGTAGGTCCTGTTATCATGTGTTCAATTAATCACTCCAGTAACCAGTGACATGTGGTGTATAGCATTTTCATTCACTGAATGGGAGTTTTCTGATTCATCAGGCTTATGTAAAAAAAAAAAAAGAAAGAGGAAATTGTCATAACACTGAATTACTAAGATTAATAATTTAAATATACTTGGGGAAATGATCTAAATGACTTCATTTTTTTTAAAGATAAAATTTATTCTGTTAACAAATCATATCTGGAGCACAGGGATATCTCTGCCACAGGTAATCTCTGTGGACCTTGTGATATAATGCTGCACTCACTGTTTGCTATTATATCATGCTAGGCTTCTTCCTCCATTTCGATTGCTAAGACATGAAATAGATTTGTTGTGTTATAACATTAGATAGTGCCACATAAGTCAGTGCAAAATCTTTTTTTAATATTTGTCATTAAACAGTTGTGTAATTTTTCAAACTTAAAATTAAAGTTCTCCTTGTGTGTGGGAAGAGGAGGAACCACAGTATTCGTCAAATTGTCATTATTCAGTTTTTAACAGAAGGAAGGGCTTTTTAGCTCTCCATTGTGGCCTTCACCACCCCACTGTTCAGCTGTCTGGTTTGACAATTGTTCAGCTGTCCACCAGTAGACGCCTCTTTCAGTAGCACTTATTTGAAAGGCAGGCAGTTCTTTATAGCAGAAGGGGGCAAAAGCTACTTCTTCACACAGTGTTTTTGCTGATAAATGGCTAGCTGCCATTTCAGCAGGAGAGGTGTAGGAGGACATTCTATATGGTGTAACTGAAAAGAATCACATTTCTCCTCTACTGTTACAGATGCATCAATAATTCTTGAATTTACATAGGAAGATGTGAGTGGGTGGGCACATCTTGTAATTTATGCTATCAGCAAAATCAGTTCTAGATTTATGCCAAAAGCTTCTACAAGAGTGTGTGACTCATTTAATATTCTTATTTGTAAATTTGCCCAGACTATGTTGTGGAATAAGCAACTGCTTTTCGTTAAAAAATGTTTTCCACATATTTTCTTCCTTCTCACTCTTTACTTCTAGTTTCCTTTTTATGCAGAAAGATGGATTGTACTATGAGAAATTTAATTGAGTTCATACATCAAATCTACTTTTGCATGAGGCAGTACAGTACTTTTAAGTTCTTAACACAAAATGCTCAAACCACTGTATTTGCTTAATTGGGGACAGAGACCATTAAATGGGAATAGTCCAGAGGCATTTTCGCACTACATCCATTCCATTTGGAATGGGTGTAGGACGGGAAGCCTAAGACACTTCAGGACGCTTTGACCATTCACACATAGGAGCACAGGAACGCGTGTAAACGCATTCCAGCGCGCCTGTGTGTGAATGCTCAAAGCATTCTGAAGTGCCTTGGCCGGCAAACGCCGGCAAGGGGCGGGGAGACGGCTGCCGAGGCTCCCGCAGCCGGCAAGGCAGGCAATCAGCTGACTGTCAGCCAGTGCCGGCGGGGGAGGCAAGCCCGCAGCTGTCAGGGAGAGAGAAACATTAGCGAATGCTTCTCTCCCCGAACGGCTGCGGGCGCTTCATCTGCGCCGGAACGGATGTAGAGCACTTTAAAGTGCTCTACATCTCGAACGCGTGCAAGACAGCTTCGGACACGTTGGAGCGCTAGCCCCGCTGCGGTAATGCGTATGCCGCGTTCGAGGCTGTCTTGCACGCGTTCGAAAACCCCGTGTGCGAAAACGCCTCAGAATATACAATCATATACAATCTAACTATATTGTGTTTGTGCTCTCCCCACCTGGGAACACCACCTTCTTCTTCTTCTTCTTCTTCTTCTTCTTCTTCTTCTTCTTCTTCTTCTTCTTCTTCTTCTTCTTCTTCTTCTTCTTCTTCTTCTTCTTCTTCTTCATAATTTTGCTGATTCTGATCGCAGCCTTTTCTTTCTTCTTCAAATTCTTCTTTTTATTGTTCTCCCTAAGTACAGACTGTGTATTGTAAACTGTGGAACATACTGCAGTATGTCAACAATGTAGAGAAATTTGGTGCATCAGATCGCATCTTTCCTCTTATTCCACTTTGTACTTTGGAATTCATTTTGCTTAGGAATATAGCAGCAATGATCATTAATTTGCAGGAAGAAAGCAAATTATAGCGTTCTTGCCCTATTCGGTATGGAACCTGCCTTAGTTGAACAAGATGAAGTGCTCTAATCACTGATATCAAATGATAGATGAAAAACTGGAAAACTAGAAAAAATATGGTCAAAAAGAAGACATTTATTGTTGTATAGCAAAAGAAGATAGTCACAAGCTGAACTTGCAGATTCAATTTTATAAATGTGAAGGCAGTTTTAGTGACATAAGTCTTGCAATTTGAAGTAAAGAACAATTTTAGACCAAATTAATCTAAAGTTGTTTTAAACCACAAATTATTTAGAAAAATAAGCAATGAACTAATGATGCTTAGGAATCCACACACAAACAGCTTAGACATGATGAAACATTCTGGTATTTAATGTGATCATAATGGAATGGATACATTACTGTGCAGCAACTGCCAGCTTGAAAAGGAGCTTGAAAGTCACCTTTTTTCATATATGTGTAGATGAAGACTTTCCGTATCACTAAATTTATGTGTTAATTACATCAGGAAAAGGACATAGCTTCTGTGCATAGATTCAGGACTAGTAACAGCAATTAAAGAGGAAAGCACAATGTTAAATGTAAATTATAGTTATATCCAGTTAGCAAACTAAATAATATTTAGATTAGGCACTGTCCCCAAACATAATATGACTATAAAAGTAGGATGAACCATAGAAGTATTTAGAAACTCACTATTGGACCATCAGTTGTGCAGGTTGTGATTTATGGGAATACCTCTTCAATTTGGAAATAAATGCTTGATTCCTTAATACAAGATGCTGCTAATTTGTGTCTGTTCTATGGCATTTCGACAATCTGGTATTTATTTATTTATTATTTACATTTATATCCCGCCCCATACCCGAAGGTCTCTGGGCGGGTTACAACCTTCAAACAACAGATTAAAACAGAATGTACATTAAAAGACTTTAAATATTCAACAACTTTAAAACAATACACATTATGTTTAAAATGATAGTGTGTGGCCTGGGTGGTAAATATAATCAACTCAGCCAAAGGCCAGGGTAAAGAGGAGCGTCTTCACCGCCCTCCTGAATATATATAAGGAAGGGTATCTCAAATAAAGATACCTTATTTTGGCATCCTGATTCTGAACATTTTTCAAAACAGCACTACTGTATATCACACCTTCCTGTACGCTACAACTGAGAATCGTCATCTTGGTCATGGGGTGTTTTTCCACTGGCAGTAAGTACCCATTTTAGCATACATTAAGGGCCCATTTGGCTGAGAGCCAGATGACTCCATTTCCACTACGGACCCCATTAGGGACACCACAGATAGGGAAATCTGGATCATATGGGTCCTTCAGGACCTATAATGCGAATTTGTATAGACCCCATTAAAGGGGTCTACAATGGGCTCTTCAGCCAAAAAATCTGGATTATAGGGAGTCTGTTTCCACTGCAATTGGGCAATGAAGTATAGAGGAGGCTCAGGGGAGGGGCACCCATGGGGATGCCCCAAAATCAAAGCTCTGAAGTCCCTCTGAAGTCATTCTGAAGTTGCCTTTGGAGATTAGCAAAGGCTCCAAAGTCCCTCCAAAATCATTCCGAAGTCATTCTGAAGTTGCCTTTGGAGATTAGCAAAGGCTCCGAAGGGGGTTTCTGCAGAGCCTGTGCTAATCCCCAAAGGCAACTTCGGAATGACTTTGGAGGGACTTCGGAGCCTTTGATAATCTCCAAAGGCAACTTCAGAGATTGCACCCCCTGTCCCCCCAAACACCTGGGGTGACAGGCAGACCCCTTGTGGGTAGATTCGGATTTGCAAATGGGTGCTCTGGGTAGATCCAGATTAAGGGAAGTACCCATCCCTTGGATCCATATCTTCTTAGATCTAGAGTAAAGGAGCAGGGGGGGGGCACCCATGGCAACCACACATGTGAATGGACTAAAAAAGTTTTCTGTTAGATCCAGTTACCACTTTCCAGATAAGCAGGCAACAGAATCATACCAGATTTTTCTATGTATGTTACCTTGTAGAATCCATAGAATCCATTCTTAATACTGCAACATAACTTTATTCCATGCCTCCTTAGCTAAATCAAGTCATCCATCTGTGTTTGACCTGGAATGTCACATATTGTCCTTTTGTTTATCTCAAAAGATCACGCTGTGTCAAGGACCTCTGCTTTGTCATCAAACACTACCTGAGCAACTGCAAATGTCTTTTCTATCTACTTAAATCAGCAGATGTATCTTAGGGCTGCAGTCCCTTGCAGGAAATTTAGTCCTTTGGACTATTTTTTTGGGAACTACTTTTAATCTGGATTGAGTGCCTATCAATTAATCCGAATATAGTCATCCTCATACAGCTTTTCAGTCCTGGTTTGGGGACTATTTTTAAACGTTAAAAGCAAGGCTTTCAAATCCCCCCTCCTACCCCATGCAAACCAAGCCAGCAGGAAAAGAAGCAAAAAATGAAGTTTTAAAAATAAATTCTAGCTGCACACCCCACTTTCTTTCTCATTACTAACCCTAACCCCCCCTGCAAACCCTGCCTGCAACAAGCAAACAAGAACCTAATCACTTTCCCCTTTTCACAGCTTTCCTTTTTGCAATTACAATGTATCAATTCAAGTGTTTCTAAGCTTCTGTCCTTTTCAAAAGGTACATGTTTAAAAAGATACGTGCAAGAGATACATGTTCCCAGCAAAAGCATTTTTGCAGTGAAAATGTTGTAAAAGCCCCTTTAAATATCAAAGAGAAATAGAAGCCCCTTCTCCCCCTTTTCTGCCTTTTTCGTGACCCTACAGAACTTTTCTGAGCCTGGCAAAGGAGGGGGAGCTTTACATCTGCAAAAAACCACTCACAGCTGGCTGCCATTGGCCAGAATCCTAGACCTTGCCCCAAATAGCCAGGTATTGTCCCCATGTGGATGAAATAAAGTGGATTTGTCTCCAAAAAGGGGATGGAGTCCTGTTTTCATCAGGATTTTTTTTCCTCCGGATTTAGGCAGAATAGCCCTCATAAAATCTAGGAATAGGGAATTTTGCATGGAGACGCTGGGTGTCAAATTCAGATTCAATTCAGATTAATTGCAGTGGCCACAGGGACACTCCTTCTTGAATTTGAATTAAAATGGCCATGGGGATGCACCCTAGGTGTATCTTAGGCACAATTAACTGGATGAAATTTAAAATAAAATGAAACTTCCTTGGCTTTGCTTTCTAAATATATTCTGCATTTTAAAGTGTATTATAAAGTATACTAGGAAAAAATAATTAGAAAGCAATGAAATAATACTGCCTAATCTTCTATGTTCTATGACTTATCTCTTTCCACATACAAAAATATATAGTCCTGCTTAGATTTTCTTGTGCACATTAAAGATCTATTATCCAAAAATGTGGTATAAAAGCTAAAAGACATAAATTGTATAGAAGCTGATTGACTTTATCATGAAACAGGGTTGTTATCAATGTTAGCAGGCATCCGGCTGTATTCACTTTGATTTACTCTTCTGAGCATTTTTACAGATGTAAACTTGTTTTGCCAAGACAAATGGAGTGGTAAATATAAGAAACTAAATGTTCATTGTACAAAAAAAGAGAAGAAGTTGTGACAACAGTCTAGCCGTAACAGAAGGCGGGGGGTGGGGGTGGGGAGAGATTTTTAAGATTCAGCCTTCATATTTCCCAGAGAAAAGGCTGAAGACAAAATGAAAGCATTTCTGGGGAGAACGAAGCAGCTATAAATGCAGAAGGAAAAACAGACATGCTGAGGTTAATCTTTTTATTTATTTTTCCCTCCTTACAAAACGCTGACAGACAGTGGCAGATGTCATCCTGACAGAAGAAGTGGCAACCGGCCACCTCACTTCTAACTGTGACTTCTTTCACCAGAGTCGAGCTGTTCCCCCCCCCCCATTCAGCATGTTTGTGAATGCTTGATTTGGTCAGAAGAAACTAAACACACACATATACACAAAACAAAAAAAGGGGCAAAAGCTCCGGAATTCAATAGAAGGTCAAAATGGCAATCTATTTTGCTGGCCTTAGCTTCTTTTTGTACTCCGACATCTGGTGCCCATTACCAGGACAAATTGGAACCATTCAAATTGTCAGCAGCGGGGGATAGAGGGGTCTCTCTGTTTTTTATACAATTCAGCAACAAATTTGAGGAAAGGATACTAGGGAACAGCATAAAAATAGATTGGTCACACATGTTTCACAAGCATACACTGCAACAAATGTAATCAGCAATTATACCCAAAGATAACCATTCCATGTTACATCTCTCCTACAAAAAGAAGAAAAGAAATAATTATCCTGATGAGGTTGCACTGAATGTTCAGCCTGTTACAGCATGAAGTCCAAACATAAAGCTTAGGGATTCACATTATGGCCGTCTCTAATATGATACCCACCTCTCTTCACTCTAGCAATTTAAGGACTGTTGAAAAACTGCAGTTTCTGCTGCAATCCACCATAGCACGTAATTTCCTTGACAGTTTGTGTTTGGAACAATATCCCAAAATAGATTATGAACAGTTCTCTCTTCTGACTGCCTCCTATGTGAAAACAGAATACATAATACATTTTAAAGCACATGAAACTCACCACACTTGCTATGTGCAAAAGCAGGTCTTCAATGCATAATCTACACCTGTAAGTGAGATCTGTTTCGGAAGGGAAAGGCAAAGCAATGAACTATGTCCAATTGTGAAGTTTCCCATACTTCTTAACTGAAGCAAAATATATTCATTAATAATTCATTAACACAATAAAAAAGGAAGAATCACCTCAAAACTATTGTTATTTATATGGATATATATATATACATACATATATATAGTTCCTCACTGGGGAGACAAAGGTATCCAAATTCAAGAAACTACCCATTGTTCTGTGCCTGATAACTTGAAGCTTTAGGGCCTAATTTGCATATCCTGTTGCTTGCTGGGAAGACAGCATGAACTGAGCTGAGAAATTCAGATCTGTGGCTAAGTGAACTAGACATAGTCAACTTCCTGATGTGTAACTTCTTCTTCTAACCGTTCTCAGGACAGTGCTATCACTACTGAAAATAAATTAAAACTGAAATCCTTTTCATTATCTCTGCCAGTCAAATGGAACTGAGGTTTTGTTTTATTTTTAGATATTTGCCAACTATCTGCCAGCTCTTAACACTTCCTCCCCTGCCTCAGCTCCCTACAGAACTCCCTTGAGGTAATGGTGGCAGTAAATATGGTCTCTGCCTAAGGGTTTGCTTGCTGGACCAGTATACTGACAAGTGTAGAATCTCGCCATATTGCACCAATATTGATGCTACAGAGACACAGAAAAAGGAGGAGTTCATTATCCAATTCCTTCCCAGTAGAGCTCGTTGCCTGGACTGCACAGTAAAATAGCAATATCCCACCAATTGTCGCTTTAACTTTGTGACATGTGTTTGACACATTTACACATCATGGCAAATATCAAGTCATTCTTTCTCACGGTTTGGGCTCTACACTTAAGAAAACACTGAGGACAAGTGTCTGCATTCATAATTAAACATAAACAACTCTTCTTTGGTGATGGCTAAGCTACCTGCATTTCTTTAATATTTCAAAGCTATCATATGGGGGGAATATTTGCTGCCACAAATAAATGGCCATATTGGAGAATTATTGATTTGTGCAGATTGGGGGGGAAAGATTTCTAATGAGACCTCTTCTATTTAAAGAAATCAAATGTGGATTGTTTGTATCTGAATTTTTAGCACATTGTAAGATCAAATACCATTAAATGAGAATGAGTAGCATTTTTACTACTCTCCTCCTAGAAGACTTAAGAATCTTAAGCAATGGAATCATGCTGAGGACTTTCTGTTTACCATCACCCTCGGCTGTTTCAATCATTTTACCGGAGCTATGTTCATGCTCTTGACAGCCCCTATACCCATCTGACAGCTGCTCAGCTGACTGCAGGGAAGCTGTCAGATGAGCGTTTGAGGTAAAGCAAGGCTGTACCTGGGTGACTGCACACTCAGGCAAGTGTGTGTGTGTGGAGAAAACCATGGCATCCTGATGCAGGGATTTGCTATAGTTTTCATGGGGATGGGCGGGTTCAGCTTGAACCCGCCCTGTCCTCCATTACCATGGGGACTCCTTAATGCGAATTAAGATTCGCATTAAGGCTGCCCAGAATCCACTGTGAGGCATTGGCAGCCCCATGGGGACAAGCCCTAAGTGACAATCACTATGCCCTAGTTAAAAACATCCAGTATGAAAAGGTTCCCTATGGGCTTGAAGCCAAGCAAACTAATAATAGAACATGTTTTCATTAACATGGACTCTGCTCCAAGTTCTGCCAGAGAGCTTGATTCATTTATCCAATCATTTCCCATCCTACTCAATTCCTCCTCTGTGGTCTTCTCTCAAAACACTGCCCTTACTCACAGAATTCTATTTTTGTTCACGACAATTATAGTACTTCACATAATATATTCCCACACATTTTTCCAAGTAACATCTCATCTGCAAAATATACTCCATTAATTCTACAGTCTGTTTCATCTGTCTTGGGAAACTGATATTTTGTAGCTCCAATGGTCAGGGTGCTACAGTGCTTTTCCTCTTCTGCTTTTTTACTTATTATGCACAGTCAAATCTATTACCTTCTCCACTCATTAAAATCCCTCCCTTTTATCAGCTGTGAGAGAACAATATTGCCACTATGTTCAGAAGCAGTCAGTTCTGTTAATAGTTAACAAAGAGACACTGTTGGTCTCAACCTTTCTCAAAACTTTCTTGAGGGTTTTGTGAGGCCGCAGTTGAAAACAAGTGCTGGGATAAGGCAAGTAAAAACAGCTAGATTCTGATCACTCATTTGCCATGGACTAAGCTATAGATTTATTTCAAAGTCAAGGAGAATTCAATATGGACTTCTTTATTCACCTTTCTGTTGAATTTGCTTGAAAACAAGATGGGTTCATCACATAGTATTAATTTTTCCAACATATGTGCTCTAATGGGAGTCACTGTGTTACAATGAAAAAAGTACTGGACTAAAACCTTAAAAACTAGGATTCAAATCTCTACACAATCACAAACCCTTTGGCTCAGATTTTTACTTCATAGATTAATGTAGTTCACAGGGAGGAAAACAAACACAAAACACAAAGCAGGGGAAAATGCCAATCCAAAAATGCTACCTGTCTCTAAGACAGGACAGAGAATTAGAATAATTGATTTTAAAAGACAATAGAGGTATAATGGGCAAAAAAAGAAATTTGATGGAATGATGAAAACCTGTACCATTTACCACAAGTTACTAATTATATAGGAAACACAGAATAGAGTGTCAAAGGCATCATCTTCGAAATAAATGGATATACGGGTGCTTCTGCACATGCCCTTAAACACCCATTAAGGACACATGTGGAAGCACGCAACCACACAGCAGCACCTTTCTAAGCCGCTTTTAGTATGGAGCATCCGCAAAGTAACACCCACTAAGCACACATGTGGGAAACCGCGTCCGCACAGCAGCACCCATTAAGAATGGAATGGGTGGACCGCGTCCACACAGCGGTACCCATTAGAGACAGATAGGGGTGGCCGCGTCTGAACTCATACACATGCGAATGTCCACATAATTCAAACAAGTAGATCTTAAATTCAAAATTTTTTCAAATATTTAAATTTGAATTTATAGACATTCTATTCAAATTTGAATGTCAAAATATGGGCAGATTCGATCAAATTTTGAATACTTTTGAATATTTGTGCACACACCTAAATGTGAGCAATGTGTTGCAGAAACACCATCTGATCAACCAGGTGTCAATCCATCTTCTGCATGTACATTAATCCAAAGTTCTGCTTTGAATCTCTTTGCTGCTACCCCTCCCCCATATGATATAAATTATGTTTTCATAGACAAAACAAAGCACATAATCTTTTGGCTGCTGATGATTTTTTAAAATAGTTCTTTTTCATTCATTTACAGAGTTTTTAGATTTTAATTCCTTTTTATTTTTACTCTTGTATCTTTACCTGTGTTCTCAAAGAGCACAGGAATGCCACCTTCCATTATATCTGCCAGCCTTTTTCAGATAGAGATGACCTGGCCACAGTTATCCATGCTCTGGTAACCTCTAGATTGGACTATTGTAATTGGACATGGGGCTGCCCTTGAAGACAATTGGAAGTTGCAGCTAGTGCAAAATGCAGCAGCCAGAGTGCTGACCAGTACAGCTAACCGGATACACATTACGCCAGTTTTAAAAGAATTGCACTGGCTGCCAATTCACTACCGGGCCCAATTCAAGGTGTTAACTCTGACTTATAAGGCCCTAAAGGACTTGGGCCCCAAATATCTAAAGGAATGCCTTCTTCCATACCGACCTGCCCGTGCCTTAAGATCCAACAATGAGGCCCTCCTGGTCATCCCGCCACCTTCAGTAGTGATGTTGGTGGGAGACAGCTTTTTTGGCGGTGGCCCTGAGACTGTGGAATGGCCTCCCCCTCAAGGTGTGCTATGCCCCTTTCTCATTTTTATTTAGGAGGGCCGTAAAGACATACCTCTTTGCCTTGTCCTTTGGCTGAGGTTTTATTCTCTCTCCCCAGTTACAACAACATCACTATTATTGCACTATGGAGTGCACAGTTTTAAATTTGTTGAATTTTTAAGGTGTTTTTAAATGTGCACCTTGTTTTAATCTGTATTGCATTTTAATCTGTATCTGTTTTAATTTGTATCCTGTTTTAATCTGTTTTAATCTGTTGTTACCTGCCCAGAGACCTTCGGGTATGGGGCGGGATAGAAATGTAAATAAATAAATAAATACCATTGACACATTTGCAGTGTGAGAAATTTTGTCTGGAACTGTATTGTGGAAAAGTTTTGTGTGAGAGAGATTATAGTTGACTCCACAGGACGTTCATTCTCCCTCACTCTTCTGGGCTCATCATGGACTGAATATAATATATACAGATAAGTTTTAGGAACTCTTATTCCTAAGTACAAAGTACAAAAAGCTTTACACAGTCAAATTTAAAATCACATATAGACTCTAATGTCCTGTAGTTATCCTGGATCAATAGTCCATTCTTAATACTGCCAACCAGAGATAATTTCAAGTAGCTGCATCCAGTTTGTCTTTACTCTTGCCAGATGCTTTTTGACAATTATGTCTTCCTCAATGGCAAAATCTCTTCAATCCAGTATTTCAGATGCTATAAACGCTAATTCATGATTAGAATACACTTTGAATGAATAATGTTAGTATAAAATATAAGGAAAAAACAGTTGAGTGGACATGGCGTTATTCCAAGGGTGCAAGAATAAAATTGCTATAAATACACATCAAATAGATTAGCTAAAACAACAACAATGCCTATATGGGGAGGAGATGCTGCACCTTGGTCCCATTCCCACTGGGGTTTTATTGAGCTTTAAAAATGTTTTTAAAATACTTTGGCCCCTTTAAATACTTGCCTCCTGCAATTTCTCAGGAGTAAATTGCCCAAAAACTTACTTTAAAAATCCTAAAAACAACACAAAACAAAAAAGCAGCTCTCACTCCTGTTTTTGCTGCTAGCACACTTTATCTTTTTTGGTTTGGGGACAGTAGCACAGTATTGGGGGGAGATTGCACCTTTCCGGTTGTCCCCCTTAATAGCTTTCTGTCCAATATCTGTTGCTGTTGTGGGTGTATCATTAAATGGGTGGGGTTTCACTCTCGGTATGGCAGCCCTTTGCCATCCCTCTCCCATGTTATCATTCCCCTCCTCTTTTGTGGTAGGGCAACACAGATAATAATATTGCCAAATAAAGGATCCATTCAGGCATAAAAATCCCCCTCCCCAGTCTGTTTTTCTTCCTCCCCCTCCCCCTCATCCAGATCCAGTCTTTTGCCCATCCTTTTCTCTCTTCTTCTTTCTCCCTTTTTGATCACTTCCTGCCTGGTTTGGGGCATCAGCAATAGAGCTCTTTGCTCACAGGAAATATTATCTTTGGCAAAGCCCTCTTCCCAGCACTTTGGTTTTAAAGCCTAAATCTGTATTCAAATCTGGCTAAAGGTGTGTTCTGGGATTTATAAAAAGCAAAGAGGTAAATTTACCAAACCCTGACAGAATCACTTGAGACCATGGTTTTTTAGATGTCAGAAGAGGATGGAGAGTTTTAAAGAAAGGGGGCGAGAGAAAAATCCCACCTCAACCTAGATCTAGTCCATATTTTGCACCTGGAAGTGGGGGCACATTACAGTTGATAAATTTCTTTCTCGCCCACCACCGGGCACAAAACATGGGCTAGACCTAAGCTTAGGGGGTGATTTTGTGCACTACTGCAGCATCATGGAATCAATCCATGCGAAATCGATCTCCATGGTTGTGGGGGATTGCTAGTCTGCAATTACACAGTTGTGCAAAAGAGGCTGGGTGTGCAATCAAAAGGTGGAGCTGGAATTCCCCACCCTTGACCACATCATGATGTTAACCATGGGACCGAACCCAAGAGGGGTGGGAACACTTACTGGCAAAGGGTGGGGAGCAAAAGATGTTGGCTCCCTAATGCGTTTTATATAGCATTTTCAATGGGAATGGCAAAATTCAGCTTCTATACCCTTTTTTGCATTTTCAATGGGATTGAGCAGAATGCGGGTTCACTTCAAATTTTGGTTAGTTTCATATTTAAAAAGTCAAGTGGGATCACAGCCCACTAGGGTAAAGAGGGAAGTCTTCAGCAGATGTCTATATATATATATATATATCTGGAATGTAGGTTATCCACAGTCTGGGGGTTTCAGCTCTTGTAGTGATAGCCAGGATGAAGGGGTTCAAAGATGTCTGATTCAAACCAAACTGCTTCTTGTTTACAAGGGAATGGTTTGATTTGAACACAATCAGTTTCACTGAACCATTTCTGTACACTGTATTGTGGCCCTTTTAAAAGTTTTTCAAGTAGAAAAATTGGCTGTTAATTTTTCAAACAAATTTAGATCTGATCAATTTATTTAAGGTTCAGCTCAATTTGAATAAAACTGCAACGACAACAAGGGTTTGTACTTATCTCTAAACACCATACCACTGGGCATCCATCTCCAACATTCTACAGTTTTTAAAAATATTCTATAAGTACTGAAATTTAAATATCTATAAATTACATTTAATCCTCCTCCTCCTTTTGAGAGTATCCATTCCAGCTCATTCATAACTTGCTTCCAGTCCAGCCTTTATATATGATTTATCCTCCAAAAATTATTAAAGCTGCCAATCAGACTGAAATAAAATACCTTTCAATTTATAAATTATACAAAATCAAAGCGATCTCTTACTTTCCTTCCAAGACTAAACTGTCAACTGTTAATATTTCTATAAAACAAGGAATGTGAACTTTTGACTTTGCTCAGCTTGTACAGAGATAATTCTTACTTATTGGCATCAAGTTTAAGATATGACAAGTGAGCAGCTGTACTCTCATATTTTACCTATCATATTCAAAGATGAAAGTTCATTTGACATTTTTAAAAGCCCTTCTAATGCCCCATTTTTGTTGTTTGGCATAGTACTCAGCAAATATAGGAACAGGTAAAAGAGTTTGTTTTTTGCAAAGGCTGAGTTGATATTTCAGTATGTAAAGTGAATAATAACACATAAGCTTTAAAGACTAATGTCTGTAGATCATGACTATGGGCCTGTTTGCACTTACCTGTAGGGCATAGATCAGGCAACCACCTGCCTGAGAACATCCCAGAGTGCCCCAATCATCTGTAGCGAGGCAGCAATAAAGCTGTTCCACAGCTTAACCTGGAGCATTTAGTATAGTCCCGGTCAGCTCCTGCACTCAGTGTTTGCCCCACTTCCTGGTGCAAACACTAGGGATGTGCACAGATATTCAAAAATTCAAAAATCAGATTCGAATTCAACAAATATTGACATTTGAATTTGAATTGGATTTTTGAAAATCCAAATTTTTGAATTCAACTGGATTTTGGATTTCTGAAGATCTGATATGGATTTTCAAATAATTTGACTGAATAGAATTTCGTATATCACATCTGAATATCATGTTTACTTGTGGTTATAATAAGGGATGCAAATGGGATGCAAATGTGATAAAAATGGGATGTGAGCAAATTCGAAAATATGTTCCCAACATTTGTATTTTCAAGTTTGAATTGAATTTTCAAAAATACGGATCCGGATAGTCCGGATTCGAATTGGATTTTCAAAAATTCAGATTTTTGAATATTGAATTGAATAGAATATGCAAATATTCAAATCGACTTGAATTTAAATGCAGAAAACTGCATTCGTGCACACCCCTAGCAAACACTTCACCGGGGATAAGGGGGATCTGTGGTTATACAGTTGCAAGCTTTGCCACAATCTGCATGACAACAGCCCAGTGTGTAGTAGAAGGAGCTGCATCTGCTGCTATGGCAATTCAGGCAGTCCAGGACAGCAAACATTGGCCATTGTCCCTGAAATTAACTTCAATGGGATACTGTCCTACTAAAGCTAAATGCAAAAAGGCCCTAAGGCTACTTTCTCAATTCACCTTGTTTGGAGTGATTTAAATATTCCTGTACTGGACCAAATACAACAGGTTCTTTTTGCATCACAAGGGTGGAGATGTCATCTGTTCAAGACCTTGGGAACATTGGTCACAATGCTGAGGTGTCATAGCTATTTTGATCCACATAATTGACTCTCCATCTATGTAGCATCATGCACCCTGCCAGCAATTAGCCCAGGCCCCACCATTTATATGTAGTGCCTGAGGGAAAAGGTCTTTGAAGGTCGTGTATCTAATTCTGTGTCAGGGTTTCAAAAATTATATTCAGTTCTTGTATAAGATTTGAACTTCTTCTTCCAAACCAGGTGCAGAAGCACTGATATATGGACAAGAACAACTATCATTAGTACAGTTATAGGGACTTTGCACCTTTATTATGAGGTTCAATGGCCAGCAAAGTTCTGAGACGTTTTCGCATTACTCCCGTTCCATTTGGAACGGGAGTAGGACGGGAAGATTAAGACAGCTCCCGGCGCTTTCACCTTTCACACACAGACGCACCGGAACACGTGTAAACGCGTTCCGGCGCGTCTGTGTGCGAATGCTCAAAGCATCGTGAGCTGTCTTAGCCGGCAAAGGCCGGCCAGGGGCGCGGAGACAGCCGCGGAGGCAGATCGGCAATCAGCTGATTGTCAAACAGCTGATTGTCGAAGCCGCGCCGGCGTCGGAGGCAAGCCCGCAGCTGTTAGGGAGGGAGAAGCAGGCGCGAATGCTTCTCCTCCCGAACGCCTGCGGGCGGCTCGTCCGCGTTCGAATGCATGTAGAGCACTTTAAAGTGCTCTACATTTCGAATGCGAGAAAGACAGCTGCGGACACGTCGGAGCGCAAGCCCCGCTCGGGCAATGCGTATGCCATGTCCGCAGCTGTCTCCCACGCGCACCGTTCAGCCCCGTGCGAAAACGTCTCTGGAATGGATTAGGCATCTGTAACTTGCAATGCCCAATCCATTCCAAACTTAGCTGACACTCCTTCAAGAGCTGGCTAGGTGTGATTGCCTTTTTCCTTGCTGCAGCAATGGGCATGTACAGCCAAGCAACATGGTGTGCAACCACAACTATGCTGCCCCACTCCAGGCTCTGGTTGCCTGGAAGAGTGGTGAACAGAGCCAGACCAGGCTATCCTAGCTGATGGCTAGTATAGCTCTAATACAAGTTTTGTTTGTTTTCTACAGCTATATGCCCAGCTGCTTCTGGGATAGAAGTGGCTCCACACAGTGCATATACTCTGTGTGGAAGCATACTCAGAGTGTCCCAATGGGCCGAATGCAAAAAGGCCTATAGACCTCTTCAAATAAGTCTAAGCTCATCTGGAATAGGGACCTCTTGGAGCAGTTCTGGGCCAGAATAGCATTAGTTCCATTGTGAATAAAGCATACTAGGCATCTGCTTGGACAACTGACTAAGTGAGGAGACCGCCTAACTTGTTTCATTGTTTCAGTGAGCAAGAAGATATTGAAGGTGACTTAGTGAAAGACAAAGGGGTGAAGTCTTCTAGGGAAGTAGGAGAGATTTATTATGCTCAATGCATTTCAGAATAAAACTTTTTTTCCACAAAGTTGGCATAAATAAGATAAAACAACAATCTAGAAATATTAACAGTGTGTCAACCGTATAGATTTTACAAACTAAAGAACAGGAGAATTAAATTGTTCACCATTTGTTTATCATGGGGAACGATGAGATCTAAACTCAGCAAACAATTTGGATCCAATCCAGTTCTGTCTTTCACATCAGCAGATCTAGCAGCTGGTAGTGCAACCTGAGTATTATAAAACAGGTTTCAGTTCCCTACATTTTGCATGTAGCTCATCACAGTTTTGTTGGGGGATTTTAACATATGGAACAACAGTTGAATCAGTGCTTCCTTGCTTTTTGGAAATGCACTATGTGCCCTACTTGCCATACAAGCCATCTGTTGTAGGGGCATATGGGTTGTGCCTTAGTCATGCGCTGAGCAGATAGTTTTGCCACCAGAGATTAAGCAAGTAAAGGAGGAGAAAAGAAGCAGTAACTGGAATGTAGTCAGGGGTGAATAATGTGCTCCTTCCAACACTGCTAATTTATTTAGTATTCAGACTTCACTGAGGAACCTTTTGTCACATCATCCATCACAGAATGGCACAGGAGAGATGGAGTTTAGAAAAATTAAAAACCTGTTTGTTACTGTAAACCAAAGAGCATGAACAACATCCATCAAACACAGACAGAGGTAGAAGATAAACAAGAGTGGGTTGGAACAAATTGATGTGCACTGATCCCCCCCTTAACTCCAATTCATTAAAATACTCCAGATAGAGATTAAATATCTATACAGTAGTGGAATATTCATCTCTTTTTAAAAGCCTATGCATGGCTGTATGCTACAGTTTCAAGTATTCTATTTCTTTTTAATTTTTTAAAAAGGTATTTATCCATAACAATTGTATGCTCTAGCTAAAACCTGAGAATAGGCTAGAGACCTGAGATACTTTTTAGATATTTGAATCTGCAATGAGAAGTTTCCTGGCACTCTGTGCATGACCAGGGATAAGGATCTTTAGCACTAGATGTTTGATTTGAAAGACATGTCTCTGGCGGGCAATGCTGAGAGAAAAGAGAGAGAGACTGATCTTGATATAACAGTTTTTGTTTTTTTAAAAAATATATTATTATTAAAACAAAGTCAAAAGCAAAGCAAAACTTTTATTTACAGAAACAAAGTGAAATTTGGGGAAATTAAGGTCAAAGGTAGGCAACAAGTAGCCAAAGCCAACATTGTAGCCTTAGTGAGGTTTTAATAGTAGTGGGAAGCTCCGAGGGAGAGCTGGGATTTGATTGAAGGGATCTGGGAAAAGAATTAGTCAGTCAGGGTAAACTGCTAAGCAGAGCTCTGAATGACATTCACAGTAAAACTAGGAAGGCTCCTTAAAACAACTGGGTAATGGTGCAGAGGGATCAAACCATGCTTCTCTTCCTACCAATAATCCATTTTCCTTGAAGTGAGACAGTTTGGTTTAGTGCTTAAGAAGCCTGACTCTTATCTGGGAATACCGGGTTTGATTCCTCCCTCCTCCACAAAGCTGGCTGGGTGACCTTCTTTTTCACCTCATAACTAGCTTGGGCTCCGAATAGTTAAAGGAACACCTTATGTCATCACCTTAAATCCTGCATCTGAGACACTCCTAGCTGTACCTTCTTGGGATTAGTCTTCCCTTGAGGGATGCCAAGACACATCTATTTACCCTGGCCATTGGCTGGAGATGTAGCCTCACTTCCTCACTTTCAGGCACCGTTTTTGTTTATAGTGAATTATTTTCAAAAGGAAAAATGTTATGACCCACTCTGAGATCTTTGCGTATAGGGTGGGATAAAAATACAAATAAACGAATAATAAATAATAATATACGTTTAAGAGGTATGGATTTCTTCCATCCAGGGCTTACATTAGACTCAGTCACCCCAAACAAAGATTAGGGATACTGGGAGACATGAACTCTTAGCAGTAAATTAGGAACAATTTTATTTCAAGATAAATCCAATTTCCCCTCCTTTTTTTTAAAGGCTTTTGCAAAATTTTTGTCTGTTTTCTATCTCAATATAAGTGAACTAGACATTCCATGTCTCTCTTTTGAGCTGAGTTTTCAGTATTATTGACTTGACTATAAAGCCTGGTTTGATGGGATACAATCACAATTCTGTTCTTAATCATTAAGGCAAATTGCATTACTCAGAGCTCTCTTTGAATAAGGAAAATGACTTAATGGGTTAGTCCTCTGCCATGGAATTCAAATGTCTGCATCCAAATGTCAAGCCAAGCTCATTTTCTTCCTGCATAACCTTTTATTTTGCTACAAATATGAAAGCAACAAATACCTCATCATAGCCAACTCTTGCACTGGTGAAACTAGCAATCCTGCCTCTGTGGTGAAGGACAGGTGGTTGTTCACTCTTTAATATCAAATATATTATAACTCAGGCTCTTTCTGCACTGGAGTTTATTCCCAATTATATTTCAGAATATTTGGGTGTTTTTCCACTGTCACTAGAAGTACCCATTAAGTACACCCTTTCTCGGCTGTGTGCATGTTCATGTAGGCTTTGGCAAGCCCTAGCCTGGATTGTGGATGGCAGTCCCCTATTCCAGGATATAATTTAGAATAAGGCCCAGTGCAAAAAGAACTTCAGATATCTCAGTAAGGATACATAAAGTCCTGACATTCTTTTAAAATAAAAAGAATGGACAAGTGTGAGAAATTTGCCAAATTTGAATCTATTCGTTCAAATTTTTTATTCAAGACTTCACATACGAATGTCAACATTTGTATGTGCGCGTATGCATCTTCCTCACATCCATGCACATCTGTACGCATCTGTACATATCTGTATGCATCCTGTAGTTAGCCTGTATGCAGCCTGTTTTGTCCCGTACGGATCCATACAAATGCATACGGATGTGGGAAAGACGCGTATTTTCAAGTACGGATCGTGTACGAATCTGTACACATACGAATGTCTGGATAATTTGAACAAACGTATCCAAAATGCAAAAATTGATTCAAATGTTTACATGTGAATTCCACGCATTCTATTCGAGTTCGAATGTCAAAATTTGGCATATTTAAATGTTTACAAATATTGGTGCAAATCCCTAAAACAAACTTGAAACTCTTGGTTTGCTTTGAAAATAAGTTGTACTTCAACATATTCTACAATGTTAAGCAAAAGCTTGATCATTTAATTATCATTTACCACATTTCTATTCCTTGCACACATAATTCTGGTATGTTTAGCTTTCCTTTTTTTTCCCCTGCTCCATCTGAACTAGAAGTAATTAAGTTTAGATTCCCTTGAGCCTATCAGAACCACCTTGGGAACTTGATAAAAGTCTACAAAAGGGAAACCATGTCGTCAGGATAATTTTACTGCAGCCTGACATTTCTTATGCTGTTCTAATAAAGATCACTCCATTTCTCATACATAAAATTATATTGACAATCAATCCTCGACACTATTCCCACAATTTCCTATTTCTCTTTAATGCCATAGGACATCTCTGCATTAACTTATGACATGGT
The DNA here is from genome assembly GCA_023333525.1 of Aspidoscelis tigris stejnegeri. Taxonomy (NCBI): domain Eukaryota; kingdom Metazoa; phylum Chordata; class Lepidosauria; order Squamata; family Teiidae; genus Aspidoscelis; species Aspidoscelis tigris. The sequence goes on from JALMGA010000004.1 coordinate 63,566,119, forward strand.
ACGTCAGCTGCATGCATGTATAAGGTTTTAAAGCTATGCAGTAAAATTTGCAGTAACCCATCAGGTAAGAAAAAGAAAAGAGTTCTTGTGCTGTTATTGTTAAATCTAAAACTGTGAACTCAAACAATAAGTGAATTGTTAAGTTTCAGCTTCTCTTTTAACAATTTTTTTATATGCTGCTGTGAGATTATATATTATTTATATATTTATTTATATTTATATTTATATCCCGCTCTATACCCTAAAGTCTCAGGGCAGGTAACAGCATTTAAAAACAGACACTTTAAAATAGTACACACACACACACACACACACATATAAAACAGTATAAAACAATAACAGTGAGGGGAAATTATACCAAATTTAGCCAAAGGCCATAGCAAAGAGGTGCATCTTCACTGCCTTCCTGAACATACATAGGGAAGGAGCCTGACGCACCTCGAGGGGCAGACTACCCATCTTACTGTTGAGGGTGGTGGGACAACAAGGAGGGTCTCCCCTCCAGACCTTAAGGCACAGGCAGGTCGGTAGGAGAGAAGGTGTTCTTTCAGATATTTGGTGCCCGAGATATTTTAGTGGAAAGCAATATGTAGATATTTCTAATAAATAATAAATATGTTGTTGAAAAACACTACTTTTGCTTAAAAACATGAACTTATAGTTCATGTATTAACTATACAACATGAACAGAGACCTACACACATCTATGTTACTGTATGCTCATATTACCACCACCTCCTCCTTCACCAGAGGCCTTCTCATACTACAGCCATAGTGCACGAAGGCTAGGACACGTGAGGACGGATTCCCCATTCACATGAAGGCAGGTAATGAATGCATGGGGATGCATCCCTGCCTGCTTATGTGCAAATGGGGAATCCATCCCAGGTGGCCTAGCCCCAAAAGGCCAGCATGGGGGCAGGACACCATAGATCCTGAGGCCTATTTGCACTAGGCCTCCGGAACATGAGTAGGACACCCCGGGACGTAGCATACGCTCTGTTGGGCCAAAGCATAATCTGAGCCCATATGTCTCACCCACATTGTACAATGTGTGCTTGGCTTATTCATTAGATTTTAAACTTCCTGGCCCATGTAAAGAGTCAGGGACAGGAAAATAGCCCTTTCAGTTGCAGCCCCTCTTTATCAAATTCCTTCCTCCAGTTGAGATCTGGCTGCTCATATTCTACCAGTAACAACTTCAGTGGTGATGAGGACAGCAGTAACATTTTAAAATATCTTGGAAAAACTAACCTTTCTATCTTTCCTTTGGTAATGATTAATCGAGTGACCACAAGTGTTTCTTCACTTGTTTTCACTAATGTGCACCTGTGTCTGGTCACACATCCAATCCTCTGCAGAGCATTTCCATTTTGGCTGTGGTGCACTGTGCAACTGCACCAGCACTATTGTCATAGTGAAGATGACATTCTGCACACACAGTCATGTCAGGGGTTATCTGAGCTGCTAGCATGGAAAAGGTGCAGATGGTTGCCACTGGATGTGTCAGGTAATGAATTGGTCAGGATTGGGGAGGGTTGGCTTGTTTGTGGTGCATGATTTTGTGCCCCAATTAGTTAACATCTGGGCAATCAGGGGGCATTAGTAGGCTGTAAACGCCTCCTGCAAGTGCAGATGCACCTGCCCAGATGTTTACTAATTATAAACTAAAAGGCTAAGTGCAAATTGGCTTCATGATTAAGTATAACTGGGTTTTTTAAAAATCTCTTTGTTTTGGATGTATGTTTTATCTGTGAACTGCTCAGAATCTTTATGAAAACTGCAAAACAGAACATAACAGAGCAGAACACTTGGACCCCCACAAAACAGCAAACTAGGTAAGGCAGTAGGGATACGCAAATATTCAAAAACTCAAATATTTGATTTGAATCCAACAGATTTTGACATTTGAACTTGAATCAGATTTTCAAAAATCCAAATTTCGACATTCAAACTCAAATACAGATTTTCAAAAATCCAAAATGTGTAAATTCGTATCTGTCGTACGAATCTACCCGAAAATTATCTGTATCTTGTGCTTAAAATATGGGATTAAAATGGCATGTGTATGGGATAATACGGGATGCATATGGATTTTTCCAGCATGCACACAGATATGTATAACAGATACGAATGTTGTCGACATTCATATCTTTAAATACAAATCTAACATTTGAATGTAAGGATTAGAATGTTGCGGATTCAAATAGGATTTTAAGACATTTGAATCTTAAATAACCCAATCTACTCGGATTTGAATGTCAAAAATACATCTGTGCATATCCCTACCAAACGACTCATCAAAGTTTCTCAAACCCCATTGGTCTTTTGATTCAAGCCAACTCCAGAATTTGGTCATTTGACATACCTCTACTTCAGGCTGCCCAATCATCTCATCACATGGTAAGGTGGGGGGAGAGGGGTATGGGATAGGGTTAGAGACAGCAAGTTTTATCATCAAAAGGAACTAAGCCAATGATGGTCCTAAACTTGTAGTCCAAAGACAATTTGTGTTTCTTCATTCTATTATTCTTGTACCTCAGGACATCTTCAACAATATAAATTGCAATGCTGCTTTTCTTCACCATGTGAGGTTCTATTAGAGGCTAGGACAATTAAGGAGACTATTTTGTAGGGGTGTGCATGAATGTTTTTTTGCATTCAAATTCAATTTGAATATTTAAAATCCGAATGCTAAAATAATCTATTCAAATCCATTATGATCAAATCTATTTGTCCGAACTCTAGATTAGTAGTTAAAGATATGAATGTCAACAACATTCGTATGTGTTACATCTGTATGCATTTGTACACATCCTGTTTTTTTCCCGTGCACATCCCATTTTCAACCTGTATTATAAGTGCAAATGCATACAGATACGTATAATTTTTGTACATTCTAATGATTCGAATGAATGTTTTGGAACGTTTAAAATCCGTTTCAATGTATAAATTCAAATGTGAAGACATTCAATTTGAGTTCAAATGTCCATTTTCAAATGAATTTGATCAGATTTTGAATATTTAGAATATTTATGTACTGTACACCCCTACTGCATTATTCAAGATTCCCAGTCTTTATTCTTATTCAATCAATTTTATTAGTGCCAATTGAACTGCCCCTGGATTTTTATTTTATTGAGCTATTTTATATTTGCTGTTCTTTGCATTTATTCAGTTCATGCCAAACTGTGTTTTGCTCTCAGTCAATACCTCAAAGAGGCTCAAGGACAGCTAGGCACTAGGTCATGCGAGCTAAGCCTTCTTTGGCATAACTGGCAAGGTAAAGGGCAGGTGAAGCCAAGGAAAACTAGAGAAACCGAGTGATGGACACACCTGAGGCCTATTCGCACTTCAGCCGGTAGTCAAAAATTAGTGAACTTCTGAGGAAGAGCATCTGCACTTAGAGGAGGCTGTTACAGCCTAAAATGTGCCCCTCCCTGAAGTTCGCTAATCATGCTCCACATCTTACCTGAAACATCCAGTAGTACGACCATCTGTTTTATGTCCAGTTCCCTGTAGGCGGTGAGTGGGAGAGGTGGCATTCACACAGACATGGTTGTGGTTGCAGCCATGTTTGATTGCTGACCTCTTAAGCGACCCGATCTCTGATCCTGGGACCATGAGAGGGGTGTTTGATCATTAATGGAGTAGTGGGTGCTGCACATTCAATCACAGCGATGTTAGGTCACATCCCTGGTCACTGACGTGATCGGGTGCAATGCGCCCCTGTGCTCAAACATGCTTTGGGGAAGCTTTCTTATGACAAGTGTGAATGGTCTACCTTTACCAGAAGTTTACCAGCCCTAGTTCATGGCAGCCTAATCAAGTTAAGTGTAGAATAGCCCCTGCTCTGTGCTCCATTGCCATTTCCTATTTCTCAGGAATGCACCAGACTTCCATACAATATCATCATCGTTTAGTGACCCTGTTTTTTTCTGAGATTTCCCAGGCCTCTCACCAGTACCACATATGCCATATATTAATAGTCTTTGAATATCTTTTTCTTTTTTTTTCCTGTGGGTGGTGGCCTTTGCTGATCTTTGATCATAATAAAGCTTACTAGTATTAATATAAATTCAGTAAAATATAATGCAGAATCTATAATAGAGCCTGTAATTGACTTTGCACTTATTTATTTGTAGGAATGTTATTTCAAAGCAAATAAAACAGTGGCCCCGTCTTCACGGCAACCTTATCTCGAATTCAAAATGTTTTGAGTTCTCCTTGGCCAGACGGCAGTTCAGCTTAACATGCTTTTTCCGTGTTAAAGCATGCCAAACCGTTTTGAATCTCAAACCTGATTTCAACAGGTCTCACTCCGAATCGTGCGCTCGATACGTGTTTCATTTTTTACTGTGTGGACAGTACCGTGTTAAGGGATGAGATGTTCAGGGTGTCCCTCCCCCAATCGCACTGTATCCAAAGGCTGTCCGTATGCTGGGCATGTCATTGGGTGTGTGTGTGTGTTTCCCTGCCTGATCTGAAGCAAACTTTTTTTCGGATCGCTTCTCTTGCAAGCCTGAACTTCTTGGAGCAGCCTTCATACAGCAGCGCTACAGTGTAGCAAGGGAGCCCCTTCACTCCCGATTAACAATGTTGCAATTTTGCGCAAGTTCAGACCTTTAGAAAGTGAAAGGAAGCAGCCTTTTCTCTTCTTTTTCCTCCCTTCTCAGACTCTTTGCTCTATTTACCTACCTGTCCTCCAAAATTCATCTTTTCCACATAAAAAGAGACATTGGCTGTGGCCACACTTAAGGTTTAATCCAGCTTCGGTCTACTTTCAGAGTGAGAGAATACATCAGCAAAGTGACAAACTGCTTTCTTTCAGTGTTAGATATCTCAGAAAATTCACCTTTGGGGCAGATAATGTGGAAAGGGAATTATTAGTCACTTTGCTGATGTTTTCCCTCGCCTTTAAAGTGGACTGAAACTGGATTCAGCCTTAGGTGTGACCACAAGAGTTGGCTTTACTCTTGAGTCTTCATGGTTTCTTTTTTCTCCATAAATATTCAAAATGCCTACCAGACTAGACAGCACAGTTCTCTTCTCCTCCGCCACCTCCTTGGGGGCCACTCGTTGAGGATTTCCCAAATACCTCTCCCCCCCTCCTCCCTTAGATCTCAAATTAGGAGCAGGAGTCACACAGAACTTTACTTGCTGCTGCTGCTGAGCAATGGAAAAGCCCCTAGGTCCCCTCCAGCCCAGCCTCTCGGCGCGAGGGAAGCACGGGTGGGAAAGGGGGATCCAGACTTCTTCGGTGGGGATGATGGTGGGGGGCTTGGAGGGAAGAGCACAAAGCTGGAAGAAAAGGGGGAGGGAAATGTGGTGCAGAGGAAACGAGCCAGAGAGCTGCACAGCCATGAGGGCAGGAGGAAGCAGACAGAATTTTACAGAGTTTACTGCACCATCACTACAGATGATCAGAACAAAGAGGAAAAAAAGGCATGGATCAGGCACAGGGAAGAGAGGGTGGGAGCAGGCAGCCTTTCATGACAGCTATAAAATCACACACTTTTGCTACATCCTCCCCCCACATCTCTTGTTAAGTTTCCCTTCCAATACATCTGGTTCATTTTTCACCTCGTTCCCGGCCCCTTTCAACCATCCCCAGCAGCCGGGGGAGAGGTCTGATCTCTGAGGGAACACCAATCAGAGAGAGGGGGTGGGCACCATCATGACTGGCAATGGGCAGGGAGGACTTGCCATGGGGCCTCCGAGGATTGAATCCAAGATAAGGTTGCCGGCGGGATGCCGTTGGGATCCCACGGACACGGATCAAGTTGAAAGCCGTGGAGACAGTTTTGTTCTGGTTCAATTATTTTGGTTTCGTTAAACTGAATTAAGGCATGCCGTGGGGATGCAGCCAGGGGTTTGTGTTTCTCTTCATGATTAAAACATTGCATTTTTGCTACATAGCACCATCTTCCTTAAAAACAAAACAAAACTCAGTATCAGAATAAGTCTGTGCATGATGAGGGGAATTGAATAGAACATTGTTTGCATTGCCCATGGGTTACCAAAGAGATTTACCAGGTAACTTCACTACGTAGCTTGAGCAATTCAAGTGAAAATCTTTGGGGATCTTACATTTGAAAGAGCTTACATTTACTGGTTGCCAATTGCTTTAGGATTTTCAGACTTCACTTTTAATATTAGCTTATGAATTTGTTTTTTAAAGTAAGTTACCAGAAGAAGGGACAAATCTTTATTTAAATCTGCTTGTTCTGGAAGTTCAGTTTTAAGAAAAAAACCAAATGTACTCAGAAAACAAAAGCAAAAACAAACAAGGCCAAACCTTCAACAATCTGCAATTGGATTAGATTTTTTTAAGTGACTGGCAGCCTCATCTGTAACCAGTTATGCTGATTTAACTTTATTGATTTTAGAAGGACTAACCTTAAATTCATGCACTTAATTATGTTATTTCCTTCTGATCATTAAAGGAGAAAAGGAAATGGAGAACTGCAAGTGGTTTTATTTTAACAAAATTAACACATACAGTACATGCCAATGCATTCTGTGCTTTCCTGGACTTCCAGCTTTCCCAGGTGCCAGAATAATTTATCCAAGTTTGCATGGATGGTTTTTAATTGACTCCATGTCAGAATAGCCCACCAGCCCTCCCAGACCTCAGTGTAAGCAAGGAATTCACAGAGATACACATTTGTCAAAGTGCATAAAGCAAACAGCAGAAAATGAAGAATGTGTGCTTGGCAGCACCTTAAGAAGGGGCCTTATCAGTTAGCAAGGTCAAGTCTGTGAAAGCATGGACAACTTGGTCAATTGCCAGGGGAACACAGCATCTAGCAGGAAGGCTAGAGGGCATAAGCTGGCAGGGCAGTAGCCCTCACACTTCAGATACAAAGACTGCTCCTGATGTTAAAGGTGTCTAAAGAATGATATTCTTTGTGGTGTATTACGGGGAGAATTAATGGTAGCATGTGTTTTGATGCTTCATTGGGGAGAATGAGGATCTCATGGCGAAAGATGTCTTATATTTGTTTGTTTGTTTATAATGAGCTTTATTGGCAAGTGTATATGGGATGCTGATGGAACTGAACTATAACATTGCTTTCTGCTGTTCCTGCATTAAGTGAGATTTTTTAGCAAGTTTCCATATCAATACAATTTTAAGAAGCCTTGTGGATTAAGAAAATATTAAACTAATATTATGGATATCGGCAAATATTTGTAGCAGTTTTTGGGTTATGTCGTGTTCCAGATACACAGAACATGGCATAACTGCCCCAAAACTGCTACAAATGAGACTGAATCCAGCCATGAAAGCCTACATATGTCTATCAGCATATATGAATTTGGTTATATTGGGCTTGCCTGGAGTTGTAAAGACCAAGCAGACTATACCCTCGGGTATGGGGCGGCATATAAATTGAAATATAAATAAATAAATAAATATTCTTGGAAAGGCTGTGTGAGCAAAACTCCCTCCATTTTTAAAATCTAAAGGGGGAAAAAAAAAGGTTCACTTTGTTATAACACACATTTCAGGCTGCAGGGAAGAGTTTCCCAAGCACTGGCAAACAAGGGCAAACAACAACAAAGCGAATGCTAGAATGGAATCATTAACCAGAAGTCTGATTTTTTATTTTTATTTTTTAACCTGAAACAACTTTCTTGGAACTGCAAGGTTTGCTTCCTTGGGGTAATTTAAGGGGAAAAAATAGATTAATGGTAAAGTGTTCTCTTTATTTTTAAAATGTAACAGAGGGCCTTTCTGCAGACGCCGCCAAAAATGGATCTAAAACCGACGATCCTCCATTCTAAAAGATCCGTTTTCTGGCAAAACATTTTTAAAGGGGAATCCGTTCCAAACAGGACCGGTTTCTCGGAGACCCCGCGCGCACGCACACGCGTGGGGCAGCGGTGGCAGGGCCGGATTTGGAAACGGTTTGGGGTGGGTGCTGTGTGAATGCACCAGCACCCATCCCAAACCAGCCCTGCCGGCGCCTGCCTAGCTGTCAGAGAGGCAGAGTGCATGCTCTGTGACTCTGACCGGTGGGTGAGTCCGGCAGCCAGCTTCCCTGCCTTCCCTGTGCCAGAGACCCGATGATCCTCCGTTCTCTGGCAAGGGTAAGGCACCCCCTACTCCTACTCTCACCCCCACCCCACCGAGAGTCCCTCCGACTTACCCGATCGTCTGCAGCTCAATTCTGAGGATGGCAGCACCTGCGCCAATCGTGCATGTGTGCGCCACGGCTCTGCCGGTCCCAGCAGCCCAGGACTACATTTCCCAGCACTCCTGGGGTGCTGGGACCGGCAGGGCCGCAGAGCACACATGCACAATTGGCGCTGGCGCTGCTAGCCTCAAAATTGAGCTACAGACGATCGGGTAAGTCAGAGGGACTCTTGGTGGGGTGGGAGTGAGAGTAGGAATAGGAGCTGCCTTACCCTTGCCAGAGAACGGAGGATCATTGGTTCTCTGGCAGAGGGAAGGCAGGGAAGCTGGCTGCCGGACTCGCCCACCTGCCAGAGTGGCAGAGCATGCGCTCTGCCTCTCTGACAGCTGGACATGTGCCGGCAATCCGGCTTTTCCCCCTCCGGTGTGGAAACGTTAGTTTCCAAACCGTTTTAAGGGGAAAAGCCAGATGTAAGACCTGATTTTTTGAGGTCTTTCATCTGGGTCGGATTTCGGCGGCAAAACCGGTTTAAACAACCGTTTTTGCCTGCTGATATGCAGACGTGGTGTCCTCAAAGGGACCCTAATTGGGTTCCCTGTGCGGATCCCACATCCAAATCCTTCCCCGAACTGGCTCTAAATCTGTTTTTAGAACCTGTGCGGAAAGGCCCAGAATCACAAGAAATAAAATTGAGCATTGCAAAGGACATTATACAGAACAACTTTAATTAAAATATTTCTTCAAGATTTGGTAATCAGAGGCAAATTCTGGCAAATTCCATAAAACAGGAAAACAAAAACTGAAATAAATGTCTGCCATTAACTTGAAACCTGAACTACAAGTGTAACATCATTACAAACATTATTTAACTTCCACCATTCTTTGTTTAAATGGCAACATGAGTGTTTGTCTTTGTCTGAAACAATCAAAGCACAATCAGAAACAGGATCAGAGCATTGATAAACTCTGATTGCTGTTAATGTTACCCAAACACATTTCCCTGCCCTATCTTGCTGGCATTACTTTTCTTCTTCTTAACAACAACTTCATCTGCTTCAAATTTGAAATCAATGTATTTTCTGCTGACACATTAATGATTTAGACTATTTCTACACTTACCTGAGCTACAACACCTTGGGTTACGTTTAGAGTTAGGTTGTTATGTGTCATCAGACAGTGATGAGCAGCCAATAGTGATTGTAGAGAGAATGGCCCCAACCCTTTCCTGCAGACGCAGTAGAAGGTTGTGCATGTCTGCTCAGAAGAACTGGGGAAGGGAAAATTAATGCATGTTTAATGCAGGCAGAGGATTCTCCTCCTCCTTCATATTATTATTATGTCTTTTATTTTATTTTTTAAAAACTTTTGCAGAGTGAAAAAGATCTAGATAATCAAAGTGTGTCTACAATTTGATTCTACCCTGCCCCAAGAACTCTCTTGACTTGATTTAATTATCCATAACAGGAAAGGGTAAAAATAGAACATGGTTAGCCTAAAACTTAGAAGCATTTCTAGAGTTCCAAGCTTCAAAAACTATTCTTTTTTTTTTAAAGATCGTATACAATTTAAAGAAAAGTGCTTTATGAACACAATACAATTAGAGGACTGCATGTATGCCATAAATATTTGCTGTAGATTACAGTCTTGGCTCTGGAAAAGCATCCAAAGCCAGGAATTTGGCAGGTCACATGGAGTGTACTGGGGCCATTGGCATGAAGACCACCCTGCTCTGCTCTAGCTGTGAAGTTGGGGGACAAAAGATCCCCAGTTTCATAGTCGCAGGCCAGAGGCATTTTGCAGAAATGACTATGGAAGTGGGTTCTGGCACTGCCACTCTGGATTCTCTAGAACTCTGGGTTTTGACCTGTTTGTAAGACAGTAGCAGAAATGGGGAACCCAACCCAGCAGTTGTGGAAGACCACTTTATAATAGCTTCCCACTAGATAACTCTTGAGTGTATTTCTTATGTCTGGGAGCATGTGTGGCCTAGTGTGAGGCCTCCTGTGGCTCAGGTTGGTATTTGGAGCCCACAGTCCAGGCACATATCTGGCATGGTCCCTATGGACTGTGCCGATGTTGCCTTAGATACCAAGATTTTCAATATATGGCTTTCTTGGATAGATGCCAATGAACTCTATGTAATTTCATAGAGGCAGGAGCAACAGATGAATAATAATAATTTGCTGCCTTCACTGGCATGCAGCAAGCACAATAATGTTTCCCAATACGTTCTCAAATGAACCTTGTAGTTATAGTCTAACTATAAATGATTTACTGCACAGAATCTCCAGAGTACAAAGGGGTAGGGTTGATTCCACAAGGCAGAAGATGGCATTCAGAATCAATTATCTCAAAAGAATGACTCATCTTACCTATTTCACACTGTTAGTTCTCTGTTCTGCAAAATCTCCTGGAACATTTTCTTATGCTCACAGGTAATTCCAGAAAGATTCAAATTACATCATACTGTAGCAACCCTGCCATCCTATTCCTGCCCTTTGGGCTCATATTTTCAAGATTCAAAAGTATTTTGAAGAAGGCATATCATGTTAGAAGTAGAGGTGGGTGGAGGCCAAAAGTACAAAGGACAAAAAGAAAAACAGAAAAGTAACATTTTTTCTAAGGCAGTACATCTCTTAAAAAATGGACATTTTGTCATTATTACTTAATTTGTCCCTTTAAAGATTTTGAGGTAAGGCATGTCCTGTATAATATGTTTCTTGTCATGCTAACTTCTCCACTATGAAACAATGGGTGTTTTTCTGCTGTCACTAGAAGTACTTAATGGGTACTTCTAGTGAAAGCGGAAAAACACCCATTCAGGAAGAAAAAAAAAAGACAGGTTGGTTGACAGGGCTGCTTGTTTCATTGGGGTCATCTTAGGCCTATTTGTACTTGGGCCTAGGGACGGATTTAGGCAAGCCCTGGGACAGAGCATTCACTCTGTGGGCTGGGGGGTTCTGTCTGGAACCATCCTGTCCTGTCCCTGGGCAGCCTAATTCCATCCAGGGTGTAGAGCATGAAATTGTGCTACAATTGATGTAGATCTATTGCCACATCCCCTGCTGGTCTGTTCTATCTGTTTTAGATGGGAAATAATAACAACCCCTAGAGGTTGCAAGGCTAGGAACTTTTCTTCATAGTCTGGCCTCAAAGGACATGTGTCCTTCAAGGCAATGGTGATGCTGTTTGGGCAGATCCCACACATGTCTATCCATGATTGGAATCACTGGTCTGGCTGTTCTAGACTTGCTGATTCCAAACTCAATTTGGGTGCTTCCGCACAGGGGAAATAAAACAGGATCTCGCGCACCCGGATTTATTAAAACCGGCTCCTAGTGCAACCGGTTTTAATAGTTCCGGGTGCATGGTAGATCCGGTTTTACGGGGTAGATCCACATCTAAGAGATGCGGATCTACCCTGTGCCTCTGCACATGCGGCGCTGATCCGGATTGGAACACTGCCAGGACTGCATCCTGGGCGCTTGCTTTCAGTTTCAGGGCGACGCCGACCAGGTAAGGAGGGGATCCGCCACGCTCTCCCCAGGGTGGGCTAGGGCGGGCTTTAGACAAGCTCGCCCTGGCTCCAGAAGCAGCGATCCGCTGCTTCTGGGGCGAGGGCAAGCCGAAAGGTAGGAGCCCCCCCAGCTCGCCAGGCTTGGCTCTGGGGAACCAATTATGGCGAGCTGGGGGAGGGCCATGTTTTAGCACACATTTTGGATGCGGATTCAGAAAACCACTAAATATGTGGTGTGCTAAAAACACCCATTAAGCACGCATTAAGAACAGATAGGTGAGGACGGAAGTGTGCTTAATTGCCCCCGATAATGCAGATGCTCTGGCAGCAAACCAGTTTTGCCGCTGGAATCCGGATTAAAAACGAGCTCGCTGTGCGGACGCCCTCGCTGGAAGTGTCCTACTCAGTGACCCGTGTGCGGAGGCGCACATTGGAATGCGTGCTTAATGGGTGTTAAAGGGCCTGTGCGGAAGCACCCTTTCTGTTCAGAAAGGTCCTAGATTTCTCTAGGTCTGAGATTCCATTCCTTGTACTTAGGCATATCTCTACCATGGAAAGATACTGTAACAAAGCATTGTTCTTGGATATCTTCTTTTAGGCCACATTCATGCTCCTGACCTTTTAAAAATAGCATTCTTTCTTTGGACTGTTCTTATTTTAGACTAAATTAAAAAGTTATAGATATGATGCAATTGCCAAGATTTCAAGAGTTTGCTTGGGATTTAGTAATATATGAAACAGCATTTTTTCTCCCCACTACTGAGTCAGATATTATTATTAGTCATCTGAATTTCTAAAAGGTCACTTGCCTTTTTATCTTTGTATAATACAGAAATGTTAATTAAATAGATCAACCTATAGAAGCAACAATTTTCACCTCAGAAATGAGCATTACACTGAGTAGGTCATGATTCTTGCTTTTAGACATTGCCAGGGACAATTTTAATATACCTTAAATGTATGTGTGAGTGGAGGGGGTGAATCTGGGAATCCTTAAAGTTTATCTTGGCATCTCATTTGCGGTGGTTTATTGTCTTTTTCACTCTCTTCTTTATTCTCTTCCTGGACTTCTTTATTCACATTGGTTAAATAGGTTTAAAAAAAGAAGACCAGAATGTCTTGGATGATTCTATCAAATTCTATCAAATCAAGTTTAACATTGTCTCATTCCCTACTAATAAGGGAATTGTCTTTAAAATGCATAGATCCCACCACCACCATCCCAACACAATACAGTCTGCATTATGTTGCAATCTCTAATTTACCTTTTCTAGCCTAGAATGTTCATGGGCAGGAAGACGAACTTGTAAAAAAATCTCACCTGTAAACCATCTCTAAGGCTGCCTCCAGACAGGATTAAAGCTGCACAGGGACTACACAGCTGCTCCTTATTTGACAGACAGGACTATCAATAGACCATAGTAATGGAGCAGCTTTTTACGTATGCAGTTTTGACAGGATGCTCCACCATTACTGTGGTCTATCAATAGTTCCATCTGCCAAATAAAAAGAGGCTATGTAGTCCTTATGTAGCTTTAATCCTGTCTGGAGGCTCCGTAAATTGTCTCTAAGCTTCTCCAGAGGTGTCTTTTTCTGTAATTTTGTGGGAATACAGCCACTGATCTTGTGGACCAGGCAGGGAGGTGTTGGTAAGAGAGATGTGATGTGCATGAATTTGTTTCCCGTTTGCTTCTTATCAAAACAAATGGGACAAAATTTCACATTAGTGCAAATGGAGCCACTTCAAATGTCCCTAGGCTTTGAATTTGCTTTGATCTCTGCTGCTACCAGCCGTGCCTCTGAATCTGTTCCAGATCCACTCTGAAGCTTCAAATGAAGGCACAAAAGCTTTTACTTCACATCCAAAGGTCAGTCTTCAAATATAACTAGTATTCAATTTGAATGCAAAGTTTCAAACCTTCGCAATTGTAAACCGCCCGGATTGGGTTGCCACAGGGCGGTATACAAATAATATATTATTATTATTATTATTATTATTATTATTATTATTATTATTATTATTATTATTATTATTATTATTATTATTATTATTATTATTATTATTATTATTATTATTATTAAGGTGACAAAGATTTTTTGCCCATCCCTAGCTCTGATTGTAGCTTACACCTGATCTCTCTGAACCAAGTTTTGGTCTGTAGCAGATTGGGAAAATAATGTTTGGAGCAATTCAATTGGAGTACCATACTTCCCCCGTTGTCTGTATTTTCTGCTGTGCAAAGCATTTTGCCTGCTCTGTTGTGCATATGTGTCTTTTTCTTCCCCTGCTTTCTTGCTTTTTCTATTTGGAATATTCTGTTCTGCATGACAAAGTTTATTCTTTCTATGTTGCATATAGAGAAGGCAATGGCAGTGTTTCATAATTCGTTTGGTGTGAATCATTGACATTACATGCAGCATCGTTTCATTTCTTTTTACTCTGAATATTGAAAGTGCAAAACAGAGTGAATATAGTAATTGGGCCAGTAATTTATAACACTGCTTATTTAAAGAGTGCATATCTACAGCATCTGCACTGCTGCAATTTGACTCTATAAGCAGCAATTGTGGGATCCATTGCAATGCAGTCCTTATTCAGTTGTGATCTTTCTTCTATGTTTTCAGCCTGACCTCAGCTACACTATTTAATCTTTAGACACTCCAGAGGAAAAAAAATGCTAAAACTTCACCTACACCCTCCACTGCACCTTTAGAAAGCTTAAGTTGTTTATGACTTAGGTCAATTAGTGGATTAAACCTGCAGTTATATCAAAATATGTAGCTTACCTAGCTGCAAAGCCATGATCGTCCATTTGGACTCTGGCAGCTTCCCCATAGCTTTCTCACAGAAAGCTGTGATACTTCCATGGTGCACACAGTGAAGTGTATGTCACGTGGGATGGGGGCAGCCAATGGGAGCTGAGGTGCAGGCTCAGTTCTTGTTGGCTGTTTCTCGCCATCTTGTTAGGACAGCGGGAAAATTCAAATTTACCTGACACTGTGGAGTGAATGCTTATTGTTCTGCAGCAGGTATATTTACAGTAGTAGAAGCATAATATGCTGCTGCTATGAAGTATCGGGCATCAGGTGTGACAGTATTCCCAAGTCTGGACACAGCCTTATATTGAATGGTAGAGATGCAATAGAAGGCTAGCAGTTAGGGATGTTCACAAATATTCATGACATCTGAAATTTGTATGAATTTGTAAATCCATGGCTGAATTGAATATTTCAGATGTCATGCATGGAGGCCCCATTCATCCATGAATCAGATTATCTGGTATTCATAGAAGTTTCAGTCAAAGCTTTGGCAGATACTGGATTTCCTTTGGCCTCCCCCCATGGCTTCCTGCCCCCCCCACCGGCCTTCTGTTCTACCATGGCCACCCCATGCCCGCTTACCATTTGGACTTCTCCGTGGGCATCCCAGGCCACTTTCCGTGCTCTCCAGAGGCTGAAATAGGTCTTCCTGAGCCCAGAAAAGGTGTTTCCAATCCTGGGGTAAGGTGACCCCAGAACCAGAAGGCCTTATTTGGCCCCCGGAGAGCATGGAAAGAGGCCCAGAATGCCAGCGGAGTGCTTTCACCTATCTCCCATGCACCCCTTACCATTTGGGTCATGCTCCACTGGTGTCCTGGGCCTTTTTCTGTATTCTCCAGAGGCCCTTAAAGGCGTTCTGGTTTTGGGGCCCAAAAGGGGGCCTGGGATAACAGCAGAGAGGTTCCTCCCATCTCCTATGTTCCCGCTTACCATTTGGGATGTGCTCCATTGGTATACCAGGCCTCTTTCTGTGCTCTCTGGAGCCTGAAATAGGCCTTCTGGAGTCTATTTCAGCCCTCAGAAGGCCTATTTCAGCCTCCAGAGAGCATGGAAAGAGACCCAGGGCACCAGCGGAGCAGTCCCGCCCACCTACCATGCACCCCCTTACAATTTGTGGCATGCTTTGCTGGCATCCTGGGCCTCTTTCCGTGCTCTCTGGAGCACAAAAGAGGCCTTCTGGAGCCCAAACCCCAAAGAGGAAAGTGTGTTGGCAGTGGTGGTGGTGGTAGCAACAGTGGCAAGGAGAACAGGCAAGTGGGAGGAGTCAAGGGCGGTGAGAGGTTGCATTTCATGCAGGAATATTTGTTAGAATATTTGTAGATGAATACAAAGCCCTCCATGTTCATGGGGGTGGTATTTTGCCAAAGCCCAATTTTCCCACATTTGATTTGTACTAAATTGAATATGGGAAATGGGCTTCATGCAGACCTCTACTTGCAGCAGCTGTAGTTATTGGAAAGCTCATTGAATCTTAGGCAGACTGTGAAAAACAGTGGGGTAGAAAATTCAGTTCATGTTCAACTAGTTAGAATTGAGTTGAATAATTTGTTCTAGTTCAGACTGAATCAAACTGCTTCCCTGTTTGCAAGGGGATAATCTGATTCAATCTGAACTAATGTTGTTTGTTCAAACTGAGTTGAACTGAAAATTTTGATTGCACCCAAATACCTAAAGCTTTTTTTAAAAAAAATATTTGTACAATGCACAGTTCTTTAGCTTCCTATGAAATATTTGCACAGTTGCACAAATATACACCTTCTTAGGTAAAGAGTTGTGCAACTGTGCAATTCTTTAACTTTAAATGCTTCACAAACTATTCAGGGTTCAATTTAGAATGAGTCTAGCTTGTTCAACCTTGTTCCAGATGGAACTAAACTTAATGAGATTTATTTTTATTTGAACCAAAACAACAAATATTTGAGTTCATGCACTTCTCTATAGTAGAGGCTGCCCTGTTGCGGCACTGTGAATGAACAGTAGTGCTAAGAATTTCTCACTCACTGCAGTGACAAACAAAAAACAGTGACATGCTATTCACCTCTAATTTCAGTCATGACGACTTTGTGGCTGTGGAAGTCAGATATTTTCTCAAACCAATCATGTGCTTGAAAACACTTTTTAGGACCTTTAATGTCCTCTAGAGGTGGCATAGAGTAGGCACATTGAATACAGTAACATGATAATTCCATATCTGAAACATCTCTGAACCATTTTTGACTGGTATTTTTTTTCCTGTCTGTGAACACATACTTTGTCTCACTCACTTGCTCGGGTGGATTCCTTTGAGGACTAATATAGGAAATTTTCTAGGATCCTTTATTGGCTATCACTGCTGTTATGGCATCACATCTGAAGCCACTTATACCAATCACTGTTGCCTATGAATTATTTTAATAATCTCCAGACTGATGACAATGATTTTAATTAAAAGTAAATTATTTATTTATCTATTTTAAACAAAATAATTATTAGTCATCTTAAGGCAAAGTGACCACTTTAGACAAACACTTGAAATATATCCACTAGAAATAATAATGACAAATATTAGAGATATAGACCACAAGAGAATTGTTCAACTGACATTTAGAATTCTGCTAATGCTAGTTAGCATATGGTGAAAGAAAAGCTATTTCAAATGGATCCATTTATGAATAAAACTGTCATTTGTACATATGTTGCTTCTATTTAAATCTGTTTTACCCATGTTTATATACAATCTGGAGTAGGAAGTTTTTGTGACTTCCTAAAAAAAAGTTAAATTTCACTTCATGTACAAAACACTTCAACTTCTTCTGTTTCTACATTATCCTATTTGTGCTTCTGTAATGGATGGAAACAGGAGTCATTATTTTTTGCTCACTGAAAATGCCATTATTCATAAATATCAAGATAAGCTTCTGAATTCAGCTTTGTACAATTTAACACATCAAATCACAAGATAAGATTGGAGTGTATAGACAATTAGGCCTGCCAATTCCAGCTCTGTCTTCCATGAACAAAGGTATACAGAATTATATAACTGAAGTAATACACTCAGTCTTCATGAAAGATAACAAAAAGAATAAACAGCAAAGGCGAATAGCTATGCATTACATTTCTGCCGTGTGGAATGCTTCCTGCCATAGAAGTTAATGGCAAAAAATCTTTTCCTTTCCTTTCCTTCTTTTCTTTTCTTTTCTTTTTTTTTTTTGTTATTTTCTTTTACATTATTGGTGAAGGATGAGAATCTGTAATAATGTCTTGCAGAAATAGGACAATTCAATTTCTGCTCAGTTTCAAACCATTTTCAGGGTTATACAAGGCAGATTTCTGTCTGAATTGAATTCTCCATTTGTTCAGATTTTTTTCTTATCAATTTTGTATAGATAGATGAAATTTGATTGCATGCTTTCCCCCCTCTACTTTGCACCCATTGCTTTCCTATTTTGCACCAAGTGCCAGTGTATGCAGCTAGCTACCCAACTGCAGGAAAACATTATTCTAGACCCATTCCAATTTGTTTTGAGCTGGGAGGGTTGATACTGAGACTGCCTTGACTGCCCTAATGGATGACCTTTATCAGGTGAGAGACAGGGGCAATGAGTCTCTGTTAGTTCTCCTCAATCTTTCAATACTACTAACTACAATACCATGCTGGAATGGCTTCAAGGACTGGGAGCCACTGGTGCCTGTTTTACTACTATTATTGAAATGATGATCATTTAGATCTACAAATGTATATTTTCATTTTTATCTTTATTTTCATTTAAATCATATAACAGGATTTAGATATCAGCATTAAAAATCATATTTGTTTCACTGTTGAATTATTTAATCTAAAAACTGGTTTTTCACATTTGTTTTTGAACTTTCTGCAAAAGATAAACAATTTTTCCATCAAAAAGACCTTTTCATGACCAAAGCCATGGCAAAACATGAATGTTTGATCAAACGGATCATTTTCACAAGCAGAAGGCTGGTTAGTTTTGATCGAAGTTTTGGATACATGAAAAATAAGATTTTTATTTTTGTGCAAATGTCTACAAATGTGAAACATTCAATCAAATTTGTGAATGCAAACTGAATTTTGCACATCCCCAAAGAGTGTTTTTATTATATCTTCTTTGTACAAGGCTATTTCTAGACATGTTAAAAATGCCACCAGAGGCCTTTTCGTACTTAGGCCAGTAGTGAATAATTAGGGAACTTCTGGGGAAGGACATCTGCACTTGGAGGAGGCTGCTACAGCCTCCAAGTACCCCCTGCCTTTTAACTAAAGCCATTGTCATCAGTCCAGAAATTATTGAAATAATTCATAGGTGACAGTGATTGGTATAAGTGGCTTCAGATGATGGCATAAGTTCCCTAATTATTCACTAGGCATGGAGCATGAAATCATATTCTGCATCTTTATCAACCTTATGCAGGAACTTACCAGAAGAATCCAGTGGTGAGCATTTGCACCTCTTCCAGTGCTCCGGGGTGGTCTGAGGTGCCAGGCAGGTGTGCTGGCACCTGGGATGACCATAGATGCGACCACAACTGCCCGTGTGCAGAGCATCAGCATTGCCATGGTGAAGGTGCTGATGTATGAACAGTTGTGGAGGATGCTGCAACCATAATGACAGCACCCTGAAGAGGACCGGTCCCAGGATCAGTCACTGGTGAGTCACTGAGCATGTGGGGCATGGGCTGTAGTTACCAAGCACTTGCAAGTCTGAGCACTAGTTAACATTGCATGATTACACTCCTTTCCCATCCTGCGAATGGGAAGGTATGTGCAAAACTGTCCCCCTTTGCAGGAATTGTTGCAGTAGACTGCTGGTCTATCACTCTCACAATCTAAAGTAAAAATAGTATGCATGGAAAGAAAGAAATGAGAAAAAGAAAAGGGGCTGGTCATAATGAATTCCATGGAATTGCTTATGATGTGATGCCAAAGCAGCCCTTGCATTCAGGGAATGCTGGCATGTGCAAAAATATGGCATTTCCACCATGCAATCTGGTATGTTCTGTCCTTATTTAATGTTGATTTTCTTTCTCTCTCTTTTTAAAATAACTAATTATGGATTAGAGATTTGCACAAATATTAATAACATTTGAAATTCAAATGCATTCAGCTGAATTCAGACATTTGAATTTGGATAGAATGTTGGCACATTAGAAGATTGACATTCAAATTCAAATTGAATGTTTCTATACATTTGGATGAAGCTTCAAATGAAGCTTTGTAGGGGATTCATATGCATTAGTATGGGATTTGTATGGGATTGAACATTCGTATCAGATTTGAATCCTACTACATTCAAAGGGGATCTATTTGAACAAATACAAATTTTCCTGTATTTGATTGAATATGAATCAAATATTTTAAAAATCCCTATTATGGATTTCTTATGTGCCTACATATCTTCAACATATTTTTGTGTACACTGAAATTGGAACAACAACAACCAAAATCCATAATTTGTGCAAAGTTATTTCTATTGTAGCATTGTACACTTAATTAAACAAGAACTTTGCAACCTTGGAAAATGCAAACAAAAAAAATTTTCAGCAGGATTTATTTGGCAACTACATAAACCCCTGTTAACAGCTGGAATAAATGTGGCACTTTCTTGCAAAGTCTACTGTATAAGGTAAACTTTCAGGAATATTTATTCCAATGTTGCATTTAGAAATTAGATGTACGACTACACGAGGATATATGTTAATGACTAGCATTTAGTATTTAACTTGAAAAATGCTGCTGTGCAAATTTGATGCTGAAAATTCCTTACTCAACACCTTCATTAAGACAATGCTCTGCTCTGCTTGGAACTGTCCTCAGGCTGAGTATGCAAAGGGCCTTACAGTATCTACTTGACCCCGAGTACAGAAGAATGTTTACTAAATCTAGGCTGAATGTTCTTAATACTATCACTGTGTCATGCCCTGTTCAGCCTCCTTGGAGGAGGAAAGCCTGCCTGCAATGCCACCACAGACTGAGAAGGAACCACAGCAAAGTATTACAGACATGAGGGGTTTAGGCCAGTTTCAGGTGAGCATGCAGACAGCTCTGATAATGAAACCATCAGCAGTGAGCCTCATGAAAAGCCCTCACCTCACCTCCTGAGCAACAGAAGCAGCTGAAGCGCAGAGAGGAATTATTAGCTCAGCCGAACCGTAGGTGGGGTAATGACTCCCCCACATATTGAGCAGACATGCCTTGCTTCAGTGTGGCAGACAACTTCATGCAATTCTGTGTAATTCTGTGCTTGTGCTTTGACTTTGGACTCCTCGTGACTTGCTGACCCTTTGGACAACTGACCCTTGCTAACTTTCTGGACTCCTTGACCCTGGATTAGAACTGACCTCGAGTACACCTGAGCCCCTCTGGAATTGAGTAAGCTATGCGAGTGTTTGCCTGTTTGCCTTGCCTGCCTGAGACGTGACACACTTCCCCTTGTGCCCTGGAAGAGGTGGCATCATTAACTCATGTATTCTTTTTCTGCTATGTGTCCAATGATTCTCAAAGGTACACCAGTTCTATAGAAGTAACTACAAAGTAACCAGAAACAAAGGGCCTTTATGCAATTGGCTTAAAAGAGAGGCCCTGGGATATTCTAGAATGAAGCATCTGCACCATGCAGAGCTGCTTCAGTTTTGGAAGTGATTCCATGTGTGCTGGACCATCCCCTGGCTGGATAGCAGTGGAGCACTAAACCATGCTCCACAGCTAAACAATCCATCTCTTAGACACAGCCATTATGCTCCAGTACTTTACACACCCTTTACACCTATTCCAGGGCAAAAGGTATATAGGGTTGGATGGTTCAGCTGCAGTTTCAAGCAGTGTTGCCTAGTCACTGTGGCAGTAGCTGGCACACATAGCTATTGCTGTGGTAAGGCAATCACTGCTTGTACAGTAGCGCTTGCACTTACCCAGGACTTAATGGAGTATTAGGTAAGTTTGAGAGAGGTTGAACTTTCAAAATGTGAACACCCAGTCCACCCCAGATCTTCACATTTGTTGGTGCATTATGAAAGTGTGAAAAGGCCCAAATTCTCTGGCTGCTGTCTTGATTGCTTAGACAGCGCCTTCCCCATCAAGATCCCAGCTAGGGCATCTCCAAATCTGATATTGATGGGCAAGGGAAGTAAGTAGTACGTAGACAACACAATACTCTGGCAATTTAAGAGAATATATGTAAGTGCAGAGCTGCTTTAATCTACATAATCTTGCAGTAGTCTTCTACTCTATGCATATACACCTAAATGAGAAAAAAGGCCTTTCACTGTTTTATTAGAGGATCCTTAAAAACTGACTCATAGGGATGGTCTGTTTGTCCTTTATATTCACAATTATCCTCTCAGAAACAATATTACAGCCTCATAAAATTATACCGCAGAACTCTTTGTAATTATAATCCCTTATAAAGTTCTGAAGGTAGATCTCTAAAATTGATTGTTTTGTTTAATTGCTACTAATAAAATAATATTAAACACATTCTTTGATTAAACTTTTATACGCAAAAATACTGTAAGAATATGAGGAAATTATATGGTACAATGATTACATGCCCATAAGGACTTATTTAATTTTATAAGGCTTGTTAAATGCTAGGTATTCTTTTCCTGTGTGCATAATAGGATGTTCTAAGCTGCACAGAAACAAGTGGCTTCTGTAGGAATTTGCCTTGGATAAGATCACAACTCAGCCTTTTACTTAGTGAATAATTAGACTGGTGTTTCAAAAAGAAAATACAAATAAAAAAGTTTTTAAACATTGTGACAAGTATAAAAATTTTAAAAAGCAGATGAGCATTTAAGAGTCAATATAGTAGAGGAATGTGATGTCTGCATAATTTTGACCAGAATGTTAAGGATCTCCACTGACTGAATTTCAGTGTGCATTGCTTTCTTGTAATGTTATGTTTGCATTTGGGTTATCCCAGTCCATTCTCCTCCTCCTCCTCCTCCTCCTCCTTCTTGTTCTTGTTTTTGTTCTTCTTCTGTTCTCTTCTGTTTTGAATGATTGCAGACAAATGTGAATAACTATCCATTTTGCATGAAAGCATGCACAGTATAGGGGAAATGCGTATATATTAGAAATGTGCACAAATATTCATAACATTTGTTATTTGTTTGAATTCGGCTGAATTCACATTTATGTACAAATTGAATGTTATGACATTGATATATTGGCATTTGTATGAATACAAATGTTTTGGAACATTCGTATGAAGCTTTGAACATTTGTGAAGAGGGGAGGTGAGGAAGCAGCTGCGCCAGTCACGTCTGCAATGGATCCAGAGTGAATTCAACATGGTTTGAGAGTGGATTCAGGGCCAATTTGATGCTTTTAGAGCAGATATGCTATGGAATACGTATTGGATATATATCAGATACATATCGGATACATATGCATTCATATCGGATATTCATTTGAATTTGTATGAAAATTTTTTATTGAATAGAATCCTACCACATTCAGAATTGCATCTATTCAAATGAATAGGAATTTTCTTACATTTGACTTGATAAAAATCAAATTCAAAAACCGCATTTGTGCCCAACCCTAGTCTGTATACTCAGATTGGTTGCAAGTTTGCGCCCAGCCACACCTAGTTTTAATCCACATTTAATCCAGTGACATAATCTATCAGCAAAATGGCTGCCTATTTTCCTTCTGCATTATCTAAACCAATGGGGATACCAAGTCTGGGTAGAAAATGTAAAAGGAAAACTATCATTTTGTCCATATGCTCTGTCACTCTGAAGATGAATTGAATGTTGAGTAGAACTTAAATGCAGTGGGGTCCTTTCTCAAAACATGTTCATCTTTAAGGGTACACAAACTACTTGACTTGAAGGAGACGCAGAACAGGAATGAAAAATACTTTTCTTAAATATATATCACTATCTATTGCTTTTGATGAAATCATTTTTTCTATTCTTAATAGAAATAAATTATAATTGTCTATACAAAGGAACTAAGAAATAATTGAGAATAATTCTACAAAGTACTCTGCTATTATAATTAAAGCAGATATATATGGGAAATCTATAGATGCTTTTGCATGGTGCAAGTTATTCCATTCTACACTGGGCTGAATTAAGAAGTCCAGCCCATGATGGAGCAGACAGGCAGTGACCCATTTCAAGGGCCATCCACATTGTTCCCAGCCTCTGTAGTTGATGACTGGAAATATATTGGGTGGCTGGTTACAATCAGCACAGTTTTGGTGATACTTCTGTTCCTGACAGAATGGCATGGGGCTTCTTAATCAGTAATACATAGTTGATACAAAACTTAATTGTTAACAGCTTGGTTTTGCTTGGTTTTTTTCATATCAATGACATTGTTTCCAGAAGTTGTATTTTGCATAATGTTCAAAGAATGAGCACCTGGATCAATTGCTTTTCTTAAATGTAGGAACATTAATGATCACACCCTGGTTTGGGATGTGTATGATTATTCTGCCATTTTCCTTTGCATCAGAGCAGTTGGGAAAGAAATTCAAATTTGTCTGTATATTAGCACACTTCAAATGTGCTAGGCTTGGAATTTGCTTTTAATTCTCTTTGAATTCCAGCCACCACCTTTTGTGGCTCCAATCCAATCTGAATCTGATCAAATCTAATCTGAATCAAATCCAAATCCACTCTGAAGGTGACTGAGCAACCCCTTTGAACGTAACAAACTTTGAATGAAGGCACAAAGGCTTTCGCTTCACATGTGAAGACCAGTCTTCGAATAAAGCCAATATTCAGTTTGAATATGAAGTTTCAAACATTTGTAATTCGTGAAGGTTATGAACATTTTCCACTCATCCCTAACCCTAGTCTTGTTTTCCATTATAGTAAGCTATTGAATAGAATGACCAAGTTAGAACTTGCTCACTAGGTTGGACTCTATTGCAGTGAAAGTTTATCCTTCCCTGCAAAACCAGGCTCATTACCATTCCAAATAATACTAGTAATCAATCAGCTAGAAAATTTAGAAGTTGGGACAGGACAGATAGATTCAAGCGCACTTCCTGAATTATTGTTTAAAAAGATGTTTTCTCTTAACTGCCAGTGAATTTAAGTGCCATTCATTTCAGTGATGCTTTCCAGATTCCCAGATTCTATTAACCATAAGATGGTGTCTATTATGTTGACTCTGATTTTTTTTTTGCCAATGTCCCATCTGCTTTTAATTTGCACCTGCCAGTAGTGATTTGCTTAGTAAAGGATCTAAGCCAAATTCAGCGAGCAAGGAAACCCTAGAATCTGAAGGTGGAAAGAAAAAAACAGTAGAGCTGGGAAAAGGTGTCCTCAGATCAATAAATTAATTGTTTTTACATCAAAACTGGTTTGGAAGAAGTGTGAGCATTATAGAGTCTGTTAGGCCACTGATGGGTTGGACAACATGAAGAACATTCTCATGATGTCAACTCTTTTAAAGTGCAAATTCTGTGCACGTTTTGTCCATGCTAGTATATACACAACTATTATCTCTGTCTTTTACATGGCAAACCATTTTACTTTTCTGTCCCAGATGTGGAACTAAGAATGATTGCTTTAAGGGTATATGATGGTTAGTAATGGAAATATTGTCCAAAAATCTATCTGATTCAACAAGTTAGTTGTTCTGAATTTCTGAAATTTGGAAGACAGGAGTAAAAATATCTTTCTCTTTTTTAAAAAAGTTTGTTATTCAAAAAAACTCACGCCACCCTGTTCCAGAAATTGAATTCATTTCAAGGATGTATCAAGAACCTTTGAGAAGAGTAGGTCTTTCTATTATGTCCAGTTCACTTTATTATGTACAGCATATCATACAGTAAGATACCTAGCATGGGTTACACTTCTAGGGTGTTTTTCCACTGTCACTAGAAGTACCCATTAAGTACCCATTAATGGGTACAAAAATGCCATTACTTCTAGTGACAGTGGAAAAACACCCCTAGTCTTCCTCTGGATTTCCATCTGTGGGGATTCTTTTTTTTTTTCTTCATTTATGTGGTTTGTATTTTTTTTTTACATATTTAATTACCAAGTAAAAAAAATCCATCAAAATAAGCAAATAATAACAAATAACAACAAGCATCAAACTTGTGGGAGTACAGTTAAAATACAAACAGTTTAACAATCAATAACAGGGTAAGTGGTAGCTAAACTGAGGTGAAGTAGAGCATTCAGTGAAGCTGGATTTATGATTCAAAGCATTTAAGAACATGGTAGAAGAAAGGCTGACAGATCATAATATAATCATTTTCAATTTTGAATGTTTGACCTTGCATTTTAGCATATAATCCTGCAATATAGTCCATTTTAGCAAGGTTCCATAGCCTAGCATACAAGTTGTTCATTGTGATTGTGGTCTGGTCTTTTCAACCATATGCTATAGTCGGGTGAGCTGCAGTCAAAAGAAACTTACTTTATTAATAAACTTACTTTATTAAAGTTTAGCAGTTGACAAGGTAGGGCCTGACCATAATTGCAAAAGACACAATTGTGTGATAGGAAGAATATCAAGATTCAGTATCTCATTTAATTCATCACAAACTAACTGCCCAAACTTTTGAATAATCTCACAGGCCCACCACATGTGTATGTAATAGCCCTTGGCTTTATTGTAATGTCGGCAATTAGATGGTATAATGTGACTAATGTGTGGGAGTTAACCAGGTGTTCTGTACCATTTGTGCAGGAGTTTTAGATTAGTTTCCCAAATTTGGGGAGCTGCCTGTAAAGGCCGCCTCTCCACCCTTACCTATTTCATATATATATTTATCTTTATTTGGTAGTGTGGTAGCGTTTTGTTTACTTG
Organism: Aspidoscelis tigris stejnegeri; assembly: GCA_023333525.1. NCBI lineage: Eukaryota > Metazoa > Chordata > Lepidosauria > Squamata > Teiidae > Aspidoscelis > Aspidoscelis tigris. Next base: position 63,592,376 of record JALMGA010000004.1, read on the forward strand.
TGAATCAAACTCTGTTATTTCCTTCCAAGAGGTGCACCTTCCATTTCCTTTTCCCTACTCTTTGGCTTGATAATAATGTTGCCTCCCTTCTTGGTGCTGCAGCAGACAGCACCCTGCCCCCACTCTGCCAAGCTCCAGCAGTGGGTTAGATACAGTTACTGTTTAGAACTCTGGCCCTATTTGGCTCCCTTTATAAACAGAACTCGACGAAGCTTCTTTGAAACAACAAGAACATGTGTTTATTGAATACAGATGAAGTTTAAAGTCAGCTTCTTCTCACAGTTAGTTACACGTGGTTACTTTTGCTGTCAAGCAGTTCAGTCTTTCACTTTTACACTAAGTCAAAAGACTCTACAAGTTCAAGAATAAAACTTCAATCAGTTCAGAATTTGTTAGTTTTCCTTTTAAATAACTTCACAAGCTTAGCATTCATATACTAAAAGACTCAGGACCCTAACTTTAGCCTCCTCAGCTAAGAGCCCGTTTCTCCCCTTCGTTATCCTCCCTCCAGGATTAACGACCCAAGGCAGAGAACCGAAATTGTTCCCTCAGGCCCCCTTAAATATGGGCCTGGCTGGCTAGCTTCGCTCTTATTGGCTGAGCTCCGCCTGGATGCAAATTCAACCCCTCCCCTTGGAGTGCTCAACTAGCCCCTCCCTTAGGCTACTTACCCTTGTGAAAATACACTTTGGCGACACTTTTAAGCGTCTGGACTTACCGTGTTCGCCACACTTTGCATTTTAAACTTAAAAACGTACTTTTGGGATTGAGGGGTCCTAGCGGGCATCACACTGCCAAGCATAGTTTGTGGGAGATTATATTCTGCCATTTTAAGTCCGACAATGGGGCTGATAGGTCAGAGGCCGCGTCTGCATGGCAAGGATAATGCGAGGCGAAAGCTATTTTGCCTCACAATCATCCACATGCAAAGCTCTAATACGGGCTAACAACGGAATAAAACACTCTAATTCAAAATTTTAAAAACCCCTTTATAACAGCACTCACACCGAATTACGGTGGAAGAGTGGGTTATAAAGGGAGCATAGGGACACTCGTGGTTACCCTCACAGCATTAGCAGGTGGGGCTTTGCTATCCCCGCCACTAATGCTGCGATAGCAACTGTCCCTCCTTTCGCTAAAATCCTGTCCTTTGCCTTGCATGCTTCCTGGCTACAAGGCAGACTTGTAGCCAGCAAGTATGCAGAGCAGATGGGAGGAGTTTGGTGTGGTGAAAGCTCCGTGTCTGCCTCCTTTTGCAACCTCAAGTCTGCTGGGCAACTGTCAGGGGAAAAGGAGGCAGACGGTGAGCTTTCACTAGGGGATGCAGGAGGAAGGGGGGAGGCGAGGTGGAAGGAATTGGTAAGGAGGGATTTCCCCCTACCCGTGCGTGCATGTGCGTGTGTGCGTGTGTGTGTGCATGCATAGAGGAGGGAGAGGTGAGGAGGAAGGAAGGAGTAGGTCAGGAGGGATTCCCCTGCCCGTGCATGCATGCATGTGTGTGAAGTGTGTGAAGGAGGGCTCAGTGTTGGGAGGGGGGAGGAGGTCGACATTCCTTAGGAGGGATTCCCCTCTGTCTGTGCATGCATGTGTGTGTTTGCACACTCAGGCAAGGGGAGAAGGAGTAGAGAAAACCACAGTATCCCAATGAAGGGATTTCATGGGGACAGGCACCCGCGTTGTCCTCCATTAGCAGGCGGACAGCTTAATGCGAATTAAGATTCACATTAAGCTGTCTTGCTTCCACCCCACTTTTTTTTTTTTACTCCATGCGGATGCAGCCATAGTCCCTAGAGAATTTTAAGAAATTAAATGAATTGGGATCAGAGTCTAAGAGTATGTTGTAAATCTCTTTAACTATGCCTACTAGAGAAGTTCTTGGATGATTAATAATAAGTTCAAATTGGGTGGGGTCTCTATAGGCTAGTTTAGAGATTAAGAGACCATCAAGCAAATGAATAAAACTTTGAGCTATCAGCCAGTTACCTGGAGGTGCAGCAACTTGACTAATAATATCACTGTTATTAATTCTCCCATTTGGGGTAAAGTGGTCTTTTAATTAATCAAATCCCACATTTTGCAGTTTGATACAGAGAGATTTGGCAAAGGGATGAAATAAAAAGTTAAGGTCTACTATTGAAATATTGGGGGCTGGGAAAGGTGTCATTGCTTATTTTCCCATTTGGTCAGGTAAGTAACATTTTTTTTTTGTCCAGGGTGATGGAAGATTTGAGAAGCATATCTACTGGGGTGTGTGGGTTCTTCATGACAATGCAATACCAATTTCAGAGTAACATAGATATGTCTTATATTTGTGTGGCTTATACAAGCACACCAGAAAGTTGCTGAAACTGTTATCAGTCTACCTGCGCAAGAAATGTACCAAAAAAAAAAGAAAAAGAAAAGAAAAAGAAAAAGAAAGAAAGAAAAGAAAGAAAGAAAGCACAATACTGTTGTAATGGATTTGTTATTGCCTGAATAGCAGCTTACAGTGATCAGCAACATACAAATGCTCCCAACAATGCATGGACAATTGGTGTGCATAGATCAGCACATAGGCAAGATTTTGCTTTGATGCTGTATATGGCACCAATGGTACCAGCATGGGAACACAGCCTAAGGTTAATGGAGAGAAGGTACAACTTGAGATTGTACACATAGCAAAGTACTGCTTATACTGTTGTGCGATGGTCCTTTTGACACAGAGTGTACAAAAAATTTAGTTGGTTTCTTGAAATCCCATAAGTCTTCTAAATTCCAAGGGATTTCTCATTCCCTGAAAACTGGACATATTTTGTACTAAAATGTTTGCCTGGCCATAAACAAGAGACCTAATTATGCCATTTTACAGAGTCACCTTAAAACAACCTGACTACCTGTAAAGGCAATAAACTTCTAAAATGACTTCAGAACAAAGTGTTCATAAAAAAAAGGAGAGGTGTTCTGAATAATAATAATAAAAAGATAAAACTGACATTTTCTCACCTAGCTTGGAAGCAGTATATTCAGCAATGTGCTTGCTTTACTGATGAGAATGCAGAGACAAGCATTAATGAGAATAAAAGTAGCCTGGTAGAGGCTTTAAGTGCTACAATTTCTTGACGGTATAATTGACAAGAAGCCAGAATTTCAGAGAGATGGCAAATGTGCTCAAAAATATTCATTGTAATAGCCAATCACAAGATCTTTGTAGGAAAAGAAGACTGTCATTATTTTATAATAAAAAGTAGTATCTCAAGAGGTCAGCTCATCTGTCCTTTGTACTAAATTATAAGTGAGACCAAGAAACAGAAGCTGTAATGTGATTCTTAGATTGTTTTCTTCCCTTACTTCCTGTACACTTACTCTGTGTGAATGTGTCATTGTTAGGGGATAATATTAACACAGCGTCTATGCAAGTCCAAAACTATTTTTACTGAATATAGTTTTCCTCAAATTGTCATCCAATCAGTGAAGATATGATATGATGCCGTTTGTATGATATGATGTCTGCATTTTTAGCACTTTCAGTCCTTAGGAGATAATTTGCTACAATTTCCACCAACTCTCAAAAAGAAAAGGTGTGGGACTGTAGATGCATCAGCGTGATACAGCTTGTGGTGTATCTTGGATGTGTGATGCAGCATGGTGGTGTTGGAGGATTCAGTTTCTACACTAAGGTCTCCTGTGAAGTGGTTTGAGACTTTAAAAGAACATAATACATGTTCATTAGATCAGAGCCATGACCCAGTCTAGATCAGAAGCTTAACTTCATCTAACAGAGTGGGAGGTGGATGGGGTGATAGACTTGGGGTAAGATGCTGGAATATAAATGATACATTTATTATTTTTTATGCCTTGAAACCATTCTAGATGTGTGAACTGGACAGATAAAAAAGCAAAAAAAAAAAAAAAAAACGACCACAAAAGTTTCTATGAATTAAGCATTCTGAAAAACTCACAAAGTCACTGTAATAATAGAAATATACCCCTGTGTATTTCTATTTTTAAAATATATTAAAATGTTGACCTGTAGCATACAACCTATACATCAGGTAGCTAGAGCTATTCATAAATTCTTATTTCAATTCAGGACCTTTCTTGCCCTTATGTTCCACTGGCATTAGATCAGCTAAAGCAGTCAACTAGAAGCAGCCCATATGTTTTGAAACTGGCCCATCTACATTGGGACAGCTGTCCTAGGACAACTCATGCAAGCTTAAAGTCTGGCCTCTGCAAACTCTGATGGCCAGAAATGAAACATCCTGGCCATGGGCTCTAAGGACCTATTTTGGTGGTCCCTAAATCCCATGGATAAAATAGGTCTCTCCCCCCCAACCTAGTAAACATGGGAGACTACTGGTATCCCAGACTAGACAGCCATTTGGGGCCACCTAGTCCAGTCTATGCTCCATCCAATATGAACAGAGTGTACTAAGGGGAGGGTTTGCCTCCCTTATAGCACACCAGAATGTAGAAAGAAGGACTTTGGACTCATCAGTGGTAAATATAAGAAAGCCCTCAGACTACTGAAAAGCCATCCATCAACTACTCTGTTGTAACCAAATGTGGAGTAGAATTTTGGATAATTTGGATTAATCTGAAGCCCCCAAATATGCAAAATTTAAACTCCCAAGGAATTTGGAGCCAGGCCATTTACATAGGCTTTTACGTAACAGAAAATATCATAAACAGAGACAAAACTCATTTCAAAGTCAAAAAGCTGGTATTTCTTGTTAAATCGTTAGAAAATAATTTATTAGAATACAGAAGAAAAGTTAAATTGAAATATAAAGCTGTATCAGAGACATATTTCATTTGAACATTCAAAAGAACAAGGATAAACATGCACAATCACAAATATGGCTAAATAAATGAGCATTTCATATTAAGATATTTTTATGCATTAAACTGAGCCCATCCCACTTTTGTTGAGACTACCAGCATTTAGCTGTGCCTATTTCATGGATGAAAAATATGAAAATGAGAGTAAAGTTCCATAATTTCAAACCTTAATAATATAAAAGCCATCAAGAGAATAGAAAATTCCTAATACTAGGAACAATTCCCTAGACCTAGCCGAAAAATTAAGAAATATAAGGAAAAATATAAAGAAAAAGAGGGAGGAATGGAATGAAAGCAATCTTCTAGTGATCTAGTGCAATGTAAACTGGGTCACAGAGGTACGTAAACATAGGACGTACCTCCATGTTCTGATTTAATATGAACTACAGAGCCAGCATAGTGACTGTTCTGAAACAGCCATCTAAATATAGACAGTGTTATTCTGTGACAAGTGGAACCATCTAGTTGGTGGTCTGCTCCAGTAGAAACAGGCCAAGTGGGGAGGTCCACCTAAAGGATAGTGAGGAAAAATCCTAAGAAGATAAGCTTCTGGAAGGAAGGAAAAAAGGACATTGAAATGTTGGAGTTAAATAGATAAACAGAACTGAAACAGTTTTTGAATATGAAAGTAGCAAATATCTTTGAAACATTTTCTCTCACTCTTTCAGTTTTGTGACCCTTCTGCTAAAACAAGGCACCATACACCAGTCATATTGTTTGAGAGATACCAAGTCAATTACATGTATATTGTAATAAAATAATGCATTGTCTTTTACAAACTTCTGTTTCTTCAGGTTAATAGTGACATTTCTGTGAAACCAAAACAATGAGTACTCTAATTCTGAATTAATTTTTTTTAACCTTCAGGGAAATTCTGTCTCTCAATTCGTTTCTTAAAGCTTTTCCCTCCCTTCTCTGACTGTCTGATCAGTACTTTGCACCTTTAAAAGTCCCTAAGCACAAGAAATGAAGTGTTACGGATAACAGCTCTGTAATTTCAATATGAGATACATTTCTCATTTTAAGAGGTTTATTACAAAGGTCACTGCTGAATGAATAACATGTGGAAATAAGATATTTAATAGAAGTGCACAGAACTGCAACAGCTCTCTAAAATTGAAGACCAAAAGAGGCATCTTGGATCATTTGAAGGACAGGCATACAAGTAGCTGTTTTAATGTAACACTCCTTGTAGTAATGACTTGATTGATGTTTCCCCTTGTTATTGAACTTCAGAGACTCACTGGTGGTAGCTTTACTACCTTAAAGGGAAAAAAAAAAGGTTCCTAATCTCAAGAAAAATACTGTCACAACTTTCTGGTACAAACATGAGATAGATTAATGGATTAATGCTGTCAGAGCTATAAGAGCTTATACAACAGGTACTCAGATTAGGAATGTTTCCATTTCTTGCTGACAGTTCATCAAGGATAAGCAGAGAAAATCTTCCTGTAATCAACCAACCAATGTGTTTTCATTTAACTAGCAATAATAACAAAACCATTTCTGTGCTCTCATTTATTCTCCTGCTATTTTCTGCTTCATTGTTTGGAATGACTGCTTGCAGTGTTGGCAGCTAAAGAACTCAAGATTATCAACAGAAACTTAGGCCACGCCTACTGAGTTCTGACTAGGTGACAGTTTCTAGCAAAGAGGTTAAACATTTGTCCTTATCTTAAGATCAAAATATGGTTATATTTGCCCTCTGCCACACCCGTGAAGACCACATCTCCACTCACTCATGGTAAGATGGTTGGAGAAAGCATCTTTAGCCTAGTCTGGCTAGTACTAGGCTGTCCAGAACCATTGTTGCTTGTAACTATGCATGGAGGCTGATTTTTTCCCCAGCCTTTCTGGGAATTGACCATATTTTGCAAGCAGAATCCTTAATTTGGCTTCCAGTATGTTCACAACTGCACTGACATGTTGTGGGCAAAATTAAAGTACTAGGCATCATTGGGGAGGAAAACTCCTGCCCATGGGCTACTGGATAAAATGTCATTCTCCTACTCCTGGATTTTTCATTTCATTCAAACATCCCTTGGTTCTACTGGAATTTAAATTTTCCTTTCAAATTGTCAAAGTATTCAGTTTGAATTTGAATGGTCCAACCACAGTTGGCCAAATCTCTAGTCACAATCAATACTCTAAAAGATGCCTCCTTGGCTTCATTTTCAAGTTCAGTGGTGCTATTTTGAGTGAAAATCTGAGGCACTTCCATTAAGGGCAGAAGATCATATGCTTGCACCATTAATAGTTCAGCACACTTGCCATGAGATGCCTGTTGACACCTCAGGTGGAGATGCAACAGAAGATCCATTGTTGAACGTCTTGCTCAGCAAGTGAAGTCATGGGCATTAACGTCTTCATGAAGCCACTGGGAGATTTAATCCATTGGTGTGAGGTAAAGTATCATCATTATGTTGACGAGATTCGTTTGTACATTTCTCCCATGAATGTTGATGATGTGCAGACCCAGTGTCTGGATTTGGTGAGAGTTTGAATGATAAGAAACAAACTCAGGTTCAATCCCTCCAAAACCTAGATCCTTTGACTGACTGTTCCACCTGATCAACAGAAAGTTCCTGAAATACATTTAGGATGGGAAATGCCAGGGTTTTTTTAAATTATTATTTTCCCCCTCCTTTAACAAGTAGAATCACTGATGAAGAGATCAACAGGCATTGACAACAGTGGCTAAAGCCCATATTATCTTATGCCTTTTGGAGACTACTCATGAGCTTCAGTGTGTCCAATATGGAGTGGCTGATTTGCTATCTAATAATCAGAAATAGGACAAAGCGGCCTTTCTGCCTTGGTTACAGTTTGTTTCCAGTCCTGTTCAAATTGTTGGTTTTTACCTATAAAGCCTTACTGTCTATGCCCAAGCTTTCTTTATCAACTAGTAATTCCCATCCTGTGAACTTTGTTCATTTTTTAGATACAGAAATCCCTGATCCATGTGAAGTATTAGGAACCAGGGCCATTTTACTTCTAAATTATCTAAATTTAATTCATGTGACCCATTATGTTTAGCCCACTTAGTTGGGAGAGATCATCAGGAGTTTTGGAGTGAGGTGTCATCAATACGCAAATGATACCCAGCTCTATCTCTCTGTGCCATCTGAATTAGGAGAGGTGGTAGAAGTGTTTGACAGGTGCCTGGAGGCGGTAATGGGCTGGATGAGGGCCAATAAATTGAAACTGAATCCAGACAAGACAGAGGTGCTGTGTGTTACAGGCTCTCGGGTCCAAGTAGTTGGGAGATACCCTGTCCTTGATGGGGTTACAATATCTGGGAAGGGACAGGTGCGAAATGTGGGGGTACTCCTGGACTCTGCGCTAACCCTTGAAGCTCAGGTGGAGGCTGTGGCCAGGAGTGCCTACTCCCAACTACGGTTGGTGCGTCAACTGAAACCTTTTTTGGACAGAGATGACCTGGCCACAGTTATCCACGTTCTGGTAACCTCCAGGTTGGACTATTGTAACACGCTCTACATGGGGCTTCCCTTGAAGATAGTTTGGAAGTTGCAGTTAGTGCAAAATGCAGCTGCCCGAGTGCTGACTGGAACAGCTAACTGGATGCCAATTCACTACCGAGCCCAATTCAAGGTGCTAACTTTAACTTATAAGGCCCTAATGACTTGGACCCCAGATATCTAAAGGAGCAACTTCTCCCATATCGACCTGCCCATGTCTAAGATCTGCAGGAGAGGCCCTCCTGGTTATCCCACCGCCTTCAGCAGTTAGGCGGGGGGGGGGACACCCAGGAGAGGGCCTTCTCAATAGTGGCCCCCAGGTTGTGGAATGGTCTCTCCTTGGAGGTGCGTCAGGCCCCTTCTCTGTTTACATTCAGGAAGGCGGTAAAGACGCACCTCTTCACTGAGGCATTTGGCTAAATGCTCTTTATTCTCCCCTCCTTCCAAACACCACTGTTTTTAAAACTGTTTTTGTACCGTTTTTATTCTTATTCTTATTATTTTGGATTTTAAATCTTACACTGGTTTTAGTATAGTGTGATATAGTTTTAATAGACTTGTTCTTAAATGTTGTAAGCCGCCCAGAGACCCTTGGGTATGGGGCGGGATATAAATATAAATATAAATAAATAAATAAACCATATGAGAAGATGAAGAGCACTTGTAGATTACTTTGTAGAGTAAAAAACAATATTTAAAATATAGATTTGTCAATATATATTTGTTACAAAGCTGTGTATCTAACCATGCAATGAGCCGCTTGTTCAGAAGACATATTAGGGCATTCATTGTATTATCAAGCTGATGATTATCCACAAATATTTGCTATGCACTCAGATCTACCACCATATGAAACAACTTTCAATAAAACATTCATTGTGATGCACTGAGGCCTTCAGTGGCATATAAAGTAGATCCCAAACTGCACATTACATGCAGCTTTCCATTACACACTGCACAAAAAATGTCCTTGACATTCAAGACTTTGCCATACATATTTTAGCATGCGTCACTCCAGGGTGTATTTGAAAATACCCTCCACTTGCCTTTAATAATAATGACTTGTCATATGGAATCCAGATCTCGGCTAATCTAACATAATACAGACTTGATGGTTTTTATTAACTGTCAAATCAAGCCCAATTGCCGTCAGAAACATTTTCCCCTTCTGTCATGCATTTGTTTCTAGCATGCTTCTTCCCTGACCACTAACAGAAAAGGTTAATAAACTACAGTATCAGATGTCATTAATATTCAATATGCATAGCATGTGAATAATTTTGCAGACTTTTGATTCTGAAGTCATGAGGCCATTAATGTGACTATTCTACAGCCTTGTAAAAGGGCACCACACTGGATACTTCCCTCTAATTTGAAAACTAAAAGCTCTGTGAAGAATCCTTACTGTATTAGTCTATTCTCACCTTGATTGAAATTCAGATAATGCTTTTGAATTTCACAGAGCTCATTTTTTCTTCACTTTCTTTTTCTTCCTTCTCCCATTCACATTATTTAGGAGTGATTATTAATCCAATTTTCTTTTATACACATCTTTATAGATTGTCAAATGAATGCAAAATGGAGAGAAGACAATAAAGACAGCAGCTGGCATTTGGGGGGCATTTGGACATTAATACCAGAAGGTTAGAGATCATTCCCCCCCCCCGCTTTTCTTTTAATTCAACACAATTGTGTAGTTGAACCTTAAAGAATCCAGTGGCATGCACCTGTGGTGCAAAAAACCTCAAACCCTAATCAGCTTCTCTAGTCAAAGAGTGCCATGCTGACGGAATTACAGTCCAAAACATAGAGAGAGCAGGGATTTGTATGGCTGTTTTAAGTATTTAGAAACAGTGTTTTGTGTAACCCTAGTCCTGATCCGCTGCTGTGACCCAATGGAAATCTCCAGAAAGAAAGCCATGAAATTAAATAGATTCTACTACTGGAAAAGGATCATACGTGGGCAGAAAACCCTGGGGCCAGAGTTGCTACCCACTGCGTTATGTCATTGGACTGGAAATGGACCCAGTTTTCGTTTAGCAGTTAACTGGGCCATATAGAATTACTCTTAGTAATTTGCTTCCCCTGCTGCTGTCAACTCCACGGTGGAAGAAGAGGCAAATGAGTGTGCCACCTTCCTTCAGAGTCATCTCATGCCCTGCACTTGCAGGACAGACTTTGACCTGGGGGGGGGGGGGGATATAAGATGGAACACTTGCCAGCCAGTCCACAGGATTAATTCATATGAATTCGTAATTTGTAATAACTGAGGCTGTGCCAAACAGCCACCAAATATTCTGCTAGCAAGGTGCAACACAGGATATTGATTCCCTGCCTGTATCCTTTGCTACTGCTAGCCAGAGAATGCTGTATCCTGTCACAAATACCTTGCTCATATCTGGGTCTTTGGTCTGCACCAAATACCTGGAAGTGCATGTCAGTACTGCCACACATGTGAACTTGTCTGTTTCAGTCTCCCTCGTGTGTGGTGGATTGATTCATGATAGCAGTTCCATCCATAAGGCAAGTAGAAGAGTGTTATGCCTGTAAAACTTGTGACCAGTGCTGGGCTTTTGAGCAATAGTGTGTTAGGGGGATATTGTGGGGTTATGTTTGGATTGCCTCACATAGATGAAGCAACCCCACCATACCGGTGCTATAATACCACTGTATACCCCTCCCCCATCTGTATGGAATTCTGAGTTTGTGCACAGCTGTAATTGTTCAGCTGCCTTTGAACTAGTCAAACTATGTTCATATACAGTTCAAGCATTCCAAATTTCCAAGTATGAAAGAAATTTAAATGTTCCAAATGACTTGATCTGGAAAAAAAAAGGACATAAGAAGTTTCACCTTTTAAATGTGCCACAGAAAACACAAAGGATTGTGAAAGAAAGGAGAGTGAACCAAAAATAACCCAACACTGAGGAACGAGTCAGGCATTGTTAAGATGATTTCCGTTTCTTTCAGTATTAACTGGATAGTGAAACCAGTGAGATGGTAAGAAATGGTGAGTTTCCATTTGGACTTCTACTTTTGATTTCTCCAAAATACGTTTTGATCATTAGTGGATCTAGGCATGAGCACTATTCACACAGAGGCTTGGTATTTTCCAGGGGGTGCACATCAAAATCCCCCACCCCCAACTGGACCCAGAGAGAGGCCAAAACATAGGCCAAGAAAATCTACTCTCAGAGAGGTTGGAGAAGGTGAGGTTATAGGCCTGTGCACTTAACTCAGTGGAGTGGTATAACAATACCATCCCACTGAGGTTAAGAACAGGCTCAGAGGGAGGCATCCACACTTCAGGTCCTATCCCTTACTTGACCAGCATGGCAACATTTGACACGAATGTAATTTTTGACATTAATGGCTGTGTCCCCAAGCAATGAAAAGCTCGTTAAAAAGCTTCTTTTGCCTCTGAGCGCCCCATGCATGGCTTTTCTCCAAGCATCCAGTGGCACAAAAGGAGGAAAATGCGAGGAAAAATAAGTGCCCTTTCAACAAGACTACCAGAGCACTTTCTGCATGGAGACACTCAGCGGCAAAAGGGTTGGTGATTGGCGGCCAAGATCTCTGAAAAAAGCACCCTGGTTCTGCTGCTGCCACCACCTGCACACAGTCTTAAACATTCACACATCTCCCAGAACAGCAGCACCTTCCCTTCCTCTCCCTTTCTAAAGGTCAGAACTTTTAAAGAGCCAGAATTGTGGAGAATAGAGGGACAGTAGAGGAAAATTAGAGAGGCAAATAAGTTGCTTGGGGATGCAGCCTCAATTCAATTCAAATCAAATGTTCAAGTGTTTGAATTCATGCGAATAGAGAACAAACAAATGTATTCAAATTTGAACCAATTCAAATACATTCATATCTATCCATACAAATATTTAATTTGTATTTGATTATCTGTATGCATCTGCACACATCCGTACACATTCCATTTTTATCCCGTATGCATCCTGTTTTCATCCCATACATATCCGTACAAATGCCTACAGATACGAATAAGATGCGTACGGATACATAAGTAATGCGTACATATCCATACACATATGAATTTCCAAATAATTTCTATAAAAGATTTGAAACATTCAAATTCATTTGAATGTTAAAAAATGAATGTATAGACATTCAATCTGAATTTGAACGTCCAAATTTGAAAGAATTCGATCAAATTTTGAATGTTTCAGATATCCTTGCACATTGCTAGCAGCAAGAACTGTAGCATTTGTCTCCACCCACTCTCATCTCTCTGTTGAATCCCATGGTTCTGATCCTATTAAGTGCTACTTCATCTGCCTTTATGGATGCAGCCACAATCTGGAGAAATCAGAAGATACCTCTGTTAATTCAAGGATAAAGAGAAAGAAGAGATTAACAACCTGGAGGAAGAGTTTCTTGACTTTCTTTCTTCTTTCATTCTTGTCCCACCCCCTTTTCTTTTGCAAGATTTTAAAGTTAGAGATTTCAAATATATGGGCTATTGCTGTTTCAGTCAACAGTGACATCCTTATTTTTTAAAGAGTAATTCTGGGGGGAAATCCTAATATATATAGTATAATTTGCGCACACTGTCAAACTCTTCATGAGTGCTGACAGGTTTAGAAGGAGGGGAGAGAAGGTTATCAACAATTTTCAAAAGAGAGGAAAAGCAGAGGGGACACCAGTCACTTCATTAAACAGCTGCAACAACCATAGCATCTTCCGAACTGTGGCTGTATCACTATTATGCAGTAAAGGCACCTTAATAAGGGCCCTCAGGGCAGTCTCTATTGGGAGTAATGAAAACCAGCAGTTATCTCTTCACATCCTTTCAGCCACTTTCCTTGCCATTTGATATGGGTTCCCCCCCTAAATGATTCCTGTGCTGTTTCTTGATAAAGAATCCAAAAGAAACCAAAGCCGAGATGTTTACTTAGTATAATTGTGGGCTTCGACACCTCAGAATGAAATGTATGAACTTTTAATAGATATTCTTCCTATAAACCTTTTCAGTAGGACAGTGAAAATTTCATTCAGTTTATGACAATTTGAATTGAATGCTTGGATTGAATGTATACAAACCAAACCAAACCAGCCCCTGATTGAAAAGTGCTGATTCAATTAAACTGAATCAAGGCATTTGGATGAACTTGGTGAAACTGAATTGCAGCATCTAGGCCTCTTCAGTCTGGAGAGATGAAGTTTAAGAGGGGACCTGACTGAAGTATATAAAATTATGCATGGTATAGAAAAGGTGGATAGAGAAAACTTCTTTTCTCTATCACATAATACTAGGACCAGGGGGCACTCTATGAAGCTGATGGGTCAGAGAGTCCAGTCTGACAGGGGGAAGTATTTCTTCACCCAGAGGGCCATTGGCTTATGGAATGTGCTGCTGGAAGAGGTGGTGACAGCTACCGTCTAGATGGCTTTAAGGTAGGGTTAGACAAATTTATGGACGACAGATGTATCAATGGCTACTAGAATGAATGCCTAGGTGCATTTTTCAGGCTGGGGGCGGGGGGAAATGGGGTGCTTCTAAGGCCATTTGCTGGGATTCTAGAGCAGGAATATGTTTGTCCTTGTCTCTGCTTAGGATGCCCATGAGCAGTTGGCGGGCCACTGTGTGCGACAGGATGCTGGACTAGATGGGCTGTGGCCTGATCCAGTAGGGCTTCTCTTATGTTTTATTCAAATTGTTCTAAATCAACCCCATCTGTGCTTTTAAGTTTGGTTTTTCTCAGTGTATTTCAGTGTTTGTAAATTGTTCATGAATTATTCACAAATGGTTCAAGATTTGATCTAGAACCTGGTTCTGTATTGAATCCAACTCCCTGTAGTTTGGTTTGCTTGGTTTGACTGAACTGAAGCAAAATGTGAGCTTTGAAATTAAGAAACAGAAATAACAGGAAAGTATTTCTATTCTGAACTATCTGCCTATGTAGGGGCAAATAAAACAATTCAGAATAAAATATATTCCAGCAATATCAGACTGAATTCAAGTTTATTATAATTTGGAATTTCTGGTTTCTTACAAAGAGATTAATTTATTTTAAAGTCTATTATATTTAAAGCCAACTTGGAAACTCTTGTGATGTATGTGAGGAGAGCAAAAATTCCATAAATTAAGCCTGTAGAAATAATGATACTTTTCCAGTCCTATTTTGTCTGGACACAAAGAGAGGTTAAGCACTCTTAAAGTTATGAGGCTTCTACTCCTTTTTCCTTTTTAACTAATTTATTACCTAACCAAGCTAAATGCCATGCTTCTCATTGTGGGCCACACTATAGTATTCTGTTGTTGCATTTATGACTGTTCAGATATTGATTTCCATCTCTTGGCACAGCTGAGACAAAGTTCTAAACTAACTGACACAAACTGAAAGCTAATAAGATATTCATAGATGTGAATTAGCCATGAATTTTAAAAGGTACCTACTTAACATGGCCATTCAATCAACTAATTATCCATAAAAACTTAAAGCGTGTTGAATAACTGCTTACTAAAGAGTACTTTTGGCAGACATTGTGATGAATTCCAGCCAAAAAAATACTCTTTTATGTCCTGAATAGAGAGAAATAATGTGAAATAATGCTCAGAACAGGCACAATAGTTTATTTGATACAAGGTAAATGAGGATGCAGTATTTCATATCCTGGGGTACTGCTAATGAGTTAAAAATAAATTTAAAAAAAGGAATCAGTGTACGCAATGCACTCTGATTTAGACAGAGTATTCATGTCACACTTGTGCCTATTTTGTGTGTTGCCTTTCACATCAAGTACATTCAGAAGTGACTTGTTGACTCTGGAATGCCACTTCATTGTCTCGTTCTGCCACACCTTTGATTCAGCTGGCCAGAACAATTGTTAAGCATACAAGTTTTGCCAGAGGTATTGGGACATATCTGCATATTGCCCCACATCAGCACACATGAACATATACTCATAATGTTACACTGTTCATCCTGGAATCCTCCCATAGGTTTGCCCTACATCATATTTTGCCCACCCTATTAGGAAGACCTATGGGTGAGGCCACTGCCCCCATTGCAGAGGGTGGCAATAAAAATAGCTACCCCCGGCATGGTGGGTCCAGTCATTGCTGTTAGCAAATCCAGCTGAGATGGTTTCCATCATCTGCCACACCAATGCATGTTATCAAAGCTTCCCATTCCTCCTCTGATCCTCTTCCATCTCCAGGAGAAGAAAAGCAGGAGCTGTGCTCTCAGTTTGTTGCTTGTCATTGTGATCTCTGTTCTGAGTCTCCACATCAGTTCAAAGATAGCTGGACTTTGCACTATTATAAGGCAGCTCTGCTCCCCAGCACTGCTTTTGCATACCCCTCTATACTTAAATTGTAACTGGAAGAACATCTTTGTTCTTCATATTCTTCCTTCTTTGTTTTGAAGAATACCATATGTTGATGCAACATGTCCAATTTATGCTTAATGATGTGGTATACAAAGCTACTGGGCAGTGCCACACTGTACCATAAAGCTGCAATATAAGAGGCATTTCTCCATTCTTTCTCCACAAGGTTCTATATACTGTGAAGCAATTTTCAAGTGTATTCTATCCAGGAGCAGAAAACTATCAATACTTTGATAATAGAAAAGTTATACCATCAATAGATAATGCCTAAGGCAAAACTCAGGTCCTTTCTGTACTGGGCCTTATTCCCGGATATATCTCATAGTAGGGACCTGCTATGCCCCTTCAAGGGCAGACTACAGTAGGCCCCAGGTGGGGTGTCCGTAGTGTGTACTAACATGAGGACAGCAGGCTCCTGCTCTGCAAAATGACCCAGAAGAAGGTCCACCACAGAAAAGGTCAAAGCCTCTTGTCTTTCTGTCAGCTATCTGGAGTGGACAAAGTGTATCAGCAGTGAGTGGGCTCTCCCATATTCTGCACTAATGTGGCAAAGGAAAGCTTGTAGTGCACTTGCTGGTGAGAAACACCATAAGTGCAAAAATGCCCAAAGATACTTTAAGGATGAGCCCAGCTACCAGTGAATGTATAGACACATGCATGTAATTTTCTTGCCATGAATACATGATTAATTTGTCATTGTGTTTTTCCAAGGAGATGCCTGGCATTGAATCTGGGACTTTTCATCTGCAAAGCAGATGCACCTCCACTGAACTACAGCTACTCCTAACAAAGTTAGATATCAATGGAGTATTTATCCTGCTTGAATACTGTTGCACCTCTTTAATATGTCCTCCCAAAGCAGGCACTGTCACTGTTTGAACCTTATGCATTTTGTCTGATTTTGTTGTGAGCCACCCTGAACCTTCAGGTGTAGGAATATTTATCTGGCATCTAATAACTCATATGTTACATAGATAATAGATCACTTATTTGATAGTTTGGCTGGCAGTGAATAAAACTTCATAGGCTTTTGCAATTTCGTCATTTCTTCCCTTCCAGATGCTCTTATAAAGAGTATTCTTAGCACAAGTGCAGTTTCACTTTGAAAGAAAGAAAGAAAGAAAGAAAGAAAGAAAGAAAGAAAGAAAGAAAGAAAGAAAGAAAGAAAGAAAGAAAGTGTGAGCCAAAACTTTGTGCCAAAACTGAAGCATAGCTGCATTTCTGCATGGCTTTTAATAAGATATCTGTATATGTGTATACATGTTTTCTAATAAGATATCTCTATATGTGTATATATATAGTTTACAGTGGCAATAGCAATTTCCAAAAGAAACTTTGTAGTGCCTCTAATTCATGTCTATTTACATGAGACAGTGACTTGTCCTCAGACTCACAACCTGTAGCAGCAGAGCAGAAAATGAATTAAGGCAACGTGGCTCATGTCTTGCCATGTCTTATGGCTTAATTAGAATCGAGCTGGTTTATTAAAGTGGAGAGATGCAATTCCACACACTTAGCACACAAGTGCAGATGAAAGCTTGAGAAACACAAAACCCACCTCTCAGTTCCCTGAGCACTTAAAGCAAATCCCTCTATTAAGGAAAATTGCAGTGTAGTTTTGATTTTCTTAACTTTGCCTTCATTTTCAAAAACCCATTATTCCTAACGCATCAACAAAGGAGAAAAAATACAGCCACTGAAAAAAGGAGTGTGTGTGTCAGGTTTGTATTGTATTTGCATGTACTTTTCCTCCTTTCTTTTCCTCTTTCTTTCTTCTTCTCTGCTTCCTTTCCACATTGTTGCTTTAGATTAGCTGAACATCAGTGAATGGGCCAAGTTTTCCAATTATGGTTTTTTTTCCCAAGTCATAGTGCTGTTGAGAAGGGGTAGGCCTGTCTCTGACAACCAAATTATAGCTTTAACACATAACAGTATCAACACACATTGTTTAAAATATATTTCAGGATTTTAATTTTTGTTTAGAGTATTTGTGCTGAGAGTAAGAGTTAACTATTCCCAGTACAATTCAATCAAATTAGTTCACTCCATCCAAGATTACTATTTTTTTCATTGTGGGTGGTCATGAGGGTGTGTCATTATGACTACTTTCTTTGGTAGCAATTTGAATTACTTGAGATGCATGGTTTCTTGCACATTCTTAGTGACCAGTCAGCTGCAGAAGGAAGCCTGTGAGCAACCCATAGCCACAGCTTACTTTCCCCACAGTTTCCCAGCAGCTGGCCTGCAGTTAGACCACCTCCTATCATGAGAGGTAATCACACTGCCATCAAGGTTCATAACCATTGACAATCCTGACTTCCAAAAATTGGTCTAAACCTCTTTTGAAACTATCCAACATGGTGGCAACATCACATCTCCTTATAGCAATTTCCAAAGTTTAACAATGTGTTGTGTAAACAAGAAAACTTTTATCTCTATTTTATTGTACTTACAGGCTCCCCCCCCCCCAATTTGGAATATGGACTATAAATTTATATAACAAATGAGCTTGCAATTATATTATAATAAATGTATTTAAAGGTCTCCTTACTATATCAACCTTATGATCAATAACAATGAGACAAAGAGGCTTTTCTCATTTACCATGAAGGTGAACATAGGGGACTTTCTGCCACAATCTGTCTGCACTTTGCAGAACCATTTCTTTACTAGACATTACTGCACATGCCAGAGTTCCCTCCTCACATATCGCTTCCCCATATTATACCAGTGGCAGGACTAGTATAGCCCTGCATGCTGCATCTTCTAACTGCAGGGGGATCATGTAACTGCCACTGCAGGTGTGATCGTGTGCTGTGTCACCTGCTCACCCCAGGAATGGTGCACTGTAGGCAGACTGGTTTTATTTCTGGGATTCTGCCATTTTCACCTAGCTGGTACTTAAAGTACTGGCTAAGTTTCAAATGTTTTGGAGAGCTGCCAGTGCAGACGCCCAAAACATTCCAGAACTTCCTCTCCCTAGGATCAGGTGAACTCACCCAAAGTCAATGTGCAGACCTCCAGACATCTATACCAAAGGAGAACATCTGAGGAAATCCGTATATTGAGGTATACAGGTCTCATCATTCCTAACCAGATAAATGTGGATGATAAGAACAAGAGTCCAACACAAATTTGGGATCCAGAATGTTTCTACCCATGCTAAAAATACTCTTTTCTTTGCAGGTTTTTTTTTAATGTTTTTAGAATACTTCTGCTGTAGCCTGGTGCTGAAGAAAGCTGAAATTCTACTTTCCTATCATTGGTCAATACACAATTTCTATACTTCAAAGCAAACACATTTCACAGGATTATTGTGTGGAAATGGGGTAATTTAATGCATGCACCTATTAAGTACTTTCAATGAGATGACTGTTAAGAAAACTCATATCTTGCATGTGGTTGTCTAATTGGCTGCTAAGGGGAAGGTTGCTGGCCTGGATCTGTCCTTGTCCAATTTAGAAGGAGTGTCTTATGTTCTTACCAGGAATAGTGGCATATGGATATAATTACATAAACATAATTAAAGAAATTGCCTCCACTAAGTATTCCCGGAGCCAGAGGTGACTTGAGTGAAAACCATGAAGGGCAAAGCCAGGGTAAGAAATTTGTGAGGAAGCATGAAGAAACTCTCTCTCTCTAGTTTGAATTTGGAACAAATCTTCAGTATCAATTTAAGTTCCAGTGCACATTGTCCTTCCAAATGAAACTCTGATTCATGCTGCTGAAATGACAAAATGCCAGATTTACTTTCCTTCTTCTCAAGAATGAACCTATCCCTATTTTTATCCAATTATGAGCTCTGTTTGCTTCACAATTTGTATTCCTCTAATTGTCCATTCTAAAAGTCTGTCACTGGATGATGCCTAAGTACATTATCAAACATTTTGGTAATGACTCATGCAGAGCAGAGATATCTTTCTTTATTTGCCTAATCAGTATCACACTTTTCAATTTTCCTAGATCATTACCTCTGGCATGTGTCACAATACTTCTGGGGCCTTGGAAATTAGCTAACAATTCAGAAATAAAAACCAGCAGTTGCTGCCAAATTACTCCTTTCTATCCTAGCCATGTGGTAGACTCTTGCACATTGCAGCATAAAAACATTTAATAGAGTAACAAATATCTGGAACAGAGTTTGTATGTATTGGCTTTCAGTTATCTGAATGATTGGATTAGCATCTGATTTTCTTGTTTTGCCAAAGACTGAAATATTTAGAATATTATTGAAAGTGTTATTCCTGACCATAGAAATTCATTAACCTTGCTTTTTTTATATATATTTATATATATCTATATATGCAGATGATCATAAAATGAGGCTGTATAATAAGAACTGTAGGAACTAAAAGAAGGCTACATAATAAATATAGAAGATAACTACCTGGGAATCCCACAGTTAAATGGACACCATGATAAAAAAGTAAAACCACCATAGCAAAATAAATTCAGAGGCAAAGTCAAATCTCAAATCCCAGGTCAGTGGAAGGAATAAGATCTAAGCCAGCAATGCATGTGCGTTGCCAGTTCTCATATACCCAACCGTCATAATAAACTGGTCAAAAGAGGACATAAACACTTCTTATGTTAAGAATAATTATTCAAAATGCATGGAGGATTCCACCCCAAGCCAAGCATCAACGGACTGTACATAAACCAAAAAGAGAGAGGGCAAAGTTAAGTATCAAGGCAACTGTCCTAAATCAAGAGAGAAATCTCCATAAATACATCAATAAAATGGCTCCTATGGTTGAACTGCTAAGACGCAATGCCTCAGATAGTTGCAAAGAAGGCGCATGAATGAAGAACCAAGAGGGAAGGTGACTGCATAATTAAGCAGGGGTGAAAGGTTTTGCTTCCTCTGAAACAACAGAGATTGCTGCAAAAGCCAGCTGAATCTGGCACTATCTTACAATATTTTTAAAAAGGAATCAACCTATTATTCAATGAGATCCAGGTTCTGTCTTTTACAGAGAGCAAGGGGGCAGCTTTTACTACTAACATCTTCTCTCTCACTAACCCAGACTGGAGCCAATTATGAGGTTTTTGTGGGGTAGGTACAAATGGTCAGGGGTGGCCATTTAGTCTACCCAGAGTGAGAAAAAAGGATGAAAATAGAGATCAGGTAGCTCTTGGTTGCACCTGGATTGGAGAAATTAGCATAATCGATAGATCTTAGATACAGAAATGTCTGCGTACTTCTCATCTGAAGGGTTTATGCTCATTAGGCTACTGCAGACTTCCTGTGCCAAGCAAACACTAAAACATATTTACAATGGGCTCTTCTTTTAGATTAAAGTGATTTCAGACAGGAATGCAAGGTGATGTTTCCAAATAAAAGGGCTGTTGCAGATGATTAGCTTCTGGCTAACAACAGAATCTACTAAATTACATAACTGTGATGCAAAAAAAATAATCACTGCAGATGTACAGTATTACTCTTGAATTAATCCCATTGTGCCTGATACCAGACTTCCAAGTAGGGATGAAAGAAATTGCCTCCACTAAATATTCCAGAAATACTCCATGCATTATGGAGACATTTTCCCTTTGCACAAATATAATGATGGTTAGGGTGGTATTGTTAGTCCAGCTGGAACAATGAAGCTGAGTTGCTGCAACATGTTTTCCCTTTTATACTAGCCTTATTAGGACAGTACCAATGACTAGGAGTGTGCACAAATGCAATTTTTGGCATTTGATTTGAATATCTGAAGATTCAAATCAATTCCAATGTTTAAAATTCAAATGTATTTCATTTGTATACATTTGTATCTATTTGTACGGATATTCAATTCATATTTGAAGATACAAATGTCAACAACATTCATATGTGTCCATATGGATCCGTACACATCTGAACACATACCGTTTTATCCCATATGCATCCCATTTCTGTCCCATACATACCTGTACAAATGCGTATAGATATGAATAAGAAGCATACGGATACGTATGTAATGTGTACGTATCCAAACACATGTGGATGTCTCAATAATTCATACAAATGATTCAAAAGAGTCAAAATTTGTTTGAATGTTTAAATTTGAGTACAGAGACATTAATTCAAATTCAAATGTCTGAATTCAAACAAATTCAATTGAATTTCAAATGTTTTGGATATTCTTGCACTTTCCTACCATTGACACAGCAGCATGTTCACCACACAATGGAGCTATTAATGCAAAAGAGCAAGAAACACAAATAAAACAGAAATGAAAAGATCTGAGTGTTGTGATCAGAAGATGGACTGAAGAAGGTTTTGTTAGAAATAGCGAGCAAAGAACAAAGAACCATGAATGAGAAAACTTATGAGAGAATCTAACTTGCAACCCATGAGCAGACCTATCAAATATAGTTAATCAAGCCTTTTCATTTACACATTCTCCTTCAAAGCATGGCCTTGCATTTACCTTTAGTCTATTCCATTTACTTTGTACAACCAACATATTCCTTTTCTCATAGTTTAAAGTGAAGGTATCACCATAGCCTAAGACACTCATGGGAGCCTTACTTGCTATCTTCTAAGGCAGCCTGATTAACTATCCTCATTTAGTGTCTCTCCGTTTAAATAGAGCAGCTGACCTGAACTTCAGTCCATTGAGAAGTATCAAGCAGAGTTTGAATGACAGGTAAACGATAGGCCCATTTGTTTCTGCCTGTGAAAAATTCTGTTTCAAGTATTACATATATTGATTTCAATTGTGTTACATAAAGATAAAATATTTTAATGGTATTTTAAAATTATTCTGTGCTGCTCCAGGAAAGTTTCCTTTCCCTTCAGAATTAAAGCCAGCTAGTCATAAGAACATAAGAACATAAGAGAAGCCTTGCTGGATCTGGCCACAGCCCATCTAGTCCAGCATCCTTTCACACACAGTGGCCCACCAAATGCTCATGGGCATCTCAAGCAGAGACAAGGACAAACCTTCTCCTGCTCTCGAGTCCCAGCAGATGGCCCTAGAAGCGCCCCATTTCCTCCCCCCCCCCCTCAGCCTGAAAGATGCACCTAGGCATTCGTTCTAGTAGCCATTGATACATCTGTCATCCATAAATTTGTCTAACCCTACCTTAAAGCCATCCAGACTGGTAGCTGTCACCACCTCTTCTGGCAGCACATTCCATAGGCCGATGACCCTCTGCGTGAAGAAATACTTCCCCCTGTCAGACCTTACGCTCCTACCCATCAGCTTCATAGAGTGCCCCCTGGTTCTAGTGTTGTGCGATAGAGAAAAGAAATTTTCTCTATCCACCTTTTCTATGCCGTGCATAATTTTATATACTTCAATCAGGTCCCCTCTCAAACGCCGTCTCTCCAGACTGAAGAGGCCTAGACGTTGCAGCCTGGTTTCGTAAGGGAGGTGTTCCAGACCCTTAATCATTCTGGTTGCCCTTCTCTGCACCTTCTCTAGTTCCACAATATCCTTTTTGAGGTGTGGTGACCAGAATTGTACACAGTATTCCAAATGTGGCCTCACTATAGATTTATAAAGGGGCAAAATGACACTTGCTGACTTATTTTCTATTCCCTTCCTAATTATTCCCAGCATTGAATTTGCTTTTTTTGCTGCTGCCGCACACTGGGTTGACACCTTCATTGAACTGTCCACCAAAACCCCGAGATCCCTTTCCTGGCGTGTTGCAGAAAGCTCAGACCCCATCAGTTTATAGACGTAATTTGGATTCTTGGCCCCAATGTGCATTACTTTACACTTGTTAAGATTAAAGCACATTTGCCACTTGGTTGCCCACTCACCCAATGCTAAGAGATCCCTCTGGAGCTCTTGGCAATCTCTTTCAGATTTTACTACCCTAAATAATTTAGTATCATCAGCAAACTTTGCTATTTTACTATGTACCCCTTTTTCTAGATCATTGATGAATAAATTAAAAGGCATTGGTCCCAGTACTGAGCCTTGAGGGACCCCAAGTGTTAAACCCGTTGAGATCCCAGTTCTGGGAAACTAATTCCCTTAGTACAAATCAATTCTCATTATCCGTCCCCATGTTAGAAAAAAGGTTTTAGCAGATCGCAGGACAAACATTGGGGATCTCTCTTCAGAAGGAAACAGTCCTAGGTTGTGTCCCCATGGCAATGGAGGACAGGGCAGATTCAAGGTGAACATGCTCATCCCATGAAAACCACGCTAAATCCTTGCATCAGGATGCCGTGGTTTTCTCCCCCCCCCCCTTGCCTGAGCACTTAATTGCCCAGGTAAGGGCTTATTTTACCCTAAACAGTTGGAGTCAGGCGGGTATAGGGGCTGTTAAGAGCACGAGCAGAGCTCTGGTAAGAGGATTAAAACAGACACGAAATCCGCATCTGTTTTAATCATTTTAGCAGAGCTCTGCTCATGCGCATGACAGCCCCTATACCTGCCTGACAGCTGTTCAGCTGACTGCAGGGCAGCTGGCAGGTGATTGTGTGGGGTAAATCAAGCCCTTACCTGGGTGATTTAAGTGCTCAGGTAAGGGGGGACAGTTGCGATCACACCATTAGCGGAAGGGACAGTGAAACCCCACCCACTAATGCTGCAGTCATAACCTGGGGGTGTCCCTGTGCCCCCAGGATAACCCGTGCTTGCCCTGTAATTCGGGGCAAGAACACTTATAAAGGGTTTTTTTTTTTTGTTTCGGTTTTTGGGATTTTGTCCCTCATGTAGCCCAAATTAGAGCTTTGCATGGGGACTTTCCCCAAGGATACTCGCAGTATCCTTACCATGGGGACACGAGCCTAGACTGGTCTCCACTTTCCATTTCAACCACCCTCTGCTGCCTGGTAAAGTGCCCACTAACACTATGTCGCCATACACAACAGCAGTAGGTACCTCATGATGTTCATGCCTGAATGGAAACACTTAGTCCTACTGCTGAAAATATGCCCTGTTGCTTGGAAGTGGAGATGGAGGAGGTATTTTTTTATCCACCAGCAATCACAGGTGTTTCCACTATGTGTCTGGAAAGCAGATGCTTCAACACTTAAGTGAAGATCTGGCTTAATTCTCATCATTCCATTTAAGTTTTGTACATCATGAATATCCTAAGAAACACATACAATTCAAGCCCAGAAATTAAGGGCTCTCTGATACATGTGTGTGCGTGCATGTGCGTGCGTTTTGTTTTTCACATAAACAGGAAAACCACTATTAAAGTTTGTTGTGTTCAAATCCTTTAGTGTGTATATTAGAATAGCATGCTATAAGGATTAGCCTTTTGGGTTTCATATAATTACCAAAGAAGAATTCCACAGTTACGCAGAATTTACGTCACTTTCTGCTTATGAATCACAGCTGTATTGGTAATACCTCTTTGAAAATTTATGGAAAGTTGCAACTTGGCAGCAGCTACAGAGGGTCTATCAACAGCAACACAAATTCACTTACACTGTTGATAATGGTCCTAGGAGAAACTTCTAGTTGGGCACTATTGCCCAGGAACACAGCCAATCACTTTGTAGCCTGAGGGTAAAAATAGACAGAATGCAGAGGGGATTTGGAGAATTGCTTGAATTTCAATACACCAGGTGACAATGGAGAACACAGATACAGGAAAAACCTGCTGATAGGTGATAATATGCCTCCAGGAAAGTGATATTAGAGATCATAGATTCCTGTGAATTCTATTTTGCTGTAATTGCCACCCGGCTGCATCAAAGAAAGCACAAGAGATACTTGCTTATGCCTTCGTGTGCTGGAGTTAGTCAAAGAAAGTTGGAAACTCCTTATAAGAAGATAAATATCTGAATAAAAGGTCTTCCTCAGGACTTGGATAAAAAGTCTTCACACAGATACTCCACACCAAATTTCTGCCAAACCACATTTTCCTGAGTAGTTATGCCAGGAAAAATAATTAGTGTGGAGTTAGTATGAAGGATTTTTTATTAACATTTTTATCATTACATGCAAAATGAAAAAATGACAACAAAAGACAAGTTTCAGTGAAGAGAAGGGGGGGGGAAACCTGTGCATCTCTTCTATCCACAGTGCACATCAGATGACAACATCTTAGAGCCTTTTCTAACACTCCAACACAATCCATCTGCAATTTGTGGAGCCATTTCTTTACTAGAAATGGCTTTGCATGAGCTAGAGCATCCCCTGTGCATGTAAACTGCTCCACACCTATACTACCAGAAAGGCTAGTATAGCCCTGCACACTGCCTCTGTGTCTCTTCTGGGTGGAAAAGTTGTAGGGGGAGAATGTGACTGGCGGCACAGGCAAGATTATTCACTGTGTGACCAGGTTACCCCAGCAATTGTACTCTGTGATCACCACTAAGCTGGCACTTATTTAAGTGCTGGGTAAGGTAGATACCTAAAGCACTCCACCACTTTGCCTGCAAGAGATGGCAGCCAAACTGCAAATTTTTTCTAATTTACTTTCTCATCCTTTAATTTAGCTGGACCAAAGAAAGAAAGTACAAATATGAATGTTTTGGACATTCGTATGAATAGTTCAGACGTTCATTAAACTGGGGAGGTGGGAAAGTGGCTGCCAGTCACATCTGTGACGGATCCCGATTGCATTCAACATGGATCGAGAGCAGATTAAAAGTGGATTCAGGTTGGATTTGATGCTTTGAAAACACGGAGGTTACAGGATATATATCGGATAGGTATTCATTCATTTGTATCAGATACGTATCGGATATTCATACGAATTTGTACAAATACATTTGTATCGAATAGAATCCTACCACATTCCAAGGGGATCTATTTGAATGAATATGAATTTTCTAACATTCGATTCATTACGAATCGAATGTCAAAACCCCCATTTGTGCACATCCCTACAGTACACACACTCTCACACAAGACTGATATGCCCCATGCACCAGATTATTCATTAATGTTTGCCTTTAATAAGCACATCAAGTAACTCAGCCAGCATGTAAATGATTTACTGGCTGTCTGATGAAGTCCTTAAAAATAGTATCAGAAATAGCCCCATGTGTAGTGGGGAAAGCAGGAGAGAGAGAGAGAATATCTTCACCAAACAGTCAACAAGACATTTACATGCTTGAGGAGTCCTATGTAAGTCTGACAGACCATGAAGGGAATAAGAGCCATTTTGTTATTATATCTGATTTTCCTCTCTCCATCTGGAGTGTGGCTAAGTCAGATAAGAGCTTATATTCACATATCTTTTTCTTTTTCAGTTTTGGGAGCCTTTCCTTGATTAACAAGAGTTAATTTAGAAATATTATGTTCAGGAGGATTTTATTTTAAAAAAATTATAGAAAAGAAATAAGCAGATTGTTACTGCTACTACTTGCAGTTAGCAGTTCATAGCAATGTCAGAGTAGGTGAAGAGAGATAAGTGTCTAGAAAGACTGTTCTATTCCTGCCATTTACTCATCTCACCTATTAGACTTGTGTAGCTTCTGCTGGAAAGAAAAGGATGGAGGCCAGAAACATTTCACAGATTTTTGCCAGAAGGTAAAATCAAATTGTATCAGACTGACATTTTTCTCTCTTTCCAAAGAACATGCAAATAATGCCAAGAAACAGGCTGTAGTCAATTTCACATCCCTGCTGGTCCCCTGTTCACTGGAATATGTCCCTGAATTACTTTCCAGGGCACATTCATTTCTGCCTTCTTTCAACAAGCTGCACTTGTAATGTGAAAAAGTGGGAATATATTAAAGGAGATATTAAATAAAGTTGTGTATTTTTTTTAATCCACTTCCATTTTGACTAATAAAATCAAGTGGACCAATGCAGCAATACTAAATCCCTAAATATCGGAGGGGGGACTGCAATCAGATCATTACTGTTTGTTCATGTTTCCTTTATTATATGGACTGGTGGCAAAATGTGGAAGGTTAGTTGATGTTTCAGTAGAAACAGCCATTATCCCAAGTATTTTAACAAATACTGATTAAAAGAAATTGGCAGGCCTATTGTTCAACCCTCTGGCAATAATAGTTAAATCTGTTGCCACCTATTCATGTTGCATATGTCTGCATTGCTGTTCAACATGTTACTTGTTCATAGCATGTATTCATGCCAAATGTATAGATTAGAGACATCACAAACTGGTTAAGTCAAACCGAATCACCTTGTTATTCATAAAACTCTGTTTCAAATAAAATGAACCAAGCTAACCTTAGTCACCTTAGTAAACCAAAGGTGGTTTACTATGATTTATTTGGTTTACATAAGAGCCAAACACCCTATTGTTTGTGAACAACAATCTGAATAGAACCTGAACCAAAGGTATTGGGTTCAATACAGACCAAACCACTAACATTCAGATCAGTTTTGTTGTGAGGTCTGTTTTGCTTCTTGCTTATTTTTATTAGACATCCAGCTGATTGGTAGTTTTTAAAGCCAAGAGTCCAAAGGTTCTGCTCTGAGACTGCATCTGGGAGAAGCTTTCCCCCCAAACCAATATAACCTAGTGAGGTCTTCTTATCAATCCCACTTGCCTTTTATCATTGTGGACCTTCTTTTGACAAGCAATAACCAGAATTGCTCATTCTACAAACATACCTGAAATATTTCATTATAAATTAGGGCACCTGGTTAGTTTTTGGATATGTACACTGTCCAGTTCTACATGGAGCCCCATGGATAAGGAAGCTGGTGTGGAAAGAATATGCCCTTTAAATCTCCATTTCAGAGTGAGGAGATGCTGTACACTTGCATCTGCAAAAGTGATACCTCTGGCTACGATCACACTAGAAAAGGGGGCAGCTTGATTGCTGCAAGACATCTGCTAACACTAAAAAACTGGAGATGGTCCAGTAGTCAGTGCTCCTTGGATACACAGAACCCCTCCAGAAAGTAAAGACACACCTTTATTATTTTTATTTTTTGCCCAGTGCCAGTTTGCAATGTTCCTTTCACATAGAAAGTTTGCAGGCCACATAGATCACCATGTTAATGTAGCCACTCACCCCACTGGAGTGCATCATCTGCATGAGCATGGTGCTCAGTTCAATCTCAGTACCTTTCAACGACAATCAAACAGGCTGTTTGCTAGGTTGAGCACGTATCAGCGTGCACACTTTGCAATGTTCAGTGCATCTGTAATTTACCCAGTGCTGCAGTGTCCTGTCCCATGCTCTATTCACCTGGAAGCGCCGTAAATGAAGCATGTTGGGCTATGCTAGCCCAGTGGCTAGTATAGTTGTAGAGCTCATTTTGAGACCTACAGCTATGAGGTAGCTATGTGGCCTTGAGCAAAGTGAAGCTTGGTTGTCCCCACCCCCAGCAGCCCATATAGCAGGAGTTGGTGTGATGTTGCCTTATTCTGAAAGCAACATGGCAACAGATTGATACCACAGGAACTGAATCATGTTGTGAAGACATGGTTCGGGGAAAACAAAGTCTTCTGAGCACTATTTCCATTACTTTTATAGATAACCCTTACATGCTACTGTTGTCATCCCCTTAGATGAAGAGAGATATGGATAGAACATTCCAGAATTTTTACTGCAGTT
Source organism: Aspidoscelis tigris stejnegeri (assembly GCA_023333525.1). Classification (NCBI taxonomy): domain Eukaryota; kingdom Metazoa; phylum Chordata; class Lepidosauria; order Squamata; family Teiidae; genus Aspidoscelis; species Aspidoscelis tigris. Next base: position 63,621,482 of record JALMGA010000004.1, read on the forward strand.
TGTTAGCCTCCATGTCAGGCATGCTTTCAGATAGAACATAAACCCTGAAGTTTGGTACTGTGATGGGACTGATGAAAAGAAGCCAGATGAATATACAGAGAATTAGCAGCTAGGGATGTTCATGAATATTCATCACATTCAAAATTCATATGAATTTGTCTGAATTCTGACATTTGCACATTCAAAGATTGATATTCAAATTTGAACCAAATGTTTGTATACATCAGCACAAAGCTTCGTTACATTCATGAACCCGAGGAGGTGGAAAAGTAGCTGGCCCAGTCACATTTGCAATGGACCAAGGAGTGGATTCGTAGTGCATTCAGAGTGGGTTTAAAGTGGATTGAGAGCAGATTTGATGCTTTCAGAGTGTAGGGGATTTGTAGGGGAGATGTAGGCAATTTGAAGGCGATTTCTAGTGGGAATCTGAGTTGGATCTGTATCAAACATTTGCATCAAATTTGAATCCCACCACATTCAAAGGGGATTCTGAATGAATACAATTTTTTTTTTATTGGGATATTGTAATAAAGAAAGATAGCAATAAAACAAGCATGGGTAGTTGCTCAGAGTTTGTTTGATGCACAACAAGAGTTAGAGTTTTTGACCTGGAACATTTTAGGCAATTATGACAGAATCCTTGAAAAGAACAACATATAGGTGAAGTAGGGTGACTCAAAGCTGCACACTGGGAGTTTAGAAGAACAACACAGCATCACAAAGTATTTAATTTGGCTCACCACATGGTTGCCAGTGCACAGACCAAACACTTGGCTTGATTTAAATCCAATCAAATTAGTTTTAATGTAAGCTTTTTAGGAATAATACTTTATTTGCTAATAATAGCATCAGTTGAAGTTAGATGTAAACTTTTGTTCTACTTCTGAATTTTGAGCCATTGTAATGATCCTTTGTTAAAATATCAACTAGATTAAAGTGAACACATTTTTGTAATTGTATAGAGTTATTGACAAGAAGGCAGAAAGTGAAATTTATTTGGAATATGTGACAAAAAGAAATCATGTGGGCATTGTTGGATTTGCCTTCAGTCAATCCATGATATCTGTCTGTGTGTGTGAGAGAGAGAATTATGTGATCTCAATAGTATGGTTAAAACAATACCTTGGAAACTGGAAAACAGACGGAAATGTTCTTAGCCTTGTAAATGAATGACTTGCCCTGCAAAACACGGCAAACACGATCAGTTCATATTTTTGAAATCCCCAGAATTTTATGTACAACTTAGATCAACAAATATATTTTAAAAGCATTGAGGCAAACCATGTTTTTCATGCCTTGACAATTTACTGAACCCTGTTTATTATTAATAGTGCAGTTCTATGGAGAACTATATCTTTTGAAGATGAATCAATGGTTGACTTTCACTCAAAGAAAAGCTCTTAGGCCAGTTGCGATTGATGCTATTATTAGCAAATTGGAGTTCTGGGCTATGGTCTCAGGTACACTCAGAATGTGAAGTTGTGTGCCATCATGTCATTACAAAAAGATTGCTTTGTCTTGCGGATTGTGAGTCCATTCAAGTCAAGGTCTAAGTATAAATAGCTTTTTAATGGGAATAAAGAGTCTGTATATTTCAAGACTAAGGCAAATGCATTTAATTTTGTTGGTAAAAAAAGAAGCAATGTGAGATTGATTAAACACCAAAGGATTATCATACCATGCAATTTTAGACTGGATATTTTTTTATAGTCATTGTCATTTGTCTCTGCAGCATCAGCAAAATTGATTACATAGAATTCTTGTAAATGCTTTCTCATGTATTACAACAGGAAATATAAAATCAGTTCGCTCATAGACTACACTGTATGTATGCTAAACATTAAAAATGCAAAACCAAAATTCTCCTAGTGTGCCTACATACTAGGTATTGTTGCTTCATTTACTGTGGCTTTTAATTTAAAAAAATGCCAACCAGATTTTTAAGTTAGAACATATATATTGAATTACAAATAAAATTACAAATGTGTGCATCTGTTTGTTGACACAGCAGCAATTCAAAGAACCATTGGCCTTTACTGTTCTTACCTCAATTAATCTGTATTAGCCAGATCCATATTAGTTAGATCTGGACCAACTACAACAGAGGCATCTGCACTCAGTGGGCTTTAGAACAGTACTAGAACAAACATTTATCTGGGTCTTTTCCACACAGGCCCTGAAGACCCATTAAGCACCCAATAGGTATGCATTTGGTATGGATTTGCTACATATCTTCTGCACTAACAACCTCATTAGGACCCCATTAGGAATGTGTTGTCCGCACAAGCGTTACAGAGTTCTGGATTCAATGGGGTCTTTGTCCCCTTAAATCTGGATTAGAGGTAGAACCCTTTAAACAGGTCTTCAATCCAATCTTGCACCACGAAGACTGGGTTCCAGAGCATGCTACCGCATGCTTACTGGCCCAATGGGGTCCAGGGCTGGTGATGGCTCTGCCCCATCCCTGGCTGCATAGCAGCTATGCAGGCAACTACACAGCTGTGTCGCTCTGTCATGCCCACTATGAAATGAAAGTGATCCTTGACTGATGTCTGCATGAGCCAGTTGTGGTATGCCACAGGTGGAACTTCCTGCATGGGCACATTTGGGCCCTCGGATGCAGTCTATGATGTCTGCACAGCATCACCCATTGCAATTGGGTGCTAAACACCCCATGTGGATGCATGGGGTCTTTGCTAAGATGCAGAACTCCTTGGACTGAATTCCTTGAGGACCAGGTCTCAAAGATCCAGATCTCCTTAATCTGGATTAAACACAGTAAATGTGGAAATGGCCCTGGTCTACCATCAATCCAGATTAGTGAGCTCTCAGCACAATTCTGGTCCAGAATATTCATTTGAATATTTGTGCATGAATACAAAGCCCCCCACATTTGTTGGCTGGAGCTGAATTTCCTCACATTTGATTCACACCAAATCAAATGTGAAAAATGGCTTCATGCACACTCCTACCTGGAGGCATGTTTCCTGGGAACCATTCTACCAAGCAGGCATCCTATTCCTTAGCAGCAACTTGCTCAGTCTTTGTGAACTGAGAAGCAATAGCCTGAAATGCTTTCCCAAAGACAGTGTGGCTGCACTTAGTAACTATTTCTTATGTGCTTCAGTTCAAACAGAGAGATCTCAAACCATTGCTGGAAACAATTCTAAGGCTGCCACACCACTTACCAGAATAGGGCCTTCTTGTCATCCTGAGAAGGTGCCTGCTGTTGCCCTGTTTACATTTTTGGTGGTAGGAGGCACCATCAAAGTGTTTTCTGGTACAGTTACGCATGGATGTGTCTCAATTGCATGTTGGTTCCATCCTGCCTTGAATGGAGGAGGCACAAAAATTGGTGCCTCCTTATGCCTAAATAGAAACAAGAAGGGTGATGTAGATAGGGATGATTGCCTGATTCACCCCAGTTGAATCTGTTTCCAGCAGAAATGGAGATGCAGCCAAAATGTGCAATACTTTTGCATTTCCTCAGAAAATGTTGTTCTCATCACACTATTCTGAACCCATAAATTATAATTACAATTTCTTCTTGCTTGTAGAAAGTAATTAGAATAAATGCAGATGTCAATGGAGAAATAACTGAAGATAATAATGATCTAAGCTTATCTCAATTTTTCAATATTGCATCACTAATTGCATTAGCTTTTTTCTCTACTTGACTGCATCTTTCTTTAAAGGACAAATTGAACTATGTCCTGAAAGTTTCCTGTTCAGCTAAAACAAAGTGATGTGTGCATTAGGATCTGTGGTTCCCTGAGAAGTTGGGCACCATCTGTTATTTGATTTACTATAGAGAGCATGGGGTATTTATAGTGCTTATCTATTGATGTTATATTTTAAGTTGCTTCCCTGCTGTTGAATTCTGTTTCTTCTTAAGTGGGGTGATACTAGACTCAACATGTTTTCCCTGAAATATGGCAGTGTCCTGTCATAGGGGAGCAAATGTGAATAGGCTCCTAGGTAGATTTCAAAGCTAGGAAGTGCAGTTTAACAACATATTTTGTGATTATTCTTAACGTTAATCTTTCAATAAAGTTGAGCAACATTCAGGGAAATAAACTATTTGCAAGAATCTCATCAGTTATTCATTTTGGTTACCTAGATTATAATGCCAAACTTGAAGCTGCGCTTGTCCAAGACATGAACCCTTAAGAGTTTAACATTTGATTTTCTTCCTGCAACAAGTTGACAGGATTAATTTGTGACATGAAAACAACCTTTAACAGGAAAAGCAAGTATTCAGTGAGTGGATCTACGAAGTGGGTGAACCGTGATGTGGGCTCCAAATCCACATCATGTAATTCTGACCTGAATGCAAGGTCCGTCCATTTCTTTAGATGGTCTCTAGTACCATCTAGTTCAGGTCCCAGGGCTCTGGTACAGGTGCACAGGCTAAATATATATTAGATGATGCATGCTGGAATGCTTTCAGTACCTGCTTGCATGCTTTGAGAGTTACATGATACACATGCTTGGTGTATGCACATATAAATATGGCATATGTGCATAGAAGAGAGACAGTGGGCTTGTTTGCACTAAGGCAATCCAAGATGGCCCAGCACACTCTTAAATGGAGCATCTGTATTCTGTGGTGCTGCCTCTGTCCCAAAGCAGCCCAGAGCTGCCCTGATCATCAATAGCTTTGGAGCAGTAAAAATGGCTCCACAGCTTAACCAAGAGCGCCTAAGGCATTCTCGCTCAACTTCTAGACACACAACCTTTTCATACTTGGCAAAAAAGGTGTAGACAGAGGGAATATCTGCACAGACCATCCATATTGTGCAGAACCAACAAGATGTGGCTCCATGCTTTCAGGAGCTCTCCCTGTGAGTGTGTCCTACCTACCATCCAGCACAGCTCTGTTTGTGCTTTTTCCCGATGAGAAAGTTTTAGTGGAGCCTAGGGAGAGGTGGCACAGGTGCAGTTAGTGCCACATCAGCTTGTCTCCATGGCAATGGTGCCATGCAGGCATAGTTCTCAATGTATTGCTCCATCACCATGCTAATATTGTTAAACAGGCATGTTGTAACCATTGTTTCCATAATAGAGGTAATTCATACCTTGCCAGTGCTTAGGGGAGTGCTGGCAAGGTAGGGATAGATCTGGTATCCCAAAGTGTGGTCTCTGGATTTATCCCCCATCTTCACTTCCCTGGGACACTTTCCCAGAACAGTGAAGGTACAAAAACACCTACAATGTTCTCATTACTTCCTACGTGAATGTTGTGGGGAGGGCACTGAGGCTTTCAGCTGTGGCTGCACAGTTAGGCACCATAGCAATGTCCTGGCACACAAGATCATTACTGCAATAAGCCTGGGTGAAGTTTTGGACGGGCCAGTGCCTGCAATACAAACACTGGGCAGTGCCTCTCATCTTAACTTCTGTGCCATTCCTCCCAAAGCTATATGTTCAATGGAAGAGAATGACCATCCAAGATAGAAAAAGTGTACCATTCTTTAGTCAAGGGTGTACAGTAGTTGCACTCCCCTGCACAGTGCATATGTCTAAACAGAATGCTTTCTAAAATGGACCATACAAGGTGATGCTAGGCAGTAGACACATTTTCTTTTCTTTGTAAAATTGAAGACTAAATAATAATACAGACACGTTTTGACATGGGCAAAAACTGTCAAAGTGGCAATTGATACAAATGACTAAATTTTAGAAAAGACTGATCTAAATTTATTCATGTAAGGGGCAAATGAGGAAAAGTGCCAAATTATGTTGCTGCTGTTGTTAAGTGACCTTCAGTTTTGCTTTGCCATTACTTTACTGTTGCCTTTGCAGTTTTATACAAGTTACCATCAAACACATTTTGGCCAGATATGGCTCAGCTTAGATATTGAATTTTTTGTTCTACAGTTACTCCCCATTACATTTATTTTATCTGCTTTCTGATCCTGACTAGTAAAGGTTTTCTTTTCATGCTTTTCAATTTTTCCTGTTAATTTTAATTAATACACTTGTGAGCTAATAAGATTCCCCATTGTCATATTTTTAGTAAGTCCATATGTCTGAGCATGTGCAGAGTCGTGTCAGAGCAAAATGTTTGAAATATGCTAAGGGTGCCATAAGATAGTGTGTTCTGAGCTCACTAGGGTCTTTCAGTGCACTTCTGGATGTGTGAACCATATGCTAGGTGACAGAAGGTGACTTGGGTGTAATCAACTCCCTTTGCTGTGCTGTAATCAGGATCTACTGGCACCTCAACAACTGCAATTATCCTTATGTTTCAGTGTATCAGTATAGGAACCATTTTGCATTTCTAGGCTGAACATGATACCCTCTTATTCACTAAGATATATTCCTGGGAGACAGCTCAGAATAGCTCATGTTAGATGATGCCAAGAAATGATGTGCCGCTTCTCAGAACAAACTACTACAGAAGTTTACATATAAACTTGTGCTTAGGGGAGGAACATGGAGATTATAGTACATATACATGTGTTTCAAATGGGATACCCACACACCTGTTGATTTCTATTTCTTTTTTAAAACTTTTCAAATCAAATTTCTTTCTAAGGTAGGATCTGCACAATGACTTACTAACATTGCAAATTCAAGTCACCATTCCTGCAAGCCAGTGGGGTCTTGTAGTTAGTGTTCTGGACTCATATCTTGTAGTCACTGGGTGATTCTGTACTCCTCCATGAAAGCAGCTGGGTGACCTTGGGCTGGTCACATCTTTCTTTCTGAGCTCTCACAGCCTCACCAATCTCACAGGTTGTCCTGCTGTGGGAAGAACAGAAAGCTTTGTCAGCTTGTTACCAGTTCTGCTCCAGTAATAAACTGTGAACAAACGTGGATAATCTGGATTATTTTAAAACCCGGAAACACCAAATTTAACTTCTTTAGGGAATAGGTAGCTAGATCTTTTCAAAGGTTTTAATAAAAAGGAATAACCGGAAAACAGAGACAAGACCCATTTCAGACTCAAAAGTCAATGTTTCTTGTTAAATCAGGACAAAGAATTTATTAGAAATACAGAAGAGAAGTTGAGGTGAGATATGATGCCATACCAGAACCATATTAGACATTAGAAGAGCTGAGATAGACATGCCCAAAAACCCAAACATGACTAAATTCCCTTAACACATCTCTATGCATCAAATCAAGTTTACCCCAATTTCCCGAGACCAAAATAATGAACTTATGCAGCAAAGAAAGATCCCCAAAACATCATAAATTTGCCCTTTATGGGTAAAGAACCCCAAAACTGAGGATGAGGTCCCCATAAGACCAATTTCAGATCTTAAAGAAACATATAAAAGCCCAAAAAGAAAACTGAAATTAGCCCTAATTCTAGAAAAAGTTCCCTGACCCTAAACCTTTAATAAAAATATGGGAGAAAAGTGAGTAGAAAGCAATCTTCCATTGTTCTCACCAACGATCCCATCTTCTTCACGCCCAGAAGCTCAAAATTGAAGATGCGTAGGATTTCAGCAAACTGCATCATTTTCAGGAACCAAAAATGACTAAAATTAGGAAGACCTTCAGTCTTAGTTAGACTGGTCCCCAAAATGAACAAAAATTACAAGAAATAATTTTAAAATGATCATTTTAAATTGCTTTGGCCAAGCAGGAAAAAAAACTCAGACTGCAAAAGTTAAAATGTAGCTCCTGCAGTAAAACTCCACCCTCTTTCTGTGTAGCAGAAAGAAGGAAAAAAAGGGGGGGGAGCAAAGCTCCTTCAGCTCTTTCTCTTATCCTTCCATGGCAGATATAAGGAGAAGACTCCTCAACTCCTAGAAACCATCTCTTCTCTGCCTTTTTTTATAGCCAGAAATTGGAACCAACCAACCCCCCCTGCTGATTATGGTTTTTCCTTTGTTAATGAATGAAACATGTACCTGTCTATAGTTTTCCAAAAAAAGATGCAAATCAGCCTAACAGTATCTCCAAAAGTCCTTCCTGAAAGGCAATCCAGGTGTCCCAAGAGAAGTTAGTTTTATGCTAACATGTTTCCTTGGGCAATCCTGGTCTTATTGTTTCCTTAAGTCAAAGTACAATGGAATAGCTTCATGTGTGCTTAGCAGACTCTTACAGCCAAAATACTCAGGGTACCTTCATAAGATTCCCTTCCACAGGAGCATTTTATTAAAACAAAGGATATTCTTCCCCTCCAAACCTCAGCGATCAATCGTTAACATCAATAGAGCCAATATTTTACCATTCTCTGTCCTCTCTGGTATTCTTGATTTACCAACTTAAGTGGCCCATTAAGGCTCCCACAGTACCAAGAGGTCAGCAGGAATTGTTGCATCACCAGCTCTTGAATGGAGAAACAAACCTGTTTTGTTTCCTTTGTTCTGGCCTTCAGGCATAGTCTTGATTTGCCCACTTTAAGTGGCCCATCAAATCCAGGAAATCAACAGCAATTTGTAATTCAATGGAGAGATCTGCCTTTTCTTTTGCAAAATGCCACAGATCCTTTCTTTGCTTTTCATACAGCCAGCATGTAACTTGAGAGAGAAAAACTATTGTCCTTCTCAGCCAATATGGAGTCAGTTTTGCTATTTTCAGGCTTCTTCCACGTTCCATGGTCTGCCTTAGCTCATAATTATGCCAATTCTTTTTATTAATAATCATAACTGGTATCAAGCTGCTTTGAACCTTAAATGGGTGAGAAAAACAGGATAGAAAAGCCAACTCTTCTTCTTCTCAAATACACTGGAATACTCATTCCAGGCAGTTAAGTGTGAACAGGCCCCTTGGGTAGTTCAGAAATGACTCTGATAAATGATAGGGGTTGCACACCATAGTTTTACTTCATTAGAAGTTACTTCACACAAGTTCTCGGTGTTCCCTACTGTGTATGATGCAGAACAACTTCATCCTCATCGAGTTGTGAAAGCCTTCCTTTGGCTGCATCTCCTCCTCATCATTTGGTGACTCATTGAAGGGGATTAGTCATGGCATTTCCACCCGGAGTGGTATAAGGTAGGGTGTGAGGAGTGGACTGCCCATGGGAAAGGTCCAAAAACCAGGGTAATGGAAACAATGGAGTCTAAAAGGGGGAAAGTAATGACATAAATATTTTTGAAGAAGGAAAACAAAGAGTTAAATGAAGTAATTGCTAATATCATCATCAGGCACCTTAATGCCTATCAACAAGGGGCTTCTGATGAGTCACCTGTCCTCAGTTTCCTCCCACGCTTGGTATTAATGAAAGCTGATCACCAAAAGCCAGGCAGAACAAATGATGTGATTATGGCCACATCCACTCTTTTTCAATAGAATTAAGTCTCATTGCTCAGATGAAAAAAAAAGAAAAGAATTTATAGGTATTTTAATTCAAGGATGTTAAAATGAAGATTGTATGCATTTGCCACTTTGTATACATTATGCAGGACATTTCATGTTTTTAAAATCTACATGAAAATGAATGAATAAATAAAATTCCTCATTACTTCCTATTCATGCATCTTCAAGGTCCATCGGAAAAAAAATCAGCTGGGAAGTCTACAAGTGGAACAAGGAAGATCTTGAAAATGAGTTGAAATTATTTTCTGTGTTTGGGGAGGATAGAAACACAATGGATGGTTTAATAGCTGTAAGAACTGAAAGAAACAGTTGAATGCCAAGGTCAATGACATTCTTACTGGTGAAGAGTATACGTGATTAAAGAGAGCTTGTATGCTGGCATTTAGGGAGGTAAAAACTTAGCATAACACAGTGTAAAGTGTGAAATCCATAGAAGTTGATGGAACTACTGAGGTTTCCAAGCTGTGATTGTAAGTTGCTCAAATTTGGAGGAAGAAATCTGACAGCATATTTGGTTGAACTATTTTACTTGTATCTAATTTTGAAACTAACCCTGGTACTAAGACATCATCTTTATTATATGTTAAGCTTTCCATGAAAATTTTGCACAAATGTGTGAAAATGATAGACTTTTCAACATCTTCTATATCCATCACTATCCACAAAGGGCACCCTGTAGAAAAGGAGGAGGAGTTGGCTTTTATGCCCCTCTTTTCTCACCCTTTAAGGGGACTCAAAGTGGCTGACAAAGCTTCCTGTTCTTCTCCTTACAACAGACACACTATGAGGTAGGTGGGGCTGTGAGAGTTCCAAAAGAGAGCTGTGACTAGCCCAAGGTCATCCAGCTTGTTTTGTGGAGGAGAATGAACCAGGAGAACTCCAGATAAGAGTCCAGCACTCTAACCACAAGACCAAATTGGCTCACTTTCCCACTTAGCATGCTATGGCCATACCAGATGGAGGAAAGGCCCAATTAGGATGCCTGAAATGGCACCCTAATCCAGTTTCCCAGTAGCCCTTAAAATCAAGGTCTACAAGCATACTAGGGAGTGGATACTGGTCCACCAAGGTATTTAGACAACACATTTCTATGGTGCTCTGGGAGCTCAGGAACATTCAGAGCCACCTGTGCAAACTCTGATGTTAAGTTTCAGAGATGGGTGAAGGCCATCCTAATGTGGATGTGGCATTATGCTCTGTCCCAGGACAGAAAAGGTAAGTGTGAATATATATTGCTTTTGCAATATTTTGAATGAAATAGCTTTAACAGAAGTTCAACAAATCAGAGTCAATTAATCCAAAAATTCCTGTATTATATTATGATTAGAAGGTGATAGCAATGGATAACAATGGAGACATAATTATATTTAAATTGGCAATGGAATTGAAGTACAGGATATATATATGTATGCAAAATAATGAAAGAGCAAAGAAACATATCACATTGGTAAGTATTCTGTTTCTTGGGTCTGTCATGGCAAGCAATTGGGAGGAGACATTTAAAAACCACTCGATTCTTGAGAATATTCCAGTTTGAAGATTTCAGCTCAGATAATTCTTGGCCAACACAATTGAAGATAATCAGAATTGCAGTGCAATGGAAAATCAGAATATTTCCTAATTTGGAATGTGCTGCTTCTGTTACAAAGAAATTCTGTATAACTCTGTAAGAGCTAAGCCACCACTGGTAAGCCACCGCTGGTACATGTGAACTATCCATGCTGCATTTTGACATCCTAATCTATTTGATAAATATTTTATTTGTGCAGTCTGGACTGTTGAGCTTTCAAAGGAAAAAGAAGCTAAAAATTGTAATTTTGCAGGTCCTTTATTTCTCCTCAACAGTCTGTCTCTGCAACTCTCTGGAACTGATTTTTAAGGGGTATAGTAAGTACCCCAAAGTCAATGGCAGCAGTAGGTTTTGGCAGTGACATATCTGATCTAGTCTTATTGGAGCTTTACCGTTAGTTCCCATTAAATATGGCATTTACATCCCTCTTTTGTCATGGAGATGAACATCTCCTACATGCACCTATAAGTCATGTACTTAGACAAAGCCTGAGCTGTCTTTACATCTGTTCTGTGCTCTTTCATTCTTTTGCACATCACATTTGCTGTCATCATAGATTAAAACCTTGAAATCAGTAGGGCATTCTGACCTTTGCATTCCTATGTGCCTAGGCAAAACAATAGTTTAATTAAGAGTTTTCTGCCAATTAGTTCCATACTTGTTGGTGGGTTGCAGCTTTGTGATGCTTCGGGTAGTTGAAAGGGATCACTAAATGTGATGGAAAGGCTAGCTTACGGATGCAAACACAGTCGAGCATCATCACAGAGTCAAATAATAGCCCTCACTTCAGCACTAAATCACCACACAATGCTTTTGTATGCTGCAAAGACAGCTAAATGAAGAGCTCCAATTAAAAATGTTCCATGTACAAGCATTTCCCCATACCATAATCTTGAATATCAAGCCTTTCATTTAATGCTGGAGAGCTGAACATTGGCTGTTATTCTGGAAGTCCACTATTATACCTATGCTTTACAATATCTTTTAAATGTCTTGAGGTAAATCCATAATTCATAAGTATTTTCGCAATCCAAACAGCACCAACTGGTTTGGGAAACTCTGCATCAACTGGTTTGAGCTGCATTTCCTTGTTTAGTGGTGTCTCATAGACACTTCTCATCTTGCCACCTGCATTAATAGGATACTGTGATCTAACTAGATACTGTGCAATGAGAGTTTTCTCCTGTACTAAGGTAAACACACAGTATTGCTCATATATTATGAAATGACAATGAAAGGGCAATCATCCTGTCTGATGGGACAATCAGGACTGCACGTTCCCTCTGCAGTATATAATGTATCTGGACGCACCCTGTGTGTATGTAAGCCATCTATTCACATATCCAAAATAATGCCAGTAAAAACATGGCCTGCCCATTTTAACACAATGTAAGAATGAAAAACATAGTTGCAATGCTGAAGAGCAAGGAGCTGCTTTCATCAAGATTACAGTCATGGAGGGCCTTTTTCCATGTACCTCTCTTAATCCAGATTAAGAAGATCTAGACCTTTGATATCCAGTCCTCATGGAATCCGGTCCTTGAAGTTCTGCATTATTGTGAGGGCCCCATGCACGGGCCATCTAGCACCCAATGGTTGCTAAACAGGGCCACAGTGTGGATGCTGTAGCATGTATTCCAAGATTCCAGTTAGGCCCAATTAGGCCCAAGCAGGAAGGTCTGCCAGTGGTATAACATGACTGCCCTGTTTAGCTGTCAATCAGGGGTCACGTCTAGTTACAGTGGATGTGGTAGAGAGACATGGCTGCATAGCTGCCTACGTAGCTGCCGATGTAGCCAATACGAAGATGTACAGACCTACATACCATGTATGTTGAGGGGTGGAGCTGTAGCCACCCCGCTGCAAATGGCAGCCTCTAAGCCCACCCCTGGACCTCATTGCTCTAGTAAATATACAGAAGCATGGTCTCTGATCGGGTCTTCACAGCAGAAGGTCAGATTGAAGACAACATTAAAGGGGCCTTGAATTAATCCAGATTTAAGGACCTGAAGGCCCCATTTGTTCTGGATTTCGACAGCACTCGTGTGCACAACACATTCAGAATGGAGTCCTAACAGGGTCCTTAAGGGGTCGTGTGTGTGGAAGGTACACAATTGATCTGTACCAATTGCGTACCATGTGGAAAAAGAGCCAGAAACTCCAGCTTCAATCGTGATGGCCCAGAACAGCAGATGGCATGCAGACAGCAAGCCACCACTTTAAGTTTTACAATCAACATTATTCTTAATGCACTGTACTTAATGTGTATGTCTGGATCTTGCCAATGCAATCATAAAAAGAAACATTCAAGATATTCCTGTGATCTGTCCAGAAACTGAAGTTATTTCTATGAAACATTGGAGTACCATTATATTTCTTTCTCCCATTTCCTAACACTGTTTAAGGACAGAAGCAAATGTTTTCCCAGAACATTTTACATCAAGTGTGTAAAGCAAGCTGATCAATAAGTGTGTGTGTCCGCATGTGTGTATATTTATTTATGTGTATGTAGATTAGATATAGATAAAGACATAGTAGATATATACACACACACATATGTGTATATATGCAGTGTCACATTGTATATATGCGCACATGTGTGTATATATGTGTATATTTATATATCTATATGCCTACTATATCTTTATCTATCTTTATCTAATCTACGTACATACAAATTTATAAAATCATAAATATATCAATAAAGTAAGGATTTTCCATCTTCTTGCAAAAAAGAAAGATAAAACAGCTTGAAGAAAAGCCAGATATGTATTAATTAGAGGGTATGCATTAAGGAGGATTAATTAAGTTGCTTGTTATACTGACTGTTTATTATGCTGCTTATTAGAGCAGCTTTGTGTGAAACAACACATGCTTTTCCACTAAGAAACTATGCCAAATATTACCTAATCTAGTATTTTCCAACCCGCAATATTTTGGCCAACATTTTTAGTTATCGTTAGCCAACATGCACTATTCATTAACACTTATAATAGTAAAAACAGCTTCTTTCTTTCTTTCTTTTTCTGAAAGTGAGAGGAGAGGAGCGTCTTTCCTCAGCTAAAGGCCAGGGTAAATAGGTGTGTGCCTTTACCAGTCTTCTTAATGTGCACCTCAGGGACAGACTATTCCATAGTCTAGAGGTTACCACTGAGAAGGCTGTATCAATAATATCTACCCCTTTAGCTACTGAAGGGGTTGGTACAACCAGGAGGACACTGGCAGACATTAAGGCGTCCGACACTCTAATCACAAAACCAAACTTGGGTACAAGCCATTTAAGGACTTATGTCAAAACTAACATCTTGAATTGGGCTAAGTAGCAAATTTGCAGTGAGAGCGATTCTTTTAAGACCAGTGCCAGGTGTATCGAGTCAGCAGTGCTAGTTAGTTGACGCTTCTGCTGCAGTCAGTTGCAGATTTCAAAGTGGGTTCAAGGACAGCCCCATGTAGAATGCATTACAATGTGGAGTATTTGACGTTAGATATTCTATACTCTTTTTTAAAAAATATTTCACTATACAAAATACTATGAAGAAATTCATTCACGGCACACATATTCCATACACAATTTGATATATCATAACCCTATGTGCTTTCATTAAGCTAAATCAGTATGCAAATAAATATTGGTTTCATGAAAACTATAAAAATAAGTGTCAAATACACTATATAAAATGGGTGTGTTCACACAAAGATGGTCTGAAGGTAGAATCATTCATACATCAATCTCTCTCTTCCTCTCATGAACATTATAGGCTATAAAAGGTGGATTAGACATAGGATAACACAAGCATCACATAATGCCATTTCTAATGTGTTTTTGAGGACCTTTTCTTTGCTACCTGTGAATACAGCCTTTGGTTTACAGTTCCCATACTCAACTAGTAAATCCTTCAGTTAGCTAAGACGAAAACACATACATACATCCTAATCTGTTTATCTCCTGCAAGTGTGGAATTTGGACATTTGGATCAGTCCATCCATGACAGCCACAAGTTGTCTGCAGTTATCTTCCATTCTGCTGCAATTACATAAATGCCTCCTCAATATTTTCCAGATGGTTTTAGAACACTACTATTGATCCAAAGATTGGCCCTTTAAAAAGTGGAACAGCTTCATGCTGTTAGCACTGTATCTCTGAACCGAAGAGCTCAGTGCATTAACTTGGATGTTATAATGTGGAACATCCCAGCTATATCACCAATTGCAGGGGGAAGGGAGACTCCACTTGGCAGACCAGTATTGACATTTCCATTAATAACAGAGCTGTAACCTCTGCAGAGTCAACACCTATTAAAAAGAACTGTCTACAGGCATTCTGGAAACATTTGCTCTACGGTGAAAATGTCACAGCAATGAAAGAAGAAGTCACAAAGAAGGCAAGAAAAGGAATTATAGTTATTGATTGACAATTAGGTAGTTGCAAACAAAAGTCCTGCTCATTGTAACCTGCCAATAGCATTAAGGTAAAGGCCAAACCTGCCCCTAGATTTCTTATTACCTAGAGATTAGTTATGGGGTTTTTGGGGGGGTGACTCTTACATATAACACGATTTCTCACCTTCCTGTTCTACTTGATGAATCTAAAATTTATGAACACCACCAACAAATATATTTTAATCACAAAATACAGAACTAAGCTAAACAATTGCCACATGAGACATTTCAATGGAGGTTACAGCTTATCATGGGTAAAACTAAAGTATTTGTATTAGGATTTAGCAGCAGTGCAAGGAGATCAGGGACCGTTTTTCTTGAGGCCCTATTTGCTGTTCTACAGAAGCTGTATGACTTGAGGAGAATATAAGGACATATAGGATAAGAAATGTCTTGCTAAACTGGAGCAGTATCTCATCTCAGCCAGTTATCTTCTCCAAAGTTGGCTAACCAGTTGCATATGGAAGAACATTAGTACAATATGAGGATACCACCAACTTTTAGAATTATGTTATCTCTGATAACACAGGACCAGTAGACACTAACAGCTCTGCATTCAATGCATCAGTCAGTCCACACTTTTTTGAGGCCACTTAAATGGGTGTCCAACACCCCATATTGTGGAGTGAATTCCACAACTGAATTATCCTTCACCAAATTCTCTCTAATTCTAGTGTTTTTCCACTTTGTAAACATTCTGCATAATTCCATACATCTGTCTCATGTTCCTTGTCACTCACTCATTCCTAAAAAAACAAACAACCTTTTAGTCACTCCATTTTGACTTGTATAACTCAGGGATATTATTCTTGAGATACAATTACCAGATTGTAATTTCATCTTTGATTTGTATTAGAACATTATAATAAAGACAGATTTATTTTCAGTACCAATTTTAAGTATCCATTCCATAATATGCAGTGTGTGTGTGTGTGTTAGATGAGGTATTTTTCTATTTGATAGATAGCATTATCTAGCCAATGTGAGATCTCCCTGATTTTTATTTTATGTGGCAATCTTAGATCTTGAAGTAAAAAGGCGACATATATAGTACTCTTAGTAGGACAATTTAAGATGTGGGCATACAGAATATATGACTTCCTTTTCTTCAGTCAGACTATAATAACTAGCAACTTAGAGGAAACAGTTATTGTGGTCTGTGTTGGCAACAAGTAATAGAAATGCTGTTTCTGGAAGTCAAATTTATCTTTCTAGATGGCACATGGTACCATATTGCCACAATGTGGAAGAGAGAAGTGGATTTGTAATGTCATCCTGCATAGTTTTCTGAATCTTTTTAGAGGCCACAAATCAAGTTATGTGCAACATTTATGCTCCAGGACTCTGGTGTTTGGATTAACATTGGGACAGTATGATGGACACACATTTGACCCATAGCAACTCTGCCACCACGGGCAACCATAGAATGGGAAATATCAGTCTGCAAACTGATTGTCCCTTTTGTCAGTTGGGGCAAGAAGTGCCTGCTTCTGTAGTGGTGTCATGAAGATGCCTCACCTCTCAGGCAGCCCAATGTCACCCATAGTCACTTGTGAAGCAGTAGCAATTTAAAAACTAGGATTTTGATAACTTAATCTTAAATGATAGCTGTTCAACATATATAGTTAATGGGCCAAGTACAATTGAGATGTTTCATGGATAAGGCAGTAGCACTGGGAGAAGGATTTTTTTTTTGTGATCAAGAACAAGGAAATATTTTATAGAGCAAAATCTTATGTGAATAATAATGGAATAAGACTGCTGGCATAGAAAATCAAATAGGTGGGATTACATTATTCACCTTCAGTGCTGCTAAAGGAAAGTCAGCATACCTTCCACAAGATGTCAATCCAAATCCAAATCTTCCTCCTCCTGTATTTTGGTCTCAGGTACCAGAAATAACCAAGTGTGCTTACTACTATACAGTACGTGGCTGATTCACAGCTTTGGTATTTCCTGGACAGAGACCACCTGACCACTGTGAGCTACACTCTGGTAATCCAGATTAGACTACTGTAATGTGCTCTGCATGGAGCTATACTTGAATATAGCCCAGAAATTGTAGCTAATGTAGAATGCAGCAACTCAACTCCTGACAGACATTCTGTCAGGAGTCATATTACACCAGTCTTGAAAAAATTGCACTGACTTTCTATTAGTTATTAATCCAAGGTATTGATTCCTACATACAGGGCCTTCTCATTGATGCCTCCCAAACTGTGGAATAGTCTCCGCCTTGAGGTGAGTAAGGCACCTTCCCTTTACATGTTTAGGAGGGCAGTGAAGATGCACCTCTTGGCCCTGACCTTTGACTAAATATGGATATTTATTTATTTATTTATTTACATTTTTATCCTGCTCTGTACCCAAAGGTCTCTGGGCAGGTAACAACATCTAAAATCAAACATCACTAAAACAACAACACTATGTAAATTAAAACAGTAGCATCTGCAAGTGGGAAGTGTATCCCCATTTAACCAAAGGCCAGGGCAAAGAGGTGTGTCTTCACTGCCTTCCTAAATGTGAAGGAAATAGACTCACCTCAAAGGGGAGACTATTCTATAGCCTAGTGGCCATCACTGAGAAAGCCTTCTCCCGGGTGCCCACCCCTTTTGCTGCTGAGGGTAGTGGGACAACCAGGAGGGCTTCTCCTCCAGATCATAAGGTACGGGCAGGTCGATATGGGAGAAGGTGTTCCTTCAAATATTTGGGTCCCAAGTAATTTAGGGCCTTATAAGTTAAAGTTAACACCTTGAATTAGGCTCGGTAGCGAATTGGCAGCTAGTGCAACTCTTTTTAGACTGGTGTCATATGCATTCTTTCTTTCCCTACTTTCAGACATATTTATTCTTTAAATAAGTTTATATTTGGTTTTAAATGTTGTAACCTGAGACCTTCGGGTAAAAGGTGTGATAAAATTTCAAATAATAAATGAAAACTCTGGCTCCAAATTCTGTGTTCTCCTATATAGATCTGCCTGAGTAATAAAATCTAATGGATAGGATCTTCTTGTAGATTAACCAACCTCAGAAGCTCTCTGTTGTGGCTCTCAGGCTTTGGAACAGCTTATGCTAGGTGGCAATATTATGTGGTTTTCAGCACCTGATTAAAACTAGCCTTTTCAGCCTGGCCTTTAATGTTGATCTCCTTAATGTGGTCTTGACCAGATGGGAAAGGGTATTTTAATTATGTTTTCATTGAATATTATTTTATTGATTTCTATCTATCTATCTATCTATCTATCTATCTATCTATCTATCTATCTATCTATCTATCTATCTATCTATCTATCTATCTATCTACCTACCTACCTACCTACCTATCAACATTTTTATCCCACCCTATACCCAAGGGTCTCATGAAAAGTTATAACATATAAAATAAACACATTAAAACATTATTAGTGTGATGTTCAGATCATGACTGCTGCCAAAAAGGGTGGTAATTAACACAGACATAGGATGACTTGCAGGAAAGGTTAAGGGAGGGAGGATTCCTTTGCAATGAGCCCTGTACTATTCAACAGGTTTCTCAAACAAGACCCCAAATCTTCTCATTCTATTATTTATTTATTTATTTATTTATTTATTTATTTATTTATTTATTTATTTATTTATTTATTTATTTATTTATTTATATGCTGCCCCATATCCGAGGGTCTCTGGGTGGCTCACAACATTTAAAAACAGACATATAAAAATTATATCAGCCCTAAAACCAGAAACAAGTTTAAAAATGCAGCTTTAGAAAAATACAAAAAAAAAAAAATAGTTAAAAACAGCAGTGATTTTCAATGGGGGAAGTGTGGGGAACATTATTGACTTTTGAAAGCCTGCGTGTTCTTCAAAAATAAATACACACATAAATGCATACATGAATCAATGAAAAACTCACTGGGTATATTCAATTCTGGATATATATATATATATATGCCTTTAACAACTAGCATATTTTGCTACTCTGTGGTACAATATAGATCAAGTTGTTAATGAGAGGATAGGATAGAGGATGTCCTTCAAGTGCAGGAGAGCATACCAGAACTGATTTTTAGGCTAAAGTACACTTTCCAATAAATGAGTCTGGATGAATGTCATTTATATGCAGATGCTCTACCACTTTGTATTCTGGGGGAGATTAACAAGAAGTTGCCATCTATCTTGTAAAAAGCCTTTAACTGCCTCTAGATAACTGCCTTTGAGAACAGAGCTTTAGCATACTTTTTAAAAGAGGGGTCATGCTCCTCTAGATATTAGGGAAAAAATAATATGCCAGTAGGAGCGTATAATTCAGTAAGAAGTGTATAACACTTTTGGAAAGGTTAAGAGATGATGAACACTAATATTCAAGAATTTTTGTACTGGCCAATATTGTTTAATTACAATGGTCTAGTAATGCCTTTACTGTTAACATTTCCAGATGTCCATGTGTGTGTTTTCCCCAGCTTTGCAGTTTCTTCCTAGAACTCATTTCAAAGGTTCAGGAAGTTGGCCATTTTATCTGCCTTGAAAAACAGGGCTAAGGCAGATCCATATAGAAATTTTGGGCCTGTTTGCACTTATCACACAATAAGAATGGAATGTAGTTGTGGCCATTCACACTATAAGCACTGAACTAGCTCTGTACCTGGAAGGAATCTTAGTAACTTCTGTGGCAGATAAGTATAAAAAGGCCCAGTGTCAGTATGATGGAAAATGCTTTCTATCCCTCTTTGATATGATGGTGGTTGATGGATGTGGAACTATAGTACCATCTGGGCCATCCTATGACACCATAACAGTGTTGTGTAGATCCTGCCAATGATTCAGCATATTGATAGCTTCAATTTCATCCAAAACTGCCAGATGACTAAGCTCAATAATTAAACAAAGCCTGCACATCACTATATTTGTTATCTCTTTCCAGTATGTCCATCAGCACCACAAAAGAGTACAACACACACAGAGAGAACTAAGCTGACGACACACACAAAAATATCTATAGTGGGTCGTAGTGAAAGTAACTGAGAATTTAATGCAAATCTACATTACACATCATCCATCTTCCTCCTGACATAATGCCAAGGGGGTTTTTTCCACTAGCCTAAACACCCATTAAGTACCCATTAGGGAGCCATTAAGGATCCATTAGGCTCAGAGCAGGAAGACCCCATTTCCACTGCAGACCCCATTAGAGCCACATTTGTTTCCACCAGTTCTAGGGAAATCTGGTTTAAATGGGTCCTTCAGGACCTATAATCTGGATTTCCTGTAGACCCCATCAAAGGGATCTACAGTGGGGTCCTTCAGGCATCAAATCCAGATTATACGAAGCGCATTTCCACCACGTTTGGGCAATGGGGTCTAGGGGAGGTTTCTGGGGGGCACTCCCATGAGGGGGTGCCCTGAAACCCAAAGTTCCAAAGCCTGTGCATAATCTCTGAAGCTGCCTCCAAAGCCGGCTCCAAAGAATAGCACAGGCTCCGAAGAGGACCCCACACAAGAGCAATGCCATTCCTATGGACCTTTGTCAAAGGCTCAGGGAAATCTTTGAAGTTTGCGACTGATTGCTCTGGAGAATCTCCAGAGCTTATGACAAAGCTCCAGAGATTCTCTGGAGTGGCTCCGGAGAATCTTCAAAGAATCTCCAGAGCATCCCCTGTCCCCCCAAAAACCTGGGGTGATGGGCAGGCCACACGTGGGTCAATCCTTATTTGCCACATGGGTGCTCCGGCATTTCAACTGTAGGCAGGCTAGCACCCATTGCTATTGGGTGCTGCACTGCCCATGGGGACGCATCAGGTACCTCCTTTAATCTGGATCTATTAGATCTGAATTAGTTGAAGGACCCATTCCTTAGATCCGTATCATCTTAGATCTGGATTAAGAGAGGTCAGTGGGAAAAACCCCATTGTCTAGATGCCCAAGACTATTTCTATGCCAAAACCAATTTCTTTTTTTAAAAAAATATTTTTTACTAAAGAGATTTTTTCCAACAACTTAAAAATATATTCAATAACATTTCATAATATACATCTTCATTCTTCTTGTTGTTCTTTCGTTGACTTCCTTCACTAGTCTAACATCTATCCATTTCATTCTTCCTCTGCTCCTTGTCTGTTCCTCGATGTTTACCAGCTACCGCTTCAAAACCTATCATAACTATACCACACATTTTTATTAAACTCCTAGTCTTATAAGCCCTTATCTGTCTTAAACTTTTATAATCACAAGAGCAAGATAGGAGAAATTCTAATCCAATCCAACTTAATATAATAGTATAATTACTAAACTATAATTAACCATTCTTAACCTATCCTTATTTATTAATTTTCCTAATATTTACCTCATATAACATATATACTTAACAATTCCACACCTGAGGTATATTACAGTCTCATTATTTTACCAATCTATAAAACCTCTTCCCCTTGCTTTATATTTTGCTTATCTTCTTTTTTTAATATTCATACTTAACCTATTTGCATATTACTTTTTTCTCAGTTCTTAGCAGAATATTTCAAATATTTATCATTTCTTCTCTTAATATACATCTATTATTTCTATAATCTCCCACTTATCTCAAAATTTCAATATAAACAAAGCTATTATTGTCTAGAATAACATATTTGCCCTTTCAATTAAAATTCCACATATTTATGTTCCCCCACTTCTGTTAATAAACTTATAAACTCATACTATTTCCACACCTACTGTCTTTTAATACAATTTCAGTGTTTTACCATATCAATCTATAAAACATCTTTCCTCTTGCTTTATATTCTACGTAGCATCTTTGGTAACATTCATGCTTATCTAGATTGCCTATCCCATTTTCCCAATTCTTGACACATTATTTTTTTCTAAAATTTCTCATTTTTTCTCTCTTAATATTCTTCTAATATATATACCATACAAAACTGTAATATACACCACCAAACAATTTATATATTTTTTGTTTATATTCTTACTCAAGCTATTATTTAAAAAGAACAAAAAAGAAAACACAAAGAGCAATATCATTATTATCTAAGTTAAAGTAATCTGGCCTTTCAATTTCTTTGGGTTTCTAAGTTAATATCTCTCCCCAAGTCCCTCTATTCTCCAAACTTTTTATGTAATGCCCACCTTAAGATTCAAATTTTCCTGAGAACCTGTAGCCCCAATTTTTTCATGTATATATGTGTGATTTGCCTTCCCTTTTAATTCATCGAGTTTTTGAAATTGTTTTTCCACTGCTTCCAAAAGAGTTCCTTTACTGACCTTCTGATTGATGAGATGTCTGCAATGATCTTCTTCTTCTGTTGATTTCTCTCTCTCCCATTGGTAAAGCTCTCTTCAAACTTTCTAAAATAATTTCCTTTCAGCTTCCTAAATGGTTGTTTTGGTGCTCTTCTCAAGCTTAAAGTATCTGCCATATTCTTCCTCTTCCATTGGTTTCTTAAAACCATCCAACTGTACTTTTCTTCCTTCACTCCCCACATTTGCTCTGGGGTTGTTTTGCTAAGTTTTGGGCCACATTTAATTGTAATATTTTTAATCTTAGAGATCAATTGATCTATTTTCTCTTCCATTCTTAATAAGAGAAGGTAAAACGGTTTTTTCTTGCTTCTTCACTATTTGTATCTTTGCTTGTTTTTTAGTACCACCTTGTAGTCAACTTTTGTATTTCTCATTTAGTAAATTTTATTGTCTTTTCACTTC
Organism: Aspidoscelis tigris stejnegeri; assembly: GCA_023333525.1. Lineage (NCBI taxonomy): Eukaryota > Metazoa > Chordata > Lepidosauria > Squamata > Teiidae > Aspidoscelis > Aspidoscelis tigris. Next base: position 63,644,453 of record JALMGA010000004.1, read on the forward strand.
CAGTCTTCTCTGATAATTTTTTCTCCTTTTTATATTAAGTCCCACAGTCCACAGATAAGCTATATTCCAGTAAACTTTATCTTGATTTCCTAGCTCCTTCAATGCTTTAAAAAGCAAACTCCAAATGTTGTAGTGTTCCGTTTTCTTACCTTAAGTTTCACTTCCAATTGGGTCACTGCCGAAAGTTGCTTGGGGCAGGGTAAAAGTATTTCTTGAGATGTTTTCCAAGCATTTAGTTTCCGAATAGGTTGTAAATCTTAAAATTGAGGAGGTCGACTTTTGGAGTAGCACATTCAGCGTGCGGGTTCAATGTTTGCTTTTCTTCTGTTGAGGGCAGGCTGTGAGACCCCTCCTAAAGGAGATTTCCCTTCATTCCCCTGTATATTGGGGAAAATAAATCAGCAGAAGAATGTCCCAAAGTTCACATTCTTCTGCCTTATTTGCACTGAAGTCTTGCAGAGCTAATTGCTCACCAGTCAAGCCGCCATGTCCCAAAACCAAATTTCTTAAATTGACTTGAAATGGAAGAATGAAGCTAATCTTCAAGATCATCCACTCAATTAAAAGTTTCTTGGGGTGTTTTTACACTGGCACCCACTGAAGCACCCATTATGGACCCATTTAGCTGAGAGCTGGATGACCCCATTTCCACCACAGGGGCACATCTGTTTCCACCACAGCGAGGGAAATCCAGATCATATGGGTCGTTCAGGACCTATAATCCGGACTTTGTGTAGACCCCTTTGGGATCTACAGTGGGGTCTTCAGCCTTAAAATCCAGATTGTAGGGAGCCTGTTTCCACTACAATACAGCAATGGGGTCTACAGGAAGCTCAGGGAGGGAGGCACCCATGGGGTGTGCCCCAAAGTCAATACTACAGAGTCCCTCCGGAGGCAGCTCCAAAGTCCCTCCAAAGGCAACTTCGAAGATTAGCACAGGCTCCAAAGAAAAACCCCTTGCAAGAGCAATGCAGCTGTCAAATGCTGCAAAGGCTTCAAAGGGTCTTTGAAGTTAGCGGCACCAAAAGTGCCCAGGACGGAGCTGGGCAAAGAGTCGACGGCTAACAATGTGGCAAAGGAGAAAGCAAGGAGGAGGCAGCCCTGGTGCTGTTGCCCCATGAAAATCACAGCAAATCCCTGCATTGGGATGCCATGGTTTTCTCTGCCACCATCCCTCAGGGATTGTGATTTTGCTCCCTTTCCCAGGCAAGCCAAGGGAATAAGGAGGGTGCAGTAGCTTAAGTTTTCTCTCTTTCTCAGGGAGGTAATCTTATTGACCCCCTGGAAGAGAGAAATTTCAAGCCCCTGCCAACCCCTTGGAGCTGCCTGTTAATTAGCTCTTTGCCGGGAGGCTGACTCATCCAAGCAGAAAAAGGTGCATAATTAATTAGCTCCTTGCTTGCATCTCCTGCTCTTGCCCAGTAATTTGCATGTTTTTAAAAATCTTCCCTGCTCTTTACAGCCCCTATAGCCACCTGATAGATGCCCAGCTGGGTGCCCTATACCCAGCTGAGAGTCAAGGGATGACAGGCAGACCCCTTGTGGGTCAATCTGGATTTGCCACATGGTGCTCCAGTGTTTCCACAGCAGGTAGGCTAGCACCTATTGGGTGCTAGACCACCCGTGGAGACACATTGGGTATTTCCCTTAATCCAGATCTACTAGATCTGGATTAAGGGAAGTACCCATTCCTTAGACCCGGATCTTCTTAGATCCGGATTAAAGAAGCACAGTGGAAAAACACCCTTTGTCATATGAGGAGCTTTCACTTGGTACACTTTCCTTCTCAGTTATCATCCTTTTCCAGATTGTTTTTAAGCCATCTGGGTAAGAAATGCATGTACTTGTTCTCTATGGGAGGACAAATGGCTGCCTGCCCCCAGTGAAAAATGGCATTAAAGGAAATGTATTCTCCTAGTCTCAGGCTTTTGCTTCAGACTGCTCCATCCATTATCTGTCCTATATCCTTAAAAAAAAAGTTCTATACACATAACATGTAGCAGCAGTTGCAAGAAATAATGTCTATAAATTATCCTTATAAACGGAGACCTTGCTATTTAGGCTATTAACTAAATGGAAAGTTTTGATATCTGCTGGAGTTTGTATTTAACAGAGACCTAAACAATTAGTCCCTCTTATCTTACAAGTGATTCTTATTTTAGATGGCTTAGCACACTAAAGATATATTATTACTTCTTCAAAGAAGTGCTGCAGATTACAACCAGTGAACAAGCTATGAAGTAAAACATCCTTTTTGTCTTGGGCAGAAAGATTGCTATTCATTGTAATCCATTGATTTCAAGATGTAAAGTATGCATTTGAATAAAGTGTTCTTGGTCATTCTTATCAAGTTAAGTCTTATTATAGACAGAGAGCTGGGTAATAAAGATTCCTAACCTTTCTCTGCTATAGTTGCAATTAATGTTAAGGCCATACTTTTCTCAGGGGACTAAAGACAATACTGCTATTAACTAGCTTTTCCTGAATAAAATATTAAGTATCTGAATATAATAGGTCCACCCTTCCCAGAATAAGGTCGCCCACATTTGGAAGCTGTTCTGGGACAACCCCATGCTGGCTCCAAAGTTCATGTGAGTTTAAAGCCAGTCTCCGTAAACTCTGATGGCCAGCTATGAAAGTTGCCAGCTTCAAAGCCCCTTGCAGACTTATTTTCAGCAGTGCACTTGCGCTGTCCAAATGGTTCTGTCTGCTAAATCAGAACACAAAGATCATTAAAAGAAAAAGTTTACTAGTGTCCTAGACTAGGCAGCTATTTTGGACTGCCTAGTCCAATCTATGCTCTATCCAGTACAGACAGAGTGTACTAGGTAGAGGGTTTGGCCTTCCTTTTACTGAATTAGAGTGTAATCTCTGGATCCCTTGTCATCCTGGTTTAAAGATAAGTGGGGAAAGGGTTTATAACTTATTTTCCTTTCAATCTCACCCTCTAAAACATCCAGCTCAAAATTTCTAGATATGTAATTATTCTGACCTCAGTGTTTCAGCACTGTGAACAGAAACTTCAATAATTCTCAAATCCAAGAGCCACTGACTGCATGGACGTTTCTGTACAGCTTCCTTATCAAGGGTGCAGAAATGATCTGTCATATAGCCTTCTGGGAAATGTCAGAGATTCAGCCTGTCGTGTCTCCCTTCCAGATGGTCACTCTTCTGCTGAAGAACAAGTACCTCGCTATCAAATTATTTTTCATATGCCCGTTCAGCCACTGCATTAGGCCTCATATATCTTTACTTACCTATACTTGTGTCTTGAGACCCGGAGCTTTTCACCTATGTGATCATATATTTAAACCTATATCTAGATGAATTCATTTTCCTCCTGTTTATATCTTCAAGCATCTGTAAAAGCTTTCTTATAAAGCTGCTGACATACTGAGTAGGGATGTGCATGATTTTTAATTTTTTTTTGCATTCAATTTGTATTGAATCGAACATAAGAAAATTTGTATCCATTTGAATAGATCCCCTTCAAATGTGGTAGGATTGTTTGATACGAATGTATTCAAACAAGTATCCAATATGAATGCATACTTATTCCATATGTATCTGATACATATCCATACGTATCCGATACGTTTCCCATATATGCTCTGAAAGCATCAAATCTGCCCTGAATCCACTTTGAATCAGCTCTCAATCCATGTTGAATTTTCCCATCTCCCCAGTCTCATGAATGTTTCATAGCTTCATACGTATGCTGCAAAACATTTGTACAAACACAAATGCCAATGTACAAATGTTGTAACATTCAATTTGTATACAAATGTCCAAATTTGTACAAATTCACATGAATATCGAATGTGGCAAATATTCAAGCACATCCCTAATATTGAGCTACATCATTTGAATTAAGTTTGTGCTGCCTTGCTGCTTTAGTCCTGAGATCAATTCATGTTTAGAATTTGGTAGAGTTTCAGAAATATCTCTAAAGCTTACCAATTATTTAGTAGGGAAACAAAAATAACTTTTTTTTCCATTTCCCTGCAAGCTTTTCATTAGTGTAGAGCCCAGCAATCATATCACACCAGTCAGGGATGGAACAGTAAGGGTCTTGGAACAGTTGCATTGTTTTTTGGTAATGCAAGAGAAGAGCAGTTGAATTCCAGCTGAATTAATCTAATCTAATCTTTATTCTGGTGTTGTCAAACTCTCATTTCTTAGACCATAAAAATGAAGACAGGACTTACAAGTATATTACAGTCAAGCTGAGTTACCATTTCTCCTACTCCTATTAGCTAGAAATGTCTTTGAAAAAATACAGATCTGGATCCAAATATGAAGATCTATAGAGCTATATTATCTCTACCCATACTTCTATCTCTGTCTCTACCATCTGATATATCCATCTATAAAGATTTCAGGGAAACTCATGAGATTTCTTTTCTTTTCACTTCATGGTTCTGAAACTGAGCATGCTGTTATTAGCATTATTATATAAAATGCACCAACCAAGTTCTTATGCACTATTACCGAAGTGATGACTGAACCAAAGCACAATCATTGAATGCACAGTATTACACAATAATATCAAAAATTGTAAGAAGAAAAATTAAACAAACAGTATTATTTTAATTTTTAGAAAAGATAACAATTCATGAAGAACAAACAATCCCTATCTTCCATCCAATATACAGTAATTAATTAAAGCAAATAGTAAATGTACTCTTCTATTTCTAGATCAATACTCAGGTTTTAAGCCTCTAATTGCCAGCAAAAAATATACATTTTGTCTATTTCAAATAAAATGTTCTAAGATGATAAAAACTTAGGTTCCCCAGTAGATCATTACAAAAAAAGCATTCTCTGAGTACCCTCCCCTTGGATGGGAAACAGTTAACATCTGCATGGTCTATTTTGATTGTCTACACCTCAACTAACATTATGGGAGATTTTATCCTCCCTTGGCATCCAGTAGTCACACAATACCTATACCTAGTCCACTCCTGGGTAAATAATCTGTATCCAGGTGTGCTCCAGCAGAAAACTGTTGGAAGGTAAAGGGTAATTTCTAGATGTTGCCATGGTATGCAGGCAGGGAGGGCCCATCCTATTCTAGACCCCAGCAAAATTTCAGCTGAACTCTGGAATATGAATTACTTCCAGGGAGTATTCTTGGGGTGTGCCAAAATGTCCCTGGCCTGCAACTTCAAGGTAATATTTGTTCACCAACTTTGAACTTAAGCTGGGACAGTCTGGCCACAGACTGGTCGACCACCAATCAAAAGTTAGAATTAAATTGCTAGAAGATGCTAAAGAAAGAGAATTAGCTTTAATGAATTTAAAATTGTACCGTAATTCTACTTTAATACGGATAAGGGAATAGATATGGTAGGAAAGATAAAAGATTATTACAGTTGGACACAATTTAAGATATGGCTGACATGGTTATCTGTGGTATCAAAAAGTTAAACTGATTATAGCTTTTAAGAATTACTTTGTAAAAATGCATTATTAAGTTTGGGATAGATACAAAAATAGATTTTATTCAAAATGTTCCTTTGGGTATCACCTCATGAAGCTCATTTCAAAGAATCTGGAAGAAAAGGAGGAGGATTAACATGATGATTTGTTCATTTGGAAAATGGCAAAATGAATTTGTTAGGGAATAAAAAACCACAATTGCTCAAAAAGCACAATGATTTCTGTAAGTACAGTTGTTGGAATGTTTTAAATTAGATAAAAAATGTATTATTTGAAGATGAGATAAATCAGTGTGAAAAAGAGTTAGGATTCAGGGTAAGAAGAACAATATCAGTAAAATATAAATCATTGTTGAAGTGTGAAACAGAAGAAGCAGTTTTTCTCGGCTTGGGAGTTTAGGGGAATCCAGGGGAGGTCCTGCATGCAGAACTGTATCTTACCCAGATGCAACTCTGCTCTTGCAGCACCTCCCCTGGAGGGTGTAGATGCAGAAGTTCTAATTGCTCTACATCTACACTCCCTGCAGCCAGGTATGGCTGCATTTGCACCTCTGCCTGCTTGGAGAGGTCCAAAGGGAGTCTGGGGAGGGATGGCGCAGAGCTCCCATTACCACTGCAACAGGACCACACAGGTGTGTTGGCACCGTTACTGTGGTGTTGCAGTTGCCACTGTAATGGTGGTGAGTCACACCTCACTAGCACTGCTGAGGTTAGGAAAAGAGCCAGTGTCCAGAACGTGGACACCAGAACTCTCCCTGGTTCTTCACAGGACATAGAGGTGTGAAAAGACCCAAAGACAAGTAAAATAATGCATGGTGAGATGGGCAAATAACATTTAATATAACAATCAAATGGAATAATGAGAGAAAATGTGGTTAAGAAATTTGAAATTCATACTGTGAATTTTAAAAAATAAAATGATGTACAGATGGCATATGACTATGCATAAAATGTTAAATATATATAAAGATGCTCCAAATGGTTGTTGGAAATGTAGGAAGAAAGAAGGAACTTACCATCATGTGCAGTGAACTGGTAGAATTTTTTTTAAAAAAGTACTGGAGGGAAAAATATCAGGAGATAATTAATTATCTTAATTAATTAAGTACAAATCTAGTGAAAACCAGAATTTTTCTTTTTTAAAAAAATTGGGAACTGTAAGTAAGAATTTAGAAAATTACGGTGTATTATTGCAGTGAATGGTTATTTCAGCAAGGCTTATACATGGCCAAGTTTGGAAACAATCCAAGAATTTTTAAAATTATGGACTTTGCAGAGATGAATAAACTAATTAACTTACTGCGAGCAAAGATTTCAACTTTTATTAAGAACTCAGTTCTTTATTGATTACCCACTGAAAAGGGAGCATTTACTGCAGGTTCCAAAGAATAAGAAAGAAGAAAAAGACTCTAAGGTACATTGTGAAAACAGAAGAAAAGAGATAACAATTGGTCATTATATGCAATGTATCAGGTGTTTAATTACTGTATTAATTAGATGTTTTCTACTTTTTTAAAAAAAAGAAAATACTGTCCTTCATATAAAAGCTTTGAGATAGGTCACAGAAAGTACTAAAATGATAAAGTTAAAAGCACTAAAAGACCTAACCCCCTGCACAACTCCAGGGCAATATATGGAGGGAACCTTAATAATTTATGTCTTAACTAGTTGCCTATTCCCTATCATGGGAGTCACTACCCCAAACTTCTGAGAGCAAGGAGAGCTTCTCCTGTAGATTATCAATATGAAATACTTGCATTGACCACTGCAGTAATAAAACTTAAGAAAATTGGGGCACGTTTTATATATATAAAAAAATAAAAGCGTATATGAAATAATGCATTTGGACTGACGAAACCTTTATATACATTCCAATCAAACATTCCATTAATGTTATGTATGCAACCACATATCTTTTTTGTGCTTTTTTAAAAAATGTGCAGATTCGTCCAGCATCCTTACTTGTAATTATCCTTTCTTTCCATTTGCTTCAGTGTTTCTCAGCCAATACTCTCCTCTTACAAGGAGAGCAATAGGAATTTTCACTAGTATAATACATCTGAGACACATGATATCCGTAACTTAACGAAGTAAACTAAAGAAGATCACATACACCTAATCAGGCAGAATATTAGGTTCTACCTTTTCATTCATTATTTGGACAAGAGGGAGAAAGTGTTTCATTACTTAAGAATGCAATCTTGGCTTGGCAGCCTCAATGGTTTTCAATCTTTTCAAATGAAATGACCTCACACCATTGCCACCAATTGATTAATTCAGTCTCATTTGGCTAAATGTATGAAATGTTTCAGTGCATGCTTGGTTCTATCTCATTCTCCCATCGTCAAAACCACTCCCCTTCCCAATAATTATATATTCTTGGAGGCTTATCCCAATGAATTTAAAAGAGAGATATTTGGAAATGTAGTGGAGAAATAAGAATAAGCAATCAGCAGACTTCGATATAGTTTGTAGATTTAACACAAGAGGAAAAAATCAGTTGCTATTGGATTAACAGCAATGAACTATTTATTCCCTTTTACTTGGTTTTGTTGGTGTGGATCTTTTTTGTCATTTTAATATTTCATCTTTACAATATAGTAATGCATCAGTAAGAAAAATACTGATCTCCAAAGGAACATAACTCTATTAGGGAGGATGTGATGCTATGTTAGGTTGGGTCCCAGATATCTACAAACACTGAAAAAATCTAACATAGCAGACAGACACAGTGCATACATGAAACAGAAGACTAGCAATGCTGCCTTATTTTTACACTACTTCTTACATTAGATTGCAGCTCTATATAATATTCTTTAGTGTCCTCCGGCTAACCTTTGAGGGCAAGCTTCCATAGAGTGATAATCCTGTCTTAAAGCTGTTTTGCAGATATGAACTTAACCTAGAAACCCTCACAATTGCACCTTTAATGCCATCTAGTGGAGAGATAATGTAAATTTCTTTTGCCCAAGCTACTTTGCATCTGGAGATTTTCAGGTTTGTCAGCAACAGCTATTAAGGTTCCCTGTTTTTTCCCCGTTTCCTAATACTTGAAGAATAGTAAACATGAGCCATCTCAGAAGAACTAACATTCATAGTCATTCTTCAAATCAGATGATTTTGTTAAGTAATTATACTCTTTGACTTTTATTATCTTATCCCTGGGTCAGACATAATTTCAATCACATTTGTTACTAACAATGATACATTTGCAGAAGATTTTTCATTGTGTAGAACATGTGAGAAAATTAATGGGGGTAGCACAGAATTTGTACCCTGAAAACAAAGAGAAAGAAAGGTGAATATATGAGCATTCAAGAGTGATTGAGACACACACACACAGACACATACAATTCAACTACGTTTCAGTTTGGAGTCCAATTTTGATTGCAACAGAAGTTGAAAACAATGCATCAAATTATAGGTTAGGAATAACTCAGCCATTTTACTGAAATTTAACTGCTAGACTCTGGTCTTTGGCAAACTACTAAATTGTCAGGCTGGCAAAGAATAGCCACGAGACTCTTTCTTTAAAAAGATGAACAGTGATTTATTTCAGCTCAGGGTAAGGCAGGTTTTGTTGGAAGCAGCTTTGACCAGAAAGCCCAGCATATTTATATATTTCATAGCTGGGCGGGGTTTGGCCCTCAACCAATGAACAGTAATTATTTTTCAAAACTCAGTTTAAACTTGGAGCCAAAATGTATCACTCGACCCCAGCAGGGAGGGGGGAGTCAACTGTCACTTCCAAATAACAGGCAGCTACTATATATATATATATACAGAATCACATAGATGGCAGAGATCCCACATTCAAATATCATGGCAGACAGCTAGCCCTGCCTGACATAAATATGGCATCAATGAGACTGTGCTGCTGGTTAGAAGATATGATAAAAATATAATAATTCCCCTTGATTTTTTTTCCCCACATGTGATGGAAGGCCCTTTCTAATTTGTGCTTGTTCAGTGTCTTACAGATCTGAACTGTGAGAATAAAATAGAAGAGGAGAAAAGAATGGTGTGTCTTGCCTTCAGCACTATGAAGGGAGCACTAGGTGAAGGTAAGGCAGTGTAGGTACCTAAATAGACAACTGAATTAAGTAGTTGAATTAAAAGCACAGTGGGTCTTCCCTTACTTCCTGAATTGTTGAATTAAGTGCACAGTGGTGTCTCCTTTATTTCCACTATTGGAAGCAAAAGTGGGAACAAGAATTATCTGATTGTTTCCAGCTCTAATGATGAAAGAAGAGATAAAACTGTCACAGAGGGATCTGGATATCACCCACCATGAGGTCATAAAAGAACTCACGACCAGTTCTTCATCTGGGGCTTTTTAGCATTCAAAGTGCCTCAGGAAGAGAGAATAAATTAGGAATAGTAAAAATAGAAAATAGAAACTTTGTTTCCAACTTGTAGGGAAAAAAACGCTATTAAAAAAACAAAATGGAGACACAAAATGGGAATATGCTGTCAATTTTCTGCTACCCCACCATGGAATAAAAGTTCCTTGTGATTATTCTACATGTCAGTTTTCTCCACTTCAAATTAAAATCAGAATACATGGGCCTTTTCACACCTTTCCCTGGCAAGCAGGCTGGTGAAGTTCTGGGATGCATTTGACATCCTCACTTTGTGATGCTTTCCCAAGCAATTGTCGGAATCGTCTCACTGATGCAATTGAAAATGCAATTAGGGATGCTCACACATATTTGTATTATTCATTATTCATTCAAATTCAGCTGAATTCAGATATTCAGATTGAAATCAAATTTTGGCACATTCAAAGGTTGACATTCGAATTTGAATCGAATGCTTCAGAATATTCATATGAAGCTTCATTACATTCATGAACCTGGGGAGGTGAGAAAGTGGCTGCACCAGTCACCTCTGCAATGGATCCAGAGTGGATTCAAAGTGGATTCAGGGAGACTTTGGTGTGTTCAGAGTGGATATGTATAGGATATGTAGTAGATACATATGGGATACATAGCGAATTCATATGGGATACCTATGGGATTCGTATCTAACATTCGTATGGGATTCCTGTGGAACATTTGTACTGAATGAAATCCTGCCACATTCAAAGGTGGTTGCTTGAATGAATATGAATTTTCTTGCATTTGATTTGATACAAATCAAATGGAAAAAAAAACTTCATGCACATCTCTAAATGCAATTCACTTTTCACAATCTGCCAGCTGGGAGAAGGAGAGGCCACAATTGAGAGCTAATGCTTTTTGCAGCAAGTGTAAATGGTGATTGGATGATGCAATGTGCAACTGCACAGCTGCAGCCACCCTGCCCCATGCAGTCTTTGCACAGAAGTAGGTGCAAAGGCTTCATCTGGAGGTGTACTAGAAGCATCATCAATGGTCCCAGTATAGCTGTGGAACAGTTTCTACTGCTCCACAGCTATTGAAAATGGAGGCATTTTGGCATGTTGAAAGCCACTCTGGAATGGAAGCAGCTCCATGGCGTGCACACATGTTGGAGCATGCCCAAATGGCCCCATCTTCAAAGTTTCAAAAGGCCCACATGTCCTTTCACCCTCACTACTGTTTTAGGTAAAATGAATCTCTAGGCAACATGACGATTTTAATTTTGAATGCATGTGTGACATGGTGTTTAAAAATGATAAACATGGACCTAAGATTACAATTCCTCACTCACTTATGAAGCTTATCGGATGACCTTGACTATTCATTACCTCATGCATATATTTGATCTCCAGTGAAAATGTTCTGTTTAAACTGAGGAATTCCAATTAACACATTCATTATTAAGAAGCACATTCATTACAAACACACTATGGGACAATGTTCCTCAGAAGTTAAGGTCAGGTGTGGTTGCTGACATGCACACAGTGAGTTCTGGCTCCATCCCCAGCTTGGTCCCAATCTACCTCTCAGCTCATCCAGGACCATGTGCATGGCTGAAGCAATGGCCATGTTTGCTGGGCTTTTGCCATGACAATCAATGACGTAGTCCAATAACTTTCTTTCCTTGCTGTTGAAGCCTTTGCAGCAGGTTCTGAAGCTAATGTGAGCTTCAGAGTGTTGTGAGGCACCCTGGGGACTGTCCTGGAACAGGTCATCCAAGTGGCACAACTGGGACATTCCAGTATAGGCAGTTCTATCTGAAGTGGTCTAGCTCATGTAAGTGCAAAAATCCCCAAAGACAACCTGAATAAACAGGAAATGCAGTTTTCAAATGTTCATTTGACTTATTGAAGAAAAAATGTTGCCCAGCACCTATATTACTCATATGGTAAAAAGGAATTGCACACTGTGGTGATGCCCCTTCAGCCGTGGAGGATCTCTGTCCTTCATTAACTGCCTGCTTTCCTTGGCTTCTCAAATAAATAGTTAAATAGGCTTGATAAATATTACTTAGTGCTGGTCGTGTTGCTTTCCACCCCATGCCAAAGAGCTCGCCACTTCCCTTGCTTCCACAAATAAAAACCCCTAGTGAACTGTCTCTATCAGCCTCCCACAGCTTACTTTCTCCCACTAGCTTTCACTAAATTTAAAGTCACAGGAGCCCCTTTTCTAGCAATCCCCATATAGTAATAAATAGCACTTCAAACTCAGTTCTCTTTATATAAAAGAAGATGTGCTTTATTAATAGCACCTGATATGAACCAATAGATGGTTAAATATGAAGAATCAATCGATCGATCGATCAATTGACCAACCAACCAACCAACCAACCAACCAACCAACCAACCAATCAGTGGCTTCCAAGAATTCACACAGCAATTAGCATCCTACTCTAATGTAGGCTGCCTAAAGGTCTCTCCCTGGCTATTCCCAAGCCCTAGATCCTGCTGGAACTATGTGGGTTTCCCTCCCTTTGGTGAAGAACGGTCACTTCAGAACCTTCCCACCCTGAAAACTCCAAACATATAACAGTTGTACTTCTGGATTTTGCCTTTAATATGGCTGCAGCCTGGCATGCGCTGCCTTTGATTGGCTGTGCCTATGGGCATTCTTTCCTCCCTCTCTTATGCTAATTTGGGGTGCTCTGTCCCTTATCTACAATTACTACATTACCTTAAATATCTTAATTGCTATACATTGAAATATCTTAAATAAATACATTGTCAGTATTTACAATAATTATATAACATGACCCACAATAAATTCATCCAAGTGTAGGCATCAACTTCAAGAGCATTTTGCTGAACAAGATTTATTTTCTTTAAAATATGCTTCCCCCCCACCACTCACCTTTGAAGGGTTTGTACGGGGATTACTAGATAATGTAGCTTATAGTGCTGAGTGTTTTATAAAATACTAATTCCACTTCAGCAATTTAATTCCAAAGAGCTCTAGTGTGGAATCAAACTTGGTTTTACGTCATTCAACAGATTGTAGAATGGAAATTAGTATTTGGAGCCACCTTTGATAACTAATGAGAATGTATGTGTGAATAATGAAGAGGTTTTTAGCAAATAGATGTTTTCCTTCAAATGCCCTCAACTACAAATTTGGTCTTCCTTGTTATCTTGCTATTGAAGGGCCAAATTAATTTCAGATATTTGCTTTGGAGCACTGATTTTTTGCACTGACTAATGTATGAGATTCTGACTCAGGGCTTGAAAACAAGGGACTACAGTTTGATGGAATAAACTATAGCCACAAGGTTCATGTGTCCCTGATCAGATATGAGGGTTTCATGCAAGGTATGTTCAATTGTTCATGGAAGACATCTTTAGGGCTAGGGGAAAAGCTGACTGAGTGATGGGCTGTGGCTGAGGGCCCAGCATTGTTAGACCAGTGGAGGATTGTGGAAGAGGGTTTCATGTCCTGTAGCTACTCCTCCCATATCCCTCTGCCACACCCCTCCACTATTCTGTCATTCTGTCAAGCCTCTCATCCATCCTCCTTCGTCCCTCCCTCTACTCTGTCAGCTTCTCTTCTCATGCTCTGCAGCTGCTCTGAAGGCTAGCTGCCCCGTCCCCCTCCCAGTCTCCAGTCCATCAGGTCACGCTGTGATGTTCCAACAAGAATTGTTCTCCCTCCCTCTCCCTGCTCTGCTTCTCCCCCCCTCCCAGATGGGGTTTGGATTTCCTCTTGCACTCACTCCTAAACTAAGATAAAGAACAGTGGGTGTGGGTTGTGGGGGCAGGGCGTCAAGGTGATTAATGACGGTATAATTGAAAATAGCTGGGAATGTGCGGAGACCAAAATTCTGGACCTCTAACCACCTTAAACTTTCAAATGGAAGTACTTCCGTGCACATCTGTATTTCTTCCAACAGAAAGAGTTTTTCTCTCTCCTTCTTGTGATGGTATATCAGCTGCCCATGTGTCTAGGGGAGTTTAATCATTGGAGTAATTATGTCTTTTACCTCTCTTTCAACTGGAACAAAGGAATGTTAATTGAGCTTACTTGAATAAATGTAAGTTTTCACATTACTTATTGAGAAAGTTGTTTCTTTTTTCCTTATTGCACTCAGAGCAGCCTGAGCCAATCTGACAACCAATTTCTAACATATTCCTTGTTGAGTTGAATACTTTAATAATAGTGTTTGTAGCTTTACTGTTCAAAAGTTAGTACAACTGGAATGTTCTGCCAATCTTTAAGCAAAGGCACTTTGATATTTCTGCCTAAGACTACATAACTAATTTGTGAGCATATAAGTCATTGAAATGTTTGGCACACCACAAAAGTACTTTTAAGGTGAAGAAATATATTGGTGTGTTCTGCACTGTCTTGCTGAGATCCAAACCAATGGGTCTGGACCAGGAAAGCTTATTCGTTCAGACCATGGAAGGTGTGGCCCAGAGCAGCAACATTTCCATGATGACACTGATCCAGACCAAATCAGTAGTCCCAAAGCTTGCATGAGCTTCAGGGCTGGGCTCCAAGTGCTCAGAAGGGATAGGAATGGAGGTTTGTAGCCTCATAGCCCCCAGAGAGTACTTTTTCAGCAGCACAGTGGTCTGGAACATGGAGATATGCCTTCTTTCCGTTATTGCACAATATTAGAACCAGGGGACACTTTTTGAAATTGATGAGCATGAGAGGGCAGACAAGGGGAAGTGTATTTTTTCACCCAGAGGATTATCAGACTTTGGAATTTTCTGCAAGATAAGGTAACTGCAATCAGCTTGGATAGATTTAAGAAATGCATGGATGATAGAGGCATCAACGGCTACTAAAATGAATGTTTAGGTACTTCCTCCAGGTTAGAGGGACAGACATGATGCCTCTAAAGGCCATTTGCAGGGATTCAAGAGCAGGTGAAGGCTTTGTCCTTGCTTGAGATGCCCATAAGGAATCAATGGGTCACTGTGTGAGACAGGATGCTGAACCAAATGAACTGTGGCCTGATCCAGCAAGGGTCCTTTCATGTTCTTCAATAATGATATACTATCAGATATAAGAAAATATAAAAGATGTGTACAATTGCAAATATAGTTTCACAAATGAGAATACAAAATACAACATAACACGGGAAGGTGAAACTTCAGCTAAATTATAGCTATGCAGAGCTTGGATTACAGGCTGCGGACACCTGATGAGCTGCAACTACAGCAAAACCAGTCGTGTCTTGCCTGGGCCAGTGGTGGTCATGTAACATAGTCAATAAAACCACAGGTTGTAAATTCTATAGCTGATGAATGTCCTCCATAGCTGAAGAACTTGCTATCCCTCTCTCTCTAATAGATAAGACATGCAAAGTTACCCATATAAGGGCATGATATTTTTGTTTCTATCTATTAGGAGTGTGCATGGAGCCATTTTCCACATTCTATTCAGGTTGAACAGAACGTGGAAAAAATTGACTCTGGCCTAATACTCCCCCCCCCCACCCGGAAAGCCTGTATTTAGCTTTTGGAAACCCTTTCACGGTTCCAGAGGGGCATCCAGTATCTTTAGAAGCTTTTACGAAAGCTTCTACAAATACTGGATCATCAAATTAGTGGATGGATAGGGCCCTTCAAATAGGGCCCTATCCGATCCATCCATGAATCTTGGAATCCGGATATATTCATCCAGATTCCGAATGCACAAATTATTTGTGCACCTCCCCACTATCTATAGAAATGTTTATGTGATGTGCTGTTGGCACTAAGGATGTACACATTTTTTTTTTTAAAAAAATTGATTCATATCAAATTGAATGCAAGAAAATTTGTATTTGTTCAACAGGGTCCATGACTGTAAACTGAATAAAGAAAAAGTATTTGTTCAAATAAATTCCATCGAATGTGGTAAGATTCAAATTCAATATGAATGTTCCATATGAATTTGATACAATGTTAGATATGAATCCCATATGAATCTGTAATAGAGCTTCATACAAATGTATCAAAACATTCAATTCAAATTCGAATGCCAGTCTTTGACTGTGCCAACATTCGATTTGAATTCAAATGTCTAAATTTGTCCAAATTCATACAAATTTCAAATGTTATGAATATTTGTGTACATCCCTAGTTGGCACGAAAGTTCTTTTTGAACTTATAAGCAATAAAAATGCGGACCTATGAGCAAACACTGCCACCATATTGTTCAGTCTTCTGAATGAAATGTCTGGAGTTCCAAATTGAAGAAAGTTACCTGGGTGCTTTATAACATGTAAAGATAACAGCTATGTTGAATAAAGGGGAAGGAAAGAAACAGCTGAGGAATGCAGCTTCTCTACTCTACCAAAATGTACTTAATTTACTTATAAAAATTGTGCAATAGCTTCTGGCAAGCAGTTTCTCTTCTGCATGTCAGTCCTTTGGCGCTTAGGTTTGATAGATGATTTTTGTTTAAGTTGGTTTCCAGCAAAATTCATCAATAATATTGTTCTGTTGACACATCATTAGTTCTTAAGTTTTGTAAATAATAACCCTTTCTTTCTCTAACAAAATTAAAATACAAACATACTGCTTTGTAGTTTAGTCTCCGAGTTCTAATTCAGAAAATACTGGAATAATATGAGGAGGGAATAGTCAGACATTTTGCGACTGAAAGCTTCATGAGACATGGACAAGATATCAGGTCGTGGGTCAGTAATAGGCAAAGTTGCTAATTTTTGGATGGTTCACTAATAGATTCACAGGCTGTCTCCCAGCATGCACATATAGTTGATCTGCATGGAGGATCTCATGATTAACCACAATAACATTCAGTGATATAAGGAAAAAACAACAGCTCAGTACTCTAGATAGAATTTTGCACTTATGACATACATATTTGATGTTAAGTGCAATTATGAAATAATCAGATGAATGCAGATTGTTGTTCTTTTTATATGTATGTTTGGCCTAATAGTAGCCCACCATAAGAAGCAGATTCTTTATGCTATAGATACCTTCAGAATTGAAGTTTATGCCTGTGAATGATGTGTTCCTACCAGAAATGTACTAAACCAGTTGCAACTAGAACCAGTCTGCATTGAACTGGGTGGTACAACCAATTCAAATTTTAATTGAACCACCCTTAGGCTTGGATGGAGTTCATTTGAACTGTACATTATTTGGTTCAGTTCAAACTTGGTTCAGTTCAAATTTTCCAGTTTGTACACATTAAAGACAGTCATACAAATGAGAAGTGATCAGTATATATGCCCAGCTTATTATTTGTTTCACAAAAGTGTCACATGCCAGCTTCCTTCACATAATAAGAATATACATACACTCCCATGACCTGGTCCACCTATGATACTTAGAATATTTGGAAGCAAAATGGTAAGATCTTTCCTTGGGTGATACTTGCCTGGTAACTGTTAAAAAACCCACAGCCTATCCCGCTGCAGATAAGTTCAGAGATGGTGGCTGGCTTTCACACCACGAGTTCCGGCACCATCCTCAACTTACCTAAAGGTGATTGCAGGGTAGACAGTCTGTCCCAGAGCATCCTCATTGTTACCAGATCAACTTTGGATGTGCAGATATCATAAGAAATGTTAAAAGCTAAAGGCAGACCATGAAACGTGGAAAGGCCTTAAAATAGCCATATTGGGAGAAAGACAAGCCTGGAGTTAAAAAAAAGGACATAGTTTTCTCAAGTCACAAGCTGGATGTTTGCAAAAGATAAAAGTCTGTATGCAAGAAACACAGCCTGAGATTTAATCCTGATTGAGTCAAGACAGAGTCCTAGCACCTAAAAAGTCTTTGTTTTCTCTTTTTGGGGTAACAGATTTTTAAATAATGAAGGAGAAATAAAACCATGGAATCTGGGACAGAGATTGGTTTGTCTAATTTTAATAAGATAATAAAGAATAAAATGGAATGGATTTTTGGAAGAGATCTGGGTAAAATAAGTATACCAGAATTTGGAATTACTATCTAAATTGCAAATGGCCCATTTCACCAGTACTAGAATGCAGGATGTTGGAGGTGACTCACTGTTTACACCTTTGTTTACACCCTAACAGAATTGGGTAAAAGGTCGCTGATATCTACACACATTGAGTGGGTCTAGCTGAAGGGATTAAGTGAGTCAGTAGAGGTGCTAAAATGTTAATTTAAGGTAAACTTTTGCAAATCAAACAGGGATACAATAGTTTACTCGCCATTCACACTTTTTGTTTGAGGGTGTCAAGGAGAGGTCAGGAGATGCACTGACTGGAAATATTGAGAAGACTGAAGTCACATACACATTTTTGTTCATTAACAAAGGAAGAACATCAGCAGTTTTTGGTTCCAATTTTTGCTATAAAAATGGCAGAGAAGAGATGGTTTTAAGGTTTTTCTCCTTCTGGTCATCAGAGGAGGGAGGTCTTCTGGCCATCATGGGAGGCTAAAGAGACCTGGAGAAATTTTTCTTCCCCCCCCCCCTTTTTTCTTCTTTCTGCTACAGAGTTTTGCTGCAAGAGCTGCAGTTTAAAACTTTTGCATTCTGAATTTGGTTGGTTTTGTAAAGGCAATTATAAAGATTATTTTTAATGTAATTCTTTTGGATTTTTGTCCATTTTGGGGATCAGTCTGACTGAGACTGAAGGGATTCCCAATTTTTAAGTCATTTTCGGGTTCCTGAAAGAGATGCAGTTTGCTGTGGTCATGCATCTCTGTAACTTCAAACTTCTGCACATGGAGAAGACATCATTGGTGAGACAGAAGATTGGTATCCTCTATTCACTTTCCCTTATTTTTCTTTAGAACTTTTGGGTTAAGGGATCTTTCTAGTATTAGGAGTTTTCCATTCCCTTTCTGGCTGTCGTTTGCAATTGGTTTTTTTTTTCAATTTGTTTTGGGTTTTTTTTAGGAAGCTTTTGCTGCATAACTATAAATCAATTGTTTTAATAAAAGAGGGATAAATTCAGTTAAATCCACAAAGATTCCTTAGTGGGAAATGTTCATTTCTTTAGTCATTTTGCAGTTGTTGCATGCTTATTTCTGTTCTAGAAACGCTTCTGATAATTCATTTCAATTTCTTTCCTGTATTCCTAATAAATTCTTTGCTCTGGCTTAACAAGAAACACTGGTTTCTGAGTCTAAAATGGGTTTTGTCTCTGTTTACTGGTTATTCCTCGTTATTAAAACCTGTAAAAAAAAGATCCAGCTATTCCCCTTGGAAGGTTTAAATTTGGTGTTCTTTGGGCTTCGAGAATAATCCAAATTATCCAAATTTTACTCCCTCCACAGTTGCTTCCAGTTTATTACTGGAGCAGAACTGGTATCAGAATTTATGGTGGAGAATGCGGGCAACTTATGGGCGAGGATTAGCCATAAAACAGAGCTTTTTGTGCTTTTAAATTTGATCTTTTTGGTGAACTGACAAGTTATAAAGCAAAATGGCAGAGAATTTGTTTGTTAAGAAGGATAAATTGACCCGATGGCTTTGCAAACAAGGAGAATGTGTCTGGGAAAGAAAATGTTTTCGGGGAATGCATTCAGATATTAAAAGAAATTTGGCTTTGGGCTTTGAAAAATATACACAGGAGAATAAATTTAAGCTTTTTAAACAGTCAAAATCTTCTGTGGCAATTTGGGGATTCTGGTATGCCATTGATGATCTGGTGCATGATTTGGAACAGTTAAAACAACAGAAGGATGACATGGAAAGTGATTTAAAATTGCAGTTAAAAGTATGCTCTCAGGATTGGGCTGATCAGGTAGAGAAACTTAGGCAGGAGAAGCAGGATTTGAACCGGCAGCTTGAAGCCTTAAAAGCAAATTCTGCTGAGTTAAAGGCTCAAGCTGAGGCCTTCAAAAAAAGTGCTATTTGCGAGAAAAATCAGTTGATGGAAGAATTTGAGACTTTTAAGAAAAATGCTGTTTTTGAAAAAGATCAGTTGCTGCAGGAGCTTGAACTGTGTAAACAAAGTTTTGGTTCTGAAAAAGCTAGTTTGATCCAGGAATTGCAGATTGTTAAGAGAAATTGTATGAAGGAGATTGAGAGGTCTCATGCTTTGCAAGAAACTCGTGCAGAATTGTGGCAGTGTCAGGATGAAAAAAAGGTTTTGGAGAAGCAGCTAGATGAGTCCCTTGCAACTTTGAAATTGCTCAAGGATCAGGTTGGGTTTGATAATTTTGGGAAAATGCAGGAAGCTGCAGCTTCTCAATCGGAGCCCATTGCCTTTGTTAACAAGGGGGGAACGCAGATAGCTTCCTCTGGTATTCAGGGTAATATGGCTCCAGTTGAAATCCAAGAGATAAACAGTGTGGATGGTTTTGGAAACATTGCTCAGGAGAGTTTGCAAAAGGAACCAATTGGTATTGTTCAAGTGGCTCCTCAAGCAGCCCCCAGGAGGTTTCAATCTGCAAATGGAAGGCAGCAGCAGAGGTTTGGACAAGGAAGGCAAATTCCACGGTCCCAATTTCAGCAGCCAGCCTCGCAGTTGCAGAGACGGGAACGGAGTTTGAGGAATCAGATTTGGAATGCTTTGAAACAGGCTGGGTTTAATATGAAGGATTTTCATAAGAAACCTGACAAGGTTTTGTTTGAGGCTTGGATGAATTGGATACAGGGAACGGGAGCTGCGTGTGCTCAGTCCTTAGTTCCAGTTGCAAGTGGGTTATTTGTGCAAGGTCAATGACGGTGCCCTGCTCAGCATTGGTGTGATGGGACAAATGTCCCATTGCAAGCTTTGGTTTCTGTGAATCAGGATCTGTCTTGTTGGGGGGTAGCTGAGCCAGGGATTGCCCCGAATGGGAATCCAAATGGGAACAAAAAAGTGTGTCCTCCTAGTGAGACTGAATGTGCAAAAGAGAGACAAAAAGTGTTTGAAGCGTTGGAAGTTGTGTGTGGTAGTCAAAGTGCTTTCAAAGTTAATGGTTGTCCTGTTGCTTCCGTTGGGAAACAGAATCAGATTGTTGAAGAAGAAAAAGGAAAGTGTAGTGTGGATTTGCAAGAGGAATTTTTGCCAGTTGAAGCAGGAGTGGCTTTAGCAATTGGTAAGGGTTCTCATACCTTTGTGGGGTTTGAAAATTCACTCAGTCCTATTGAGGAGTTTGTGGGTGAACTAGTTAGTGTTGAGCTGAGAGAACCTCTTTTTAGTGAAAGAGAGGATCCTCAGAACACTAATTCAAAGCTTACAAAAGAGTTTGGAAATGCACTGCATGATGGAAGTGGTAGTCATGAGCAGGGGTTAGATCAGGCTCAAGACAGCATAATGGAATCAGTGGATTCAGAAATGCTTTCTTGCTGGGCTTGCAAACCAATGCTTCAGTCTCTGTGTATGGATTCTGTTTCTGATAGTCAGGATCAGGATGTGGCCTTTGATGAAAGGCAACAAGCAAAGGTGGCTTTGCTTCAGTGTGGTTCTGTAAGGGAAATTGTTCCTTTAAGTGTGAGAGATGCGTGTGTTCAGTTTATTTCTCAAGTTACAGGAGTTGGCAATGGTGATTGCCATTTAAGTTCTGAAACTGCATTGGAACCTTCAGTGGTCTTGGTTCGAATGTGTGCCTACCTGGTAGGGTTGGTTTGCCAACTGACTCTGAGTGTTGGTCAAAGGCTTGATGATGATCATAAGTCTGGAAAGGAAGAAAAGGTCTTGGAGAAAGACAAGGTGGACTTGTGTGTTCAAGAAGACAGTGGAAGTTTAGATCTGATGCTTGGAAATCAGGTTGCTTTGGAATGTGAAGATGTTGTGCTAGGGTGTGAACACAATAAATCTTCTGGATTTATTGGGAAGTGTAAGAGTAAGGATGGATTCGAAATTGGAACCCATACTCAAAGAGCTCCAGATTAGTCTTTGAGAAGGGATGGTGATATTAGGGATTGTTTTGCACAGGGAAATGATCTCTCCCTTATGTGGGCAAAGCAAGTTCCAGAAGAGGAACTGCCACCCCAACCGCCTCCATGAATAATAATTTTTGTTCCACAATTGGGAAAAGGAATTTCCATTTTCTTCAATTGGGTCAGTGGGATCTGAAATGGCTTTAAGAATTCTGGCATAGAATTGGATCAAGGATATTCTGTATATGGTTAAGATGTAGGTCGCTGACCATAACAGAGGGACTTCTGCCATTTGCTTTGTGATGTAATTCAGTTCATCTTTCATCTTTCAACTTTTCCTCTTTTCCTTTCTTTTCTCTATATGTTTCTGAGATCTTTCTCTTAATTCTTGGAAATCTTTATTCTTATAGGGGTTTTCATAGGTAATAGATGGGGCTTTGTAAGGCTAAGGGAGGTTTTATGAGTTAGGAGTAGACTTACACTCTGTGTATGCTCAGGAGCTACAGCTCTGAGTTACTAAAGGCAAAGGTTCTCTTTACCTATTGCGAAATTTTCCTTGCTTGAGGCAAGAAAGGCTTGGGTTTTGAGCTTTTGCTAGCACAGGGATTAGCGTAGTATAGGAAGTTTTTTTCCCAAGACTCTGAAATCTTATGCCTCTAGGGGTTTAATTTTGATTTTTGATATGCAGCAAAAGTCAATTTTGATTTTTAAGTTTTTGTCATGTTTTATTTGTTTGTTTTGAATTTTTGGTAATGTTTTATAGTGTTCTCTTTTTTTTGCCCTTATAAAGCCAGAGATATTTTGCGTTTCTCTTATTATTTTGGATGCAGAGGAGGGTGATTTTTCCACTCTTCCTTCTGTTTGGAATTATTTTTCTTTTTCATTCTTGATAACTTGGAAAGAGTTACATTTTTAGAATAAGAATTAAGGCCCCTATACTTGCACACATCCACCATTGTTGGAGAAAAGATCCGGAGCAGCTCGAGTGTTCCAGTTTGTTCCAGTGTCCAGAATTGGAAAGTGTTCCAGTGTTCCAGGTTTCCAGAGAAAGGAATCCAGATGAAGAGACATGCTCATGAACTATTGGCGTTCATCTCTCTGTGAAGGTGTTGCAGTCTTATGGAGTCCTGAGGCCAAGAACTAAGGATGTTCCTTCTCAACATCATGTGTTTGAAATGCTTTGAAGAGATGGGAACAATTTTCCTCAAACTTTATGATGCAGCAGTATGGAAAAGACAAGGGATTTCCTTGTGCCTAATGCTGGTACTTCACAAAAGAACATAGTTGCTAGTTCCAGAACTTTGCATTAATAAACTGGGTTTATTTCTTCTAGAAGCAAGGAACTGTATCTCTCTACATTTCTTTTCCAGAGAAGACATCCTGAAGCTATTGAAGACTGAAGACAATTCATCTTTATGTCCATTTATATTAATGGTTCTGATATTGTAATCCTGACTATTTGTATTCTTATTTTGGTTTATGGTGATTTCTATTGGAGGAGTCACTAACATGTACACTTTTGAGGGGTATACTTATGATACATATTTTGAGTCATTATGATTTCTATTGAAGGGATCATGATCATTTGAAATGCTTACATTCTTGGGATTTGCTCATGGTTTTAAATGGTTTTAAGCATGACACAGTATATCCACAAATATGTCTTAATCATGATTTTCTTTCTATCTTTACTTTTCTCTCCTATGGGATAAATGTAGAGGATGGGTGAGTGTAGTATTGTGGAAATTTTCATTTTCGGGGTTCATGTTAAGCTATAACATAATATAGTGTAATAAATAGTGGACTTCATGTTTATCTTTCCTAAAGATAAATGATGGTTCATATGGAATCCGGCATTGAGGTACTGGTGAAATAAAAAGGAAATGGTTCAAATTTTTGAACATGGTTTCAAATATAATTGGAGGAATTTTCTTTTTCAAGATCCATCTCCATGTGATGATTTTTTTTGTATTTAAATATCACACTTGGTCATAATCATTTTGGATTTGCCTACTGGTGATATCAACAAAAGAATGGCATACTTTCTCTGGTCCAGGTATTCTATGAAAAATATATTTTATACTTTCTAAAGACTTTTATGAGTTTTTATGGTTTCCAAATTGTTGGTAACAATGTCGGAAACCAGAGGAGGGAAATATGTTACCAGATCAACTTTGGATGTGCAGATATCATAAGAAATGTTAAAAGCTAAAGGCAGACCATGAAACGTGGAAAGGCCTTAAAATAGCCATATTGGGAGAAAGACAAGCCTGGAGTTAAAAAAAAGGACATAGTTTTCTCAAGTCACAAGCTGGATGTTTGCAAAAGATAAAAGTCTGTATGCAAGAAACACAGCCTGAGATTTAATCCTGATTGAGTCAAGACAGAGTCCTAGCACCTAAAAAGTCTTTGTTTTCTCTTTTTGGGGTAACAGATTTTTAAATAATGAAGGAGAAATAAAACCATGGAATCTGGGACAGAGATTGGTTTGTCTAATTTTAATAAGATAATAAAGAATAAAATGGAATGGATTTTTGGAAGAGATCTGGGTAAAATAAGTATACCAGAATTTGGAATTACTATCTAAATTGCAAATGGCCCATTTCACCAGTACTAGAATGCAGGATGTTGGAGGTGACTCACTGTTTACACCTTTGTTTACACCCTAACAGAATTGGGTAAAAGGTCGCTGATATCTACACACATTGAGTGGGTCTAGCTGAAGGGATTAAGTGAGTCAGTAGAGGTGCTAAAATGTTAATTTAAGGTAAACTTTTGCAAATCAAACAGGGATACAATAGTTTACTCGCCATTCACACTTTTTGTTTGAGGGTGTCAAGGAGAGGTCAGGAGATGCACTGACTGGAAATATTGAGAAGACTGAAGTCACATACACATTTTTGTTCATTAACAAAGGAAGAACATCAGCAGTTTTTGGTTCCAATTTTTGCTATAAAAATGGCAGAGAAGAGATGGTTTTAAGGTTTTTCTCCTTCTGGTCATCAGAGGAGGGAGGTCTTCTGGCCATCATGGGAGGCTAAAGAGACCTGGAGAAATTTTTCTTCCCCCCCCCCTTTTTTCTTCTTTCTGCTACAGAGTTTTGCTGCAAGAGCTGCAGTTTAAAACTTTTGCATTCTGAATTTGGTTGGTTTTGTAAAGGCAATTATAAAGATTATTTTTAATGTAATTCTTTTGGATTTTTGTCCATTTTGGGGATCAGTCTGACTGAGACTGAAGGGATTCCCAATTTTTAAGTCATTTTCGGGTTCCTGAAAGAGATGCAGTTTGCTGTGGTCATGCATCTCTGTAACTTCAAACTTCTGCACATGGAGAAGACATCATTGGTGAGACAGAAGATTGGTATCCTCTATTCACTTTCCCTTATTTTTCTTTAGAACTTTTGGGTTAAGGGATCTTTCTAGTATTAGGAGTTTTCCATTCCCTTTCTGGCTGTCGTTTGCAATTGGTTTTTTTTTCAATTTGTTTTGGGTTTTTTTTAGGAAGCTTTTGCTGCATAACTATAAATCAATTGTTTTAATAAAAGAGGGATAAATTCAGTTAAATCCACAAAGATTCCTTAGTGGGAAATGTTCATTTCTTTAGTCATTTTGCAGTTGTTGCATGCTTATTTCTGTTCTAGAAACGCTTCTGATAATTCATTTCAATTTCTTTCCTGTATTCCTAATAAATTCTTTGCTCTGGTTTAACAAGAAACACTGGTTTCTGAGTCTAAAATGGGTTTTGTCTCTGTTTACTGGTTATTCCTCGTTATTAAAACCTGTAAAAAAAAGATCCAGCTATTCCCCTTGGAAGGTTTAAATTTGGTGTTCTTTGGGCTTCGAGAATAATCCAAATTATCCAAATTTTACTCCCTCCACAGTTGCTTCCAGTTTATTACTGGAGCAGAACTGGTATCATCATCACCATAGCAATGGCTATGGCAGCCTTTGCCATGCACCAGGCTGTTGCTATGGCAGCTGTGATACAGCACACATTTGTGCAGCTCAAGTAATATCATGTTACCCCTGTGTAGTGTTCACAGAAGGAAGTAGTGCAAACTCTATCTGGGACATCCTAGATGTTCCCAGTAAAGCTGTGGAGAAGTTTTTACTGCTCCACAGCTATGGAGGATTGGGACGGTGTTCATGTTCTGGACCATTCTGGGATGGAGGCACTGCCAAGGCATGTAAATAGAGGATTCTAGAGCACATGTGGCCATCCTGATTGCCTAAGTGTTTAGTTCACTTTTAATCTTAACACCAGATTTTCATTTGTTCGCATCTCTAGTTAATTCATTGTTGATGATGATACAATTCTTCATAATCACACAGTATAAAATATCATTTTTAATATTGGGCTATTCACATTGGAACCCCTTTTCCTTGGCAACCCATAACCTAGACTGAAATAATGAGCAATAAAGAGTTACGATGTAACACCTTCCTGTCATTCTCTCATCCCTTCAAGCTGCACACTTGTTGATAGAAAGCCAGAGTGGAAAACTGTCTTCTGAATGTGACAACACCTCAGAAACCACAGGGAGTGCCAGGGTGAGGATGTTTGTTTCTACTTCCAGAGCCAGGGTGGAACAGCCCACCAAAATGATCCTTTTCTGGTATGCCTGTGTATTGCAAAATTTGTAGTGTTCTCTCTGGTCTTGTTTGTTGAAATTGTGGCAAAAAGTGCACTGAATGGTAGAGGCACCCTCAGAGTTCTTTTTCAGTGCTTTTACAGAGATAGCTGAGACATGGACAAGCAAACCTTATGATGACAGAAATGGATAAATTAGACATGTGCACAAATGCAAAATAGAAATGAATGACCTAGATTTTTTATTACTCACAAAGGCATTGTTTGAATGTTCAGACTTTCACATTTATGGACCAACAATTTCATCCCTCTTTTTTCCATTGAAAAATCCCATTTTCACTAGTAAAGTTCTGCAAAAGTGTGAAAATTTGATCAATTTTCCTATTCATGAATCGGGACCATTGTTCAATTTGATTGAATGTCCATACTTTTGATTCAATGTGAAAATTTGCAAATTCAATTGAATTTTCTAATGTGAATTGGTTTGTGCACATCCCTAGGATAAATTGTTTCATGGTGATTTAGAAAGAATTTTGAACTCTGGGAATAAGCAAAAATGGTAATATATCACATACTACCCTTTTATCTTTTAAAGTAACTTACATTCTGCTAATAATTATAATAATAATAATATTCTTGTCAATTTCCTTTTAAAGAATTGACCCCTGATAAAAGCCTCATGCTACTGTCCCAAATAACTTGTAGGCACACAGAGACATCAAGGAACACACTATTTTGTGTTGCTGGTGTTTAAACTGAGCTTAAAAACAAAAACAGAATGCAGTCTTAATTTGCTGACAAGACAGTTAATTGTCAACAAAGTGGAACATGTGCAAACAGGAATGACATATTGAAAAAACAGACTGCAAACAAGAAAAGCAAACAAACTCCCTTAAATCAGAGTAAAAATAAATTGTTGGTTGAATAAATTGCTTGTAAACAATTCTGAATGGGTTTTAAAATAACCTACATAATAGATGTGAAAAGAAGCATTTGTTTTTAAACTGCGTAAAAAGCTCAAGATGAATAGGAATGGGTGAGGATAATTTAACCAATGCTAAAGTCTCTGGTAGCTAATGTGAAATTAATGTTGTCTAGAGATTTAATCTTATAATATATCAGCAGGAGTTTTGAGTGTAGTGTCGAGGAGAAGGCTGCTTTTCTGAGACCAAACCAAAGGAATGGTAACTGGAGTTTGGCAAAGGAATTTGAAGGATTAACTCTAGGTCATCTGGTAAGTAGTGTGGTGGATGTTCTGGGTGTTTGGGGAATTTGTTGAGGATTTGACTGATTTAGCTGATTGAGGAGGGATTGGTTTCTATGCTAGCCGGAGAACATAGCCTGAGGAATGAGGGGCTATCAGATGCTGCTGATTCAGAGGAGCTAACAGGAAGAGAACAGCTGTGAAAAGCAAGATCAGTTTGTAACAAATACTAATAATATTTTTTAAAAAGTAAAAAAATTAAATAATAGCAAAAAATACCAAAGACAAACAATAGACCCCAGAGTGAACTAGAAACACTGAGCAGGCAAGGAATCCTCCATCAAGGTAGCTAGGTGACCTTGAGCTTGTCACAGCTCTCTTCTGAGCTTTCACAGCCCCACCTTCCTCACAACAGGATATCTGTTGTGAGGAGAAGAATAGAAAGCTTTGTCAGCTGCTTGGACCCCCCCTTAAATGGGTGAGAAAAGCAGGGTATAAATACCAGCTCTCCTCCTCCTCCTCCTCCAAAAATCTTCCCTATGGATAGATGGCGGGGAAAAATGAAATAGTTTGTCAACATTCAGACTGCCTAGGTCACCTTAACAGGTTGCTTTAATCCAATTAAGTATCTAATTTGATCACCCACATAATTATAGCAATCCTGCAGCTGTTCTTGCCCAGGGCATGAATCCTTTACACAGCTTAAATACTACCTTCTTGCACTTGGCTGACAAGATTAGGCTGTAACTAAAAACAACAACAACAACATTTTAAACAGAAAATCATAGAGTCAAAGATTTAAGGTCAGCTTCATTACAGACTTCTATTTCCTGAAATGGATCCTGACCTAGATGCAGGTCCCATTGCTCAAAATGGCCCTTTTTGCCTGGATCACAAGATTCTGACAGGCATCCAAATATATGAATGCAATTATTGGTCCATTAGAGATTTGACTAGCATGGAAACAATGCAGCTGCAAGGAATCATGTCACTTCTGCACTGTGTCCAAGGGATGCCTTCATGAGCTCTCTCTCTCTCTCTCTGTGTGTTCATAGATTTTATGATGAGCAAAAGCAGCCTCCAGATCAGGCGCGGCTGCTCAGTAGGAGCACAGGGCGCACGATCACCCAAAGGTCAGAGGGCAAAAAGAAATTACATTTCCTTCTATGAAGCTCTTCAAAAAAAATCCCAGCCTTGCAGGATTCAGTCGCGTGTCTCTATTGGCTCAGGGCACGTTTTTTTTTTACACTGGAAGGGCGCAGCCTGAGAGCGTCGCCCCAAGGAAGCTGATTGGTGGAAGAAAGATTTGCTCCACCCACCAAGTTTCCTTCTCTGCAGGCTGTATTGCTGCCGCCATTTTCTTACTGGCCACTAGTCCGAGTTAGGTGAGTGCTCTTCTGCTCCCTTTGCCTGTAGCTCCCCACTCCCAGGGCCACCATGGGCCCCTTCAATTCCCTTTTCCTTCTGTCCACTCTGCGGTGTCGGGTCCAGTTGGCTCCCTTTCCCCCCTCCCAATCCCCGGCACAAGCCCTCACTCATTCCCTCTATGCTTGGGGCTCGCCTCGGCGTCACGAGAGAGAGCAAATTTCTACAGGCGCCGGGTCTGCTCTTGCTGCTGAGAGAACCAGGCAGCATTAATTCTCTGAGCAGCAGGAGCAGACCCGGCGCCTGTAGAAATTTGCTCTCTTGGGCAGCAGCCTGCACGCCTCCTCCTCTGTGAAGCCTGCTGATTCTCTGAGCAGCAGGAGCAGACCCGGCGCCTGTAGAAATTTGCTCTCTTGGGCAGCAGCCTGCACGCCTCCTCCTCTGTGAAGCCTGCTGATTCTCTGAGCAGCAGGAGCAGACCCAGC
The DNA here is from genome assembly GCA_023333525.1 of Aspidoscelis tigris stejnegeri. Lineage (NCBI taxonomy): Eukaryota > Metazoa > Chordata > Lepidosauria > Squamata > Teiidae > Aspidoscelis > Aspidoscelis tigris. The sequence goes on from JALMGA010000004.1 coordinate 63,673,665, forward strand.
GCCTGTAGAAATTTGCTCTCTTGGGTGGCTACCTGAGCCCCGCCTCCTCCGTGAAGCCAAAGTGAAAAGCCGACGCGAAGCCTGATATGCTCGGGCTTCACCTCGGCTTCACGGAGGAGGAGATGTGCAGGCTGCTGCCCGAGAGAGAAAATTTCTACAGGTGCCGGGTCTGCTCCTGCTGCTCAGAGAATTAATGCTGCCTGGTTCTCTCAGCAGCAGGAGCAGACCCGGTGCCTGTAGATGTTTCAGCAAAGAGGAAAGGAGGAGAGAGAAAAAGGAAGGGAGGAAAGAAAGAAGAAAAGGGAGAAAGAAGAAAGGGAGAAAAAGAAAGGGAGAAAAAGAAAGGGAAAGAGAAGGGCAGAAAGAAGGAGAGAGAGAAGGAAGCAGGAAAGACAGAAAGAAGGAGAGAGAAAGCAGGAAGAAGAAGAAGAATTGGCTTTTCTACGCGGGGGGGGTAGAAAATCAAGTTAATATTGGAAGATGCTTTGCTTATAAACAGTCTGATAACTGGATTTGAGATCAGTTGGGATTTTGTTTTTTCATTAATGGTATGTTTTGCCATTGGTGGATTTTTCCTTCTCTCTTGTCTGTTTTGGCAGCCTTGCTTCTGGAAGTTGAAATGCTAATCCCTCCCCAATGTTGCACTTAATAAGCTCAATGCAGGTCTATCAGTATATTTATTGGAGATTTTTTATATCATACCCAAGCTCACAAGCCTCAGTTTCTTCTGTTTATTTGGAACTTTGAATTGAAAGCTTAGAACTAGAAAAAAGCCAACTTGCTCTCCCCTCCCTTTGTTTCACTCTTTTTCTTTCCTCTTTCCTCTTTCCTCTCTTCTCTTTTCCTTCCTTCCATCTATTCTGTCTATAAAGGTGCTTTTCTGACACAGGCGTGTTTTTTGAAAGTCTATTCTGAGCTGTCTTTTCTGTGATTTTTATCCCTCTTCTTTCCCTCCTTCCTTCGTCTCCTCCCTCCTTCAAAGCTCTTTCCAGAGCTTCCACAGCCATCCACACGAAGATGGATGGCATGGCAGTAACCTATCTGCTTTGTTCCCTGATTCACAGAAAATACCTGGCTTTTGAGACCATTTCCTGTGTGTCCCACTGGCTCTTAAATAGGCAGTGCTGCACCCTCTTCCCAAGATAACCTCCCTGGATTCTGACGAGGTAAACAACTATTGCTCAGTGGCCAATATACCGTTCCTGGGCAAGGCTGCCCAACTGCAAGCATGCTTGGAGGAAGCTGATTATCTAGACCAGTGATGGCGAACATTTTGAGTTCAGTGTGTCAAAATTCCCCCCAAAACCTAGCTTATCTCGGGTGCTGTGTAACATCTAGAAATATCCATAATTCTGTGATATTTGTAGCTCTAGTAAAAAAGTTATTTTTGATATATGTATTTTATTAAAAGCAAAACCAAATAATTCTTTACATAAGTGACTTTTTTGGCTGAATTTCATTTGCTAAATCTTCAATTGAAAGTTGGTATTTCGTACACTTCAAGAACAAGCAAGCACTACATGCCCAGGTGCCAGGGTGACCATGTGTGGCACCCAAAAGGGCTTGGCGTGTCACCTGTGACACACGTGTCATAGGTTGGCCATCACTGATCTAGACCCAGGTCATCCCATATTGTTTTGCTTCTGTAAATAAAAACAAAATGGATCCCTAGTGCTGATTCTATTAACTGGTCTCCCCTACCCATCCCAATGTGTTCCAGGCCTCACTGCTACCTTGTGCTCTTCAGAGCAAAAGTAGAAAATAAATGTCAAAACAGGCAATGATTTTTCAACAGTTGCCACAGTCCAAACAAGGAACCTTTTTGCACTTGGCAAAAAGGCAAAGATGGGGGAAACTCCCAGACGGTGCATCCACATGTAGCAGAGCCACTTTGCCAGAAGCAGCTCTGTGCATCCTGGAAAGGCAAGACATCACTGCTTTTACTTTTCCTATAGAGTTTAGTTATCACAAACTGAAATAAGTATACCTTTTTCTCTCTCACAATTTCTTTTACTTTAACAAGGAAAAAAGTGCTCAGTTGGTTGGAAGCAAATCACTGATCTTACATCACTTCCTTATTGAGAGCTTTCCCTCTGTGGCCCCGCCTCTGGCCCCGCCTCTGTGACCTCTGCGGCCACGCCCCCTGCGACCTCTGCGGCCACGCCCCCCCGCAACCTCCTTGGGCTGTGAACACCCAGCCCTGAAGTCCACCAGCCGCCACTGCTCCAGATGTTTACTCTTTAAAGAACTGACCTTTTCTACCATATTGTTCTTATTTTATTTAAAAATGACTTGCTGTTGCCTCAAGGTCAAATGTCATCCTATAAAATCTTTCCCAATTTCAAGAAAACAGAACTTGCAGCTGTAGTGCCATGACGCTGGTATACCTTCTGCTACTCTGGGTCAGGGCAACTGTCATTTTCTGGTTCAGTGTTGCCATCCAGGTTCCTTCCAGAGAGCATAGGAAATGGTCATGGACATTGGCCATCTTCCTCTGCTCACCCTCAAAGACCACCCTGGACCACCTAAGTCCCATCAGGCTATCTGAGGTGGTTACCTTAACGACACTTTATGCAGTGTTAAATCCACAAAGGATGACTAGGAGTATATTTGCCCCACACAAATGTTTGGCCAGCAAACTTCTTCAAAAGAGAGTGAGTGGAATACGAAGGAAAAATCTAGAGCTTTATCCAGATACCATTTACTTATTCTGCATTATTTGGATAATCCAGAAGAAATCATGGATAATCCAGAATAAAATGTGTCGGCATGTGAACATAAGAACATAAGAGAAGCCATGCTGGATCAGACCACAGCCCATCTAGTCCACCATCCCGTCACACATGGTGGCACACCAAATCCTCATGGGCATCTCAAGCAGAGACAAGGACAAAACTTTTCCTGCTCTTGAATCCCAGCAAATGGCCTTAGAAGCATCCTGTTCCCCCGCCCCTCAGCCTGGAAGATGTACTTAGGCATTCATTCTAGTAGCTATTGATACATCTGTCATCTATAAATTTGTCTAACCCTACATTAAAGCCATCTAGGCTGGCAGCTGTTACCATCTCTTCCAGCAGCAAATTCCATAAACCAATGACCCTCTGGGTGAAGAAATGCTTCTCCTTGTCGGATCTGACTCTCCTACCCATCAGCTTCATAGAGTGCCCCCTGGTTCTAGTGTTGTGTGATAGAGAAAACATTTAGACATTGTTCCAGCCCTTTAACCATTCTGCACCTTTTCCAGTTTCACAATATCCTTTGTGAGGTGCGGTGATCAGAATTGTACACAATATTCTAAATGTGGCCTCAGTATAGTTTTATAAAGAGGCAAAATGACACTTGCTGACTTGTTTTCTATTCCCTTCCTAATTATTCCCAGCATTAAATTGGCCTTTTTTGCTGCTGCTGCACACTGGGTTGACACCTTCATTGAACCCCAAAATCCCTTTCATGGTGTGCTGCAGAAAGCTCAGCCCCCATTAGTTTATAGACATAATTTGGATTTTGGGCCCCAATATGCATTACTTTGCACTTGTTAAGATTAAAGCACATTTGCCACATGTGCTTTACTTTGGATTATTGAACTAATGCAGAATAAATAAATGCTGTATGAATTAAGCTTAGTTGGTAAAGTTAAGATGCACATTATTTATAATTCTTCTTTACCTCTCTGAATTAGAAAATATAAATCTTTTCTTTCATGGGAAATATGTTTCTGGTGTATGTATTAACGTGAAATGGTAGTGATTTTCACTGTATCTTTTATTTCTATTGGATGCCAACAGGACTTTTTAGGTAACACACAAACAATCAAATGTACCTATAGGAAATCATAAACAGAGAAGCAAAGAGGAGGAAGAAAGATAATTAGACTTTTGATTTGTAATGACTCAGTTCCCCCCCCCCATTCCCATACCATATGTAAAAGTTATGGATGTGGCACATAATATAACAGTAAAGGTGAATCTTAATCCCTTCTCATTAGAGTGATTTCCTATATTCTTTCATAGGTCTATTGTAGATAGGGAAGTCCTTAACTCTGACAAATGCATCCACCCACTTTGTTACTGTAGTGTAGAGATTGTATTATTCTCCATAGAAGGCACAAGACAAGGTCAAATTTGCTCATGTGGCACAGTGATTTTTAGTAGTACCACAGTTCTACAGGGCTCAACATAAAATATTCTTGGACTGGAGAATTCAGTGTCTTTCTGCACAGTCCTTACCTTAGTTTTCAATATTATATGTTCTTAAATGGCTCTTATTAAAGAGCCATGCTGTCATTTCAGCATTAATGCTAGGAGGTTATGTTCCAGTCTGATCTTGTCAATCCAAGGGCAGATTGTTCCTGTCAACTAGGAAGACGTATGCATCTGTGCTGCACTGACTGTTTCCAAATGAGGTACTGTCACCTAAGCGCCTGACGGTCCCTTCAGCTCTTGTCATTTCACCAGTGTTGCATTCAGGGGTATCAAAAAAGAATAAACGTTGCCATGGTAATTCTGTAGCCACACAAACTCACCACAAATGAATAAAATATATCCTTGGTGTCTTTCTTCCCAGCTAGGAAGAAAGAAATGTTATATATTAAAACAATGACAAATAGAATGATAAGGACTTGAGCTTGCTTTATTACCTAAAAGGAAATTTATCTTTGGTGATATAAGTTATTACCTCTCATTGTTCAATGGAAGAAGAAATTCCACTGTTTTAAGCTGTGACCCAAGATAGCTTTCAACTGTCATTGATGATAATCCAGGCAACAGGTGTAAAACAATGATTTATAGGCAATTTTAAAAAGAAGTCCATTGACAATACAAGGAGAAGGAAGAGGAAGAAGAAAAAGAAGAGGAAGAAAAAAGAGGTTTCAACTTTTCCTTAGCAATTTCACTAGTATGAGAAACCATCTTCCTTTTGTTGTGTTTCCAAAGAAAAGGAGATACACTTCCTCAATTTGGGAAACATGATTTTTCACTCTGAAAAGAGTTTTGTCTCTTCCTCATGTCCATTTATTATGCATTTATAGGTTATTATATTTATACCTTTTTAAGTTATAGTAGAATCTGATAAATGGCTAGATATCTTTAGTCTAGAATAGAGATAAGTTAGAGAACTGTAGAGATGTGCACGAATGAATTCTCATCTGAAAATCTGATTGAATCTTTGAATTTGCAATTTTTTTGCATCGAATTGAAAGTATAGGCATTTGAATGTTCAGACGTTCAAATGAATTGAACAATGCTCCTCACTTTCACAGTTTTACTCATGAAAATAAGCGTTTTTAATTGTAAGAAAATCCACACAAAAAAATTGACAGCAAATGTGAATGTTTGTGTTCAAACTAACAATTCAACGAACAAGCTAATCTTCAGACATTTGCTTTGACTGCAAATCGAACATGATTTGTGCACATCGCTATAGAAGAGATATGATAGAGCTGTATAATAGTATGCTTGTTCTGGGCACAGTGGATAAAGAGAAAAATTATTCATTACTCAGAACACTAGAGCCAGAGTTCATCCATTCAGTCTCAAGAAAAGTTTGCTGTTGTTGTTGTTTCACAAAATACATAGTTAAACTTTGGAATTTGCCACCATGAAATATGTTATTAATTACTAGCAGGAGACGGTATGTGTTCAAAGGCCATCTGTTAGGAAGGTGCAAGCAGGGCAAGTTGTGTGCTCATGATCTGCTGGTGGGCTTCCCTGGGCAATTGATTGTCCATTGTTAACAAAAGACTTCTGGACTAGATGAGCCATGAATTAGATCCAGTGGATCATTTCTTATATTCTTATATTTACCTCTGATCATCTTAGATGATGGTGGGCAGTGAAAAAGTCTAGAAATCTCAGGGTGGCAATATTAACTGAGGAGCCACAGGAAGTGGTATCCAAAATATTCTGAAGGGACCCAGCTGTTTTAAGGGAGTTTCAGGGTAAATGTTAAGCAACTTGCGTCTGTAGAAGATTCTTTTGAAACTGCTGGAATTGTCTTGTTTCATTAAGGAGGCCTTTCCTAAATAGTAAAATTAGAAGGTATCTTGGTGTTTCAAAAGCAATAATGGGGAACCTCAGGCTTGCTAAAATATCATCCAATAGGTTTTTCTACCTAGTCTCAGCATTCAACATGCTAGCGATCAAAGTGCAGCCTTGAAACATGAAAGGCAAAGCTTAAGTAGGACACTCATCTGTTGCATAAGTTGCTGCTGATCTTTGATGCTCAGCTCCAATTACTATGTGCACCTGGAAGCTGAGAAGGAAGGAAGGAAGGAAGGAAGGAAGGAAGGAAGGAAGGAAGGAAGGAAGGAAGGAAGGTTCATGCAGAGGAGACAAAGCACAAATGCACACAAGAAATGCTGTTGTATGAGCATTTGTGGCTGCTCCTTCATTGCCTGACTTCAGATGCCTTTCCCATGTATCTGGCATTGTGAATATTTATTGTGAACCACACTGAAGCGTATAGGGACAAGTTGTCTCCTGGGGGATAGGGATAGGAGCTCAGAAAGCATCCTTAGACTCAGTGATGAGGAGTAACTCTGAAATCACTATTTTGATCTTTTCCATCACACATGAACCTCTGTGCATGAAAACTGATTTGCAAGCAGGGCCATTTAACAACCCATTCTATTGCAGTAGAAAAGGAGACTGTCAGGAGCACCAGCCAAACTGGTGAAGGAAATCCCCTCTAAGCACCTAGAATCAGGTAAGTGGAGCTTCAGCATTTGATTGATGTTGAGAAGGAAAGTAGCCAAAAAGAAAATGAAAGAAGAAAATGACAGCTTATCATGCTTTTAGATGGATCCAGGTAATATATATCTTTAACTGTAGAAACAAAAGCAACCCTGATATAACACACTAAACTTGCTATAAGGAGAAAGTGCAGTTTGAGAAGCAGACTGTCATGATGAAGAGTGGTAAGAACAACAGCAGTGGTGTGCTTTTACTGTCCTGGGCACACGAACATCGCAACTGGGAAGCTTTTGTTCCCTGGCTTGGATGTTCCTTGAAACATGACAGTGCTGTGCAGTCAAAAGTGCAATGATATGTCTGTACATCATGCCAGCAGTGTCAGTGTGGCAGAAGAGCAGTAGAGAGTGCTGTCAGGATTCTTCCTACAACTGTGCTGCTGAAGTATTCATGAGCATTTGTGGTTGGTTGCTAACTCAGTGAATGCAGGACCTCTCAAAACCCACACTGTTCAAGAATTCAAACAGTGCCTTAAAGGTTCAAGGACAAGCATATCCTAAACTCTTAGTGAATTCTCACAATACTGTGTGGACCTTGCCTCAGTCTGACATGTAGGCTGCATCCAGACTGGTTTATAATGCACAGTCACAATTGAGGCATCACACGTGGTGTGTGGTGCATCACTGTGGTATTGGATTATCTGATGGTTTCTGCACACTTACCTTAATGCTTAATGCTAAGGACACTTGCTGTACAGTATAACAAAAATTTGAATTTTCCCGCCAGTCTGAGCAGAACAGTGAGAGCAGCATGACAAAAGCTGGAGGGCAGCTAAAGTGTAATTGGCTGCCTCAACCCGAGTGACAGTGTATGCTGACTCAGTTCTCACAGCTTCCAATGGGAAGCTACGGAGCTGCTTTTCGAGGCAGGATGGCTCGCTTTTATCTTTAACTGCAGGTTTATTCCACAAGTCTGGAGGCAGTCATACATAGTTCTTCTAGGCTGCCTCCAGGCATTGGTTACTTATTTTTATATTCTGGAATAAAGCATAAATATTTGGAATATTTGTGCTTTATTCCAGAATGTCCAAATATAGCAGAATAAGTAGCAAATGTCTGAATGTAGCCTTATAAAGAAATATTTCAGATGGCCAAGAAAGAGATATATTTAAACCCAACTGCTGCTTAACCCAATACAAACGTGTCTCCTATGCTTTGCCTTTTCTAAAGCCATCAACTTGTTTGATTATTTTTAGAGCTCATGGCACAAACAGTTAGTGGTTATTTAACTAAAATTGGCAACACATATACTGTACTGTCAGCTTTGATAAGTATTGGCTGCATAATTGTGAAGCCCACTACAATCCTATTAAAACCTAGCTTTTTCTTAATCATCATTTAATCATTGTGTAATCCTGCCTAATACATTTCAGTAGAATCTCCCTCATGTTGTTGCTTTCATTTTTTTTAATAACATGTCTCAATAGTTGACATGCTATTAATAAAATGACAAATGCAACATAGCTAATTCCATTGATGAGGATGAAAGGCTGATTATATATTTGACCTAAGTCATGAAAACTCCTTGCAAATGCACACACATGAGAGAGAGAGAGAGAGAGAGAGAGAAAGCGCTTTGGAAACCAGAAACTCACTATATTTACTGTAACATAAAGTATTCTTTGAACTTGCAACTTGCAACTTGTACTAGAAACTATTCTGTATTTTAAACTTTTGCTATTTTTATCTTCAAGGCACTTATTTGAAATAATCTATACCATATCATAAACTATTTTTGACTTAAACAGAATTGGGCAGATTCTTTTACCACGTGGTGTATTACCATGACTGTCGTCATATGTCAGAAAATCAGACAATAAAATTTACTTACTTACTCACTGAACTTATATACCACAGACTCCATAGACACTTGAAGAGGATAAAAGTAAAAACAAAAACAATGCATGAAAAAAGCAATTGTAATTAATAACGGTCATTTTATCAACAATCACCAAAGGTACATATCAGGTGTTTTTCCACTGTCACTAAAAGTACTCATTAAGTACCCATTAATGAGTACATAATGGCATTTTTGTACCCATTAATGGGTACTTAATGGGTACTTCTAGTGACAGTGGAAAAACACTCATTCTCTCTCTCCCTCTCCCTCTCCCTCTCGGAAAAGCAGAAGCATCAGTACCCTGGTTATCTCACTACTCAAAACCAGTGAAATGATATATATAGGGTCCAGGAACTTAGTAGATTAATAGGTTTGTCTTGCCTCTCAGGACTCAGACATTACAAGATACCGGGTAAGGTTTATTATTTGCCTGCCCTATGGTTGTCCTTGTTTCTGTGACAGCAGTACAAAAGGAAAATCAAGACACCTTGGTTTTGCAATATGTAGTAAGCCTTATCATTACAGTACAACAATGATGAGGGGGGGGGGTATATTTGTGCTCGCATCTTATCTAGGATGCCATTGCAGCTGCTTCCCCTATTTGTTCATTCCAACCAAGGGACTTGCTTTTTTTTTTCTTTAATGGAATCACCCCTAACTAGAAAGCACCCATCTGTGACTGTTTGTTGTATTGTTCTTTACCTGCTTTGCCCAATTATTATGCTCAATGGAAATTTCTGTTACTTTCATCAGTTGTCAAAATGGTATTAAGCCAAAATTTGCTTATAATCATGTGGAATCTCTTCTGCCAGATACGACATAATTTAAATCTACTTAAGCTCAACCTTTTGTCCATCAGCTGCATATATTATCAAGCAGCAAGTTGTTAAAATCAAGAGTGGGATACTAGGGTCATTCAGAGGGAAATTAAAATTAGGAACAAAACAAACACAATCCACTCAACATGATTTTTTAAAGGAGCTAAGTCAATATAAGCTCTGGCTCGTCAATGACACTTTCACGACTTCCATGATTGCACATTGTTCCAAGCACATTATTATGGAAAGATCATTAACTGAGTTCACAGGAACTCACTATGTCAACGTTACTGAACCCTTGACATCACCTGGCCAGATAGCAAACAAAGGAGTTGAGGCCATGCAGGGCAACAGAGCTGAGGTAAAGTTTGAGATAACTTGAAACCATTTTTGGAGCGCTCCTACCTACATAAAGAGTAATGATTTTGAATTTCTTTCTGTCCATCTTTCTTTCTTTCTGACTGTTGAATCAGAACATTGTGCTGCTGTTCTCTGCCAGTTTTCAAGATCACTCAGCTGAAGAAGAAAAATAAAAAAGCTGTTAGTGGGACCTAATCAATAGAAGATGTCAGCTTTGTACATGTCTGGGTAGCTGTTGCGCCTCTGGGCAAGTCAAGACAATGGGGGTTGCATACACTACTCATGTGGTGACATATTAACTTCAATTCCATCTCACTGTGTTGTCCAACATTGTTGATAGTTCCATCTCCAGCTTTCACACCTCACTATCTGGATAATGCAGTTTGCCCAAAATCTGACAGGCTTAGGAATGAACCTTTTACCATCTAGTGACATTTGATAGGAAAAATACTAATTTGTACCAGAACATCTATTGTCTAGAAGGAAGGGAAGAATGCTCTTCAGCCTTAATCACTTAGATTGATTAAGTCATGCAGATGTTTGTTTGCCTCTTTTTACAGTTAGATTGGGGCAGGGGAGAGTGACCAAAAGGAAAATTCCATTTCACCTTTTACTTGAACGCTTGACTTACTGCTATACAAAATGGAATGAGCCTTGTGTGAAAATTCCAGGCAGTTGATATATGTTCAAAATGTCCGATCCAATTCATCTATGCACAGATTTTATGGGCCTTGTTTTTACTTTGGTATTAGTTTACCATTCCAAGGAAGCAAAGGTCAGATGCATGAAGGAGCCACACACACTTGAAGAGCAGGTGATGTAATTTCCAGCCAGACCACCATGCTTCACATGCACATGGGCTTGCCTGTACTGACCAGATTGCCCCAACAATACCTGTGGCAACATCTGCTGCATGGCCAGCCATTGTCATGGTGATGATGATGCAGTACATGACTTTGCAGCAACACTGCCCTGCTCCTATGCAGTGTTTGCACCCGGAAGAGAGTGCAAATGATGCATGTAGGAGAAGTGACCAGGAGCTTATTAGGAGCTCATCAGGAGCTTATGATAAAGCTTGAAGTTTTTACTTTTCCAGAGCTTCAGAGTATCAGGCTGTCTGCAGGATGTTTCTGGATGCTCTGGGACACTCTGGAACAGCAGCAGTGGTGAAATGTGCAAATGCGCTTTCCCAGGAATGTCTGGAGCCACTCCTCTAAGGCAAGTGTGAACAGGCCCCAAGAATGTGTTTTTCCTTCCAGTCTTGGGTCCTTCAAAGTCTACTTCATATTTATAATATCTGAAGTCTGAACCTTGGCTTGCAGCAGGATTCACTGCTTCCTTCCTGCAACAAGAGCTGAACTTTGGGCCATCCTTGCAAGAAGCTGAACTTTATGTGCTGTATGTGTTTGTGTTCTAGATGTACTGTGAAAAAAGAAACTCATTTACTAAGATCAGTGATGAGGACTGAACTTGCTCAAATCAGAGGTATTTCTCACAAAAGCTGCATTCAGTTCTACAGTTACCAGGTGCAATAACAAAGTAAGGAATTAAAGTTTCTTTCACTGTTTACCCTGGTTTCCTTGCAGTCACACATTTCATACAATTAAGATACACAAGCCATCTCTGCATCTTATTGGGATCTCACTGGTAAGATCTACACATCACACATCATCCTGTGCCATGAAGGCCTGATGTTGGGCCAAATCAACCAATGCATCCCAAAATTGGAGGACCATGTGATGACCCCTCTATCACTATGACACTGGTCACTCGCCTGAGCGTAGCACCCCACTATCCCAGTGGCAAAAGGGCATCCAACTGCCGAGGAGTACAGGGCAACTTGGTGCAAACTAGATTAGAAAATGCACCTCACACTTGAACTAATAACCGGAAAAAACATTACACTCAGTTGTAGTAACAAACCAAGTAAGTGTTTATTAAATACAGCAACTAATGATAATAAAGGGCAAAATAGTGTAACTCAAAAGAAATAGCTTGATTAAGCTTCAGTTCAAGTTAAGTTAGTGTACAGGTAGCTTTAGTCTTTCCTTCAGCTTAACCAGCTGTAAGGTTCATGGAAATGTTCTTAGAAGTTTCAATATCAGGCAACTTATTAGAACTAGATCAAAACCAAGTTCAATCTCCCCCCAAACAGTCCCTTGCCTCAGCAAAAGGCCCTGCTTAAACCACAGGAGACTGAGTGCTTCACCCAAGCCTCAGCCCCTGATGACCTGCCAGGCACACAGCTTGCAGAATCCCTGCTGTTTAGCCACCAGCTAAAACACCCAGCAGGAGAAAGAAGCCTCTCGCTTCCTCCCTGAGAGATATTCAATCTCTCCCTCTCCCTAAAAGAGAGGAGAGCACAACCTGAGCAACAGACAGGAGTTTTCACTAGCTCCTCTCTCTGCTCAAAACCCAGCAGCAAAACAAACTCTCTCCTTCCCTACATGTTTGCAACTTTTATAAGGTTCCCTCCCCAGCTCCTGATTGGACAGGAGAGTCAGATGACCCTCCTGTTTGGGTGGGAGCTCCACCCCTTACTTCCTGGAACCCTGGAAGCTGCATAACAGAAACAGAAAAAAAATGCCTGCTTTCTCTGCTCAGGCTGCAGAGGCCTGTGATCTTCACAGACCAGCTGGCAGCACAGGAAATCTGCCTTTTGGCAGCTCAATATGGCCTATCTATGGAGACTGGGAATGACAGCTTTCAGCCTTTGAAGCTTCTGACCAGGGTTTTTTTCCCAGAAGCAGCACATTCGGCGGGCTAGTTCTGGGAGCTCAGCAAAATAATGCTGGGCTCCTCATGAGCCCAGCTGCTTACTGAACTCTGCACATGGGTTCTGGCTTGGTCTACTGCCAGGGAAAGCTTTGGAGACAGTTTTCAACTGGTTTCTCATTTGAGACAGATATGGCACCATCTTCTCACCACGGCTTTCTCCAATACCTCTACCCAAGAGGCATGGCCTTCTAGTAGACACACCCACATTGAGGACAAGGCATTCCTTGGGGGCTGGTGGTGTGGGTCAGCAGACTAGTGAAGGTGAAGTCACTATGACCTGTTCACATTTACCTCATTGTAATGGCATAATAATGTCATTCCAGTGACACTAAGATGAAGCATGGAACGTTAATTCAAAACAATTAGAATGCACAGCCCAACTATATAAACATAAAATATAAAAAGTAATTATGTAATTGGTGAATAAGGAATACGCTGTAATATATAATAAGACACAATTCAAAATATATAAAAGTATACAAACCAAATATAAATATAAATTATATCTTTAGCAAGCTGTCTCCCTAAATTGACTAATAATGTTGTAATTATTAGTGAAGATACATTAACTACTTTTAAAAATGTTCCTGGATGCCTTTATATAATGTAACAAAATTTTAACTGTGCTAGATGACACTAAATTTATATGAATATAGAGAAAAAATTAATAATAGCTTGTCATGTTTCAATCAGTGATATTATGAGGTTTGTTCATTCATAATGAAAACTTTGAAAAAAAGAAATTCATTGATTATCAAGTAAGATTATAAAACTTACAAAATATTTAGTTTTATGTTTCCTAAATAGGATTATTTCTAAATCCAGCAGCAAGACCTCTTTCAATTTGAATATAGATAATCTACATTTTGGGACCTTTAATCCCCAGAAACTGCAGATTCTTTTGAAACTTTAGGAATGGTGAGCTCTCGAAATTATTTCAAAGCTCTTTAATTCTTGAATGGGAACACAGCCTATAGGTTCAAAGTTGCAATAAGCTCTTAATTGCTTTCTTCAAACTTCTGAAGATTGTAAAATCATACTTTGCAGCATGCCATGTTAGTCGGTTCTGAGGACTTCTGAGTTTGTGACATTTTGGGGTTTGGCAGTTGTAAATTCTGGCACTGATGATGCTAACACTTCTGAGAGCACTGTCAGTTGCACATATTTGGGAGGCACAAAGAACAAAGTTCATGCTGCTTTTTTTAAGCCTTCACCTATTTTTTACAAAGGACGTTTTCAGACGCAGCTTGCTGTAAGCACAATTTTCCCATTAGTGCTATTATTTAATTTTTGCAAGCTAAGCCTTTAGCAAGTTAATCTAGTGAATAACTAAGAACCACTGTATATAGGTTGTGCTGCAAGAAAAAGGCACATGTATTAGACTTTTTTTCCCCTCCCCCCGAATTATAATTTTCTAGACCTTAGTCTGATATTATTACTTCGCAGTATTGCCATTTTTTCATTTAAATTGGTTGTGGAAGCTTAAAATGTCAATGGAAAGGGCAATCAAATTAACTATAACACTCACAACAATAATCTGCAACAGTAAACTTTCATAATAATTAAGATTGTCATATAATATTTTGAATAATTCAGCAGCAGTGAACCATTTCCCCCCCATTTTCATGCTAAATTAAAGTTTGGAAGACGACACAAAGAAGATGCATTAGCTATTCATATGGCTGGTCAGCAGGCCAAATCAAAATCAGAAGGATGTTGGTTAGATGTCAATTTGTTAATTACGGACAACCTCTGATTTTCCTCCTTTGCCTTTTCCACGGGAAGCAAACCTTATTAAAGGAACTGATTAACAAATAATGAAAGGCTTTAGAAAGTAAAATGAATAAAAGCAGCTCATCAAAAAGCATTTTTAAAAGAAATGTGTTAAAGAAATAGTTAAAGAAATAAAGTTAATAAAGTATCTGACAATATTTGGTTTAAGTTGCTTACGTAGCTGATATTTTTTTAAAAAATTATAACATTAAATTCAGAATATTTTATTGATTAGCCATTACATTCAAGGGTTTACCTTGTTCCCACATGTTTTATTGCCTTAGATTTGTATTTTGAGGAGGAATAATAGGATTTTAAAATAACTAAGTATTTATTCCCAGAGTCAATAGTCCAACAGTGAAACTTTTCAATCCACTTATGTTGAAGAACTCTATGATAAAACTAAGGATGTGTTCCTATAGGCATTTAAATCCAAATCAAATCTGAATTTGGTATTCAAAGTTCCCATTCAATTTTCAATAAATCAAAATAGAATTCAAATTCAGTATCCAGCATTGCTATTCAATTTTTTATTCCCAGATTTTGAGGACTATCCAGCAAAAATTCAGAGGAAAAAAGTCCTGAGGAAAACTTTTTTCTCTTTCTGGAGCCAAGTCTGCTCCCTCACCCCACCCCAAATGGGAACGGTCCTGGACTATTTGGGGTGGAGCTCTAGCCTTCTGGCCAATGCCTGCAAGATGCTGCTGGGATTTTACAGCTGCAAAGGCCCTTGCCATGTCCACAATGCTAGAGCCCTGATCAGCTTGGATTTCCCCCAAATGGGGTGGAGACTGGCTTGACTCACAGCAGTTTTGCTTTTAAATTGTTTTTGCTTGATACATATGCATTTTTCTGATTATTGTTAGCAGCTATTAGAAATGGATACATTCCTAGTAGCTGCTAACAATAATCAGAAAGATACACATGTATCAAGCAAAAATGGTTAAAAAGCAAAAGCATGATTCCAATTGCGCTCTGTTCCCTCACTGATCTGCTTAAGTGCAAATGTGCTCTTCCCAGTAACGCGGATGGAGGTAAAGTTACTAGGAACGTACGATCTGAAAGGAAAGGTGTGAAAAGGGGAAAGTGTGATTGCTCTCTGTGTGTGGGTTCTTCTGCTCAGCTGATTGACTAGGGGAGGCTTACAGGGTTTGCACCGGGGGAGAGGGGGGAGAGATTAAAAAGTTCTGCTTCTCCATCCTGGGGATTTGGATGGTGAGTGGGAATGGCAATATTTGGATTCAGTCTGGTTTATCGTCAGGTAAATGGGAACCATGTGAAATGCACATTCAGCCTTATATCTGAATTAAAATAGTCCAACAGGGACTGAAATAGTCAAGTGGAATGCACCCTATGTACAGGTAATCAACCAACTTGATTAACAAATAACATTGGTGCCCTTTCTGAGTGATATCCTCATTATAGATGCTATAGTATGTTCAGAACCCCTCAACTTATCAGATGCTCATTTTTTATTATTTTTAATGTCAGGTCTTTCTTAAAATAAGCTGTTTTCAGTAAGGCTTGGTACAGGTGAAAATGGCCATGTAATGGGGATGTAGTCAGAATCCCATTTTATCTCTTTGTGCAAATAGGAAAACCATGACTGAAAAAGCTCCCCATATTATTTTTTCTCTATTGTAGCACTATACACTTTTTCAGATAGAGCATTAAATGTAGCATTGTGGCTCAATGTGTATCCTGTTTCATTCTCATTTACTTTTGTTATTTTTGATGATGATGATGATGATGATATTTAGCAAACCAGTGTGAAGAAATCATATGATACGTTTTCACAATGTTCTTGGAGTTTTCTGTATGTTTTGGTGACTATCATGTTTGAGGACAAATATCCACTATGTTTATTTTGTGCATTGCCATGTTAGCTCCAGGAAGATAGAATAAATCAATGTCTCTGAAAGAACATTTCTATTATTCTTTGGGCTTTGGCAATCTGATCCTGTTTGCTTTATACAATCAATGTTGGAACACTTAGGATTATAGAAGTGTTTTCACAATAGATTGATAGTTTCTTGGAGTATCAAAAGCACACTGTTTGAATGGTTTTCCTCATACACTTCAGAAATACAAAGCAGATCTTCACACAAAAAGTTGCACATAAGCTGCAGACCAATACAAACTAACCATGGAGTGCTGCTACAGAGAGAGAGAGAGAGAGAGAGAGAGAATGAGAGAGAGACATTGTTGCCTCATGACACTGCAAAAGGTGAGATAAAATTTACCATAGTCATGTTCTCTGTCCCAAAATATGAGGCTTTACCACATTTTCCTTCTATTTATGGTGGTGCTGATGCTGTCAGAAAGGCAATTCAAAGCAGTCCTGGAGCTTCAGAAAACAGATCTCACAACGTACAATATTAGTAGCATGATATAGCCATGTACATGTCCCAAAACCAGTGTTCTGGACCCATAAACTGTTAAGGAAACAGGCAAAAAAAAAAAAAAAGTACTTATCTTAGAGAAGGTTTAAAGATAACTTCATATACCAGTCTGCCTTTTCCTCTCTCTTGAACATTCTAGTCCAGTGATGGCGAACCTTTTGAGCTCAGTGTGTCAAAATTCGCAAGAAAACCTAACTTAACACAGGTGCTGTGTCACATCTAGAAATATCCATAATTTTGTCATATTTGTGGCTCTAGTAAAAAAGTTATATTTTTGATATATGTATTTTATTAAAAGCAAAAACAAATAATTCTTTACATTAGTGACTTTTGTTGCTAAGTCTTCAATTGAAAGTTGGTATTTTGTACTCTTCAAGAACAAGCAAGCACTACACGCCCAGGTGCCAGGGTGGCCATGTGTGTCACCCAAAAGGGCTTGGCATGTCACTTGTGACACGCGTGTCATAGGTTGGCCATCACCGTTCTAGTCTATAAAATGTGGATTAGAGATGGAATGAGAAGAATCATGCACTACCATCTCTAAGGTACTTATAAGACTATTTCGCAACACGTGGAACCAGTCATAGAACATTACTTCTGATTAGTCACTAATCAGGCTGTAGCATATAGCTAAACTTTACTGATCTAAAAATAAGGAGAGCCACACCTAGTTAGTATTTGAATGAAATCCCAATGGGAATTTAAAAACAATCTGGAAGAAGACAACAGGAAGATACTTCTTTACCACTTCCAAAACCAAAACAAAAGAAGTATTCCCAGATAAGAATCTGGCTCCCTAACTACTAGAACAAACTGGCTAACCAAAAGCAAAGTTGTATGTATATGTTTTGACTCCAGTGTGCCTTTGTCTTCTAAAATTTAACCTCTGAGGTTTATATATTTCCCAGCTGTTCTTGTTCAATCATCCCCAACTTTTCATGATCCCATGGACTATAGCATGCCAGATCCTTCTGTCCTCTACTATCTCCCAAAGTTTGCCCAAGCTCATGTTTGCTGGTTTCATAACAATATCTATCCATCTCATCCTATGCAATTCACTCCTGCTTTTGCCATCCATCTTTCCCAGTATCAGAGTCTTTTCCAATGAGTTCTGTGTTCTAATAATGTGGCTAAAGCATTTTAGCTTGATAATGTGGCTAAAGCATTTCAGTGTTTCTCTTTCCAATAGTCAGGGTTGATTTCATTTAGCATTGGCTGATTTGATCTTCTTGCAGTCCAAGGGATTCTCAGACATTTTCTCCAGCACCAAAAGTTGAAAGTATCAATTCTTTGGTGCTCAGCCTTTCTTATGGTTCAACAGCCATTAAGAAAACAATAACTTTAATTATGGAAACCTATCCCTTTGTTAGCAAGGTGATGTCTCTGCTTTTTAGTTTGCCATAAATTTCCTCCCAAGGTGGCTTCTGTCACCATCTGCAGTGGACATTGAAGGCCCCAAAATAAAATCTCACACTTTTTCATTTATTCCCCCTCTGTTTGCAAATAAATGATGGGACCAGATGGCACAATCTTCGTGTTTTTATTTTATTTTTAATCTACGGTAGATCTTCAAACCAGCTTTTGCACTTTTCTCTTTCAGCTTCATCGAGAGGTTCCTTAACTCTGTTTCACTTTCTTCCATCAGTGTGGTATCATCTGCGCATCTGGAGCTGTTGATATTTCACTCATCGATCTTAATTCCAGCTTTTGATTTCATGGTAGACAAACATTTATCTATTGGCGGCGTAACAAGACACACTGTTGAAATGGGTCCCACATGGACCCAGTATTCCAGCCTTCTGATCTAGAATATGCTCCATCTTGTGCAGAGAGAGCACATTTGATGGAGAGGGGCCTCTCTAGTCCACCCAACCTTGTAGACAACAGAGAGTCCAAAAAGGACTACATTCCAGAAGAAAGGTAAGTACAGAAAGATCCGTAAACACATATTGTGGCTATACTGTCCAGATTTTTAGCATCTTACATAAGGTGAACTTTAACAGTGTAAGGATATGTAGTAGCTCTGATGTGCAGGGTGGATAGTCTGCTTGCTTGTCTGTTTAATTGTTTAATCTTGGCTTTGTTTAATATTTCTTCCAGCTCTTTTGCTTGTTTGTTTTCCTACTATTTTGCTATTTTTCTCCTTTGATTATTTCTCTAGTTATTACGTCCTGGTAGACAAAAAGCAAACATAGTAAATAAATATATTTGATAATTGACCTTTCTGCACACACCATAAAAGAGAAGATATATAATGTTTAATCATACATATGTAAAGCAAATTATATATAAAGCAATAGACTGAAATTCTTTCTTTTTATATGATTATGTTTCACTACAACTAAGAAAAGTTGAAATGCACAAAGTAAACCACCTACCCATACTTTAACAAACCATAGTTATGCTAGGGTAAATATTACTTCAGAATACAAGAGGCCCTAAATACCACAAAAATTGCTTGCAAAATGCTCTCAGATCCTGTTATTGGTTTTATGAAAAAGAACATGCTTCAATGCAGAGGGTGCTTACTCAAAACCATTTATCCCGAACTGACATAATTACATGAAATTGCTTTAAGCACACCTGGCAATGGAACTATTCATTTTGTCTTTTCAGGTTTCCTTGGCTGTTTTCCAACTCCAGGAGTCTGATAAATTTCTCCAAAGATAACAGAACAAAATATTTGGCAGTATCAACTGTATTCTATGACTGCAAATAGCCTTGTGGGGTTGGGATTTTTGAAATTATTGTTTTGGGCCTGGGATTTTGGGTGATCTGAAAATGTTTAGTCTTATGTTTGTGTACTCAGAATTCCAGCACAATGCTTTCATTGATGCTTTATTTCTTATAAAAATATTTATCATAACCACCACAAAACCCTGCTGATTTCAATAGGACTTACTACAAGGTTAGTGTATGTAGGGTTACACTCTTATAGTGAAGATAATGGGATTCCATTTTGTACTTAAACATACTGCTCTAGCTTCCAGTGTTCCTGGTAAGATTCAAAATTGTGGTACTGTGTAGTTATGAAACAAGCAAGCTGAGAGATGGCTCCTCAGCTCAAGTCTTTTTGACAGCCTCTTTCTTAATCTCTCTTTTCTATTTACTTGTTTGTTTGTGTTGAACAGAACTTGACAGAAAGTGGATTGAACAGGGACTGAAGCTGAGCATGTATGCAGAAGACTAGGAGTGCCTTCAGACATTGCTGTAAAGATGCACAGCTTACCTATACTCCAAAGTAAAGTGCTTCCAGAGGAAAATGGTTTGTCCTGACCAATAGGTTGTCCTGACCTATAGATGATACTCCACAGATCAGGAGTAGCAGCAGTAAGAATTCTTCCATTCACCCAAACAAGAGGAAAAAAATATGGAGCAATGAAATACTCTGCAGTGAAAGTCTGTGAAGCTGCTATTTTTTAAAATGCAGAGTATCAGGCTATAATGTGCAACCACATTGAAAGATTATTAAACCTATCTGGCCATCAAATGCTGTTATACATTAAATATCTATTTTTAGCCCTGTCAGGAATAGACACGTGCACATTTTTAAAAACCATTTGCTTTGCATCAAAGCAAATGGGGGTGGTACTTTGCATTAATGCACATGAAGCCCCCACAAATGTGGGAAATTTCATTTTTGCCTTAGAACTTTTTTTGAAGGTTCAAAGCAAAGACAAACCCTTTCCAGGGAAGTGGCCAGCTCAACTGGAAAGCCCCGTGGAGACATACCACTGACCAATTGCAGGCTGCAAAGTGTGCCTGCACAGAATGCCATGAATCAAACTTGGCAACCCCTGCTCATAAGGCTTGCCAGTTTGATCTCAGCTGCCAACCAGGTAAGTCATACAAGAGAGGATGAGGGTGATGCGAGCCCCTGGGTGGGGGCCCAGGAAGTCCCTGCAGGCTCCAGCCAAACTGATCAGGTCAGCTAAAGCCCGCGGGACCCCAGGACAGGACAGCCCAGTCTCCACCCTTCCCTGAAAGGGGCTGGTGTCCAGAGGGCCTGAAAGGGCCCAATGGCCAGGGGGTGGGGCCCAGAGCATTCTGGCAGGGAGAGTGAGAATGCTCTCCCTGCCAGACAGCTCTGGGACAGCCATGGATGGCGTGGGCCGGGTGTAGAGCATGATTTCTTGCTCTACACTCTGGCCGCAATTAGGCCACCCTGGGACAGGACGGGACAGTTCCAGCCGGAAACACATGCTCAACAGAGCAAATGTTCTGTTCCAGGGATAGCCTATTTGAGCTACAGAGGCTCTCGTGTGAATAGGCCTCAGATTGCTCGTATGCCAACAGAAAGCACTTCATAATTATTTGACCTTGCTTGGTTTTAGAAATATAAACCTTGATGCTACCAGGGGTAGGGGTATCAGGTATACTGCCACAAATAGGTACAAGGGACATTTGATGTAAATCAATTGGACAAAGCTTCCTTCCAGACAGTAGAAGTTACAATTGAATACATATAAAGACTTTTTGGATCCATTTCCTGCTGACCTATAGGAGTGATCACAGACAGCATGGATTGGCATAGAAAGGATCAAAGTATTCACACATCAGATCAAGTAAAGCCCTATTTGTTGCTGGGGTTCTTCTCCTGGGTATACCACCACCATCACCCTCTTTTTGGGGCAATTAAGAAGTTCTTGGAAATATTTTCTTATTTCATTATTTCATATTTTCTTATTAAAGTTTGGAGAGTATATGATGTTTCCAGGGGTCTAGCCCAGCAGGCCCAGATGGCAACTTTGGAAGACTGGAATGTCCAATACTGGGCCAGGACAAACTACACACAACAGATGCCCCTTAGAGTAATCCAGAAGTAGCTTAGGTGAGTAGCCTGAAGCAGGCCAGCGCAGCATGGCAAGGTGCAGAAACAACCTTATTGTCTATTTTGCAATGTTTTAAAATACAAAATATAGTATATTAAACACAAAATATTACAAATTACAATATTTTTATTTTAATAACCACATTTAAAGATGCAATAATAATAGAAGAATGCAAACAAAACATTTAGAAAACCCAAGTTCATCAAAAGAAAATATTCAAATTGCAGTATAAAAAGATAAATCTTAGCAGAAGCCAAAACATGCAATTCCTACATAAACTCTATCCACATTTCCCATCTAGTGAGCAGTGGTCAGCATGTGTCTCTGGCTCTTCTGCACTGTGATGCTGTAGATCTGGATCAGTAGATCTGGGTTTACTGATCCAGATCATGGGGAGGCAGGAGCCAGATTAGTGTCATCTGCAGTGACAGGACTAATCTGGATCAAGCCTCCTGAGGCTGCAATGCCCACATGAGCTTCCCACCTCATCCCCCCTCCCCCAATGGCTAGGTGTGGGGATCTTCTACTCCAATGCTTATCTAGCCCCACAAACGACCCTCTTCTCTCTTTAGAGTCTCCTTTAGGCTCAGTGCTGGAAGCGAGTTCCCTCTCACACACACCCTCTTCTAGTTTCACCGAGAAAAAGAAACTAGAGACTTTACTTTCAGCCACTTGCTAGATGTTGTTATAATGTATTGCTTCCCCTTACAGCTCTAGTGTCTCTCCCACTTCTCAGCCTGCCTGGTCAGCATTACTTAGTAAATCATTGATTCTCACAAGTCAAGTAGAGAGCAGCAGCAAAATGTATTTATTATAACAAGGCTATAATGTGAATGTGAACAGTCTCTCAAAGTATGATTCTCTTCTTAACTACGTTGCGATTCCAGGCACCTTAATTCACTTCAGCTTGTGTGCCTTTATTAACTGTCAACATACTCTGTTACAATACTAATGATAGTGCTCCTTAACTTTGCTCTCCAACAGCGACAGTTACGTACAGCCCGTTTCTTCCTGACCCACACCCCTGTGAGCTTCGCCCAAGAAGAACCATTACCCTTATTTCAGTGGGCTTCTTTCAGTCTTCTTTCCAGCCATACTGCTAGCAGAATCTGATTGGACAGAGCATTGGAGAACTTTCCCCCACACTTGGGGTATGCAGCTAGGCTAGACCCTCTATCAACCCCTATCAACAAGGCTGGAGTCAAACAACTAACTAAAAACTTAGCTGTTTAAAGCAGACATCACACTAGGAGTGGAAGATTGTTCATGCCTTTGGCCTTATGCTATGGTACAGCACTGAGTTACAGCCTTCTGGTAATTCCAGACCATGGAGGCCTGTTTTCTGCATGCCTCAGTGACCTGAAATACAGGCCCTTAAGCTGGATTGTAGATCTATCATGTATAAAAGACATCTGGCCTCTTGATCCATATCTAGCTCCATCTTGTGCGGATGGATCACCTTGACCTGCATTAATGTGTGGATCAGGAAATCCTTCATCGAAATCAAACCCTTAGTGCAGAAAGGGTCTCTCTCTCTGTTCTGTGTAATAAGCTGTTAGTTCATGTAGGACAAAAACAAATTAAAAAATCTAAATTTAGTTGCAAAGCCAAGCAAACTCACTGGTCAGTAGTCCTGGAAAGTTAATCAACATTTGTAAATAGAAAATTTTCATTTGCTTGACATTCTAAAAAGAGCATGAATATGTATGTTCACCTACACTTTATGCTTTGTTATTTCCATCTCATTTGCAATTACAATTTGATTTGTTTGTTAAAAATAATTTCTTATAAAATATATGACTAAATATTATTTACACACAAAATGCTCACATAAAGCGGAACAGGTATGATGAAAACAAATTAATTTCCATTCTAATGGAATAGTTTCAGTT
Source organism: Aspidoscelis tigris stejnegeri (assembly GCA_023333525.1). NCBI lineage: Eukaryota > Metazoa > Chordata > Lepidosauria > Squamata > Teiidae > Aspidoscelis > Aspidoscelis tigris. The sequence goes on from JALMGA010000004.1 coordinate 63,697,105, forward strand.
GTAGTGTATGTGAAAGATAGATTGAAGAAGAAATACTAAATTGTCAAAAGATGATTGACACTGAAGAAAAAAAACTACTTTTGAAGATGCATATTTTATTATTTTTATTATTATTTTAAAGAAGCCTTTGCTAGAAATAATATTTTTACATGTTCAGCACCTATATTGCATTTTATATTGTATTTAATAAAGAGCTTTTAAAAAAATAATATGGAAAGATCTGAAGTCAGAAACGGAGGGATCTGAAGCCAGAAGCTCTGAAGCCAGAAGCTGAGGGATGTCATATATAAATATTTTAAACTAACTTCTTAGTGCAAAAATACTTTAGCCATCTAAGCCAAATAGGTGTGGATAAACATAACCAATGTCTCATAATATTTTCTTTATTAATCTAAAACATTTGATACTTTTCTCATTAAGAAACTCAATAAGAATTCACAGAAAGTATTAAAGTATTGGTAAATTATTGCAAGTGTACATCACTTCAGCATAAAAGGAGTTAATTTTCTGTGTATGGGAACTACTCATTGGCTAACTGCTGTAAGAGTTTGTATATCACATGCTCTCTTCAAGATAGTAGTAGAAAGATGGACATGTATATCTAATATAAATTATTTATAAGACTTACAAGTTATAGATAGGTAATGTTGAAACAAATCAAGAAGTTGTATGCTTCAAGTCTGTTCTTCAACATGCTTTCTGCTATTAGTATAGTTTTCTGGGTGTAAAAGAAAACAACAAAAACAAAGGCAAAACCACATATACACATAGATCAACAATGAAACCTATTAAAAACTGAGCAGGGCTGCCTCCAGACAGCAAACATAAAATTGACAGCTTAAGGATACTCCGATGTATCCCTCGGGTGTTTGTCCACTGAGTTCCTTTAATCCAGATCTAAGAAGATCTGGATCAAAGGAATGGGTACTTCCCTTAATCCAAATCTAGGGACGTACCCAATGTGTTTCCATGGGTGGTCTAGCACCCAATAGCAATGGGTGTTAGCCTGCCTGCTGTGGAAATGCTGGAGCACCCATGTGCAAATCTGGATCTACCATGAGAGGTCTGCCTGTCACCCCAGGTGTTTTGGGGTTTAGGGGGTGCAATCTCTGTAGACGCTCTGGACAATCTTCGAAGATCCTCCAGAATGGCTCTGTAGAATCTCTGGAGTGATCTGCCACTAACTTCAAAGATCCTCCAGAGCCTTTGACAGCGGCATTGCTCTCGCAAGGGTTCTCTTCAGTGCCTGTGCTAATCTCTGAAGGCAACTTTGGAGGAACTTTGGAGGGACTTCAAGGTTTGGGGGCACTCCCCCCCCATGGGTGTGCCCCCTGAACCTCCTCTAGACACGATTGCCCAATTGTAGTGGAATTTGATGGCTGAAGACCCCATTGTAGAGGAAAACCAGATTATAGGTCCTGAAGGACCCATATGATCCAGATTTCCCTACCTCTGGTGGAAACAAATGTGGCTCTAATGGGGTCTGTAGTGGAAATGGGGTCATCCTGCTCTGAGCCTAATGGATCATTAATGAGCCCTTCAATGGGTACTTAGTGCTAGTGGAAATATACCCTTAGTGTGAAGATAAAGTCGATTGTCATCACAGATGATCACCTTTGCCATTTCCTCACACTAGTCACGTGAGGGTTCCTAGAGCAAATCACATTGCAGGCTGCATTTCTGGGTTGTGTGAGTTCCTGTTACTGCTTCCTCGTGCTTTTGTCATAATACATCACTCTAAGCCAAAAGTGCACAGGGAGAGTTCTTTCTCCAGCATCAAGGGAAATGTACAGCTTAGCTAGAAAGCTCCAGAGCAATGATGGAAAATTATGAGTATGGAAGGATGGCATGACCTGGGGTGCAAATGGAATTTGCAGTTTAGAACATGTCTGGAAGCACCCCAGGTCAGAAAATGGGTCTCTGACACAGTGGTCCAACTGTCCCAGGATGAGGTCATCTGCACTTGATCACCCTATTCTAGACAGACCTGAAGCCCCCATGGTGGCTGATGGCCAGAAACAAAGGTTTTGGGCTTTGAAACACTTGAGGGACCCATCTTGGCAGCATATAGAGAAACTTCACGCAGATAATACTTCCTTATTCTGCACTGATTGGATAATATAGAATAAAGCATGGACAATCTGGAATAAAATGTGTTCTTTACTCCAGATTATCCAAATATTGCAGAATATGTAAGTGTGTTCTGGATGGACAGAGGAAGTTGTTTGAAGAGCCTTGAGACCTATGATGTACAGACTAATTACAATAATTTATATATCCGTTTGATTTCTACTTGATCTGTATCCAGAATACTATACTTCATAAGATAGCTTTAATTCACTGCCACCTTCTTTGATCTTCTACTTTGCACCTGAAGAAACATCCATTGTGTTTGCCACTTTATGTGGTACAAGAGTGGTATTAATATGCAGAGTCAATAATGGATTGGTCATGAAAATGAAACCCAATAATACTGGCAATTGTAAATATCTTGATTGCAAGATATTTGGCATTTTTCAATTCCAGTGAGAAAGAACACATTCTTGTCAAGCACATTAAACAGGAAGAAACTCCACATCCTTCCCACCAACCCTCTAGAAAATGATTTCTCACTGTTCCTATGAGTCCCAAAGATTGCCTGAGTCCCTCCTTGGTATACTGCTCCAGGCTGGTTGCATAAATGCAAGCACCAGCACAGTAGTGACAGTAACAGTGGTTTGGGAAGCTGTTAGGGGCGGGGGGGGGGGGATTGGGAAAAATTTTTGACCGTTTGGTTCATTACAAATGTGAGCTACTGGTTTTTTTTTAACTGAATAGTTTATTGGTTCAATACCCACACCCTCATTACTTTTCTGTGAGCAAAGGATGTTTTCCCATGGAATGCATTGCTATAGGCCGGTGATGGCCAACCTATGACACGCGTGTCACAGGTGACACGCCAAGCCCTTTTGGGTGACACACCTGGTCCCCCTGGCATCTGGGCGTGTAGTGCTTAGTTGTTCTTGAAGTGTATGAAATACCAACTTTCAATTGAAGATTCAGTGACAAAAGTCACTAATGTAAAGAATATTTGTTTTTGCTTTTAATAAAATACATATATCAAAAATATGACTTTTTTACTAGAGCTACAATTATCACAAAATTATGGATATTTCTAGGTGTGACACAGCACCCAAGTTAAGCTAGGTTTTCTTGCGAATTTTGACACACCGAGCTCAAAAGGTTCGCCATCACTGCTATAGGCTCTATTTTCTTGCTGAAAAATGGCTGATCTAGGCTGAACTGGGGGCTAGGGTATCCACAGAGCTCTGTCTGTACCAGTTTCAGACAGCTCCTGCTCCTCTGTGTGAAAGGGGTGGCCACTTTGCAGTGTCTGATGAATGATTCTCAGGATATCCCTTTTGAAAGAAATTTATGAGACCTAAATTTGGTGCCATTTCTGGACCTCAGTCATGGAATACAACTCTATGATGATCATTCAGTTCACAGAGCTGATTAGGAGGATAAGGAGGAAGAGGAGACAAAACATCAGGGGCTGCCATAATTGAAGAAGAGATTATTCCTCAGTTCCTTAAGTGAGTGCAGAAAAGATTATCTGTCTGGCAGAAAGCATTTCATGAAAGAATCTCTTACTTTCTCATAAGCCTCCACCAGAATGTAAAGATGAATTGAAGAGAAATATTGAGCAAGTTATATATAGGTTAGATGTTTAATTAAATCCTGTAGTTGTCAAGGAGGGAAGGAGGGGTCAGAGTGGAGGTGTGACTGTTGTCAGTTATGTTTATGAATTTACATGTAATAATATAATTAGAAGCTTTTTATACAGTTCTGTTTTGTTTGTTATTTGTTGTCTTCTATAATAAAAAATTAAAATTAAAAAATTCACTAGCCTCTTTCAAATGACACCTGAGACTTCTTTCTATCCCCCCCCCAAAAAAAAACCCATTTGGCCATATTAAAATGAGCAATCTGCTCTGATAACTGATTTAAGGAAAACTGACAGAAAGACCCTGGGCTCTGGCATCACAAACAACTGCTGTTTCAACTATGGCTACTTCTTCCTCACTCCTATTTTGTCTCACACTTGGAAAATACAGAAAGAGAAACATAGATACGGGGGGGGGGGGGGAATGCAAAAGTCATCTTAAAGGCGTTTTCTTCCTCTATAAATAGTGTGAAATGAGCACATAGAAATTACAAAGTCTGCTACTATAAATCTCTGCTCCTGGCTGCATTTGTTTATTTTGCATAATAGTATGAAGCAATTGTCCTTGTATACAAGGACTTCCTATCGAAATGCAGGACATTTGAGTCTGCTGCAAGGTATACATCTCATATCCCATAACTGCCATCGTTATTTTTTCCATGGTATAATATACATGTCAGAGAGAGAAGGTTCAATGAACTGCGAGGACTGAATATTGTCACTATTCTTTTCCCCCTATCTGCATAGTATGTACACACTGAGAACTGACTGGAGTGAATAAAACGGAATACTAATTAGTGTTCCAATTAAAAATATAGCAATCAGGTTGTATTAAAGTCAGCCAATCCTAGGGGAAAGTCTTTGCCAGTGTGAGTTGTGTAAGTGTGAAAGAGACCTTCAGAACTTGATATGCTGCCAGCTCATGTTCATGTTGATCTCTACCCAACTCTTTTCAACACAGTTCTTTAACATTGAAAGTTTAATGTATGTAAGACTCTGTCAAGTTTCCCCAGGAAATCAGAAAATAATACACAGCCTTAGGCAACAGCAATGCCAGGACTCTCCAGTTAATCTTGACCTTCTCTTCCCGGAATAAAGGAACAGCAGGGGTGACTTTCCCGCCCTTTTGGTCACAGTCCTAGAGACCTATTAATCCTGTAAAAATGAGAAAAGAAAAGAAAGTCTATTTATAATACGTGGGGTGTCATTCTTATAGCACTGAGTTGTATTTGGAAATCCACCCTTCCCCTTAGCTAATAGTTCATTGTGCTCTATTCATTTACCCTCTCAAAGTTAGCAAAAGAAGGGAAAAGCCTGAAAAGCTCCCATGTGAAATCTTAGGGCCTTTTCTCACTATGAAGATGAGGACATTCTGGGCATGCTCTGGTATGGCACATCCATGCACTATAGAGCTGCTTCCATCTCAGAGTGGTTCTGGGCATGCCCAAACATCTCCATCTTCAGTAACTATTAAGCAGTTACTGCTCCACAGCCAGTGCAGCCCGAGACACAGCCTTCACACTTACTTCCATGCAAAGTTTGTGTGTGGGTGTTGTGTGTGGCTCCGGCTGTGCAGTCGTGCTCTCTGTTGCCTGATCACCACACTTCATGGTAGGTTTAAGGTAGGTTTGGGACAGGGCTGGCATTCGCATGATCCCTAAGGACCATGTGTGTAGAAGTTACTGTTGTGTCCAAGATGGATAAGACTTCTGGTGAGCCAGTTTCGTCTAGTGGTTGGGAGCTGGACTCTTATCTGGAAATACCGTATTCGATTCCGCCCTGCCCCATGAAGTCAGCTGGGTGACCTTGGGCTAGTCACAGCTCTCTTCTGAGCTATCACAGCCCCACCTACCTCACAGGGTGTTCTGTTGTGGGGAGAAGAATAGAAAGCTTTGTCAGTTGCTTTGAGTCCCTTTAAATCGGTGAGAAAAGTGGGGTAGAAAAGCCAACTCTTCTTTGGTCACATATGTAGACACTGGCCAATACTATATGGCATAATATCAATTTTCAGCTTCTTCTTGAAAAGTCCTCTGGCTTGAAATTAAAGGAGAAAAATGCTAGAATAATCAGATAATCTGTGACTCAAGCAAGTTTTTTCCCCCCATCCGCTTGGAGAGCTCAGCTGGTACTTATTTGGAGATTCTATTAACCTCAAATTATCCTTACAACATAGCACAAAAACAAGTACCATGCAGCATATACTCTGCTTGTTAAATCAATAAAGGAACATTGAGCTAGCACTCGCATAGGGAAAATGCTGACAGTTCTTGCAGAGACCTTATGCTGAAGAGATCGCCCAGCAGCAATATTACTGCTCATAAATATATAGTGGCAACAATATTGCATTTATCATTGTGCATGTTCCTATAGAATAGGAAGTTATTAAAATCCTACTCAGATATATACAGTCACAGTGTTATTTCATGTAGGATTATGGCCAATTTGCACATTACATAGAGATGAATGCTTTGAGAGTAGAAACTAGAGATGTGTCAAACTGGTTTGCTTTGTAGCTCAAATCAGACTAGGGGTGGGGGACTTCATCTAAATGGGTTGAGTCGTCTGGTTTGATTCAAACTGATTCAAGTTTGGCACCATTTACCCTTTAAAAGGGGCCTTTTCAAACTATTCTTGACAATTACAAAAATGAACAGCTTGAAACCTGTTTGAGGTTCAAATTGAACTAGACTGGGCCCATTTGACGCAACTTGAGCCTGAACTGAATGCCATGTGGTACAGCTCAGTTCAGCACTGGGGCTTATTCCAGATTATATCACAGGATAGGCACCTGCCCTCTGCATGCTGATGCAGATTATGGCAGCCCCTATATTCTACTCTACATCTTTTTCTTTTCTTTTTCTTTTTAAAATGGCTTGAGCCGCTCCAGAATGGTGTGGGAATGCACCATGCCAGAATGTGTGTGGCTGTTCTGATCAACCAAATACAAATAAGACTTAAGACTATGTTCAAATATAACAAAAGGGGTGCCTCAGAGGTGTCTCAGAGTCACCTCAGAGAGACAGTGTGTGGCTTACATGATTTTACCCTGATGCCATCATTAAGCCAGCTCAGAGAAGCCTCAGGGACTTTCTTTCTTTCTTTCTTTCTCATATGTTTGATCACAGCCTCAGTTATTTCCATTAAATTCAAAGCAGTGGATCCGATGATTAAAAAACAAAAACGGGGCAATAAGTTGTTTTCATTAACCAATACTTCATAGGTGTCATCACTCTGAAAACATTTCAAAGAAATATAAGCAGCAACAAGTCCTAATGTCAGTGTAGAAGGTGAAAAATTTCCTAGTGAATAATTCATTATATGATTACAATATCAAAGCACTTTTCATGGAGTTGTTGAGAGTTTCTTTTGGATTTGACATGAATATGTTTCCCTTTATATCCGTAGTAGCTATTCATTCATAGATTATAGTATATGCAAAGAAAGTAATCTTTTTAGACATATCGTTTTAATTATGTACACTTACTCTACATGGTTGAGCAGGGAAAACAAAGACTTTCTCATTTGTGCCATTGTAGCTCTAACATTCTGCTTTGACATTATAGCACAGTGGGTGCTGATGGGACTTTGAGGCAGCTGCAGTTTTTGATCAAAAGCAGTCAAAAATAGTTCTGATAGACACACACCTCAACAGACAGTTTTAATAACAACTGAATAAATCTACTAATATTTGGAAGGGGGAGCATCCCAAGATGTAAGAAGTAATCCGTACGTCTGCAGTAAATTCTGATAATCCTTTCATATGTAACTATCCATCAAAGTTTCTGTAGCCAACACACACTGTGCCCTTCTTCTTCTTGAATATTATAGTTCTCTCTTAGGGAAGCACTGGCAAGATTTGTGACCAATCTGGTGTCCCAAATTACAGATGTTGTCCCAGGGAAGTGAAAATGTGAAAAAGGTCTAAGTCATGTTTATAATCTTTCCCTAAGGCTGTGCCCCCATGCACGCTGTTTGGCACAGAATGGGCATGCTTGAGACCAGGAGTGGGTCCGAGATTGATTGCAGCCCGTCCCCATGCCATTCCCAATGACTTGGGCTGGGTGTGGGTTGGGCGCAGATGTACCCATCCCCATGCAAACCACACCAAACCCTAGCATGGGGAAGCAGTGCCACCTCCTCTCTACCCCCTGTCTCCTCATTGGAAGCTGGACTGATGTCAGCCCATCCCTGGGCTGCCAGCTGCAAATACCACATCCACCCCTCCCTTAGTGGCACAGAAAGCCAGGAGTGGGTTGGGAGTCACAGAAAAAAAGTTAAAATAATGCTTACAACTAATAATAAATTTATAAATAATTTTAAAAGACTGAAAGCTGCTATGAGGTGAGCTTTAGCGGGAGTTAGGTGCTTGAGCAGTTTTGCGCACCTCTGGTCCACTGGGAACTGCGAGAACACCCTCCAAGTTTAAAAGGGAGAAAATCAAGCCATTTTCATGATCGCCTTCCTGATCGGGAAACAGGGGTTGATTTTTTTTTGGAACTGGAACAAAAATCAAGTCATTATCCTGCTTGCCTTTAAGATTGGGAAACGGGCGTGGAATATTTTCTGTGGAAAATGTACAAAGATTAAGCCATTATCCTGCCTGCCTTGGCGATCAGGATTTTCCCACTCCCCAAAAATGTCAGTGGTTGTGATCTCCAATGCACAGGGCAGGAATAGCAAGCACACTCCACCTCCAAATGACGTGAACACCAATCTCTTCCCTGAATAGCCCAGGATTGTCCCCATGTGCAGTCTTGGCTGGCTAACCAATGCTGTCATGCGCCTCTAGCGGTCCATAACCAGAGAGAAGTGTATGCTCGGAACCCAACCCAAACAAGCACATAAAAGAGACAGAACCAGATCTGGATTTTCAACACTATTCATATAACATTTATTCTAACAAGTACATAATACAATCAGAGGGATCCCATTCACTCACTACACACATTCCATACTCACACGCAGCCTACTCCCGATTTGGTTGATCAGTCCAGTCGTAGAGGCGGTGGACACATCTTGCAGCTGATCAATGATGTGTAAATATCAGTCCCAAAGTTCTGTTTTTTTATCCTCTTTACAGGAGTCTCCGATGCATGCGTAGTTATATTTTGCCACGTCTGTCCTCTTTCCTGTTATCAGTCACTGTCTTTCTGTTCTCCATTCACTAGATCATGTTGACCTAGTCATGTTGACCTTATCATGTTTGCTGGTAACTTTGACCTTGCTGCGTTGCAGTTTCTGAAATTCTCGCTTCGTGTGCCAGATCGCCATTTTATCATGCATTGCGAATCTTTGGTTTCGGCTCTCATTCATACACACTATCATACATTCACTTCCACTACCACATATTCCCCCTCTATGATACTTAAATTTTACAGAATTTAAGAATCATTTCTTTGGGTTATATATATAATTCCATTTAAAATTCAATTGCATTCTATATTTATTAACTTCAGGTCTTGTTAATACTAATAATTTTCCATTTACAATTTTCAATAATAAAATGAATATTAGATACCAGCTCATTATCAAAATCAATAACTTTGGGTTTTGGTTATCACTTCAGATCATTATATAAATCTTCTAATTCCATCGAATTCCCTTTTTATTAATTGGAATTCCTGCCAGAATCTGTATAATTTTCGCAACATAACAATAATTCATATTATTATAACAAAATTAATATACTCTCAAGAATGCAGATGCTTTTGGTGAATACCCCTTAAAGATATCATACCAATGATGTTCTGTCAACTTGCTTTCTTCATCAACAATTCTCTGAAATTCACCATTCTGTATCTGTATTCTCACAAACTGTTTTTATTCTCAAATATATGTTCCTCTAAATGATCCCTTATTTGTTTATTTTCTTTTATTAATCCTTCTAATCTACTGAGATCTATTCCAATACTTTCATTTATTCTCCCATATTCAAGTGTTAGATCAACAATAGTGTTCATTTGGTGAATGGGAAAATATATGCTCTGTTTCATTTAAGTGTATATACGTTATATTACACCCCTTTCCTGTATTTGTCCGTCAGACCAAATTAATGTCTCATTAGCTATGGCTGTTATACAACCTATCCCATTATCAATTAAAAGTGTTTTCAATGGCATTTTCTGTAATCTACAAATTGCATCAGTGACATTATTTCCACATGGTTCAATATGTCTAACATCCTTTGGACATACGTACCCAAATTCCCATCTTTCACATTTCTTCAAATTTACTATACCTTTTATGTTTTCTAATTCTTTTCCCTCATGTTTACATAACAATTTATCAGACAATAATGTTGGCTGCCATAAAACGTCTCCCAAACAAAATGGAATAGCTACTGCTTCACATATCCAATTTTTCTCCGTAATCCTTGTTATTACCAGTGTTTCTGCTTTTATATCCCACATTTCCAGATTCAATTGTATTTCCCTTATTCCCAAATATTTTCTTAATTTTCCTGTATGGACAAACATCTCGTCATGTTTTCCAAGCAATGCTATTTCCATTTCGTTTCTCTATTGTAACTCTCCCCATCAACGTTGACAATCTGGTTGCTTGTATTTCAATACCCCAAGAATTCTTTAATCCAACTCTAGTTCCAAATTTCACTTTTTTTTTTTTCATAAAAATTTAAAATTATAACAGGCTTCATCCTTGTGATATTGAAATCTGTCATATTCAATTCCATATCCAAATATGTGTTCACAAGTTTGGGAGTGTGTGTCACATTATAGTGTCATTTGTACAATTTATCATATAATACTTATTTGCAGTATTCATACCACTAACAACAAGAAACAAGGAAATTATGACATCCCCATTCTTTCTTTGATACCCTGACCCAAATTCGTTCTTGAGTAATTGATACTGTATAAACTCCCCCTATACGTTGCTCATCTCAATGCTTTCTTCTTTTATTCCAAAGAGAAGTTCTTTTACCTAGTTAAAACTCAAAGTATCAAGAGGAGCAAAAATAGTCTCACAAAGTCTACTGTAGTGTTTGAATTTATCCTGGAAAAATGAAACACCCAATAAATTAATCAATATTCTTATACAATCTATTTTTCCCCATGTTCAATAAAATAACATGTATAGGATTTTGTCTACAATATAACATATAGTTCTTTTCCTTTGGATCTCAAAGCATGTTTCTTTTCTGGGTCTAGATATAAATTTCTACCTATATATGTCCCAAGTTCATTTGCTATCTCATTCATTTTAAAACCAGCTTCTATTTTCAATGCTTCTTCTTTGGCTTTCATGTTGTTCAGTATTCAAGACCCAAACTGTTACTCTTTTTTATTTCACCAAGAAAACCCCATTTGTAAAATAAACATTATCTTCTTTCTTGAGTTCATTCAGCGAAACCGAAAATTTATTTTGCTAAATCAGTACCTCATCACCCATAATTCTCCACTGGGTTAAGAATTTATACCAGTAATTCAGGATTCTGTAATATCTGGAACCCTATCCCTTTTTGATGCAATTTCACTGTTCACTGGGTTAATTTAGTAGAACTCAAGGAAGGAGCTTTTCCTTGTGATATATATATTTTAAAACTCCATGTACAATTTGAACCCTGTCAGATATTCCCATAATTGTAATGTCCACATAGTGGCATAAGTTTCCCTCTATTACAAAACTTCCACGTAAGTGTAAGGTGATTCCCATCTCACCAGACCACTGTTAACACAATTTATTCCACTATATATTCCACTTTCCCAATCAACTTGTTGCATTAGTGGTCATGTTTGCAGTGTCTGTGCAATTATTTATAACCTTTGGACAATTATGTTTCCAGTTACTAAACATCCCAACAGAATTTCCCCTCTGCCAATTCATCTGTGGTTTTCTTATATTCATACATACCCAGTATTAACTTCAAACTCGTTTTCATTTAACCTTCATACCAACAGAATGTTAGAAAGTAGATGAAAACCAAACATGCACAATGATCCTAATGTTATTCATTCTTCCATCCTGTTTCTTAAAATAAAACAAGAATTGTTAATTTTCCTTTACAGCTTTCCACAATTTAGTTTGGTTTCGGTGAACCCATATTTTCTTTTCCCATATTGATCAATCAAGTAACATGTGGTTAAACAATTCATATAAAATTGCTCAAACAAATATTTTGTATTCTTTTACTCATATTCACCCCCTCTGGGACTGGAAACTCCCCCAGAGATTCTAGCACCTCCAATACAGCCACTTTAAACTGCTTGCCAAGTTCGTTCTATTTGGATTAATATGCAACTTCATTGTTTGCTTTAACTTCCCACTTCAACAGCAGAGATATAAGCTCCCCCCCTTTCTTTCCCCATCACCTACATAAACATACCAGCTATCTCTTTTCTGGCTATTTTGCAAACTGTAAACTATACTAACTTTCCTTTTTTCTCCTACTAACAGACAATAAACACATATGGACAAAACTACAATGCCCAACAATTTACACACAGAGAGATAAAGAAACAGTTTACACATACACACACACAGGGGTCAAACAACTCAGACTTGTGTATACACAAAGCAAAGAGAATGAGAGAGAGATAAAGTGACGATCGCCCACACACACACACAGATTTCACGCCGGCTCCAAAAGTTTTACTATAGTCTGCCCTACATCCACAGGCAAAATTCCTGCTCTACATCCACAAGCAGGGTTCCTAGACAAAAGGGATCCTTATCTTCCCTTCCCCTTTACTAGTTTTTCCAAAATTCTGCAACATTGCCCTACATCCACAGGCAAGTAAGTTCTCTGAATTCCTTTCCCAGTTCCCTGCCCTACATCCACAGGCAAAGGAATCACGAAGGGAGTATTATCTCCTCATCCTCCCTCCTCTTTCCACTGGAATTCTTCAGCACTCCAATCCTTTATTAATTTTTGTAACATCTTTACTTGTTCCCTCAGTATATTATTTTCTTCCATCACTGCTTCATTGCCCCATGTCTCTGCCTTCAAATTTTTTATTCTTTGGGCCATTTCCTCCTTTTCTTGTTCTCCTTTTACTGAGTCCTGTATACGATTCAAATTCTCAACTGTTAAAGTTGAGATCCTTAAATCCTGATCCATAAGCTGCCCCTGCATCTGTTTCATTTTCTCTTCCATTTGCATAATAGTTTCCAATGCCAGTGCCAGGCAAAAGATTGTCTGGTCTTCCGTTACATTTCCTTTAAATAACATCATACATTTCCCTATTTGACTCTCATCTGGACTTTCCTTACAATCCAGAATTTGTGCTTTTCCTTTCTCAAAAGCTTTTGCTTTTTCCTCAGTGTCTAGAACCCTTCGCTTTAGGCCATATAGCCACTCCTTAGCTTTTTCTCCCCATTCCTTCTCATTATATGGATCCATTATTTCCCCTTTATCATCCAAGAAGGGAGACACCAGTGTAAAGTCCTCATGCATTGTTTTCTTATTCCGTTTAAACATTTCTCTCTTTTCGTGCCTGGGCCCTCCTGGCACCACACCCCTGTCTCTTTCCCTTGTTGAGCAGACTCCGAGCCACTCTCTTGGATCCTGCCGACTACGCCAAATATGTCATGCGCCTCTAGCGGTCCATAACCAGAGAGAAGTGTATGCTCGGAACCCAACCCAAACAAGCACATAAAAGAGACAGAACCAGATCTGGATTTTCAACACTATTCATATAACATTTATTCTAACAAGTACATAATACAATCAGAGGGATCCCATTCACTCACTACACACATTCCATACTCACACGCAGCCTACTCCCGATTTGGTTGATCAGTCCAGTCGTAGAGGCGGTGGACACATCTTGCAGCTGATCAATGATGTGTAAATATCAGTCCCAAAGTTCTGTTTTTTTATCCTCTTTACAGGAGTCTCCGACGCATGCGTAGTTATATTTTGCCACGTCTGTCCTCTTTCCTGTTATCAGTCACTGTCTTTCTGTTCTCCATTCACTAGATCATGTTGACCTAGTCATGTTGACCTTATCATGTTTGCTGGTAACTTTGACCTTGCTGCGTTGCAGTTTCTGAAATTCTCGCTTCGTGTGCCAGATCGCCATTTTATCATGCATTGCGAATCTTTGGTTTCGGCTCTCATTCATACACACTATCATACATTCACTTCCACTACCACAATGCGTGTCGGGACCCCAAACCATGCTCAGATTTGTTTTTTGGTCTGGCACAGTTCGGGGGGATTTGGTCCACGGAAACCAGACCAAATTGAAAACACATGGGGACACCCCATGCTAAGCCTGGTTTTGGTACTGGACCAAACAAGCACGGGGATGCTCCCGAGTTCCTGAACCTAGAATATTTCTCTTTGCCAGAGTGTTTGCTTCAATAGCCTGTTTAGTATTTTGCAAATTGTACACATGATTTGGCTTGTCTTAATGTTAAGAATTTGAGAAATGTATTGACATAGGAAAGACTTGAACCAAATTACAGCTACATAAGGTGAAAATAAAGAATAAAGCATTTCAAGGCTTTCCAAGGGAAGAACAAGGTGTATGTGCAACCTCAGTAACAAGTGACCTGGAAGATAGAAGATTAGGCTATAAGTCATAATTCAGATAAAAAACAGGAGTGATGACTGACCCCAGCTAACACTTTCTACTTCCCATACAGTTTATATAATCTCTTGACTTTTACTGTTGCAAGTGTCAATGCCGCTAGAACTGCAATGTGAAAATATACACTTATTTTGTGTGTGTTTCAGTGGTGCTGGTGCCTAACGTGGCTAATGGTGGAAGGCAGGACATCTTTAGATTGTACGCCACTGGCAGGTTTTATACTATGTTTTATTAATGTATTTTTTCCTGTACAGTGCTGAGTTCATGTACAGCACTTTAGAAATAAATAAATAAATAAATAAATAAATAAATAAATAAATAAATAAATAAATAAATAAATAAATAAATAAATAAATAAGTAAATAAATCATCATCATCATCATCTAAAAAGAACGAATGATAGATGGAATTCAATAAGTCTGCATTTATATATAAACCTACATGAAAACTTTGTTGATTTTTCATGAATTGGCAACCTTGAAATCACTGAACATTGTGATTACACACACATTAGCCAACCTTGAAAAGAAGCATACTTAAAGGCACAAAAGTAAACTGACTCAAGCCACATCTCCACTTCTGGGCGGAGGTGTCGTGGATGGAGAAGGAAGAGTAGAAAGAAAGCACCCTCCTCATCTTTTGAGCAAGGAAATGCAGTGGAATGGTGCCTCTTCTGCATAGATAATGCCTCTGCCAGTGATTGCACTGGAAATGAGATTGGCATGATTAGCGTGAGGCATTTGCTGCTGCCAAAAATGGAGTTCAAGGTCCCTTCTTTGACCCATGGAGGCTACCAGAACTAATAAGTGAGGACACATCCTCAGTCTATGAGCTAATGGGTGTTCGCACTCCTCCATGAAGCAAGCTGGGTGACCTTGGGCTAGTCACCACTCTCTTCTGAGCTCTCACAGTCCCACCTACCTCACAGGGTTTTCTGTTGTGGGAAGAAGAATAGAAAAGCTTTGTCAGCTATTTTGAGTCCCCTTAAATGGGTGAGAAAAGCAGGGTAGAAAAGCCAACTCTTCTTCAGCTCTTCTTCTACTGCCCCCTTTCCCTTTTCTTATATTTCACTCATCCTAGCTAACCACACACAAAAAAAACCAAAATTATATTTGTTAAAGCAGTTCTTCAACTTTTGATTATGTAAAGGTATATTAGCAATTGCCTCTTTCAGGCTTACTGGTTGGGAATGCACCCACACACTCCAAATACTGTGGTACTGCCTCTGTCCTAGAGCATCCCAGAGTGAGCAGGAGCACTCCTGATCCTCTTAACCTGCGGAGCAGTAAAACCTGCTCTATAGGTTCACTGAGAGCATTTAGTACCCTTCTGGTGAGCTCCCAGGTGTTTGCACTAATTCCTTGTGCAAATACTGCATGGGAATGTGGTGATACAAATGCAGCTGCACAGTTGAGGCGACGCAGCTTGGCCCCTCTGTCCTCACCCTCCACAGAGCTGCGCAGAAAGGAAGTCGCTGCCAGGCACCATGGCCCACTGCCAGTAATGATAGGGCTGTATACCAACCAGTTGCCCCAGCCCACTGGCATCCTGCTTTATATGCCTGTGTAAATCAAACACTCAAGGTTTGTGAATAACTTAAATGTTCAAGAGTTGCTTGTAAAGATGGTTATTGTCAATAATATAAAGTCCTGTTCCCTATAAGGAGCTCTCCTGTAAGTTAGCAGTGCCTGACAAGCTCTACAGTAAGCCCTTCAACTTCTTAGTCCTTCCCTCAGAGTTTCCCTCTAACATTCAGTGAGATAAATCCCCCCTAAGGATAGAGTTAGGCTCAAGGGAATGTTGTTTTCCCTGCCAGACCCTACTCCGCTCTGGCTCTGAGTGAAACGGTCCATGCACGTGCCCGCTTGTCAGTGGGTTCATGCTGCAATCTCCCTCTATTCAAGAGGAAAGTTCTCCCTTCCACCCTCTTCCCTCTATCCTTAGAGAATGAGGTTTAGAAGACATGAGGGTGCTGCAAACCCTCCTTGATCCCCGCTCTGCTAAATCCACAAGATGAGAGGCACCAGGAATGCTGGACTGCTGCTTTTTATAGTCTGTGATTTGGCCATTCCGATTGGTCCATTTTTGGTGGGATTGCGAGGCTTCTGCTGCTGCTTCTCCTCTGCTGTCTCTCAGACTGACGAAAAGCCCACAAAATGGCCCCATGGCTGCAACCTGGCTCTTTGAACATTACAACAGTTGTGCACCACATCACATCACAATTGCTATAGCAAAGGCCTGGTGAGTGCTGGAAGGTGTCATGGGAATTGTTAGTTGTAAGCATCCCAGGCAGTCTGCACGTTGAGGACCAGAAGGGGAAGTTGGGAACAAATGCCGGCCACTATCCTTGAATGTAACTTCATTGGGGTGGAGATATATTGCTGTTGTTTGGTTGACAGAGATGATCTTTTTGTTCTATTGAAGTACATAATGATCTACTTAGGTGACCACTTCATGCATTTAGCAGTGAAAACTTTGGATTATGCCACATTCAAAGAATGTCTTTAATGTGCTACAGGGCACTTCGATTACCTTTAGATAAATTCTTCCCAAGAAAGAATCTTTAAAGAAATGTTGTGTGTACATCAGGGTTGTATATCTTGTTAAGAGAACTCTTTTAATCACCCTCTGAAGTGGCATGGGAGATTTAAGCGTGTGATACAAACAGTTTGTGTTTATTTAATTACAGTTCTGTGGGTTTTTATCACCTCAGTGGGAGACGTGTTGCTTGGTGAGTGAGATTTTTCTTCACACCATGATGTGCTCTTTTGCAGTTCTCAGCTCTATTAACTTAATTAAGAAAATACAATTAGGAAGGATGTGTCTATTAAACATTTATTTTGAACACACTAAGGGGCTACGGGGGTGCAAAAGGCCCTTTATTTTGGTAAATCATAATAATAATCCTAAATATAAATGTATATATTCCTGGTAGCAGCTAAAGTGAGAAGTTTTGGAAGGAGTTTTTTCCTTATCTTTATTTACTTATTTTTCATTTGCATTTTTATTCTGCCCTATACCCAAAGGTCACAGGATGTGTCCCAGCAACAAAAATCAAAAGATAAAATGAACACACTTAAAGCAATAACAGTGCCTGAGGTGGGCAGGGCAAGCAGCTGCCTTGACCAAAGACCAGGGCAAATAAGTGTGTCTTCACTAGAGAAGTGAACAAAGCCCATTGCCCCCCTTCAACTTCATGCAAAGACACACAAACCTCTGTGAATGTGGGGGCTTCAGCTTTATGTGCAAATATCTGGTGAATGTTCATGCATGAAGGGAACCTTCCCCATATCTTCTTTCCTAACCTGCTTCACCTTCCCTCACCTTTTAGCAATGCTACCGCATGCTCTGCTGCCATTACGATCCTCCTCCAAGGTTCAATTTGACCTGGAGGTGTTCATGCAGCAGGAGAGCTGTCCCCATCCATGAATTACAGGAAATCTCATGAGATTTCCCACAATTCCTGGACAATTCCTGGGAAATCTCACTGGGTTAGGCTCTCCAGCTGCCCACATATCTCTAGAGGGCCTAGCTGAGACTCGGAGGAGAGTGCAATGTCAGCGGAGGTCATGGGCAGATTTTAAGGTAAGGGGACACAGCTGTGGGGGGACTTGAGGCCAGGGTGGATAGATCCAGCTTCTGTTGTAGTAACCACAAAAGCTGCATAGCTTTCTCAATGGCTTTCTTTTCTTCAGCCCTCCAACTGTCAAAGAATAAAAGAAGCAACAATTTTTTTTGTTTCCATAGACTTGTAGTGCAGACTCAGTGCCACTAGGATGCTAAATTCTTTCCACTCTGCAACTGCCTTTGGGCATTATGGAGGCTGCAAAGCACATGGCCTTAAGACTACAGCTCCTTCTCTTCCTGTTTGAGGATTTTCCTGCCTCTGACCACAGGATGTGACATTGCAGGGATATTACATGTACCTAAAGTTTATTGCTTTGCTAATAAAGTGGAAAGGTCCTTATAAACCATCAATCAGCACACAAATAGCTGATTGTTCACTAAAGAATAATTGAAATATTTCAAACCTTCAAACCAATTTTTCTCCTGCCAGATTTTTTTTTAATGTATATTATTTAAGTTGAAATAGCCCAATTTGTTTAAATTGATTTTTATAAATGTTGATAAAATTGTGATGATGAAACTATCTTAATCAGTTTTGGTCTTCAGTTATAAATGAAATAATTAGAATTAGCAGAATTTTAGATTACCAATATTCTCATCTATGATTGTGTCTACATCTCATCTGAATTAGCATGCAGACACAGCCACTAGCACACTATAGCATGTCAGCCACGCTATGGACCAGTCTACTGGAAGACATGGCTTCCCAATAGAAGACCACATGTGCATAAATATGGCATTGGGCTGGGCTATGGCATGAAAATGGTTCCAAAGGCCACTCCAAAAGGACACCATTTTAAAGCACTCCCTGGAAGTAGGGATGTGCACAAATATTCATAACATTAGAAATTCAACCAAATTTGGCCATTCAATAAGGTATGTGTCTGTTAATATCAGACACGTATATATTCATATCAGATATGTATCTGTTCATATTGAATAGAATTTTACCAAATTCAAATGCAATCTATCTGTACGAATATGGATTTTCAAACATTTATTTTGAATCGAATTCCAAAAAAAAGAAAAGAAAAAAAAGATTTGTTTCAAATCAAATGCCAAAAAACATTTGTGCAGATCCCTACCTGGAAGTAGACTTCCCCAATGGCAATGAGTGCATGGGTTAGTCTATTGGACATGAGGAGCCTGGCACCATTTCACTAGGTTCCTGGAAATGGTGTGAGGAATTATGCCCTTAGTACCTTAAATTAGGAGGGAAAGCTCCTTCACAGACACAAAATCTCCAGCAGGACCTTTTCAGCTAAATGACTTTAAAAATTGAGAATAAACCAGACAAGAATGAAAAGCAGAGGGGGATAAAAGCATTTTAGGAAAAAAGTTTTTTTTCTTTTTGCTTAACACATAACAGAAAAGCAGTAAATAAGACAAGACACCAAAGATGTCAAAACTGACACCCAACAGCTGCTTGTGAGTGTCAATATAGCAAGCAAACACAGTAGAAAGGTACACTGCTGGGTATTCCATGGGTAGAGACCACACTAAAACAGCTGTTTAACTGCACCTGTGCTGAGTGAGGAACCCAGCAGGATTTTTTTTTATTAAAATGTGCAGCCTTTTGATGTCAGGATTGGCAGAATGAAAAGAAAGCTATCAGGAAGAAAGAAGGACCTAAATTTACCTTAGACACCTAAGTCTGAGATTATTTATCCTCATTCTTGGTACTGGGGACTGATCCTAACACAGGTCAACCCAGGAATGTGATAAAATGTATCCTAGTATTTTCCTATAGGGATCTAGGAAAGGCCCAGCAGAAGGCCGTGTCTCCAGCTTCCGGAAAGCCTGGTTGGCATTCCGGAAGGCCCGGAAAGAGGTCTGGGGTGCCGCTGGAGTGCTCCCACCCAGCACCCCCTTACCTTTGGGGGGTGCTCTGGTGGCACCCTGTTCTTGGATGGCATGGGGGTGGCGCAGAGAAGAGGTGAGGTATGCAGGGGTGGGTTGGGAATGGAGGGGAGGAGGGTTTATTTGTTCCATGCATGGAAATTCATGTAATATCTGTGCACAGATACGAACACCCCATCTGTGGGGGGTAATATTCGGCCAGAGCTGAATGTTTCCACATTGTATTCATCTCAAATAGAATGTTGAAATTGGCTCCATGCACACCCCTACAAGGAAGCCAGTAATCTGCATTTGACTGCATTTGGATTACTTCATTCCCCTGCCTTTCCCAGAAGGCAAATGGGAGAGGGAAGGAAGAACAGAAAGAGGGGGAGAAATCCCTCTTATTGTATTCTATTGGTAAGGCTTGAGTTTTAATACAGGATGGAGTTCATTCTTCTCAAAGTTCCAGGGTGCCTCTAGTCCATTTTTGAGTCTGTCATACAACTAATTGCTATAAAAGAGGCTGTGACAGAGGTGCCGGAAATGTATGCCACTTCTGCGCACATAGCTAAAAAAAAGTCTGTCAATTTTGGATGCTCTGAACTTTGGTTGGGTTAGCTTGAGCCATTGTAATGCAGATGACCCTAGTAGTGGACCACTGTCCACTCTTCCAATCTTGGGTTAGATTTCTCACTCTGGCTCAAGATCATGAAGTTCTTGCCCTACATTTTTTATTATTTCCTAGAGGAAATTCAGTTGTTCCCTTGTAAAAATTAACGCAATTCATGTTGGTGGCATCTAGATTAGGCACAGACAATGCTGAAAAGATTTAGGGTTTCTATGTGACAAAAAACATACAGAAAGGGCCCAATAGATAAATGTAGGTGGCAGGAGGAACTGACCTAACACATTTTCTGTCTAGCCCTATTTTGGGTCATCCAGAAAATGGTCCATTATCAGGGGCATTTCCTGTGCATCCCTTAATAAGCACAACAGAACTTCAAAGCAAGCACTCTCAGTTCAGAAGGGCCCTTTTTCACTTTGTGAAAAGGCATAAAAAGGGGATGCTCTGAGACAGAGCATTCACACTGTGCTGGGTTGCTTCTGTGCTGGAAGCATCTCCATAAGTGCTGGATAATCCCCTAGCTCAAGCAGCTGTAGAGCATATTTTACAACTATAGTAGCCACCACCAAGTATAACTGAGCATGCTCTATTCACACCTTTTCAGAGCGAACAGAGCATATGGCAGGGCAATGCAGGCATGCTGTGTCACCCCGTCACCATGGCAATACTGCCAGAGCCATCACAGGGGAGGACCGCTGAACTATCCAGGTGTACACAGACAATTTCATCTAATAGAGGCAAACTGTGGCCTTTTCTGCCTTTGCCAGTATAGTGGGGGGTCTAGCCCTCTTGTGTAACCCTCTCGTCTGCACTCTGGGGCAGAAGAGAGATACTCTCCCCTAACTTAGGCCATTCCATTCACTCTGGACAATGGCCAATTAGACTGGGATATCACTAGACTTCTCTTGACCTATCTACCAGCAAACCATGGACCTCTGGAAAGAAGAAGGGAGGTAGGCAGAAGGGTGTACATCTTACTGGCTTAGCAGAGGAATTCATTTTAAATTGTGCCACCAACATGGGACCCTTCCTAGGGTTCTAAGGGAACTGATAGCATTCTGATCAGAACAAGTGTGGCATATGTCCCATAACAACTTTCTGAATGTGGAAGGTTTGATCCAGGATAGGAGGGCTATTTTTGACACCAAAACTGCTCCACACTAGCCTGGTTCTTCTGGATCAGGCAAACTAGGTGTGTGTGGAAACTGCATATAATAAAGTACAACAAATTATAGTTACATTGCACTTCGTTGAATTTTGCTTGAAAGATTTTATTTTATTCATTGATCATGAAAAATATAATTGAAATGAGTCCATGCCTACTTTGTTTTCCTAATGATGGAACATAAAGGGTGTTTCCCCTTTTTTGGACACCAGTAGTACCACTGATTGAATGCATCTCTCAGGATATTTTTCTTTCCTTACACTCTTTTGTATTTTAACTTCAACTTTTAAACTTTGCTGAGAAAAGATGATGTTATAAAAATGTTGAAATACCACTTTGACCTTTTTATAGCATTTTATATTGCTTTTGATTGTGTTTTACTATCTGGCATGTTTATGGAAAGATATATCATTGAAAATATATATTTTAAAGTAAATTATCCTGGAATTAAAAAGGATTTTATTTCACCTAATTCCAAAATAGTTAATGAACTATTTAAATAATCTCAACTATTAGAACTTAACAGATACACACACTCTCAAACAAACAAGCAGTTTATAGTAGCTTTGATGGTTTTATCTCTCAGGGCTTTGTGAGTTTTGTGCAATTTTTTAGATGTGAGGTGTAGCTGTTGTGCATGAAACAAAAACTGAAAATAATCTAAAGTATAGATAGCTACCAGTTTATATTCATTTTAAAGAGAGTAAGGGAGTTGTTGTGCCTTGCCATTATAGAACTGCCTGGCCGTTTATTTGGGGAATAAAGGGTAATGCAGTATGCAGCAATTACATTTTCAACCAGGTGAAAACAAACACCTGTTATATATTTATTCTGTTACACTTATGCACAGATCTCCAGTGGTCCTCAGTTGGCTAACAATTTAAAGCAGGTACACATGGATAAAAACAGATTAAAATTCATAAGAGTTAATACAATACGAAAGGTCTAGAATAAATTAATATCAAGAAATTATGGATACTGGCAAAAGGTCTTGAAATTACTGGGACAGACAAACATTTGAAGAGATTGGGGGTGTTGTTTTGTATGATCTGCTAGGGAGAGAGACAATATATTAATGCCTTTAGACCTTTCTTTACTTGGATGATTTCATGTCATGTCTCCATTTATCAGAATAGGGAGATCCTGTGAGGGCCTTCAAAGAACTAGTGTGCACCATTTTGCAGCATGATCACTCACAGCATCTCCAACCAAAGCAGGGCTATTTTTCCCACCTTGTATGGTGGTTCCACAGAAAATACTGCCTCATCATGCTGAAGTGGAGACACCTATCTCATCCACCTGAACTAATACCACATCTCCTAGAAGCATTAACATTGGCTTAGAGATGATTCATAGATGAGATCATTCATATGCTTGTCTGCTTCTCTCTCCTCTTATGAACATTCAAAGATACAGATGAGAACCTCAGGGCCATAAACTACTGTCTCTATGGTGATCTTGAATCTTTTTTTGCTAACTGTGAATTCAGGCAAACTCAACATTACTTTACATTTCAAAACAATCAGCCAACACACTTCCCAGGGATCTGATTGTCTCTTGTAAGAAAGAAAAGGGGAAAAGTAATAGAAATACTTTAATAGCTTTGCATACATTTACTGGAATACAAAGCTACATGGCCTAAGCACTATTTTATTTGTGCTATTCAGAGACATAAGTTACTGATTGCCTACAGCCATCTGTTGATTGAAACTATGGTGTATTGGGGAAGGTAAGTGAAAAGGCAAGAAAACGGTTTTACAGTTAATGTGTTGTACCAATAAATTAGCGAGCTATAAGACATGCAGATCATGATCATAGCAAAGCTTTTTATTCTGTTCAGAGCACAGAATCAATTTGGTAAGGACTCATGCTGATTTTATTTGAAACCAAGGGAAGCCACAGTGAGGAGGAATTAAAAGGGATATTTCCAATGCAATGAATGAAATGAGATTTAAACTTTTTAAAAACAGACTGTGACTTCTTCTAAATTCATTGCTATTTGCTCACAGTTGAACTTACTGCTAACACTTTTTATTCCCAAACATAAGGCAGAATGAGAACAATGCATTTGTGCAACATAGATAAGAATGGAAAATTACACCTCACCTATGCATTACAAAATATACAAACTTTAGCTCTTCAAACTGTATTTACTAGGGAGTCCAATCTCTACAGGCCCATATAACTTAAACAAAACTGTGCCAGACCCCTTGATTTCTGTAGGACCTGGAAAACAAGCCTGAAGTTCAGTGAAGGTATCAGCTTTTTTCTTACTTCTGCAGAAGTATTTTATACATGAGGACAAAGTTTTATACAGGAGAAGTCTGAAAGCAGACAATAAAGTATCTAACTGGTTCATTAACCCCTCCCCCCAACTGTCATCAAACAGGCTATGAAGGTGCCATCTTGCCTGTGGGGAGAGTAAGAGAGAAGGAAACTGGGTGAGCACCTTCCATCAAGCTCCCAGCATCGACCCCTCTCTCCCAACTGTCACCACACAGGCCATGAAGGAACCATCTTGCCTGTGGGGAATGGAGGAGAAAAAGAAAATAAACTATTTTACCATTGCAAGGACACTGTTGCTGCCAGGGGGTCCCTGTTCCCTCCCACACTATTTTCCTTTTGTATCTTGTCTCTTTAGATTATAAGCCTGAGGGCAGGGACCTGTTTAAGATTAATATAATAATGTAACCCACCCTGAGACCTTCTGGTATAGGGAAGGATAGAAATACAAATGAACAAACAAATAAATGTGTTCCAATATGTATGGATGGTCTCTTGATGCCAAGGAAGACACATCTGACACAATATTAGGAATTCCTGTTCCAGCTTAGCAGTGACCTTGCAACAAGAAAAAAGGAAGTCATATTGTTCATAAAATACGAACTCTTTCAATAATGACAGTTTGAAATTGAACGTATTTTTCACCTTAGCTGTTTTGGTTGCAGATGCAATATACAATTATCACATTGTAATAGCATCAACAGATTGATTATATTTTATTTCCATTTTAGTAATTTGTTAATGAATGCAATTATCTCTAAAAACTTCTTTAAAGCACTTATATACAAGTAAATGACCATAGTGTTTGTATAATAAACTCATATAATACAAAAGGTAAAAATTCTACAACATGACAATTTGCAATTATATGTTGTTTCATTCATCAGTAATGTTTTGGTTTGTTTTTAAAGTAAATGTGTTTATTTAACTATAATTCAGAAGATCTATAGTTTTGTCTTAGTCTGGGCAAATGACATGGAGTGTACGTTGAAATTAATATACATACAACAAGGATCATGTGTGTAATTTCTTTAACTGCTTAGTCATTGCCCAAATGATAATATAAGTGCACATTATGCCCTTCTACTCTGTTAACAGAGACATTTAGACATCTGTCCCTGTTTGAAAGAAGCTGGCCTGATTAAAACCGAACCAAGCAATTCAATTCAAACTATTCTAAATTGGCCCTATCTACTCACTTGACTAGGGCTTTTATCACTGTATGTCTTTTATTAAGCTGAATACACTGTATGCATCACTAGTGTTCAATCCATTTCCTACCGATTCTGATAATATTCATTTTCCAGCCAGTGTGAATTGCAAACTGAGTTTTCAGGTGAAGAGACAAACAGAAGACAACTAAAGAAACACATCTTGCTATTAGGAAGAATTTCAGACTACCATTGTGAGATCTTGATATAATATCATAACCAAGACCAAAAAGAAAGGAAGTCTGATTACTGAACCTACTAGAACAGAAAGGCACATTTCTCTCTTCACAAGGATATATATGTCTGGAATACTGATTATGAAAAGCAAGTAGCAATGAAAACTTGAAACTGCTGAAGTAGAAATGAAAAGTCCCAGTTTCAATGTCTTACAGTGTCTTAAGGATAAGTGAGCTCAAGTGGACTGAAATGACCACTTTAGCTTAGAAGACATTATACTATTCAGGGCATGAGTCAATACAAGAGAATAGTATGACAGTGATACTCAAATGAACAATGTTAAATACATGCTGGTAAATATAGTTCTTAATCATCTAATATAAGCACCATCCATATAAACCCCCAATTGGGGCTGATTTTTAGCAGCAAATCCTCAGTCAGAGACTGAAACTTGAGCCAGAAAGCAGATTACTGAATGTACACTAAATGTGGTCAGGATTAGAACTATGGGGCTAGATCAACATAAGGATAACACAATGGACAAAGGATGCCCCCCATGCCAGATCAACTGTTATGAAGCAGATTTAGAGTATTTTGACCCACACTTGAGAGAAGTTGTCTCCTTTAGACATTGTGTGGGGAGGGATTTTCTGCATCTAGGACAGAGCCATACAGACACACCTGGCTGATCATATCTCAGCCATAATGCCCCATCTAGGTGCAATCATAGATACAGGGGAGAAAGAAACTGATGAACAACAAGGGAAATTATGAGATATATAACTGAAATATCTAAGAAGGAAAATTTACTGTACTGAGGAATAGAATGTAAAGGTTGGAGCAATGAACGCGGTAGTGTAAGTACACAATAATGCATCTAATTGGTTAATCTAATTTAGCAAATTGATTTAGCAGATGGAAACAAATGTGGCTCTAATGGGGTCTGCAGTGTAAATGGGGTCTTCCTGCTCTGAACCTAATGGGTCTTTAATGGGTCCCTAATGGGTAAGTGCTAGTGGAAAAACACCCCCAGCTAAAGATATGGATAAATCATGAATACTGGTTATACTTAGAAAATTAGACTATCTATGCCAACAACAAATGATGTGGAGAACATAAAGGGTCTGTTCATACATATAATTAGGGGTATCCCTGAGATGAATGAGGGCTTGGTTCAAGAGCTTGGTAGTCATCCTATCCCATCCAAATTTAACTCCTTGTCCCAATAACTATTTTCTCACATCTGTGGAGATCACAGATATAAAGAGATTTGGGGTGAAGTAAGTGATCTATAAGTAAAAATCACAGAACTCACCCCAGGTCTCTGTATACCTGTCACTTCCACAGATGTGAAAAAATAACTCTTGGGACAAGAGTTTCAGTGGAGTAGGATGACTACTAAGCTCCCGAACCAAGCCCAATCTGCTACTGCTGCCAACCAATCAGGATTGGAAAATCTGCTGGTGGTGTTTGTTGTTATGGAGTAGTTTCTAGGCTTTGAGATGAAGACTGTAGGGAAGGTAGGAGGCTTTTAGGCACTTTTTTAAAAAACTGTGTGATATAGTTCCACTCCATTCACAAATTGGGTAATCCTTTGGAAATATACACCCCAAAATGCTCTGTGTGGTTACACCAACAATCAGAGTACAATATCAGAATAATCAACAGATTCCATGCAAGATTCCTTGTGTGCAAAACACAATGGCTAATGGATTCTTGATTTTACATAGAATGACATTTAAGGTTTTGTTTTTAGCATATAAACTCTGAACAACTTACACTTGTCTGGTCCTTGAAAGCTGCGGATGTGTCTCTAAAGGTTTGCTATTATACGTAAATATCATGTTGGGGCAAAGTCAGGCAAATATTATTTACTGTGGTGTTGCAGACGTTCCTGAATTGATCTCTTCTTGAAATGACACCGACACTTATTTTGATAAGATTTAAGTCAGGGGTGTCCAACTTTTTGACATCTTTGGGCCACACCGGAAGAAGAAGGGTTGACTTAGGCAACCCATTAAATACGCAAACACTAATGAAAACTAATGAGTTAGAAGTCTGTGCAAAATTTCATAATGTTTAAGTAAATTTACAATGTTGTGCTGGACTCCATTCATAGCCATCCTGGGCCACATGCGGCCCACGGTCTACATGTTGGATACCTCTGATTTAAGCATATGCTTAGTATCTGTGCTTTCCCTCCCTGATGATAGATACTATTATTCTTTTTTCCCCTTTAATATATTTTTATTCCACACTTATGCTTCTAAAGGTCTGTCAGAATAGCTTGCAAATGTCCATAGTCAGGACAGATCACTCTGCTCAGGCACAAAATCTAGTATGGCATGAGTGGAGAGAGAAATTAAGAAGTGGGAAAGTCTTCTACAGGAGAAGTAGTGCTATTGCTATACTGTATCTTGTGCATGGTGGGAAGCTGGATAGAATGAGTGCAACAGTTTGCAGTTTCCGCTCCCTCAGTCAAGATGACAACTGGAGGAGGGAGAGTCCCTGCTTGAAGTTCAGTGGAGTGTCTCAGTAGCCAGTTCTACCTACCCATGATAGTTACTGATGCACAGTGCTCTGGTGGCTCTTTTGTATTGATCGAATGAAAGCTTTTCCAGATGGGCTGCTGGTATATCTTCTCTTGCAGATCCTTAGTATGAATTGGCTTTCCCACAAGATGCTCTCAAAATACAGGGCACCAGAGCACTCAAAACTGCACACCGAACTCTCTCTGCACTAAGGACTTCATCCAAATCAAGAGCCCCTTGATCTCAAGGACCTCTTGATCCAGATCAAGGGCTTCCCAATTTACATGTTATTCTGGATCAAGGAGGCTCCACCCCCTGTTAGGTTGGATCAATCTGTATGAGACAGAGCTAGATCTGGATCAAAAGGCCCTTGATCCAGATCTATTATTGACTTTATCAGGTCTACAATCTGGTCTAAGGGCTGTATTCTGTATCACAGATGTATGCAGAAATCACGTTTTTGTGATCCATAATTACCAGGAGGCTGTAACTCAGGGGTGTGCCATAGTGTGCTGCTGAAAATCACCCATATACCCGCATGTCCTGTGGCTAGGATGTGCCATGCCTAGTTGTCAGAGGGTGGGGGGATCCAGAGTAGGGATGTACATGAATATTTGTATTATTCATTATTTGTATGAATTTGGCATAATTTGGGCATTTGGATTCAAACTGAATGTTGGTGCATTCGAAGGCTGACATTCGAATTTGAATTGAATGCTTTGGAACATTCGTACAAAGCTTTGTTATATTCCTGAACCTGGGAGGTGGGAAAGTGGCTGCCCCAGACACAGCTGCAATGGATTCAGAGTGGATTCAAAGTGGATTAAGAGTGGATTTAAAGTAGATTCAGGGTAGATTTGTTCCAAGTGGATACACATGGGATACATATGGGATTTGTATCTAACATTTATATTGAATTCATATGGAACATTTGTATCAAATCAAATCCTATGACGATTGAAGGGGCTCTATTCAAATGAATATGAATTTTCCTGCATTCGATTCAATATGAACTGAACACAAACAAACAAAAAATTGTGTGCACATCCCTCGTCCAGATTAGTGTTGTCAGTGTAGCAGTGCTGCAGGTTTGACACTGGCTTCAGAATATCAGTAGGAAAACATGCAGTAGTGAAATAAATGGTTGTGTTATAAAAAGAAAGGTCACAGGATGAAATTTTGTCATAAGAAGTTGCATTACCATGGTGCAACTAAACAACAAAGCACAGGACTATAGATGAAGGGAAATATTGTGTAAATTTGATTTAATAGTTCTAGAGAAGGAAACATTATAATGTGTTCCTGTAATAGTTCTAGCCACTTTACAACTAATGATGAATCTATGGTGCCTTCACTGTTTCCTAATATCTTAGTATGAATGCCAGAAATCTATCATGGGAACTTCTAAAAGGCAAATTTATTTTAGCACATAAAATAAAAAATGGCAACTTTGATTTTTAGCCTTAAACTTCCTAAAAGCCTGAGTCCTATTCCTATTATTCCAATGAGGATTGATTCATATTAAAATTCCAAACCATTTTAGTCTTTGTAATGAGCCTAAAATAGCTGCCAGCTTGCAGTGCTGGAATTAATGATAATTAAATGTAACACAAAATGTATTTCCATATTTTGTATTGCTCAAATGATTTCATCTCAGATGTACTGTGATTCTTTTTTAGCAACGACTACTTCTATTTAAGCTCTTTTCCAATTTTAATTTGAATTTCATATTGTTCCTGACTGTTTAATGAATATTTTGGGAGATGGCCATAGTGTTGTTAATTATACTAGGGACTGAGTATAATTAATTCTTTTGGACCCAGAGTCAGTTGGTTAATCGATTTCTGATGGAACCAGAATTAAACACAGATAGTTCACTTCTCTTTTCATCCATTTTAATTTTTCCCTCTTCAGTTCAATCAGATTACCATGGAAAGACATTGCTGGTAAATCAATTTTGGGACACATTTGGTCATTATCTAGGTGGTAATAAATGTATGATCCTTTCAGTATTTCACCTTTCTATTGCTATTTCAATGGGTGTGGGCAGAGGGACTTCAATTTCTGTTCTATAAGAGATCTAATCAAATACATTTGTAATTCATACTTTCGTGATGCTTTAAATGTCCGTCAACAGCAAGAATCTTGCTTAAATGCAAAATGAAAAAGCATCTGGACATAGTTCAGCAGGAGATTTAATAAGCCAACAAGGAAAAAGGCTGGAATGATGCAGAAGTCAATCTTCATGTAAATGCAGAATAAATTTATGCAGCTAAATTTGATTTTGGAAAATGGCTTTAAAGGGCTTAAATGAATGCAAGGAATACATTAGTATGCCAGACAGATCTTAGGATTTTTCTTTTCCCCCTAAGGCTATAAATAATGGTATATTTTATTTTTTGACAGCAAGAAAAGCCCCAAAGGCTCCAAAGAGATAATCAAAAAGAGTGAGGGGGAGAAATTAAAAAAAAGTACAAATGAAGAACCTTACAGCTAGTCAATGAGAACAGCCTTGAACATATCACTATTCAGACATAAATCAATATCTCCTGGATCACTTGAAAATATTTACTTGCCATCTCATTTTTCACATAAAACTGCAAAGTTCCATGAGCTGGCTTTAACTATTTCATCCTACACATGATGCCACAGCACGCAGGAGTTTTGTTAGTGTGGTAATGAACACATGGCCTCTCAGTACCTTGATTTAAAAATAGCAACAACAGCAACAACAACAAAAGCCATAGAAAGGACAATTTCTTGGGAATGCAATAAAAGCAGCAAAAACTACCTATATATACATGAAAGTTTTTGAACTTTTCAAATGTGTGTAGATCTGTAATGCGAAGAATGGTAGTAAAATGAGAATATGCAAGTGTATTCTTCAGTAAGGCTTTAATTGGCAACATAATGAACATAAAATAAAATAAAAAGCTTTTCAAACATCTGTAGTTATGCTAATCTAGTCACATGGAGAGCAGTCTTGGACACTTAGGAGATGTATGGAAATAGCACTTTAGTGTTGCTTGAAAACTATGGCCACCTCCAGATCTCTCCTGAAAATATTCTGGAATAATGCTCCTCTGGAATAATCACTTGTGGCCTAGACTCCTGGGGAACTATGTGGGGCAAGCAGAGGTACTTACCACATCTGACACTTGTTTTCATGATGTCTTGATGGTGCAAAATATCCAGAAGTTCATGATCATCACCATGTGTGCATGTACAACCACCATTTTGGGGCTCTGAAGAAGATCAGTGGCCAATTACAAGATGGTAGCTCCCAGCAGCAGCATTCAAACAGTATGTTGGGAAAGCACAGGTTGAGAGTTCTTTTTTACTGCTATAGCAATATTATGGGATACACCTCCTACATGTTGGGATTACTATGTTCACATCTAACAATCACACCATAGCTCTGGGATACTCTCAGGTTTTTACACCCTGGCATGATGGCAAGTCTTTCTTTGATCCTAGCCAGAGAGGTGTAATTAAATGGTGATATGCTACTATGCTACAGCCTTACAAAAAGCACTAGCAAATCAACAGACACCAGTTGTGGGGACTTCCATCCATGCCCTTGCTGATGGCCATTATTAAGAAATATCCATTTCTGGGGAAGAGGAATTTGTTTTCCGAATTCCGAACACTTTCTTTTGTGGGGGTCAAATTCACACATAATTAAAAGGGTTGCTCTTTTCCTCTTGAAGTCTGTACAAATCAGAAAATGTTAAATAGATGAGATTAGGTATCATACATTGTAAGTGCCTCTTCCTCTGAGGATGAAGAGGTAGTTGTCCTCCCCAGCCAATCCAAGGCAGTCTTCCCAGCGAGCCAAAGTGAGGAAGGCACAGCTCGTGAGTTAAACAGGAACAATAAGTCTGTCTCCCAAGATGGAAGCAGCTCAGATTCAGATGCTGGCCAACACCTAATTGAGAGTGTTCTCAGGCAAGAATAAGAGCACCTGAGAGGCCTAGCACAATTACAGACCAAACACCTGCAACAAAGGGTCATGCCTCTCCCAGCCCTCTTTAGGAAACACTCAGTCCCTACAACTGCTGATGCAGACAACAGCTTGTTATCCTCACAACCCCAGTTCTGGTGTATTCTCTGTGTTCCTGAATCTCTGACCATTTGATGACTTTGAAGGCCCTCTGGCAAATTGAACTCGGCATTCTTGACTACACTTTGATTCATAGGCAAACTGCTGTAGACAGCCTCAACTAGCCATGGATGTTCAAAATTGTTTTAATTGTGTATGCACATTTTTGTTTTGTTTTTTAAATCATTATGTCATTCTATGTATGTATCTATTTATCTATCTATCTAAAGGTCCCCAAAACAAGCTGCAGAAAGTTCAAAGTAACATTATTCAGTTTCACAGAATCAAAGGAATCCATTCATTACCCTAGTTTATTATTTACTAAAGTCTGGCCTGAGGCTCAGTTGGAGGCTGATTGATTCAAATGAGCCTGGGAGCAGGATGAAATCTAAAAATTTTCTACATTTATGAAAGTTGTAAGTTGCACCTTTTATCTCTTTTGTTGTTGTTGCAAATACAACCAGATTCTGCATAAGAACAATGTGGTCTAAACTCTGGCTCCTTCTGCTCTGGGCCTTATTCTGGATTATATCTCAAAATAGGGGCTTGCTGTGTGCATGCTGATGCAAACCATGGCAAGGCCCCACCCAGGATATAATCTGGAATAAGGCCTTTAGTCCCTTGTTGGCTTAATGGTGATAGCATGTCTGCTATGAGTGTGGGAAACACTGATACATAGAGTGTTTTTTTTTTTCACTGTCACTAGAAGTACCCATTAAGTACCCACTAATGGGTACTAAATGGCATTAATGTTCCCATTAATGGGTACTTAATGGGAACTTCTAGTGACAGTGGAAAAACACCCACAGAATCATTGTTCCCTGATTCAGGGTTTCTAGCCCGGGGCTCCTAGGGTGAGCAGTGTCGGACATTTTCCTGTGCTCTGACGATGAAAAAAAACTGTACCTGGTAAGTCCAAACTCTGTCCCTTCAGTTCTACCACTGGGGGAGAACTCTCTCCCATTGGGTTGGTGAGTTATTGATAGGAAGGATATCTTTCAGCTTAATTTATCACTCTAAATTAAGTATTGAACTTCTAGGACATGACAAAATAATCACCATGTGGAAAATCCCTTACCATCCTGCCAGTTCCATTTCATCAGCTCATGCTGGAACTGCCAGGATGGTAAGAAATTTTCAAATTCCCCTAAACCATTGAAGGGCACATCCCCATGCACACTTTGGTCCAAACCAAATTGGGTTTGGGAAGGGGCCTCCTGGAAAAAAAAACAAGTCCCGTCACGGTTTGGTGTCCCGGCACACATTGCTTTGTGAGCTGAGGCTGCACATGGGGATGGTCTCGGGCTATCTGGGGAGGAGATTGGCGCTTGCATCATTGGGATGTGGGGTTTCATGTCCTGTGCTCGCTGTTCCTACCCTATACATTGGAGATGGCAACCACTTGTTCGCCGAAATGTGGATGCGGACTCTCAAATCTGGTCTACAGTGTGATGCATCACAAGGTAAGTGTTTTAAATCTTACCTAAGGGGGGGGGGTGTTAATCCGGTTTCCGCCATCAATGCGGAAACACCCATAAGTTTCCTAAATATATTTATTTATTTATTTTCTTGGTCTTTGTCTTCAGTATGGGCATTTTGACTGTTTCTATACCACACTCCTTGGCACACGATACAGAGGCAAATCTTGGCCTGGATTGCCATTTTCATGCAAGGGAATGGGACAGTAGCTACTAGTATCTTGTAAGGCAGAGCAATCTCTGGTGGCAGCTTGCATGACTCCCACTGACTTTGTGAAAGATTCCATAGATATATAGAATGAAACTGAAGAATTATATATGAGATCTGGGATGGATAACAAATATTATTAAATAAAACACCTTCCTACCTCAATGTTCTTTTCTTTCTCTCTTTCTCCTTTTTATTCCTCTTTTCCAGACCTTAGGGAAATGTTCAGAGTGGACTTATTTTAAGTTTTTCAAATCAATCGTACTTCTTGAAACTACTCTACATTGTTCAGGGCATAGGTTGACAAGAATGGACTTCTGAATCAGCTGTGTAAACTGAAATCTTTTCACAGTTTGCCCAGGAGTCATGAAACACACGTGGGCAGATTTGTTTGACTTCTGCAAAATAACTAAGGGGTATATTCAAGTAAAGCCTATTAAAGTGTGAGGACCCTGAGATAAAAGCAATTTTCTTCCTTTTTCTGCTGGCCTTTCTTTTCTCCCCTGTGTTTTCCTATGGGGGTGTGTGATGTTTTAATTTTTTTTTTCTTGCTTAGATTTTACAATGTGTTGTGAGAAGCACATTTTCTTCTGCAACATTTATTTTTTAAATAAATAAATAAATGGATTTATTCTCAGGTTTTCTTCCCTCTTTTTCATGAAAAAGCCCTTCTGGGTCTTCCACTGACAGCCAGGTACAACATGCACACAGATTGTCCTTTTGAGAAATGTGACATTGCTTGTTTGGTATTCAGTCGTTTCCTCCCATGTCAGGCAACATTAAGCAAGTGCTTGAGTTTGTTCCTTTTGCAACAATACGGCTTTTCAGATGTCAGAAATGGTGGCCAATGGGACAAAGGATTACAGTAGGCAGTTTAAATGATGCAGCGTTTCACGTATTAATCACTTTTCAACCTAGCATGGTTTCCGGAGTTGGATAGGATGCATTCTATTCCAATCTGAAATGTGAAAATTAAACGTGGCTGTGACAGTTCTGATATTCTGATTTGTAAGCTTCTTGAGCAAAGTATTAGGCATCTGAGTGACCTAGATAAATACTAAAATGATGCCTTTTCCTCCTCCGAAACACTATCTCAAGGAACATGAGACATGGTACAGCATGATTTTCATTCCCAGCAATAGTGCATGTCTATTCAGCATCTTTTTAAATATACCAAGATATAAAAGGAAGTTCATTGAAGGGTTTTCTTATTTTGTTAGTTTAAGTGAAAAATTCTGCAACTGATATCAATTCATTCATCATTTTTAACCTCTATTTACGCTGATCTAGGACAGTGATATATCAATGATACCGTGTTTCCTCGAAAATAAGACAGAGTCTTATATTAATTTTTGTTCCTAAGGATGCACTAACGCTTATTTTCAGGGGATGTCTTATTTTTCCATAAACAAGAATTCATATTTATTGTTGAACAAACAAAAAAATAAAAACAACCTTTATTAATATACTGTAGCCATGTCATAATATTTTGAAACATCAGCATAACCTCTAAAAGCATCACACTCAAAAGACCCCACAAGGCCTACACACAATTTCAAGACTACAAGGGTTGGCAAGTGTCTGGCTCCTACACACAAGACCCAAAACAAAAGGGGCTGAAACCTGTCAGGATCTCTCACAGATTGACCCTGTCAGCTTTACTGGTGCCACACACATCGAGTATATACCAGGAGGCACTAACCAGCAGCGTTGCACTAACCAGCAGCGTTGATACCTACCATATTCTCTGAAATAAAGCTGATGAGTATCATAGAGCCCTGCCAAAGCAGCAACAGCCCAAAGCAATCAATTTTAAAGCCAGGCCAAGAAAAAGAAGAGGAAGACGAAGGTACCTGTGGGTGCCAGAGGGTCTGGCAGCCTCATTGTTCATCCCTTCATTCCCAGAGGAGGCACAGGATTTACTACCATACTTTTAAATAAATGTTGCCAGCCAGGTTTGGAGGAGCTCTTCCTCACCCCCTGGGGATAATGCTGGAGGCCACAATAGGCTCTGGAGCAGCAAAGCAAGCTGCCTAGAGGATCAGAGGAGCTATTTCTGCTCCCTGAGGATATCTGGCAACTGTGGCAGGCTCTGGAGCAGCAAAGTGAGCTGCCAAGAGCATCAGAGGAGCTCCCCACCACCACCCCGAGGATAACTCTGGCAGCCAGGGCAGGCTCTGGAGCAGTGAAGCAAGTTGCCTAGAGCACCCCAAATCACCAAGAAGGCTCTGACCTTTATGGATGCTAGGCAGCCAGGCCTTCAACACAAGGCTTATCCAGCAACTCCCTAGGTCTTATTTTCTGGGTAGGGCTTATTTTCAGTGAAACTTGGTAGCTGTAATTCAGGGCAGTTATATAAATGACAGGAGAGAAAGGGGGGATCAGAGGTGAGGATGAAGAGTTCATTGAAGATGAATGAATTGCTTGAATGCAATTTTTGGGATTTGATTTGAATTGAATATTCAAAATTTCAATTTGATTCGAATTCTTTAAAATTTGAATTTACCCATATTCTATTCAAATTAAGAAAACTCAATTTTATTTGTTTGAATTTTCAATTCAAATTTGCACTTACAAATGTCAACAATATTTGTATGTGCCCGTATGCATTGTTATGCATCCATATGCATCTATGCATACCTGTTTGCATCCTGTATTTATCCTGTATGCATCCCATTTTCATCCCAATTCAAATCGAATCGAATGTTGAAAATTGCATTCGTGCACACCACTAACTCAGTGCACACTTAACCCTCTCCAAAGCTTACTATTAATGTGAATGGCTGCCTGTATATCAGCCATGTCCGAATCCTAGTGCTGGCATGGCACTGTCATCAGGGCAACTGAGTGATACACCATGTCAGCATATTTGCAAGGCGTATCATGTGCCGTCCAAGTTTGCTAGCATTTTATGTCATGTGCCCCTCCAGCACTGGAAGAGGTATAAATGGGCTGGCACTAGGGAAAGGTAGGTGCGCATGTGGTGCAGTTCAAACTAAACCATGCTCAGTCCATGCAAGGTGAACTCTGACATGGAAAGAGTGATTTCTGGTTAAGAAACCTCTCCTTCAAGTGCAGATGCTCCATCTGGGAGCTCACTCTGTGAGGATGTCTGGGCCAAGTTCAAATTGGCCCATAGAGGCATCTTTTTCAACAAGCGATCATGGTGCCTCTCTTACATGCCCCTAAAGAACCTGCCTAGGCCAATAAGTGGAGACATGGCATTAGAGTGCAGGTTGTAAGATGAGTGAGTTTGCTTTAGAAGGGGACATGCCTATAAATCCAGCCATCCTTCTCCTTTATATTCCATTTTCTAAGGGTGCCTCAAGACAGCAAGTTAAAAATGTGGAACTTACCTTTACTTCACAATAAAGTTGCTCTGCAGCAAAAACAGATCATCCCACAGTCTTCAATAATCCAATGCAGCAGGGATGCTTCTTCTATCCATGTGCTTAGCTCCTCCCTCACTGAAAGGCTGGCTGTTTTGGGGGGTAATTGCAAACTCCAGCAAGATCTTGCCCAAACACCCAAGAAAATGCAGAGGTAAGGAATAGTGTGCAGATAATGTCCTTATAACTAGAGTTATTTTTTACTCTGGAGAATCATTCTCTAATGAGCAGGGACTGTGGAGTGCTGTGAAACCCATCTGGCAGGTTAGAAGCTGCTCCACATTTGTTGTGATGTTTTAATGTTGTCTGGATGCAGCCTAATCTCTGGCCGTGTCTTCACGGCATAGTTATCTCGAATTCAAAACGTTTTGAGCTCGTGCAGTTCAGACGGCACTTCGGATTAACACGGTATTTCCGTGTTAAAGGACGTTATCCCGATTAGAAATAAATCCTGATCTCAACAGGTCTCACTCCGGATCGGGCGTCGATACGTGTTTCCTTTTTAACTGTGTGGACAGTATCGTTCCGGGATGAGATTCAATGTTAAGGCTGTCCCGCCCCCCCAATCGCACTGTAACCAATGGCTGAACGTATTAGAAGCACGTCATGTTTAGGGTTTCCTTCATTGAAAAAATCCACCCTCAAACACCCACTATAAACCTCCAGTCCTTAAAGCTGAAACACTGTATCAATCTAAGCACTTCACACCTTTAAAACAATGTTGCAATTTTGCGCAATTTCAGACCTTTGAAGGTTCGGAACAGTCACTTTCAGCCCCCTTAATGGTGAGAAGGCTTGTCAGCCACTTAGTCCCTTGAAGGGTGAAAACAGAATGTCAACCGCTTTGAGCCCCCTCTAGGCTACTTTGCCTGTGGTCACACCTAAGGTTTAATCCAGTTTCAGTTCACTTTCAGAGTGAGAGAATACACCAGCAAACTGACAAGCTGGTTTTCTTTCAGGGTTAATAACTCAGAAAATCCACCTTTAGACTAGATAATGTGGAAAGAAAACTACTGGTCACTTTGCTGATGTGTTCTCTCACTCTGAAGGTGGAGTGAAGCTAGATTAAACCTTAGGTGTGACCACAAGCCAAGGTTTTAATCCAGCTTCGGTCCCTGTGAGGTGGGGGGGCGGAGTTCCCTCCCGGCCACGGGGGGGAAGAGCAAGCGAGGAGCCCCCTTCGCCCTCTTGTCCACCCCTTGGCTCTCCTCCTCTGCGGGGCAAAGTGGCGGCAAAGCGGGGGGAAAGCGGCAGCGGAGCCCCAGGGAGAAGCTGCTAGCGCCGCAGCCCCGCAGTGCCTGGATGGATGGTTGGATGGATGGATGGATGGATGGATGGATGGATGGGTGGATGGGTGGATGGATGGATGCTGCTGCTGCTGCTGCTGCTGCTGCTGGGAAGGGGGAGGGTGGACTGGGCAGGGAATTCCCGGCGGAGCATGACGCAAAGAGAAGGGAGGGTGGGATCCTCGCAGGGAAAACCAATCACAGGAGAGAGTGTGGGCAATGGGCAGGAGGACAATGCTGCCGTGTGGACTCCGAGTATTGATCCCGCGTTAAGGCTGCCTTCGGAACCGGATCAACTTGCAAGTCGTCTGGACAGCTTTGTTCCGTTTCTTTTATTTCGAATTCTTTAAACTGAAATAACACATGCCATGAAGACGCGCCCTCTGTTTCCAAAGAGGAAGAAAAGGAGTCTGAAGTTTCAAAATTAGAAAATATCTGGAATGTAATGTATAAACAGAAATAATTCCACCTTCCCCAATATTTCTGATAATGTTAAAGGGATAAAGTACTTCTATACACCAGAATATTTAGGACTAGAAAATGAAAGTATTATCAAAAGAATGCTTTAAGTTTGCTGGTAATATCACAGATTTTACATCCATAATTTACTATAATGTGAATATTTATTTTGTTACTCTTTACCATTTGCATGATAGGTGTGAAGAAGCAAAAGTTATTTGACTCTCATTTCTCTCTCTACCCTTCCTATTATCAGCTAGCCCACTATTTGATAGATTTTCATCTCCCTGCACTTAGAGTAGCAACAAAGTTTGAAATACCTGCTTTTAGTTGATTAGGCATTGTATGACTAGGAAGTCGTGTTTGCAGGAAATGTAATGGTTT
Organism: Aspidoscelis tigris stejnegeri; assembly: GCA_023333525.1. Taxonomy (NCBI): domain Eukaryota; kingdom Metazoa; phylum Chordata; class Lepidosauria; order Squamata; family Teiidae; genus Aspidoscelis; species Aspidoscelis tigris. The sequence continues at coordinate 63,736,134 of JALMGA010000004.1, forward strand.
TTTGATGACTTCCTTTGTAATTATATTGTGTCACACAGCATCCATCATAGCTCTTTGCATCATTTTACATCAGAACCTGTCAGGTCTCTTGTTGTGACAATGTAGTGCACTAAATGATAGAATGGAATGCTGGAAGAACAGCTGAACTTTTTATTTAAATTGTTGCTTGCCGCTTCCTAGTCATAATGGATCATTCTATTAGGTGTGACAGAGGTTCTTCTTGAGAGCATTGCTCACATACATTTAAGTGTGGAGTGTTCAGATCAGCTTCCAAACCATTGATTACAATCACTGGATCTTGCTTTCAAAAGTGAGTTAGACTTGTATTAGGAATTGTATGGGAATAAAAACTTTTTTACCTTTTGTTTTGGAATTCTTTCTTTCTTGTTCATATGGTGCTTATTTTAGTTGTTATAGTTATCCATTAACATAGTTTTAACATATATGCATTTACATAGGTAAAATGATAAAATTCATTAAATTCTGGGAGGATAAGAGACTCCAGATTACTAAAGACAATGGACAATAGTTAAAAGCCACATCTGTTTAGCAGTTGTGGGTGCATACATGGTTGCAGAACATGCCCACTAGAACAATTACTAGGCATTCATCCCCTCCCTCCATTTTGGGGCTGCCCCTCTCTGCCTCTCACCCAGCGCGTCCTCAACAGCTGCTGCTGGTGGTTCTCCTCTTCCTGGCAGGGCAGAGATCCCTGCTCTGTTGCTGCTGCTGCTGCTGCTGCCTGGACTGCTCCGGCTGCTGGATCTCCTCCTCCACCTGATGCTGCGGCCATAACGGAGTCTTCTAGCTACGTGGAACTGAGGGAACTCTTAGCCACATGGACTCCACCAGTTTCTTCCTCTTCCAGCAGAGACAGTAAGTGATGTCAGGGGATTCCAAGGCCAGCTTCTCCAATCAACTTGCCAGCTCTACACCATCTGATTTCTGGAATGCCCCCTTTTGGTGCAGGATATTTAAATGGCTGCAGGAAAATAAAGAGGATCATTCTGCCTTTCTGCACCTTCTGTCCCCACATCTCACCTTCTGTCCCCACATCTCTTCTTTTTTCTCCTACCCCATTTTCTAAGCTGATCAGGGTCAGACATTACATGTGCTTGATCCCTGATTATCTGGTCCGGTCAGGTAATTGGAAATATACTTCACAACACCCAGAATTCATGGGCAGCAGCCATCAGCTGCTGCTCCCCACTTTCTGCAGCCCTCGAATCAGCTGTGCAAGCTGGATGCACGGCAGCCCACTGCTGTCCTATCTCCAGTGTCAGCAACAACAAACAATTACACACACTGTTTTGAAGCAGTCACACACACTGTTTTGCAGAATGATTACACACACAGTTTTTGCAGTGTGGTAATTTGCAGGGGCATTTCTGAATTATGGCAGTTTTTTTCCTGCCCTGCTCAAAGGTACCACGGAAAACAGTGCTTCCTCTGGGGTCACAGATGGGGCCACAGTTCTAGTATTATTTCTACAGTAGCATAATCCTGCATATTTTGAGCATAGTTTGCCTTTCTTTCCATGTGTTGCCAATATCACTGCAGAAAAGAAGAGATACGTGATAGTCACCCATCAAAAAGCACATATGCAAGACACTTCTTTCTTTTCACAAAAAACATCCATGAATCATCTCATTAGTATGGAAGAGAACAGTGGAAGGGATAACAGTTTATCAATTTTCCACTTTGACCTGGCCTATCCAAGTGCAGCATGAGCCTCCCCATACTGGGATGCACAATCTATCCTGAGCAGGAACTGATTGCTCCTGGCACAGGACAAGGTTGTCTGCACAGGAACAGCTTGTTCGATGACAGCCTCTGCATTATCTTTGAAGTTAATGCCAGCTCCAGAGCCAGTACAGAGGACCTCCAAATACTCCAAACAACAGGAATAAGAACAAATCACATTGCCCTACCAAAATGGGTACCTTGCTGTCTGCACACCTCTATAGTCTGGCATACAGTTGAGAGTAAACTCCGTGGGAGGAAGATCTCTCTACTATAACTAACCAGAAAATAACTGGGATTTTGATAAAATAACCTGGGAAAACTGCTGCTGTGCTGTGGTAAGTGTGGGAGGTAAGTCCTCTGGTTTTTGGACAGTTTTGGGGGACTGCTTTTAGAAGCCAGCTCAAATAAAACCTAGGTCAGTTTAGGTGTGGTCAGCTCAGGTTACTCTAGGCAGATTCCTAGGAGATCACATCAAAATAACAAAAGGGACAAAGCATTAGCATTAGCAAAGAGGGCTAGCCACTCCTGAGCTTGTGGGAGTGCCTTAGTTTCAGTTTGAACTTCAGTTGAGAGTAAACTCCGTGGGAGGAAGATCTCTCTACTATAACTAACCAGAAAATAACTGGGATTTTGATAAAATAACCTGGGAAAACTGCTGCTGTGCTGTGGTAAGTGTGGGAGGTAAGTCCTCTGGTTTTTGGACAGTTTTGGGGGACTGCTTTTAGAAGCCAGCTCAAATAAAACCTAGGTCAGTTTAGGTGTGGTCAGCTCAGGTTACTCTAGGCAGATTCCTAGGAGATCACATCAAAATAACAAAAGGGACAAAGCATTAGCATTAGCAAAGAGGGCTAGCCACTCCTGAGCTTGTGGGAGTGCCTTAGTTTCAGTTTGAACTTCAGTTGAGAGTAAACTCCGTGGGAGGAAGATCTCTCTACTATAACTAACCAGAAAATAACTGGGATTTTGATAAAATAACCTGGGAAAACTGCTGCTGTGCTGTGGTAAGTGTGGGAGGTAAGTCCTCTGGTTTTTGGACAGTTTTGGGGGACTGCTTTTAGAAGCCAGCTCAAATAAAACCTAGGTCAGTTTAGGTGTGGTCAGCTCAGGTTACTCTAGGCAGATTCCTAGGAGATCACATCAAAATAACAAAAGGGACAAAGCATTAGCATTAGCAAAGAGGGCTAGCCACTCCTGAGCTTGTGGGAGTGCCTTAGTTTCAGTTTGAACTTCAGTTGAGAGTAAACTCCGTGGGAGGAAGATCTCTCTACTATAACTAACCAGAAAATAACTGGGATTTTGATAAAATAACCTGGGAAAACTGCTGCTGTGCTGTGGTAAGTGTGGGAGGTAAGTCCTCTGGTTTTTGGACAGTTTTGGGGGACTGCTTTTAGAAGCCAGCTCAAATAAAACCTAGGTCAGTTTAGGTGTGGTCAGCTCAGGTTACTCTAGGCAGATTCCTAGGAGATCACATCAAAATAACAAAAGGGACAAAGCATTAGCATTAGCAAAGAGGGCTAGCCACTCCTGAGCTTGTGGGAGTGCCTAACCAAAGTTTATCTTAAAGAAAGTGTTTTAGAGTTTTTTTTAGGTAATTTTTCATAAATAACACAAATCTATTAAATACAATGAAGGTAGAATGCCAGCAGGGGGAGGGGAGCTTCCCAGTGTTTTGCACTGAGTGTCATATGTATGACTACCTGCCCATGGGGCAGCAGTCGTGGGTATGTGTTCGGTGCAATGAGCTCCGGGCTCTCAGGGAACATGTTTCTTCCCTCGAAGCCAAGGTAGCGGACCTGGAGAAGCAGATAGAGAGTAGGAGGGCTGAGGGTGAGGTCTTCAGGGATGCAGTAGGAGCATCCCACTCCATGACAAGCAGCTCTCCAGCTGCCTTGGAGAGTCGAAGCCTCAGGCAGGGAGGACATCAAGCCGAGGAAGAGGGGCAGGCTCCCTTAGTTGGGACCCCTTCCTCAGTGGATGTGCCTGTGTCCTCTTGCACCGAGGATACTCCTCCACGGGTAGTGGGAGGGGGGCTTCTTGTAGTGGGAGATTCGATTATCAGGAATATAGAGAGCCGGGTTTGTGATGGGCGTGTTGACCGCATGGTGACTTGCCTGCCTGGTGCAAAGGTTGCGGACATCACGCGACATCTAGATAGGTTAGTAGACAGTGCTGGGGAGGAGCCAGTCGTCATGGTACATGTCGGTACCAATGATGTTGGGAAGGCGAGACGGAGCGTCCTGGAAGCCAAATTTAGGTTGTTAGGTAGAAGACTAAAGTCCAGGACCTCTAGGGTAGCATTCTCAGAAATGCTACCTGTTCCACGTGCAGGGCCAGCTAGACAGGCAGAGCTCAGGAGCCTCAATGCGTGGATGAGGCAGTGGTGTCGCGAGGAGGGGTTTAGATTTGTAAGGAACTGGGGAACTTTTTGGGACAAGCCAAACCTGTACAAGAGGGACGGGTTACACTTGAACCAGGAGGGAACCAGATTGCTGGCGATTAACATTAAAAAGGTTGCAGAGCAGCTTTTAAACTGATCCCTGGGGGAAAGCCGACAGGAGCTGGGCAGCATCCGGTTCGGGAGAGCGCACCCTCAAGTGAGGAGGGCTGGAAACATGCAGAAAATGCTGAGCTAAGTGCGGGATTAGTTTCACATGTTCCTCGACGGCAGAACTTGGTCAAAAGGAATGAATATAAATGTATATATGCAAACGCCAGGAGCCTTCGAGCCAAAATAGGGGAGCTAGAAAGCTTAGTTATGGAAAATAGGATTGATATTATTGGCATAACTGAAACCTGGTGGACCAGCGAAAACCAATGGGATACAGTCATCCCAGGATACAAACTGTACAGGAAAGACAGGGAAGGGCGACATGGAGGTGGTGTAGCCTTGTATATTAAAGAAGAGATAGAATCTTATGAACTGGAATGTCCAAGTGAGTCTGGCTCTTCCACAGAAGCAGTGTGGATAAAAATACCAAGCCAAAAAGGAAGTCTAACAATAGGGACATGCTACCGTCCTCCCAACCATACGTCCGAAGGAGATGAACAATTGGAGAAGGAGGTAAAGGAGGTAGCCCATAAAGATAGGGTAGTTATAATGGGGGACTTCAATTATCCTCACATAGACTGGGTGAACTCCTGTTCAACTCAGGAAAGAGAGAGAAAATTCCTAGACCTGATAAATGACTGTTCCATGGAACAAATGGTCATGGAACCAACCAGGGGAAATGCAGTCCTGGACTTGATCCTAAGTAATGCTCAGGACCTGGTAAAGGACGTCACTGTAGCTGATCCAATTGGGAACAGTGACCACAATGCAATAACCTTCAACTTAAATACAGGGAGTAAGTTCTTAATAAAGTCTAACACAGAGACCTTAAACTTTCACAAGGGAAACTTCCCCAAAATGAGGAAATTAGTGAAAAGGAAATTGAAAGGGAAAGTCAAAAGAGTTAAATCACTTCAAAATGCATGGAGACTACTTAAAAACACAATAACGGAAGTGCAACTAGAATGCATTCCTAAAAGAAGAAAGGGGACTTCTAGGTCCAAGAAGAAACCAATGTGGCTCACAAATGCAGTAGATGAAGTCATTAAAAACAAGAAGAGTTCATTTAGGAAATGGAAGGCTTGTCCAAATGAGGAGAACAGGAGGGAACATAGACACTGGCAACACAAATGCAAGACGGCCATTAGGAAAGCTAAGAAAGATTTTGAGGAGCACATTGCTAAAAACATCAAAAGAAATAACAAGAACTTCTTTAAGTATATCAGAAGTAGGAATCCAACCAGGAGAGCAGTTGGACCACTAGATAGTAAAGGAGAGAAAAGGGTAATTAAAGAAGACACGGAGATTGCAGAGAGACTAAATGAATTTTTTGCTTCCGTATTCACGGAGGAAGACAGAAGACACATGCCAGTAGCTGAGCCTGTGTTTTCTGAAGAGTTAAACTGTACAGAAATAACCAAGGAAGAGGTCCTGGCATGTCTTAATAAACTAAATGTTAACAAGTCACCGGGACCAGATGGTATTCATCCAAGAGTCCTTAAGGAACTCAAATGCGAAATTGCCAACCTTCTAGCAAAAATATATAATCTTTCCCTAACATCAGGCTCCGTACCTGAGGACTGGAGGGTAGCAAATGTAACACCAATATTCAAAAAAGGATCCAGGGGTGATCCAGGCAACTACAGACCAGTTAGCTTAACGTCAGTTCCGTGTAAGGTGATGGAAACCATTATTAAAGACAAAATTAGTGTGCATATGGAGCAGCAGGCATTGCTGAACAAAAGCCAGCATGGCTTCTGCAAAGGTAAATCATGCCTCACAAATTTGTTGGAATTCTTTGAGAGTGTCAATAAACACGTGGATAAAGGTGAACCAGTAGACATTGTCTATCTGAACTTTCAGAAGGCTTTTGACAAAGTCCCACATCAAAGGCTACTGAGTAAACTCACCAGCCATGGAATAAAAGGACAGGTTCTGTCCTGGATTTGTGACTGGCTTAAGGGCAGAAAGCAGAGAGTAGTAGTAAACGGCAATTTCTCAGGGTGGAAAGAAGTAAAAAGTGGGGTCCCTCAAGGCTCAGTACTGGGACCAATGCTTTTTAATTTATTCATCAATGATCTAGAAAAAGGGGTACATAGTAAAATAGCAAAGTTTGCTGATGATACTAAATTATTTAGGGTAGTAAAATCTGAAAGAGATTGCCAAGAGCTCCAGAGGGATCTCTTAGCATTGGGTGAGTGGGCAACCAAGTGGCAAATGTGCTTTAATCTTAACAAGTGTAAAGTAATGCACATTGGGGCCAAGAATCCAAATTACGTCTATAAACTGATGGGGTCTGAGCTTTCTGCAACACGCCAGGAAAGGGATCTCGGGGTTTTGGTGGACAGTTCAATGAAGGTGTCAACCCAGTGTGCGGCAGCAGCAAAAAAAGCAAATTCAATGCTGGGAATAATTAGGAAGGGAATAGAAAATAAGTCAGCAAGTGTCATTTTGCCCCTTTATAAATCTATAGTGAGGCCACATTTGGAATACTGTGTACAATTCTGGTCACCACACCTCAAAAAGGATATTGTGGAACTAGAGAAGGTGCAGAGAAGGGCAACCAGAATGATTAAGGGTCTGGAACACCTCCCTTACGAAACCAGGCTGCAACGTCTAGGCCTCTTCAGTCTGGAGAGACGGCGTTTGAGAGGGGACCTGATTGAAGTATATAAAATTATGCACGGCATAGAAAAGGTGGATAGAGAAAATTTCTTTTCTCTATCGCACAACACTAGAACCAGGGGGCACTCTATGAAGCTGATGGGTAGGAGCGTAAGGTCTGACAGGGGGAAGTATTTCTTCACACAGAGGGTCATCGGCCTATGGAATGTGCTGCCAGAAGAGGTGGTGACAGCTACCAGTCTCGATGGCTTTAAGGTAGGGTTAGACAAATTTATGGATGACAGATGTATCAATGGCTACTAGAACGAATGCCTAGGTGCATCTTTCAGGCTGAGGGGGGGGGAGGAAATGGGGCGCTTCTAGGGCCATCTGCTGGGACTCGAGAGCAGGAGAAGGTTTGTCCTTGTCTCTGCTTGAGATGCCCATGAGCATTTGGTGGGCCACTGTGTGCGACAGGATGCTGGACTAGATGGGCTGTGGCCTGATCCAGCAAGGCTTCTCTTATGTTCTTATGTTCTTATACTAATTGTAAATTGGTCTACAATACCATTTTGGTACCATAACCTGGTTCACACACAATTTACTTAGAAGGGGCAGTACCTCTCTTATCCTGCACTGGAATGCAGAAGGGAAACCCCTAGACCACTTTAGCTGATCAGCAGAACACTTTGCCTCTTTTTCACAGCAGTTTAATCACTGCTGAAAAAGGCCAACTCCCAGTGATCACCTGTTTGGCAGGCAAAGGTGATACTGCTAAGCAAGTGCTTCAGTGGAAGTACCTCCTCCCATTTCTACTTCCAAGGCCAGTAGAGAGACATCTGCACATTCAACTTAATTACTGCCCTCAAAGTCTAGATTTCATGTTGGCTTTGGGCTTAGCACAACAGTACCTGCCTGGTCTCTCCTGTCCATCACTCTGCAGCTTTGGAAGTGAAGTCACTGAGCTTTGATCTCTCCAACCAGCATTTGAGTCCAGTGAAGATCAAAATGCAGTTTGGAGAGAACAAAGTGAAGGCTCCAGCAAGAATCCTTCCCCTTTCTTGGTTGCTCACTAAAGGTGGGTTTTTTTTTTAACTGTTCTACAGAGTTTAAGGCATTTTAGTCAGGTCAGATCCACCAAACGGGGCATGAGGATTTTATCTATAATGAATAAAGTTGCTTTCTCAATTTTTTCCCTCTACCCATGACTTTTTTTCAGCTCTAAAAATTCCTATTCTTCAGACATTCATCCAGAAAGACAAGGCAATTAAATGTTAAACAGAGGCTTTGAAAAAGAAGAATCTCCCTTTTCCCATTTGCTCTGTCAAAGGACTGCAAATGCGATTTCTCCTAGAAGTTAATTCAGCCTCCCCTCATAGAAACATGGAAACATTTTTTTTTGCCAATGAGCGCTATGACTTCTTGTAAATTATTAGCTATTCCAGTTGCACCTTCAAATCCCCAGAGCTTTGTATGTATAATTGGATTCCATCTGCAGTTGTGGGCATAACAATAAGCAATCAGTCAATTCCATTACTGCAAGGGTGATGCAGTAATGGGGCTATACCAATGTCATTTGATTTTTGTTAACATATAAACACCATACTCGGGTTCCCAGTGTTTTCCTGTTATTGCATTTCAAATCATACTGCTAACAATAGGTTTGGAGTAACTTTGAGCTATGCCTGCCACAAATACAAATATCAAGTGAACTCTCTTTTCTTCTTCAGTATATGCTTGTTTTGCAGAACACCAGGAGGGTTTGCTTCAGAAAAAAAAAATGACAAAAAACACTAGCAAAATATAATCTTCTTTGATACACAGCGTGTGATTGTCTTTCTAAAAATAATATTTACATAGTAAGGAGCAGACAAGGGCAAAAGAAATTGTAGGCTTTGAGTTTTAAAAGTTGTTTTGCTTTTAATCAATGCTTAGTATCATTTCTGGAATAATGTTATACTAATAGACGTTAAGAGCTTAACATTTTGGGTTAAAGGTTTCCAGAGATTAGAAATTAAAGAAACCTAAGTTGTTTTGAGAATCATGCCTCTGATAATGACAACTCAAGGGCCTTTCTTCAAAGTCATTTTTAAAATACATTTTTGGGGATGTAGATTCCACAAGTTCATTGTTCCCGCCCCATTAAGCTCTTTCAGTTCTCTCTTACTGCAGTACCTGTATGTAAAAGTCAGGAATATAGTGGGATAGGCCCTTGCATGATTCTTCTGCCATTCCTAGAACCCTTTCTGCACTTGGCCTTATTCTGGAATATATCTCAGGATAGGAGTCTGCTGTCTGTATGCTAAAGCAGGCTATGGAAGGTCTCACCTAGGACCCACCATGGTCTGTACTAGCATGCAGACAGCAGACCCCTATTCCGGGATATATTCCAGAATAAGGCCAAGTGCCGAAAGGTCCTAGGTGAACACTGACTAGTGGTCAGTCAGCATTTCATTCTTATTTGGACCAGAGGCTGCTTGGGCCTGTTGTGTAATGTTCCAGAGTTCTTCTGAGAACCTAACCTTTCTTATAGATGTCTGTTGATTGTTAGTTTGAGGCGTTTCTTTCTTGGCAGTTCTTTTGTGTATGGTGTTAATGAGGCATTGGTCTTTTCCTGGCTGTAATCTGTTAATGATGTCTCCTTTGCTGGAGTTGTTTAATGGCACTGGTTCAGACTAAACCTCAAACTTACACGAGCTTCAGAGTTGGGATCTGAGGGCTGTGAAGGGCTAAGAACTTTTTTTCGGGGAGCACACTCCGAGAAAGGATCCCACTAGGGATGTATATGAATTTTTTTGCATTGGAATTCAATTTGAATTGATTCAGTTTGAATGTTTAGAATCCAAATGCAACAAAGTCCAATTCAAATCGAATACATTCAAATCTATTTGTTTAAATGTTAGATTTGAATCTGAAGATACAAATGTCGCCAACATTCATATTTGACGTATCTGTATGCATTTCATATCTGTACATTTGTATCTGTACATTTGAATGTTTCTAGTCATTCGAATGAATATTTTGAAACATTCACAATTTGTTCAGATGTTTAAATTCAAATGTGTAGACATTCTATTCAAGTTTGAATGTCCAAATTTGATCAAATTTTGAATGTTTAGAACATTTATCCTTAACATTGCAACATGTCTTCTTCATGCATCTGTGTTACAGAATACACTATCCATATCAAGGCCCCCTTGATCAGAAGCCTATGCGCACTTGGCTTTATTTTGGAATATATCCTGGAATAGGGACTTGCTATCAATATGCTGGTGCAGGCTTCAGCAGGACCAAAGTGAAGTCTGCCAGAGTCTGCATTAGCATGAGGACCACAGATCCCTATCCTGAGATATACTCCAGAAAAAGGCCAAGTGCGAATAGGCCCCAGGATTATGTTCTGTCCTATGCAGATAGTGTTACTTATACATTCTACCTTTGGAAGCTTGTGAAATTTACTTTTTTCATCTGGAGTCCATAGGAAGAACTGGAATTGAGTAATGCCCCCTAAAACCAGTTCATTAATTTACAATAAAACATAGCAATGATGACAGAAACTCCCACGTGCCACATTAGCATGTGGAAGAAGGCACATTGCTCCTTTTGTAACCAAACTAAAGGCCAGTGAAGAAAGGCCCTTAATTTATTGTCATACTTGTAGGAGGGTGATTTAATGAAATCTTAGTTCTTATAAACACCCTAAAATAACCTGGTGGAGAATGTGGAGGTCAGATGGTATCCTGTTTCTCTTCATCTTCAGTTTAACATAGATTTTCCTTGATGATCTATCTTCTGTCCTTCTGAATGCAGGTCAGTGGGGAAAGAAAGAAATAACAAGATAACCCCTTATTTCATTCTTGGGTGAGAAATAAGGAAGAGACTCATGTTGGTTTCCACTCAAAGTCTATCTCTGCGCCAAGGATGATTTTCTCAGCTCAAAAGATGAGTAAAGCATTTTCCTCATTTCCAACTCTCTTACTCCAGGAAGAATTTACATATGACCTTAACCCGAATAACTTCCTCAATTTGCTGTCACTATTTTCAGAAAATAAGAACTGAAGTCCTTTAAAGGATGAATGTGCATAGACTTTGAAAACAGTGCCTGGAATATTTTTGAAAGCAAGTGTTCAGAGGAAGTTTTACAAAATTATGTCACCAAAAATATTGATAGTTAAGGTCACTGAAAGAACTGAGATCAGAGCGGTCTCACCTTCATTTTATAATATATCTGAATATTGCAAGTTAACTTAGTATTAAATAATGCACTTAAAAAGTTCTTAGCTTTGATCTTTCAAAATGAGCTCTTTATCATTAGAAAGACTTGTAAAATTTGAGACTCTTTATATGCAACTCAGCTATTTTATAAACTAATTTTATAAAATTGGAGTTGCTTAACCTTTCTTCAAATTGTATGCAAATTATAATCTAAGGGTGATTGTGCCCTGGCTAATATACTGTCCTGGCAAATATCTTAGGAAGTTTCCTGCCATATGATGGTGAGGAAGAGTGGCCCTTAGTACACCTGCTGGTCTGGTATAATTACCCTAAGAATCTCAACTCCACCAGGAAATTTTGATAGCTTTGATTAGTCACTGTTAGTCCAAGGATAAAATGGAAATAATTTTTTCTATGTTACCCAGAGATACAGTTTCAATATTGTAAGCATAAGTTTATGATCTTGCTTTGTTTGCTGAAACTGTAGTTATTTAACAACCTGGAATTTATTGACCAACAAAGAAACAACCTCAGAAGTAAACTTTTTCTAGAGTTCATAAAAATGGTACTGGGACCTGGATGTCATATGGGCCATTCCAGTATCTGCATGGTAGTGGTTGGAGTGTAACACAGACTGAGAATGCTTGAAAGACCATTTTAAAGTGGCATCATTTGCAAAATGGGAATGCTGCAGACAGAAGGCTGACATAGGCATTGCTATTATCTGAGAAGCCATGCTGCCCACAGCCTCTATATTTGTGTGTGTGTATCCAGCATTTTAAGGACCCAGCTAACACAGTTCTGTGGAGTATGAAGAAGCTGCCTTTGGGAGTATTTGTACAGACAAAACGGATATTGTAATTTTGCATTATCGTGTGTCATGGGTGAAGAATCTGAATAAATCATAGCTCTTGTTTGAATCAAGCTCTAAGCAGTGATTAGATTGGATCATGTTCAGGGATGAGATCAAGTAGAGTCTATACAATATTTAAAGGCACAGATTTTCTCCGTCTTCACTATCTATCTTATTTGATGTTATGTAATGCGCTGTGCTGTTGGAAAAAAAAAATAGAATCACTAATGAAATTATACCGTAATTCTACAATTGTCAGCAACAAGTGATGACATTTGAGTACTGAACAATTGGTATGCATTTCAGAACTCATTCAGAACACTGCAAACAAAGCTTTTGTTTTTTGGGTGTATCTTCAAATTGTATCTTCCTGGCAATTAATCGTACTTGATAAATAGCAGGCACAAATCTTCAGTACAGTGGCATGTATCATATGTTGAATAGAGTTTGGATGGGGTAACATTCCCCTCCATTTCCACAGCATACCTGTAGTGGTAGATTCACTATCAACAGCTGTAACTGGAGCTACAAACCATTTAGTGTAGTGCTGCCAGGAAATGGAATACCTGATTTAAAACACTAGATCTTCATTAATGGTGTGTTTGGTCTATATTCTTTTTTAATTTATATTTATAATCATGCATTACTCTTCTTGATCAATAACAACAAACAATTATCACTAATTTATCCTTGTTATATAAGGGATGTTATTTTGCATAAATATTTGTAATGTTTAGTTTCTATTCTTTCTTGTATCATTCATAAAGTAAACAGCAAATATGTGCTTACGAGTGCTACCATGCTTTAGGCCACATTTATCTGGTCTACCAGTAATCCAGATTAGTGAGTCCTTAGCACAATTCTGACCCAGATCTACTCTACTCCCATGCAGACAATGTGTTCTTAGCAGTTCCTTGATCCAAAATTACAAAATAAGTGCAGAAGGGGCCCATACAAATCTGGTGTACCTCCACGCTAGTACTCTTTAGGACACATTTGCTGTTCTAAAGCCTGCTCAATGCAGATGTCTCTGCCTGTGGTTGATTGGGATCGAGCTAATATGAATTTAGCTAATATGGATTTTGCTAATACTGGTCAACAGAAGTAAATGCAGAAAGGGCCCAAGACACCCCTGCATGAAGCTCAATGTTGAGCTTTCTGGAAGAGTGTTTTGGTTGCTGAATGATCAGGCACCTTCACTCTCCAAAGAGGAGATATAGGCTCCTAGTGGTTAAGGAACTAGACTCTTATCTGGGAATAGCAGGTTTGATTCTGCACTCCTACATGAAGCCACCTGGGTGACCTTGGGCTAGTCACAGCTCTCTTCTGAGCTCTTACAGCCCTACCCACCTCACAGGGTGTTCTGTTGTGGGGAGAAGAACAGAAGCTTTGTCAGCTGCTTTGTCACCCTTAAATGGATGAGAAAAGCAGGGTAGAAAAGCCAGTTCTTCTTCTTCATCATCCATATGATATAGAGTAAAAGGCCCTTCTGATGGAGTCTCTCTTTTAAATGAACATAATGTTTATCCTAAATCAAGACAGCACAGAGTTGAGTCTCATATTTAGTTTATCCATTTTCTCAAGACAAATGAACTAATATCTTCTAGTGGTATCTTTCTTATTTCTTTTCTTATAATTAGCTGCTAGATTCCATGCAGATTACTCATGATGTCTTGCAAACATCAAATATACCCATCTATCAGATTGAATTCTGGGAGAAAGAAAGGAATGTAGAAATGTATCTTCACGTTTATTCAGTTCTATCTTACCCCTCCTTACCCAGTTCTTCCAATTTATCTATGTTTTACATGGCAAATAATCATTGCACTTGACCGGAATTTGTTTGCAAGACACTTTTAGTATCTTTCTAAATATTTTATAGCATGGTAGAGGAAGAGTTGGAAGAGAGAATGTAGAATGATGTGAAGCTTAATGTTATATTTAATTGAAAAAGGATTAGCAGGCAAAGAAGTTGAACTGAAATCCATTAGTTTATATTGTTTGTTAAGCAGATTTATGAATCATGACAATTAAAACAATGAATGCAAAATGGCAATTGATTTGCTGTTTACTACTGATTATTTTCATTGCAATGTGGATAAACAGCTGTGATTCACCAGTATCAGCTTCTTCCTCTAGTTGTCTACTGAAATTAGATACATTGCTGTTTGAATGGACAACCAAGTCCCTATCCCATTGAGAACTCTGCAGACAAAAATATTATATTTGCTTCAGCAGAAAGAAAATGTGTATAGTAGTTCATAAGCATGGCCTTGGTGAGCTAAGGTATAATTTATTCTGAACACAGTTTATGAAAAATAAATGTAATATTATCACTCCCAATTTTTGAAAAATGTTTCATGATTGGATTTTTATTTTCTTTTATTTTTGTTTGTAACATTCCAAGATAGTTATCAAGTTGTTCTGACTAAATAGCAGTATCCACAAACAACTTATTTAAGAGTAGGGATGTGCAAGAATACTTGAAACATTTAAAATTTGATCAAATCTTATTCATATCCGTACACATTTGTACAAATATGTATGGGACAAAAATGGGATGCATACGGGATAAAAATGGGATGCGTATGAATGTGCACAGATCTGTGCAGATTCATATGGATGCATACGGACACATACGAATGTTGTCAACATTTGTATCTTCAAATACGAATCAAATATTCATACAAATAGATATGAATGTATTCGATATGAACTGAATGTGAATACATTCACATTTTAAACATTTGAATCGATTCTAATCTTCGGTTATTCTATTCGAATCAAATTGAATCCCTGAAATTGTATTTGTGCACACCCCTATTTAAGAGGCCCACAAGTGGCCGCCTGAGGCAGCTAGAGTTTCCATCGCATCTCTAACCCACATTAAAATCTGGAAAATGTGCTTTGGAAGGGCGTTTTCCTACCCTTTAATGTGGATTTGAAGTGGAATGGGAGTACTAGTGTGTTGCAACCACCACCTCTAAGCTGCTTTTAAGCTGCTTTTTAACTGCATGTTATTGCAGCTAGACTAAATATAAATGAGAGGTGGGTTCCCAGTAACTGATGCTACAGATATTGCACAGCCATATTATTAAGAATATAAGAAGTGTCCCACTAGACTGGAACCAAAGGTTCACCTACTCCAGCACTCTCTTTTCATAGCAACCAACAGCTGCACAAGTAAGCCTGAATTATAATGCACTGGGATATAATGGTTTGAGGGGAAAAGCTTTCCCAGCCACATACTCACACAGCAGGTTATTGGTTTAAAAATGGCAAATCAACCTAGGTGCACTGTAAATTAGAAAAGGCAAACAAGAAATGCTCTCAAAAGATTTTTTTTTTTACAAAACAATATCACATCTTAATTTAAAACCCAGCAGAATAGTTTCAAGATAACAAACAACAACAAAACAGAACTGCCAAGAACAGCTGATTCTGATAGTTGTCAAAAGGCACAAGTAGAAAATACAGAAACGAGTGTGTTACAAGATTTTGTCCCTATAGGTAGCATAGCGTAGCGTTATTGCACTCTTGACAGATCATTGCAGCTTTGCAAAGCTAGAGTGAAGAGGTACTTATGAATAAAGGTCTAACAGGGATAATTTTGAAATGAGGAGTCGAAGGGGCTATTGCAAACAGAGAAGGAAAACTGTCCTAACAGCTAAAGTAAAGTGCTAAACCAACATTAGGAAATCACAAAGACAATTCTCATTTTCCAGGCATGGAGTAGAAAGCTCAATCCCTGCTCCAGGAAGCAAGCAGTCCTGTAAAGCAACCCAGATGCAGTGATGTAGAGATCTGAGGTTGCAGGGCTCAGCAAGAGTCCTTCAGCCAAAGTACAAAGTTCCTTAAAGTTTCCAAAGTTCCAAATAGAGAGGCAACTTTGGGGAGCAAGCAGTTATCTCAACAGCTGAAAAATTCAGTCCTACAGCAGAGTGGGACATTCAAAGTTCAGTTATGATTGGACATTGTGGATGAAAGCAGGAAGTGTGGAGATGGTTCAAGCAGTGAAGATCATGCATCAGGTGGAGGGTGGATAGAGACCATGCTGTGTCCTTCCTGTGAATCATTTTTATAACCAATTCTAACAATGGAGCTGTGACCTCAACTTGGGGACCACCTAGAGAAGCAGGGCTAAATGTGACCTGATACAATATGCTTTTGGGGTCATGTGAAAAAATAGTGCTTAATGCAAATTTTTAGTTTGTAGAGTGCAGTTCTGTCACACCTCTAAGCTATGCTAATGCCCTCTTGACCACAGATAAAGGTAATGAGGGGCCTTTTCCTACTAGGGCTTACAACCCTTCTAAGACCCAATTAGGAATCAGATTAGTACCTGACTGGTACTGATCAAGAAGGCCCTGTCCTCACCTTGACCCCATTGAAGGCCCCATCTGCAAGGCCCTGTCCCCACAAGGGCAGGGGAAATCTGGATTTAATGGGTCCTTCAGGTCGTTAAATCTGGATTTAGTGTGAACCTGATTAAATGTGTCCACAATGGGGTCTTCAGGCATCTTCAAGATCCAGAACTCTAGGAGGACCCCATCTCAAAGATCTGGATCTTGAAGGTCCGGATATTTGACTGTGTGTGGAAAAGGGGAGGAGATTGCATACCTGGAAGAAAGTCATGCAAGTGGTAATATATTTACTTAAGATTCAGTCAATGCAAGTTTGCCAACATTCTTGATAGCTGCATTTCTGATTTTATACCTGGATAATGCAGTTTGCCCAAATGTGATATGTCAGCAATGACACCTTTTAACATTCTTTGTTATTTTGGTGGAATTGTACCAGTTTATACCAGATCTCTGAACTTCCCATTGTCCAAAAAGAATGCTACCCTTTTAGTATGTGTTACTTTATGCAGACATCTTGATTTTTATGCAGATGTGTTTGTTTCTCCTTGCAGGTAGATGAGAATAATAGGTGAGCAGAAGGAAGTTCCCCCTTTTGCAGTTTAAACAAAGCTTTGACATTGTCATTAAACATATATGTATATATATACTGGAAGAAGAACTGCAGGCTATCTTGGTCTTCCTTGTACTTCCAACATTTCAGGTCCAATTCATGTGCTTGCAGACCTTTGGCATATTTCAAGGACAATCTATAGCACATTCTCATAAGACACTAAGATAGAGATTGCCCAGAAGTTCTGCTTTCTGTTTTGAACCAGTTCCTGATTGTCAGTAGACCTGAATCTCATTCATGTGGATAAAATAAATCCTTTCAAACACACCAGTAACCTCTCCCTGATACCCCATAGTCAAAATCCAGGATAGATCAAGTTAGTCTGGCCAGGACAGACCAAGTAGAAGTAGTGGTGGACTCTGAGATAAAAAATTAAAAAAACTCTTGGTCTACCCTAAAGACTTGCTTTCAGCTCATGAGACGCAGAATTGACTTTTTTGGATCAAAAAAACTACTAGACAAATAGTAAATTAGAGGCATTCAGTGTGCAAGGAAACCTGTTTTTATACCATAAATTCTACTCTTGGGACAGGCAAGAAACAGGGCTGTTTGGGTGTGCAAAGTTAAGTACACAAGGATGTTTGTCAACATTCAGAATGTCTTAATCACATAAACAGACTGCTTAAATCTAATCAAGTATTTCATTTGAGCACCCACATTATTATGCCAATTCCAAAGTTGCTGTTGTCCAGGGCATAAATCTTTTATAGCTTAAGTGTCATCTTTCTGCACCTGGCACAAGGGTTAAGTTGTGGCACAAACACAGTTTTTGCAACGGAAAGCAAGCAAAGTTGAAGATTTAGGGTGTGCTTCTATTCCCTGGAATGGAAGCCTAACCTAGTACATTTTCCCTTGTACTTGTACTAGGTTAGGCTGTACTAGGTTTGTCCGGTTCTAAAGGTTCTGATGGTGGAAATAACCTCAATATTGTCCCCACCCCAAACACACACACACACACACACACTGTAGCTCTGGTGCTATCTTGCACCAATGCCACTCCCTCACACAGACATTTTCTTCACAGAGCTTGCTACTGATAGATGCAAGATGCTACTGATAGGACAAATATCATGGTGATCACAATAAACTGACAGATAAAAATGACCATGATTGGATGAATAGCTCAATTATAAATAGCATCCACTGTTGAGTGCCACTCCTCATACAACAAGAGGATTGAGCAGTGGTGCCAATTTCTATCTTTAACTCTTCAACCCCAAAAGCTTTCTGAATAAGCTTGACCCAAACCTTTTGTTCGGTTTCTGACATCCTTCCTGCTTGATCTTGGAGAGCTTGAAATTGCCTTAACCAATCCGTAACATTAAGCTGGTCTTCAAAATAGAATCCAGATAACTCTGACATTCTCCAAACAGAATTCTCAACAGGCTCCCTTAAAGAGAATTGTTTCCTGAAGCAATCTTTTCCTTAGCTATAATGGAAGCAAAGATTTCCTAAAGAGCCATCTATATAAATGGGGGAAGAACTAGGAAAGAGAGTGATAGTTTGCAGGCAGAAACACTAATCATTCAATTGTATTAACACTAACATAATTAAAAGCGTTAACATCCTAAAAGCAATAATGAAAACACCTGACTCAAACATCATCAAAAAGACACATCCCTAAATCAAATAAATTAGTTCTATTCAACCATCTATACAACGTTTCAGGCATTAAAATGGTGTTACTTCTTGCCAGATTGAGTCTCATATGTACAAAAGGTCGCTCTATAACAGTACCAGTACTTTCTCATGTTTAAGCACCAATCATAGCATCATGTCTCCCCAGGTAGCAGTCACCATCAGGGACATTAGTGTCTGGATATTTTTCCCTCAGAATTCTAATGATGTCTGGGTGCAAAGTACTAATCAACCTTGCATGGATCGCCTGTGAAGCAAATGCTATAAACTTGCCTTGCAGCTGAGTGCACTGGATTGTACCATGTTGTGACTGCTCCTCTGCTGTCATTCGTCACTCTGTGCCTCAAAGTTCTTCTTGTTTATGGCAAACTTCATCTCTTAATTCTAACTGAAGTAACTGCAAAGGAGTGGGGGGAAGGTTGAGGAAATCCATTTTAACTTTATTTCAGTAAATTTTCTGATAAAGCTTTGCAGTTGCTCTCCATAATATTCTAATGGTCCAAACATTTTAGGGTTTCACAGTTCAAAGTCATGGAGTCAGCTGTACATGTGTATTTTTGTAACATTGGTAATACTCCCATGCTACAAAAACTCACTCCCTTTTGATAGCGGTGTGGAAGGCATTCACATCTGGTAGGTGGTTTTGAGGACACCTTGCTTCCAGCCTTCCCTAGGTCAGCCATTTTCTCTTGTGTAGATGATGCTTCTATTAACTCTTTCCCCTATGCATTGAAGAACAGCTTGGCAAACAGGTATTCAGACATATTTTCCACAAGTTTCATTTATAAGTTCCAGTATATCAAGATTATAGTAAAGATTCTGCCTGTGGAACAATGGATTCCATTGCCCAAAAGCAGGCTTCTTCCAGCTTGAGTGCTACCTTCATTCCTGAGTTATGGCTCTTGCCAACCATGACTAATGTTCATGCTACTTAATAGAAATATAGCAATCAAAGCCATCTGACCTACACCAGGTTGAGCCTAACTCTTCTTGACTAAATGCCGGTTAGGTCCCTAATACTCTTCCTCCATTTTCAGTCATACTAGGAAATGAGATATTGGGAAAGGAATTAAGCCACTAAAGGGAACACCGGAGTGCTGGGAATTTTTCTCACGTTTATTCAGAGGCATTAACTTTTCAAAATACATTGGATTTTTTTCCAGTTATTTCCCCAATAAATGTTTCTCCTGAGCTGAAGAAAAATATTATTCCATTATTTGCCAGGAGAGGCAGGAAAATAATTATAAGGAATAACTAGAAATGTGCTCGACTGGTTCACTGTCAAACCAATTTGATTAAAATCAAGTGTTTCAAACAATTTCAATTTGAACCAATCTACCTTGCAGTTTGCAGGGGGCAATCTGAACTCAAACAAAAACATGGGAGTATGTATGAACTGGTAGAAATATTTGGTTTGAATCAAACTGGCTCAAGTTCCTCAGTGTTTTTGCTTTTTAAAGGGAATGAAGGAGAAAGAGAAGGAAAGCTGGTTTTTATACTGAATGTTTATCACCCATTTAAAGGGACTCAACGAGGCTGACAAAGCTTTCTATTCTTCTCCCCACAACAGAACTCCCTGTGAGCTCAGAGAGCTGTGGCTAGCCCAAGATCACCCAGCTGGCTTAAGGAGGAGTACAGAATCAAAGCCAGTGACTACAAGATATGAATCTGATACCCTAGCCACAAGATTTTTTTTAAAAAAATCATTTTTATCATTATTTTTTGATAGGCTTCAACCTTGTTCAACTTTGGAATAGATTCATGCCTATATGATCCTGTTTGCATTTGAACTAAACCTCACATGGGGTGTTTTTCCACTGTCACTAGAAGTACCCATTAAGTACACATTAATGGGTACAAAAATGCCACTACGTACCCATTAATGGGTACTTAATGGGTACTTTTAATGACAGTGGAAAAACACCCATGGTTTGGTTTAGTTTAAACCAAAACATATCTCCAGGGTTAACTGTTTGGGATAGTTTATCCCAGTTCACCTTTTATCCCAGTAGAAAACAGTACCTCCCAATGGAGAGACTATTTCAGTTGCAGAAATTGGAACAGAGGATGAGCAGTAATTCTCAACCCTTCATTTATTTTCTATCATTGGAGAAGATGACCTTGAACAAAGAAAAAGAATAGCTTTTTTCTTCACAGTTTGGGCAATTTATCTGAATTCTATTAGAAATGTTAACCTTTCACCTGTTTGCCCTTTTGCTGCTGGACATGCAGCAACACAGGAAAAGCTTCAGTTTGTTTCTCCCCACCTTTGTGACCTGAAGTTGTGAAAGCTCCTGTCTACATCAGGAGTGTGGTTTCCCTGGTGACTTTTTTCACATTCAAACTAATTAAGAAATAGAAAACTGATCCTAAAATTGATGATAGATAGATAGATAGATAGATAGATAGATAGATAGATAGATAGATAGATAGATAGATAGATAGATAGATAGATAGATAGATAGATAGATAGATAGATAGATGATACTATGTGTGTGTGCATGTTTGTGTCAGAAAAAGGCATGTCCTCACCTTAGCACTTCTGAGTTAATAAGCTGTTAAAGAAAGTACTGCACTGAGAACCTTCAAGGAGACTAAGCTGATAGGAGTGATAAATTGCACTTCTGTACTGTTGTGGTGTTATGTTAAATGATCAATCCCATAGCACATGACAAGAGTTACTGTACACTGTGCAGCTTTTCTTATGATGCCTGGCAGGAATTTCTTTCAGAGAACTTGTGCTCCTTTTCTTATTAAATCTCCCTTATCTGACCTTGAGTCTTCAAATTTTTAAGAACAAAATACTTTAAAACACCTGCCATTTTCATTTTGGATGAAAATCTGTCAGTGTTTATGCATTTTATCTATCTTGTCATTCATTTTAACTCAGGTAAAGATGGATTCACGACACAAGTCTTTCATTTTTTTTTTTTTTAAAAATCATTTACCACCTAATCCTCCACACACTGAGATGTAAATCCTACTATAAAGTTGGTGAGCTTTTGATCCAAGAAACTCATTGTAAAGCCAGGGCCTTTTTCTACTTCTGCAATCAGAGATTTCTGGGGATTTCTGGGGATGGACAATCCCACTGCATGGAGCTGTTTTTGTCTAGGATTGACTCCAAGCCCACAGGGGTGTACCCAAATGATGTAAAATGTGGAATGCTTATTAGTGCTCCACAGCTATACTAGAGCACTTACTATGCTCCTGGTAACCTCCTGCATGGAGCCTTCACACATACTTCTGTGCAAAGGTTACAGGGACTAGATGGGGCAGCTGTGGCTGCACAGGCATACACTGCATCACCTGGTTGCCACAGCAATGGCTTGCTATGAATGGCCATTGCTGCAGTGAGTCATGCTTCTAGATGGAAGTGATTGACCTATCATGGCAGTTAAGTTGTCATGTTTTGTGCCCTGTCTGACTCCTCAGATGAGGAGTTCACCCCTCTTGCAAGCCCAGACTTGGGATCTACACCACAGGGGTCCACCCTGGAACCTGCTTCTGTCCTCTCAGACATGGACAGTTCACAATCAGATGCTGATCTGCACCCAGAGCCAAGTTTGCTCCAGTGAGAGAAAGCCCAAGTGCAGCGATCCACCAGCCTTCATGCCAAACAGCTGTGCAGGAGGGGGAGGAACATGAGCCCTCATAAGCAGTCCTAACCCATCACTTCCTGATACAGACAAAAAGATCTTTCCTGGGAAGCCTTTGGTTCAAGCTTCTATCCAGATTTCTGACTCTTGGACTGTCTTACGATGGATTCTTGGTAATCTGATCCCTGGCTTGCTCTGACTTTGCATGACTCTCTGGCTCCCCGATTAATTCTTTGGACTGACCTTGTTTCTCACTGCCAGTAGACGTGCACATGTGTGCGCAGATGCTTCATTACTGCTCCCACTCCAGACACAACATAAGTGCTAGAAAGCTTTGGGAAAGGGAGAGCATTTACAACATGAATTCTACCCTCCATAGCAGATCTTAATTTCCCTAGGACATTGACCCAGGGAAGTGTGGAAAGGTTTAGTGTACCTTTAAGACCAAAAATGTACAAAACCAACTACTATGAAATAACATGAAGTTAGTAAAACAGATTAACATAAATGAAAATATGACAGAATTTTGCCTGATGTGTTAGGATTTGCAGGCAATATTTCATAAGGCATATGTTCATGATAATGTTTCACTACATGGATATTTTTATGAAGTCTTGTTTTAAAGAAAGATGTGCAGAAAAATATTTATGTTAAAGGGCTACAGAGAAAAAATTTGGAAAAAAATCCCTAAAAACTACCTCCCACGTTTCAATTCATTTGTAAACTTGTGATGCAATGAGCATATTCCATAAAACTTTTTGTTAGTTTATTCCATGCACTTCTTTATTGTGCAGTAAAATAAACCAGTACAAAATTCATTGGTTTGTACAAAATTAGACAATATATCTCAGTGTTCAAACACCATTTTTGGTGTGATTATCTTTTTTTTTAGCAATTTAACTATATTGTCTTGTCACTCATCTCGACGCTTCTCGACAATCATATCTGCAAATGAAAATTATCGCTCAAGCCAAGATGCCCCGCCAGTTATTTTCCACATTCAAGGCACTACTATCTCCAACTACGATCCCTGACGGAGGCTCTCAATATCCCTCTGCTGGTGACTTAGCCCTTTTCTTCCAGCAGAAGGTGAATTCGATTGTTGATTCCTTCTCGGTGAATGGTCTCAGACCTCCGTTGCCTTCGGCTGACCTGCCGCTTCCTTCCGTTGATTCTCAGTTTGATTTTTTGCCAGTTACAGAATCAGATATAACACAGATTGTATTATCATCCTCTCCTACATCCTGCTCTATGGATCCTTTTCCCTCATTTCTGTATGCGTCTCTTTTGCCTTTGTTTGTGACGTTTATCACACACTTGGTGAATCGTTCTTTCTTAATGGGTATTTTCCCAGCATGTTTTAAACATGCAGTGCTCTGTCCTTTGTTAAAGAAACCTGGGTTGGATTCATCTATTTGTGCCCATTACCGTCCTGTTTCTCATCTTCCTTTTCTTTCTAAGGTTCTAGAGAGGGTGGCTCTATCCCAATTACTGCCCTACTTGAATTCGTGTAATTTCTTTGACCCATTTCAATCCGGATTTCGGAAAGGTCACTCTACAGAAACGGCCCTAAACCATGTACTAAATGAGATCTTGTTGGCAAAGTCGTGGCGTCAGACATCAGTTCTAATTCTGCTTGATTTGTCTGCCGCCTTCGACACTTTGGACCATCAAATCATGTGTTCACGATTGGCATCATTGGGCATACAGGGCAACGCTCTCGGTTGGTTTCAATCATTCCTATCTGACTGTTCCTTTTCTGTTGCTTTTCAAGGAATCTCCTCGCACACGGTTCCCTTATTGGCTGGTGTTCCTCAAGGCTCGGTGTTGGGTCCTCTTCTTTTTTCACTGTATACTCTTCCTCTTGGTTTTCTTATATCTAATAAAGGTTTTCAGCGTCATATTTATGCTGATGATGTTCAAATTTTTCAAAGTTTTAATGTGTTGGATTCATCGTCATGGAGTGCTATTACAGATTGTTTGTCTAGTGTGTCTTGTTGGATGACAGAACATTGACTGAAGCTTAATATGGATAAAACTGAAATTTTAGTGTTTCAGCCTGAGCGCCCCGCGGCTCCCTTGTCTAGCCCATCTGTCATCCTCCAGGATCGTCCTGTGGTCCCGGTGGCAACTGCTCGCAACCTGGGGGTCTGTTTAGATGATCGCTTGTCCTTGCGCCCTTTTATTGCTGCAACAGCGAAGGCATGTAATTTTCATCTCTTAAATATTAGGAGGATTCGTAAGTTTCTATCAGTAGAGACTGCTAAGTCTCTGGTCCAAGCGTTGGTAATTTCTCGCTTGGATTATTGTAATAGTCTACTGGCGGGTCTCCCTTCATGTTCTCTTCTTCCCTTGACCTTAGTTCAAAATACTGCAGTGCGGGTGGTTCTTAATTTACCTAAATATTCTCATGTGTCAATACCACGTAGATCTCTTCATTGGCTGCCAATTCGAGCTAGAGCTTCTTTTAAATTACTAGTCTTGACCTTTAAGTCTCTACGTCTGAAGATCCCTAGCTATTTGGCAGCCAGAGTGTCATGGTATGTCCCTGTTAGGACGCTGCGTTCAGCTGCTACGGGGCGGTTACTTGTTCCATCTACAAAAGTAGCACCATCCAGATTGAGAGCTTTTCAAGATCTTGCTCCGCGTTTGTGGAATAGTCTTCCTCTTGCACTTCGTCTAGAGGAGGATTTGCTTCGTTTTCGAAAAGCGCTGAAAACTTATCTTTTCAATTCTTCAGTCTGAAGCCACTCTATTGGCCGATGGCAGATGGTGTTACGGCATATGTTCAGTTTCATAAGCTAACTGCCGGCTCATGGTTTTGCTCTCTTTGAATTTCAGTTGGAGGTATTTATCTTATCCTATTTTGTATTTCTATGGGGGGTATTGTTGGGTGTATTGTCTGTTATGTATTGTTTATTTTAGATTATATTTGTTTTGTTGTTATGCCCTTTGGTGAAAGGGGCACTATAAATAAACGTTTTATTTATTTATTTATTATTATTTACATGAAACTGGCCTCCTCATTGGTCCTTGACCCTTAATCCTTTCTTATTATTTAATATTCATATGCTTGACTACTTTTTTTCTTCTTCAATGCTTATGTCAGGTTTCAGTAACTCAAGGTCCTTTCACACTAGGAGAAAAGGTGAAAACAGGGGATACCCCCACATGGTGCATCTCTACCACATGGAGCCACTTCTATACCAGATGTGACCCTGTGCATGCAGGCACATCCCCACCACATTTTTACTGCTCTACTGCTACATCAGCAGCAGGGCGCAGTCTGCTCAGCACATGCTGTTCACACTTCTTCCAGCTGGAAGAGGTGTAAATGGAGCATGTGGCCAGATGGTGTGCACGATGTCACCCATTCACTGTGCGTGCCCAGTGGCATCATTGCTGCAGCTCTGCAGTTACCAAGTTAGGGAAGTGCTGGTGAGGTTTGAGATAGATCTGGCATCCCAAGGTCCGGTGTGGACACTGTATCTACCCCCCGTCTTTGCTTCCCTGGGACACTGTTCCAGGGAAGTAAAGGTGCAAAAAGGCCCTCAATGTACAAAACTTCACTAATTCTGTTGATCTTTGTCTGTTTCCTTCTGCTATTAACACTGTTTTCAGAGTCTATGCAATTCTGTCTTGATATTTGCATTTAACATGTGTGCCTATGGTCTGGATCTATTTCTGCGGTGTTGCTTATCTTCTGTGCTGTTGCGGCCAGCTCTAGACATCTCCGAGTTCCTAACCTTCAAAATTTCTGACTAGGGAGTTCCAGACAGGTGTCCAGAAGTATTGTACTTCCAAAGGCATTTCTGAGTGACCAGCAAAATGGTGCTGGGTTTTTTATACCAGGCAGCTCAAAGGCAGTCTGCATGCAGCTAGTTATTCCAGTTTACCAATGAGAGTGGTCTGTGGACTGCTTGTAAGCAGTCCATGGTTGGAACAGAATATAGTGCCCTTCATCCATATACAAATTGCCTATTAATATTGCCAGGTGAGGAGCTTCTTGTAGTCCTGTTTCTTTCAGATGTGCAAGGGGTAGTGTGGATGTGGCTTCAGTGTTTTTTGGCAGCTCCTCTTTTGAGGACAAGGCTCTAATCGGGGCCTTGATTTTCATAGAGCTGGAGTCATATTATCCTGTGGAGCTTGGTTTTGAACATTTCCTAATAACTGTTGAGATCTTTTACCGGCAAACAAAGTAACTATTTATTTTCAAGGGTGGGTTACTGTTGATTCTAGTCTATGATGCTTTGTTCAATAGGGGCTGCACTTACTACATATATTTAGATACTCTGGAATAAAGCATTGATATTCCAGAATATCCAAATGTAGCAGAATAGGTAAGTGACACCTTAGTCTCTGATAATCTCAAGCACATCTTGTGGTTGGCTTTTTCTACCCTGCTTTTCTCACCCATTTAAGGGGACTCAAAGTGGCTAACAAAGCTTTCTATTCTTCCCCCACAACAGAACATCCTGTGAGGTAGGTGAGACTGTGAGAGCTCAGAAGAGAGCTGTGACTAGCCCAAGGTCACCCAGCTGGACTCATGGGGGAGTGTGGAATTCCCAGATAAGAGTCCAGCTCCTTAACCACTAGACCAAACTGGCTAGATGTGAATGCCCTATGTTACACATCTTTGCTGAATAATTGATTAAACCCTGTTTGTTTTGTAAATGTTGGGTAAGTCAAAGTTACTTTTAAATAATAATAATAACAACAAAATTTCAACTTTAAAATAGAACCAAGCCACAAGAAAAATAATAGAGTTAGATCAGCTGTCAAAAGTCTGCAGTCTGGGTGACAGAAAAATAATCACTTATTGTTTGGGTGACAGCACAGAAATTAGATTTGGTGGCTAAGTCTACAAACCATAGCTACAAACTCATTAAAAGGGTTAGCACATTTTTAAGTTATTCAGGAGCTAAGAAGCCCACTGAAGAACTGAGGCGGTGGAAGTGTCCTTAAGCTTTTTGAAGGTTCTTCCACTCTCAAAAGATTATAATCAAATCTGTCCAATTCTGCTGCACTCACATATAATGAAGACTCCTGGACTGTAACAAGTTGAACTTTGAAAGAACTTATGTTATGACAGCATGCAGTAATTTAGTCTACCCATCCTCTATTCTGCCTCCATTCTGGGATCCAATTTTATTCTTATAAAATGGAAAGCAAGACCTGACACTAAGATAATAATGGGAAAGAATCTAATGCTGGAAGTATTTCTGTTTTGAACGGCTGAAAATATGTTGCTTGAATTGTTGATGCTGAGTGACAATATATTACTGGAATGAATCTATTTTGTTTCCATTTGATTTCTAAGTGGAACAGATGTGATGCTGCTTTCACTGCTATACAGATCCAAAATGCTTGCCCATTTATTGCAAGTTTTCGCTGTCATTTGGGGGGGGGGAATCCCATAGGAGTATCCATACAGGATGAAGAAAACCAGGTGAGATCAGAGGTAACACCAGTAACACTTGGAGCCTTTTTACACTTACATGGCATGGGAAAGTATTCCTAAGATAGAGGCTTAGGAAGATGGAGATAGAGGCTAATATTTGCATTGTGAATGCTGGCCTGTCCCAAACATCACCAAAACTTATCTGGGTCTAGGTTAAATGTGAACAGTCCATCTGGGACCATTTGCATTGTCATAGCTCCATCCAGCCCCAAAGAGGGGTACATATGGAAGTGGGTCAGACACAATGCAAAGACTACAGGATACATCCTGATGACTGGCCAATGGTCCATGAAGTACTAGTAGACCATTGCTACAGTTACTAGCACAAAGGGCACAATCAGAACACTGTCCTTACCCAGGATCCCCAACTTTTTGCTCAGTTCACTATGAAACTATTTCCAAAGCAGTGATTCCCAGAAGTGGGATGTATGCGCTCAACTCTGAAAGGCCTATTTGGGCTTAAAGAGGTAATGGGGCACAGTTGGGGGGGGGAGGCTGGGGGGGAGCTTCAGCCTTAATCAAAGCTTCTATGAAGCATTGGTGAAGGCTGGACCTATTTGATTTGCAGGTGAATGGGGGCCTACAACTTTCAAATGTGCCGAATATTCATGCACATCCCTACTATCTAGCACTGAGATAACTGCCTGCTGCTCTCTCCCAGGTGGCTGGTTCAAACACCGTCTCTCATAGAGACTAATGGTGTAAACCAATTGGACAATGTCACCCTAGACTTTTCTTCTTATCTAATCTCCTGTGACTCACTGCTATGACCCATTGCAGGTATATATATATATGTATATATAATATATGGTAATATTTTGATATATATTAGAACTGAAATACAAAATCTCTAACTTGTGTTTTCTATTGCTGCTGTGCTCCCAGTTGTTGGTATCTTCACATCCATGGATGATGCGCAATTGACTAGAATGTACACTTTGGAGTAGGGATGTGCATGTTTTAGGGTTTTGTTTTGCATTTGATTTGTATCAAATAAAATGTAAGAAAATTTGTATTTGTTAGAATAGATCCCCTTTGAATGTGGTAGGATTCCATTTGATATGAATGCATTTGCACAAATTCATATGAATATCTGATACAAATGCTATTTTGGGGAGCACCGAAATAGGCCACTGAGATGCCACCACAGCCTCACCCCCCCCCCCAATGTGCCCCCTTACCTTTTGAGGGGCTGCAGTGGCACCAAAGGACCTATTTTGGTGCTCCTTGTAGGCCACAAAGACACTTCTGGGTTTGGACACGCAGTGGGAACTGTGGGCACAGACCCAGAAACGCCTAAGAAGAGGCATGGGGTAATGGCGACTGCCAACAGGGACAGGTAAGTGGGGGGCAGGAAGGGAGGGGGGACCTTCACTTCATTTTGTGCACAAATGAATATTTGTGCACAGATATGAAGCCATCCACATTTGTGGGTGTGGGATTCCACCGAAGCCAAATTTCCAACATTCGCTTCATACAAAAGCCAAATTTCCCTACTTCTAAGCCATAGCTGAGATTCACTTATCTTTTTCTCCTATCAAGATTCTTGTCAACTGCTGGAAAAGATGCTTCGTACTTGAAGTCTCTGGCTTTCTGACTTTTGTTTCTGAATGCACAGTATGTTGAGGACCTGAAATGGAAACATGACTGGAAATCCTAGCTACTATGAGTTTAGTCCAGTAATCTCTTTAGCCGAGTTCTAACTCATGCTTTAACATGATTTGAAAATGATTTGAAAATTGTTTGTTTCCATTACAGATTGGCTTCCCATATTTTCCAAGGAGCAAATCATCAAAAACAGCAGTAAAAAACCAACTTGTTTAAAGAACTCTTGGTCTCATTTTTGTTGGTAACATGCTTTATTTTTTGCTTTGGGAACACTACAGTTGCAGTATATCCTGCCTGCTAGCCCACCCAGCTGCTCTTTCAGCCACTGCTGCCTCAGCTGCCTGCCTTTTGGGCTGAACTGCTGTGGCTAGTTCCTTGCTGCACCACTACTGCCACCTTGCTTGCCTAGCTGCTCACCCATCCACCCAGCTACCCACCATTTCAAATGCCACTACCTTGCCTGGCCAGCCTTTCAGGCTGTGCCATTGCTGCCTCCTTGCTTGCTCATTTGCTCAGCTGCCAACTATTGCAGCTGCTCTTGCCACCATCTCACCTGGCTGGCATTTCAGGCTGTTCCTGTCATGGTCAGCCATGAGGAGGACTCAGAAGATGAGGAGGACTCACTTCCTCAGGTGCAGGAGGAACCTGAGGTGGTGTCAGGGCCCAGTTCTGACTTCACAGCCCCAGTGGAACCTGGGGTTCAGCAGCTCAGCCTTACCTCAGCAGAAGTGCAAGATGAGGGAGTCTTGGAACAGCAGGGCACAGAGATCCCTAGCTTTAAGAAGAGGAGAGCGGAGAAGGAAGGGTTAAGAAGATCAAAGAGACTTACAGAGAAACTTGCTGATAGCCTGCAGCTGGGACTGTAGATAAAACACCGGGCAGACGCCTAAGCCTTTTGTCAGAAACTATTGGTTTTCCTTTAGAGAAAGCTGCCATATCTGACCCCTAGACCTTGAATACTTGGCTACCTTGACTTCGGACCGGACTGTTCCGTTGCTCTCACAAAACCTGGACTTGGACTATATCTCGACTACTCTCTCTGGACTACGTTTGCTGTGTTATTGGAACTGCCTTAAGAAGTGAGCCGTTCTTATCAGCTCTGTGTTTGTGTATGTGTGTGCTGGCACCTTTCCCAGACAGTGCCACTGCCACTACCTCACTCACCCAGCTGCTCAGCCACTTGCTTGGCTGCCCACCATTTTGGCCACCTCCTCACCTGGCCAGCCTTTCAGGTTGCACCACTGCCCCCAACTCATTCGCCTGGTTGCTCGTCCACCTGCTCATCTGCTTTTCATTTTGGCCACAGGCACGGCTCTCTCGGAGCATGGGGAGGAGGAGTGCCAAGCGCTGAGCAAGCCTTGCCTGCCTGCACTTTTGGCTGCTGTCACCGCCGTGCTCAGCTTTTAAAAGTGAAATTAACAACAACAAAAATTGGGAACAAGCATAATGTGCCTTCACATCCATTTTTGTTAATTACATTTTTAAAAAGTCAAGTGGGATCATGGCCTTTGAGTGTCTTCCAACAGCGCCGCTCATCTAAAGCCCCAATCTATGTGCTGTGGTTGCCTTCCTACTATATTTCCAATGACTAACTTAATTTGACCTTGGTTTCTTATCAATTTGTTTTATTTGCCACAAAAGCATGCAGTTCTGGATCTTCACAATAGGTACCTGCTATAGGATCCTGACAATGGCATGGCAAGTGAAGCTGCCAAAAATAAAAGTTTGTCTTGCAATTTAATCTTGTTAAAGATTATGGCTTAAACGGGCAAAACACATTTATGCTTTTCTGTTCTGATCAGATGATGTACATGTGATCAGATATGTGTAGTTCTTTGAACTTGTAGGTTCAGATTAGAGACAGACACAGTAGACTAGATTTTATTTCCACCTTCTTATTAAAAAATATTTACCTGATCATAGAAGTAAAGATTAGTTCATATTTTCACTCAATATACTATTTATTACACTGACATCATTTTAGGAAGATGGATAGTTGCCAACTATAATTTCATCCAGTAACACGGAAGCAGATAGGTGGACAATTCAAAGCCCTCATTCTGCCTAGCCTAAGGATCCTTTCTCAGTGAACACTATTATTTATTTCTCATGGACCCTTTGGCCAGATTGAAAACATAGTCCTCAAGAGTATAAGGGTGAGAGGCTGCATAGCCTTCCATACATTTAGGTAGAGAGATTTCAACATAATGGTGAAATGACTCATTAGTATCTGTGGATAAAGAATGTGTTGTTCATCAACAACAATCATTGGATATCCCACTAGTGTGTCCTTTAATTAAAACATATGAACTAGTTTTAGGAAGTTTATTCTCAAAGAATAAATTCAGAAGGTTCAAGTGATAAGACCTATTTTTATCAGTTATGAGTACTGAAGTGTCACTTTCCTATTTTATAGTTTTAACTCCATTTTTATGAGTTGAGAAAGTAGCAGTCTTAAGACTATGCTGCAGAATCAGGTCATTCATCATAACCACTTTCTGTTTCTAGATCACTGGATATCTGGCCATTTATCATGCACACCTCCTCTTTTAGGATCACTAGATATCTAGGGCAACACAGGTATTCTGACTTCTAAAAGCACTTCAAAAGATTTATTTATTTATTTATCCAAGGGATTAAACTTTTCTTGTGTCCATAAATCACTTAAACTGGAATATTTGGCTTTAAACCTACTGATGATAATGAACTAAGAAGCTAATTGAATTAATGTGGTTTGAGCTGATCTGCCCCCTACAGAAGTGAATAGTAATAAGCTGTTATAAATCCCAGAGGCCTAATTCTATCTGTTGTTGGCTTATTTATTTTACAATTTTCAGCATTTATTCACATAAAGGTGGTCATATGTCAACTAATTGCTTTCATTGCTGGTCTTCCTGTGGAGGGAGTTACTTCGCTGAACTCTGCTTGAGATTTTGTGCACTTGTCATTTTGTGCACTGCTGCTCCGTTTGCATGCCGCGCTGAATGCACAGCATTCTTTTCTCACATCTAAGCCTCAGATAGTCACTTATTCTTTCTCTCTCTCTCCAGTAGGTGGCTGACTGAAAACAAGGCCTGGAGTGACCTAGGAGATTGCTTAGTTCTTGATGTGGTAGACATAAGCTTTATATGATAGCAGACACTCCTTGAAAGAAAAGGCATAAGATTGAGATAATAGGAAACTAAGGCCATATTCCAGATTATACAGGTCCTGCTGTAGTCTGCACCAGCATGTAGATAACAGGTCCCTATTTGGATATATATATATTTGGAGATAAAATCCAGAATAAGGCCCAGCCTAATTCACTGACCTTCTCTCTCTCTCTTTTTAGTATTTTTAAAAATTAAACTACAAATGTTACAAAACTAAAAAGTTGAGTCATTAAATGCTTTTTTAAAGTTACAAGTATTACACACAAGTATGGAAAAGCCAGTATGGTCCTAGGGCACAGTGCAAAGACTTTTGTCAGTTATAGAAAAGAAGAGGAAATGGAGCATCCTCAAGAGGCGAACCTTCTGGACAATGGATGGTAAAAGGGGCCACCAAAGTTAGGTCCATTCAGGCATTCTGACCATTAAATATTGCCATGTACTGAGGTACTGTACTGCCCAATTTGTATCCTCCATATATATTGTACTTGGGCAGAAAGGCCTTCCATGGAAACTGTGTTCCATAATCGTGATACCACATATAGAGTCAGTAGACTATGTTCTCACCAGTTTTGTGCCAATTATATTTCCCATTCTTCTTCCCTGCTTACTTCCCTCCAAATTTTAAGCTGCCTGCTAGGGATGTGGACAAATATTCATAACATTTGATATGTATACGGATTGAATGTTATGACATTTGTACGTCAACATTTGTACAACATTTGTATGAATGCTTCAGAACATTCATGAAGTGAGATGGGAAAGCAGCTGTGCCAGTCACATCTGCAATGGATCCAGGGCCTTTGACATGGTTTGAGAGCAGATTCAAAGTGGATTCAGGGTGGATTTGATGCTTTCAGAGCAGATACGTTATGGGATATGTATTGGATATGTATCGGATACATATTGGATATGAATGGATACGTCTCAGATACATATACAAATTTGTACAAATACATTCGTTGCGAATAGAATCGTACCACATTCAAAGGGTATCTATCTGAATAAATACACATTTTCTTACATTTGATTCAATATGAATCGAATGCAAAACAACAACAACAAAACAACAAAACAAACCATTTGTGCACATCCCTTACTGCCTGCTGGTCACCCATCATCTGATCAAGAGCATAAGAACAGCAACAGTACTTGCACTGGGTTAACAGGAACAGAAGCAAAAGATATTCAGTCCATTCCTTCCCAGTGCTACCAATGCTGATAAAATTAGTATGGATGCTGATTGCTGAATAGTAGACCTTCAGTCTCTGCCCTTGAATATCTTTCGGTACTGACAGTTTCTAGTACAGTGGAAGCACTAGGAAAAGGAGAAGAAAGGTTTTAGGGTGCAATCAGACACATTTAATGCAACATCACATGAGACTATAAGAACAGACATAAAATCCCTAAAATCACCTTACCCTATCCTGAAGCCTAGGATCAGGCATCCCTTCCTTGTACTTGCTTTAATAACAAGGGGAGCAACTCTTTCTTTCAGTTGGATTGGGCAAAGGACTATATAAGCGCATAGGAGGGAAATGTATCCAATCACACCATGGGCCCAATTAAGACCACAGGAAACTGAGCAGATGACTGGCCGATCAGTGGTGAATGCTCATCAGGAAGATGTTACCAAGTTTCAAGGCAAAGAACCCTGAGATAAACTTATTTTTTTTACTTGTTTGAATATTTGCTTTTGTGTGTCTAAGGGATATTTTTTCTTATAGCAATGACTAAAAAAACTTCTGCCCCATTGCACCCACAGTTTGTGATTGTGATGAAGTTTAGGGTTGTGTTTGCAGAGATAACAATGGACGTGAATATGTAATTTCTTAACTTAACAATCTGCTTCCTCTTCTGTCTTTTCAAGGAGGATTAGGGGGGAAAAAAGGTTGCTCACTTGTTACTGTGAGGGGATGGGGACAGATTCTTGAATCTGGAGGGAATTTCTCAAACCTTGTCTCTCCATGTTTGGCAGCACATTTTACACACTCTCATCACAGGACCGCAGACCAGGAAGCACTGGGCATATTTACAAAGTTGCCTCCCACTACAGCCATAAAGTCAAGATAAAACAACCTAAATATTCAAGGTAATTATGAAAAAAATACAATAAAAGTGTTAAGCGTATTTTTAAGTATCACTCCAAAAATATTTATTTTTTTAAAAAAATTAAAAAATAAAATAGTGAGTGGGAGAAGAAATGCTAAAGCATGGCAGCATGGAATCTGTTTGCAAATTGTTTTTAAAAGATAACATATACATCTCTAAAAACCAAGAAGTATTAAAAGCTCTTATTGAATATCCTAATTATTCAGTCTAAACCCTACCTTCAGAAGATAGCAAATTTATAAAGGACCTATAGTCTTTCCAAAGTATATAATGGTCTTCTGGTGAGAAACTTAGAAGGATGAGGGACAAACTAACACTGGATATTTTTCCAGTGTATGATAGTCATTCATTGGATTTGCCCATATTTGATGCACCTTAGATCAGTCATCTCTGATGTCCACACACTACCTTACTTTATTTACTTATTTTCATAAGCTGCCTACATCGATGTATTCAGCAGTAAAGCCGCATTACTTGATTATTTCCATTGAATATACATAGGTTTGTTTTTTACCTGTTCAGCAAAGTTTGTTTGTTTTTTATATTATTTGCTCTCTTTGTTGATTCATCAATTATCCATACTTTAAACATACAATATAATATGATTCAATCATTACAATTCATTCAATCCTTTACAGAACACCTAGTACAATGCAGTAACACCAACAACAGGAGGAAGGATAATAGTCAGCTATGATTTCCATTGGCGAAGCTGCCGTATACAATGAAGTCCATCTCTCAAGATCTGTGGGACTGAAATGTTCATCGTGTCTAACACATTTCAGAGACATTCAACATAGGTAGACATTAAAACATAAGGATTTTTAAACAACTGAACTAACCTTGCTTCCCTTGTTCCTGGGTAGCATTTGGAAACCTCTGCCAGTATTGTTTCCACTAGAGCAGTGGTTCTCAACCTGGGGGTCAGGACCCCTTTGGGGGTCGAATTACCCTTTCAGAGGGGTTGCGACGAGTCTCCCACCGCCCTTCCCTCCCACCTCCCAGCTGCTCCGCCCCTGTTGTTGGGGGTCTCCACAACATGAGGAACTCCATTAAGGGGTCGTGGCATTAGGAAGGTTGAGAACCGCTGCACTAGATCCTGCTGTTTTCTTCCCAACTTTAGCATCTTTAGCTTTATTAAGAACCAGACACCAGAGAGATATTATAAGAGCAAAAATATTTGATCACTTTCATATCATTGTTAAATGAAGAAGCCACGGCTGTTTTAATTATTTTACCAGAGCTCTGTGTGATATCTCCCAGTCACCAAGACACTGGTCACCCGCCTAAGCACAGCACCTCAATATCCCAATGGCAAGGGATACCCAAATGCCAAGTAGTACAAGGCACTCTTGTGCAAAGTTAACTTGAAAATGCACCCCATTTTGAACTGCTATTCAGAATAATCACTTCACCCAACTGTAGATATAAACCAAATAAGTATTTATTACATACAGCTATAAGTAATATAAAACAAAACAAATAGCAAAACCAAAAGAAATAGCTTAATTCAGCCTCAGTTCAAGTAATAAATGTAAATGTAGCATTTGACTCTCTTATCAGCTTAGTTGGCTGCAAGGTTCCAATTACAATCTCAATAAGTTCCTGTTGCAAAATAGTTGAAATCAGAGGCATTTCCGCACTGAATCGCGTTCGAAACGGAACGCGTTCAGGCGGAAAGCTTAAGCCAGCTTCGGGCGCTTTCCCCGTTCACACACAGACGCGCCAGAACGCGTGTAAACGCGTTCCGGAGCGTCTGGGTGCGAATGCTCAAAGCGCCCGAAGCTGGCTTAGCCAGCAAACGCCGGCAAGGGGCGCGATGACAGCCGCGGAGGCAGATCGACAATCAGCTGTTTGACAAACAGCTGATTGTCAAAGCCGCGCGGCGTCGGAGGCGCGCCAGCAGCCGTTCGGGAGACAGAAGAAGCGCGAACGCTTCTTCTCCCGAACGGCTGCGGGCGGCTCGTCCGCGTTGGAACGCGTGTAGAGCACTTCGAAGTGCTCTACATTTCGAACGCGGAAAAGACAGCTGCGGACACGTCGGAACGCAAGCCGCGCGCGGCCAATGCGGATGACGTGTCCTCAGCTGTCTTTTCCGCGTTCCGTTCAGCCCCGTGCGAAAACGTCTCAGGTCTCTGTTCCTCCCTAAGCAACTCCTTGCCTAAGCTAAGATCCCTGCTTTCCCATACAAGCAGCTGCCTGCCCCTCTAGGCCTCAGCCCTTGCTGGCCTGCAAGACAATCCTGTCTGCAGCTCACCCTCCTCCTCAATTTCCAGTCAGGAAACACAGCAGCTAGAGAGAAGCATTTGAAGTCCCTTCCCTTCACATTTGCTACTCACAGTTTGCATGGGGAGGGAGATTTGAAAGCCCTCTTTTTTATGTTCCCTTGCAGCTGCAGAGGAGCAGACTTTTTACTGGTAATCTCAGAAGGGGATGTGAAAAAGAAGGTATTAGGCTAGAATTTTTTTAAAAAAACTTCCATTTTTGCTGTTTTTATTGCATGCAGGGTTTGCATGAAGGGGGGGGGATTTAACAGCCCTGTTTTTTACGTTTTAAAATTGTCCCAAAACCAGGACTAAAAAGCTGCATGGGAACGGCTACATTCAGATTAATTGATGGGCACTCAATCTGGATTAAATGTAGTCCCAAAAAATAGTCCAAACGGACTATTTTAGTACTAAATTTCCTGCATGAGGACGTAGCCTTAGAGTGAAAAATCTGGACAATCTGGGAACTGTCTGCACCTCTTGTGAAGCACAAGGAAACATACACTAATCTCCCTTACACAGCAAAGACATCTTGACCCAGGCCAGTTTCTATTACTACCAATGGAGATCAGTTGCCCTGAAGGCCAGATGGCCAATCTTCACTGTGTAATGAAGGCACAACCATTGTTTGGTTCTTCCTTTCTAAGGTGAGAATTAACACATCTTGCAACCCCCAGGCACATTTCCACAAGGATAACCCATCAATGAATAAACAGTTCTAAAAAAAATCACTTCTTGACAGAAAACCTTTACAGAACCCTCCCCCCAATCTCCAGAAATCACTTATTTCGAACAACTACTTCTATCTCTCTGTTTGCTGAGACAAAGATTCTTTGAGTTTCCACACTCCAATTTACTTTGCCGCTCCTAAGCTGCCCTGCCAGTCCTAGAGTGACCAAGGGGAAATGTGAATCACACTATTTTCCCATCTGTGCAGCCTTTTGTCTTCCCTCATGGTGTGGGAAGACAATCTTCTTTTCTTCTTTTCTTCTTCTTGAGAGGCTTACATGCTATAGCTAGGTTAAGGATTTTTTTTTCATCTCAGTGACAATATTCCCCCGATTCCCACTCCTCTCCAGAAGAATTATTTATTATTTTTCTCCCATTTTACAGTGATTTCTCTGCACAGAAATTACACTATTTCCCTCCAGTAGAGTTTGCCACTAAACTTTCCATTAGAAATATAAATGTCTATATGTCTATATGTGTGCCTATGATTTGTATATTAATAAATATTCATAACTGCACTGATAAATAGATCTCAACTGTACATGAAACAGCAAAAAAAGTAGGTCACATTAAATTCATTCACATACAATTTAAAAATAAAAGGTATGAGTGGAAATGTTTATGTATATGATGGAACTTATTTAAGTATGAATAACATGAAAAAAAATCTACCTATCTGTCATGTCTCTCTATCGTCTCTCTCTCTCTCTCTCTCCAGACAGGACAGAAGTTTTGGTGTCCCTCCACAGCTGCTGAGCTACCAAATTCAGGATCTCAGGAAGCAAATTACAAACTCTGCATCTAGTCTACCTCACACATTTTGGTGTCATTTATGCTTTGAATGGCCACACTCATTTTGGTTCAAGGAAAAGCTGCTCCATAACAAACTTTTTGTGTTTTATATATTGAGAAGTTTGGACAATTGATTGCACATCCCACTCAGAATTTCCTTGTTCCCAAGTTGGAAATAGTGGGTATTTTTATTACAATTTTTTTATTTGTTTCACTGGCAGAGAAATTGATTCAGTTTTACAGTCAATTTGATTTGACTTAAGCAACAAATGACTTAGACTGCAAATAAGGAAAGGCAACTAAACAGACCTTTAATTAATTCTATTGAATTTTAACCCAACAACAATGCACCTGGAGGAAAAAGAAAAATCTAGCAATTTTCACCACAGCTTCCCCCAAAAGTAATTATTTTCTTTAGATAATAGGAATGTACTGGTTTGTTGTGGGAAGAGTGTAGGTGGGAAGAGCAAGAAGAACTACCTCTGTGTTATTTATTTGCTGTCTGTTGACTTTATTACTTATTGCTTTATTTATAGCATCTTTATTATGCCTTCCCTAAGCCTTGCCCATTGTCTTCCTTCTCTTTCTCTCATCTTCACAACCAGTCTGTGAGGAGGTAGCTTTGGCTGAAAGCCAGAGTGTGTCCAGATTTATGGATACTGCACTTTCCAATGCACAATCGGGGCATGGGCATCACAACTGATGCCCAATATTTCATAGCAGCAGTGCATTATTCCACCACTACTACAAATTTACCTACTGCAGAATGATGAGCACTCGCTCCACAGTATCAGATACATTCAAAGTTTTCTGCCAGTCTGGACAAGATGGTGAGAATAGTGAATGAGAGCTGAGTGTGCAGCTCAACTCCCATTGGTTGTCCCATCCCATGTGATGCACACCTCACTGTGTGTGCCACAAAAGTATCACAGCTTTCTTTGAGAAAGCTGCGGGGAGGCTGCTGGAGTCCAGACAGCCGTCACAGCTCTGCAGCTGGTAAGCTGCACTTTTTTCCTCTAACAGCGGATTTTATTCCACTAATTTGGATACAGCCCCAGTGACTGGTCAAAATCTCCCAGATAGCTGAGGAATTCCTCAGTTTCAGCCTAACACCCATATCAGTCACACTACACTGACTCTTACAAATAGTTTGGAGGAAGGAGTAGAAGGAGAAGGTAAACTATGCTCCTTCTTTGTCACATCATACCTTCATATCTGTCCACATTAGAAATTAAACCTCTCTTTCCAAGGCTGTGTCCAGTTGTTGGTTGCTTATTCTACTATATTTTGTTATTCCAGAACAAAGCATAGATAATCTTAAATATCCATGCTTTACTTCAGAATAGCTAAATATAGCAAAATTAGTAATTTATGTATGGATGCAGCCAAAGACTGTGCATCAAGATGAAATAGGACTACAGCTTCAATAATCTGTAAACAGTGGCCACTGACTATACTGAATCAACATGAGTTCTAACATCTGAGTGACAGTTAATTGAGAAACACTGTACTGGACTCTGATTCTCAAGGTTCTGATGTAGCATCTGCTAAATGTGTTATTTGCACAGGAAACATGAACACATATTGTGAATTTATGGAGGGGCTACCATCAGGATGATATTTGCCAGAAAAGAAAAAAATGGAATCTAAAAGTGCTTAAATGCGAATGTGACCACTTCTGTGATATGAGTACAGACTTACCATTTTGAACATAGGCAGTGCAGATAGGTACTGGCCCTTTCCTTGGCTGACCTCTTTCATGTTGTTTGCATTCAGTTTAGAAGTCTATGAACAGATGGTAGCATTCTAAGACCCCTCATTTTACAGACAGGGTGTTTTCTGACACAGCAAAATATATATGTGATGCACCTCTGAGGTAGCTTAGAGAAGACTTCAGGGTGGGATTGTTCACATAGCAGTCTGCCCCTCCTTCCTATCCTGAACATCTGTGCTAGAAAATGCAAATAAGAAAAGGCTTGGAAACACAAGGGGCTCACACTGTCCATCTCCAGCACTTTTGTTATGTCCATGTTTCATCTTCATTCCACTCTCAGAGCTTGGCCAAATAATGAGTACGACCTCAGTTCTTATATGTGAAGATATGACCTTACTCTTGATTTCTTTGATTAAACTAGCATAGCAGGATGGACAGAGTAAGCTGAGATTTTTATATTGTTAATGTTTGCATGAGAAATACTAGGAATGTTTTAAGTGTTTATAATACTGCACTTTAGATTGCCAGTTTAGCATGATGTCTATAAAGTATTTGTTAATATCATTAATGTTCAGATTCCTTCCTCCCTCCCTCCCTCCCTTCGAGATGTATTGTAGCTGCCATGACATCCTGTTGGTTTGCATGAAACAAAACCTCTTAATGTGAGGTTGTGCACAGTCACTTCAAGCAATACAGAATCTTATCACAAGAGTATAAAGTATTCTGCCTTTAGTTCAGAACTAAACAATCTTGTGTGCGCCTTCAGATGTGTGAGCTATGATTGGGGGAGTTGTTTTTGCTTTTATGCACAGCTATATGTGAACTTTATACTGGTTCCACCAGTCAAGGGCAAATAAAATATGATACATAGCTTCTTGCCTTCACTCTTAAGTGCTCCCCACTAAGAAACAACAAGCACATCCGTCTCCATTGCAATAAGACAACTTTTTATCTTTCTCAACCCAGTTTCTGCCAATATTGGGTCAATTCAAAATGTAGTGAAAATTAAATTTCACCTAGAAAAGGATTTTCTTTCTTCCTCTCTTGTTTTGTTTTCTAAAAACTGTGTGCACTGTCTTCATTATGGCCAAATAATGCTGGAAGATATACAGTGACTCTGTAATTTGATTGGAAGGACGTTCTCTTCTGCCACTCAACCCTAATATTTCCACTTCTTTTAAACCAAATATTCTAGCTAATAGTTCATCCTTAGGCAATCTGTGAACTGTTAATAAGCTGACGAGTAGATTCTGCACATGTTTCCTTGAGGGTGTATACTGCATTATTTCTTCTCACATGCATTTTTTGAAATAAACATTTACAACATTAAGAAAATTTGAAAATCTGATAATTAGCAGCAATGTCTGCTTCTCCTATTCATGAATTCCAATTGTTCACAAATGGTTTGTGGTTAATGCGAAGAGCGGATATTTCAAGTGAGACACAGGCCTCACATTGTTGATACAATTTTGACATTCATGGTAAAGATATAGCAAGCTGATCTGCTTAACACTTAGCAAGACTTCCTTGGCTGGTTCATTTTCATTTTCAAATCAAGATAGGCTAAAAGATTCAGCTTGTATAAGAGCCTAATCTCTCATGTCTTAGGTATGACTGAAAGTGAATGGGCAGCCAAAAGAGCTGAAGTGCAGCTTGCACAGGAAGAACATCTGTTCATGAATGGTGAAAACAAATATTTACAGCACAAGGAAGGTGGGGGGTTTGATGGTGCCATGCAAACAGCCACTTGATTCTCTCAGGTGCCAGCAGCTACACCTCAAGTTTACTTGTGTGCGTCAGTTCCTTGACTTTGTGTGCGTTTTCAGCTTCCTTCATCATTGTAGGCGGAAGGAAGGAAGGAAGGAAGATCCAATATTGAGTTAGATTGTTAATTGTTAATTGTTGTTTTGTTTGATGGTTGAAACAGGATGTCTGGAATCAAGATTGGGAACAGTGGGTGACTGGTCACTTCATCCTCCTCTCCTACAAGACAGACAGAACTCAGGCCAGTCTCCCCCATTATTCCCTAAGAGCAAGTTCAGTTTGAACCTGCCAAACAGCTTGGTAAGTTGGCATTAGCTGAGTGATCTCCAAGTTGACTTGAATAACTAATCCCCACAAATTAGGTGCATTCAGATCCTAACCTTTTTGGAACCTGGCTCTGGTGAATTTTGAGGGTTTACTATATAAAGAACTGGATGCAATTTGAGAAGCATGGCTCGTACAGATATGCACAAAGCACAGTTAGTGGTTGAGTTTGCATCAAACTGGCCAATTCAGCTAGTTTGAACTAGGGATGTGCATGAATATTCATAGGCATTCGAAATCTGATCAAATGTGCCAAATTTCAACATTTGAGCTTGAATAGAAGGTCCCGAAATTCAAATGTAAACATTTGAATTGAATTTTGAACTTCGGATCTATTTGTTCAAATTATCTGGACATTCGTATGTATATGGGATCCGCATGTTTCCCGCATCCGTACACATCTGTATGGATCCGCACAGGACAAAAATGAGTTGCATATGGGATAACTAGGGGATGCATATGGACATGCACAGATGAGTATGGATGTGTATGCATGTGGGGAAGATGCATGCGTGCACATACAAATGTTGTCAACATTCATATGTGCAGATCTGAATAAAAAAAATCAAATGTATAGATTTGAATTTGGTAAATATGAATTGAATATTGTTAAATTCAAATTTAAATTATTTTAATTGAATCAGATTTTTGGATATTGGATTCAATTCGAATAGAATGTAAAAAAAAAAAAAAAATCATGCACATCCCTAGTTTGAACTCAAGTGACTTAGATTTGGCCCATGCCTGAACCAAAATGTTCTTTACTAAGTTAAAACATAATGATTTTGTGATTCAGAAGTACAATGATAGAGAACTTTTCCCTGTCTTGTGCCACTTTGCTGGGGGAATTGGAAGATCTTGGTTGTTATCTGGTAACTGACAAGTTGGCAGCTGTAGATAGTAGATAACAACCAGCTCCTTCACAATTTCGCTACTAGTGTAAATGCCTCAAAGAGGCTCCAGTGGGACTGTTTAGACTCCATTATTCACTATGGCTGAAGTGATCCAAACTAGCTCAGGCTCAATTTGAAAGAAAGGAGGGATGAGTCAAGCAGCACTAAGCACAGTTCTGTGAACACAAACAAATCTGCCAAGTTTTGAATTTACAAACCCACTGTGGACTGCAAAAACACCTTCCCATTTACTTGTGTATGTTCTTCTTGAAATTGCATGCTTACGAATATGACCATATTTTCCCCATTCAAATAAAGAAATAAATACAATCCAAAAAATGTCAGACTATTAAGGTTGAAATATGCAGTGCAATGCTAACTCTTATTACTGGGGCTAGTGAAACAA
Organism: Aspidoscelis tigris stejnegeri; assembly: GCA_023333525.1. NCBI lineage: Eukaryota > Metazoa > Chordata > Lepidosauria > Squamata > Teiidae > Aspidoscelis > Aspidoscelis tigris. Next base: position 63,779,527 of record JALMGA010000004.1, read on the forward strand.
CAGGTTGGCACAACCAGGTTCAAGATTTATGTAAGGGAATAAACATTGCCTGATGGAAAAAAGGAACAACAAAATTCTACTTCTAGGATTGCTCAAAAGCGATTATTACAGTGGTGTTTTGCAAGCAAAACCAAAAGACTAAGAATACTGGTATATACTCCATCCTTGCCTTGCCTAGCAAAACTTCTGAAACAGTGTGGTATGTAATGTGCTTGTAAAATTCAGCTTCCATTTATTCCCTTTAGCCTGGAATAATTTCAAAATGTCCAACATTGCATAGGAGATATAGATAGGAGATTAACAGTAGAACAGAAACAGAGTTTAAATACAAATATTACCCAGCAAGGAATAAAACAATTGATTCAGGGATTAAAACTTGCTAAATCTCCTGGTCCTGATGGATTTACAGCATTTTTTAATAGATGCTTTAAACATATATTGGTCCCAAAGATGCAAAAGCTCTTTAATGATATATTGAACAATAGAGCAAAACCAGAAACTTGGAATGAGGTAGAAATAATTATAATATTAAAACCACAAAAAAGTCCAGAAGATCCTGGATCATATCATCCAATAAGTCTATCAAATCAAGATTATAAAATATCTGCAAAAATATTAACTAAAAAGATTAGAACAAATGATATCAAAAGTAATAAAGGAAGATCAGGAATTCTGAAATTAGATGTAATGAATGGATTTGATTCTGTGAATCATAAATATTTGCATAAAATTTGCCAAAAAATTGAATTGGGTGATAAATTTTGTGGAATCGTTAAGCATTTGTATGAAGATTCCAGAGCACATATTAAAGTGAATGAAATCAAATCAAGGCAGTTTTAAATACTTAATGGTACAATGCAAGATTGTCCCCTTTCATCATAATTGTTTGCAATGGAAGTAGAACCTTTGGCAAATGAGATTAGACAAGATAACAGATGGCAGGATAATATTAAAGGAGAAGAAATTAAAATAAATCTTTTTGCAGGTGATGAAATGATAATTACTCAGACATCTAAAAAATAATAGCAATAAAAATACTTTAGATAAGTTCACACAGATGTCAGGATTGAAATTAAATATAAACAAATCTGAAATAATGTTTATTAATACCCCACAAAAGCAACAACAAGAAATAAGAAGAATAACTGGGTTAAAATTGAGAGTTAAGAAGATGAAATATTTGGGTAAATTTTTAACAGTAAATATTATTAGGTTAGTATATGAAAATTATAGACAGGTTTGGAAGAAAATAAATTCACATCTGAAAAATAAAAAGACTAAGGTAATGTCAATATTATCAAGGATTAGAGTAGTAAAATGTTTATAATTCCAAGGATTTTGTATTTATTCCAAACATTAACTGAGAAAGTAAGTGTTAAAATGTTGAGAAAATGGGATAATAAAATATGCTGTTGGATTTTCAACACCAGGCAGCCAAGACTAAGGAGAAAGGTATTAAATAGGGACAAGAAGGAGGATGGTCAGTTCCTTCTTTGGAAAAGTATTATGGAGCTTTTCAAATTAAGAAATTAATAGGATTAGAATTTAAAAGGGAGAATAAATAGGTGAAAGTAGAAAGGAAAATGCATAATTTAGAAAATAAAAGTATAAATATGGAATAAGATGTCAATGAGATAATACAGAGAAATATGTGGGCCATTAAGGCAGGTATTGGAGATATGGAGAAAATAGAAACAGAAGTTATTTATTTATTATTTACATTTCTATCAAATATCAAAATACACATTTATAGAATATATAAATAATGACCATAAGGTGTTAGGGGAAAGAGTAATATCTCAATTAAAAGGCAAAGGATTTGTGTATATAAAGGATTTGTGTAACAGTAGGGGGTATGGAGAGAACAAGAGATCAAACACGCTTTGGGGGACAATGGCTAAGTTATCACTCACTCAGAAATTGGTATGTAAGTAATAATATACAACTACAGATCAATATACCATTGACTGAACTTGAAGAAATAAGGAAGAATTAATGAAGGGGTCAAGAGGAATAGGAAGTAAAATAATGAGACTATTAACAAACTATAAGAATGAAATATTGGATAGTATGTTTCAAATCTGGCAACAAGATGTAAATATTATAAGAGATAATGTGGGGCAAAATTTTAAAATAACTAGTAAAATAAAAATTAAAAAAAACAAGAGAGTACAGGAGATGGTACTTAAGATATTTTATAGATGGTATAGAACACCAGTACAAATAGCCCATATGATTTCTGCTTTATCAACACAATGTTAGCCTAGGTGTGGTGGTAGAGGTATTTCCACCTCTGGTGGGAATGTGCTAGTATTAAAAGCCTTTGGAGAATGATCCAAAATCTGATTTACAACATCTTAAATATAAAGGTGGTTTTAACACTGGAAATAGCACTGTTCAATGTAGCATTAGGGAGACTAAGAGCAGATAAACAATATTTATTCGAATATATGCTGCACAATCTACAGTAGTACTGTGATGGAAGGGTAGTACAAAATGGACAATAGAAAACAGGTATAATATCTAATGGAACAATATAGATTTGAAAAAAATAAGGGAATTAAGATTTAAAAGCCAAGGTTTGAAACTACAATCCATAGTGGAGGATAACTGGAAAGACTTATTATATTACACATCAAGACCCCAAGCACCAGAATTCTTAAGAGAAGAAACAATAAGTATTTCTTTGGACCAACTTAAAGAAGAAAAAAATCTAAAAGAAGTTGTGTGTATTTTATTGTTATTTTTGTATTGTTATTTTGTATTGATAATAATAATAATTTAAAAACATTGCAGTTATAGGTAAGAATCTACACTGTGGTCCTTCTCACACTTATCAGCCTAGTATGGTATAACAATACCGTACCTGTAGTAGGCTGGTATAGACCCAGCGAGGCAGTGGTGATTAACACTTCAAGTGCTGGAAAAGCCCTTTACAAGGCCAGCAACATTCAAAGTATGAATGGTCAGGCCATGGCTGACTGGATCACCACGGCAATGATCGAGGCAACATCCAAACACTCAGACAGCACAACTGCAGTCACACCACCATGCTCATTTATTGCACTTCCCCAAAGAGGGAGCAGATGCTGCTGTCTGGGAAATAGCCAGCCTCTCCTCTCCCAGTCAAGCTGTGGACTACTCAGCAGTCCACAGCTGGGTTGCTCCAAGGAGGAGTTATTCCCCTCTAGGGTGATGGAAGGGCAGTGTAGTGCAGACAGACCTGACCAGGGAGCAGATAAGAGCTCCATCTGATAAGTCTGAACAGGCCCCATGTTCAGGTTTCCTAGCACCAACAGTTTATTATTGGGGAGCTACAAATAATTTGCTATGTCTTCAAGACTTGCCACAAGTGTTGACCGGCTTTCTTTGTTGTCATCATCATTCTGGAGTAGGATAATCCCTCCTCGGAGCAACCCATGAAATGAAACACATAGAAATGCATGGTGTTCTATATACACTTGACACTTTTGACTTTTGGATATCCGTGACAAAACATATCATGTGTTCATTTCATATATTTCATTTGAACACCAGATGGTTCTCTCCTTTGTGTTAACAGAGGCAGTTAGAAGATCAATTCACTACAGTAGAACAAATATATCATTAAAAGCACTGCAGGAAAGCTGGAAAACTTAAAAGGCTTAAGAGAATAAAATAGCATTCACTTGGAGCCAGAGGGAGAGCAAAGTATAAGTCAAGTGAAACTCTATCGGGAATATGTTTCAAAGGCAGGAGTTGACCACTCAAAATACCGTCTCACCAGTCACTTTATTTCAGGCAACAGAAGTGCTGAATTGTAGGACACCATAATGTTGCACAGGCTGATTTGATAAAGGAATCAGTGCTCCCTTTAGGTTTGTGTGGATCAAAACAAAGATGTGACAAAGATCATCCTAACGTCAGCAGACAACAATTGGTGGAATACAGAAACAAGTACCATTGTTTTCTCATTTGCATTCTGTAATATTTTTTTCATGATTTTCTGGGTTATTTGAAAGAAGTTAGAAATTTTCATAAAAAGTTAAAATATGGAAAACAAAGTTGTTAAGAAGGGTCTGCAAGCTTCTCATATCTACTAACAGCTTTTTTGCACCTGCTCCAGAGAGACAGCTGAACGCTGTTCCCACACAAGGCATACACGCTGCGCAGAGCAGCTTGTGTCCTAGAAGTGACTCTGCACGTGCTGTAATGTATTCCAGGTATATAGCTGTAGCACATCATGGCTCCATTTGCATCTCTTCCAGGCAAATGGAGCCCGGGGCAGAGCAGCACAACTGCATCACGCAGTTGTTGTGGCAATGGTGCAGGCAAGGCTATCCCAGGGATTACATTTACCTAGTGCTTGTGGAAGCCCTGGGTAAATTCTTGATGCATCAGGCATACAAGATGTGGATGCCTGATGCATTCCAGAACTTCACTAGCCTTCACGCCAGGTAAAAGTGCAAAAGGTCCCTAAGCAGGCTCACTTTAAGTCAGATGGAAACTTATTCCAAAGGGTAGGTTCTAATACTGCATTTAAGAAAGCCTCCATAATATCTTGAGCAGTCAGAGTTGTTCCTAGACCATTTGGTTCTAATCCCTTTGGTGATGAGCACATCACCATAGTCAGTGTTCCTAAATAGACTCAGAATTAACTATTCTGTGCAAGCTGTGGTCAAGGACTGCTGATCTAGCACTGAGAGAAAAACTGAAGCATATCAGAGCACTCAGAGAACTTATTTGGCTCTCTGTGTCCAGGGGTATACTGGCTAGAATAGTCAGCACTTCATTACCCCCATTCCTGTCAATAGGTAGACTTAACTGTCTTGCCCATTATGAAATGGGTAGTGGATCACAAATAGCTGGTCCCTCCTTCACCTAGTAGACAGACTGACTTGCACCATTTCAACACTGGGGCAAACTAGTTGAACCAGTCTAAGTTGCAGTTAGTAAAGAGACCACACTGCACCATGTAGAGTTTTCATACATTTACGGTACTTCTTTTCTACAGTATGTTCAGCTTGTATGTTACTGCCCCCAGGGCATAAAAGGCATTGCTTGACATCTGGCTAGTTTGTAAGCCAACTTTAGCAAGCTTTCTTCCTGATATTTCTACATTTGTCAGTAGTGATTTTAACTACATGTAAGGAATATACTAAGCTCAGTTTAGAAATAGAGAAATGGCTTCTCTAATAATCTCTATTTTTTTCTAATTCCTTCTTTTGTTTGGACACTCTGCTTTAGTGAAGAAGATCAATTAACTCTGCAATTGTAAAATCACATTGCTTTATACTCCTGTGGGTTGTAAGGTCATGCACAAATATTAGCTTTCTATAACCCAACTGGAATCAGGGGAGGGATTATATATGACTTGCATAGAGTGGAATTCAAATCTACCATGCAGATTTGATTCTCACAACAGAGCCTGTGAATGCATTTTCTCTATGAATGGCGAATGCCTTGGCTCAGCTGCAAAAATGTAGGGTCTGGTCACCTATGCACACTTGCAGCCCATTTAATGCACTCAGTAGAGCTCTGTAAGCAGCAAGAGGGAGTAAGCACTCCCCAAACATCTATTCTGCTCTTCTAGCAGCCATTTTACCCCCACCCCACCACCTCTCAAGACAACCTACACATCTGACTGCCAGTGGCTTATATCTTGGAACCCAAAATTTGATCCATGACACCATTTCCTATATGTGAAGACCTCTTAGCTGCTGGCGATGCAGCTGAGCAATGAATGTTAGCAGACTTGGGAACAACAGCAGATGTGTCAACATTATAAAGCTCCTAATAACACACTTTGGATCATCCTGGCCCTTTCTGCACTTGGCTTTATTCTGCAACATATCTTGGAACAGAGATCTGTTGTTCATATGCTAATACATACTATGGCAGGTCTCATCTGGGTCTGCCATAGTCTGCACTAGCATGCGGATAGTAGTCCCCTGTTCTGAAATATGTCCCAGAATAAGGTCAAGTGCAGAAAGGCACCATGAGACTCCTTCCATTCTGTCTCCTTACACTATTCAACTGCTTTCTTCTTCTGCCTTTTTAAGGCCATTCATCCACAGATATGTTAATGAAGGTCTACCCATATTTGAGTCATGAGCTTAAAATTTATTATTCTGTGTGCAGTTTATCTACTATGGGTCCCTAGAACATCAGATTATTTCAGGGTACTTGCCAATAGCTTTTTTCTTATTATTCCCATCTTTATTATCCTGACCTTGTGAGTTAATAGCTCAAAATTAATGTTCCTTCTGGCACAGCTGGGACAACTGCTGCAGGCAGAGCTCTTCATAAAGTGGCAGTGTGCAGTTCACATGCCTGCATCCACTTCCAGCCATGTAACAATGTCACTGAACATGGGAAATGGCACCAAAAGTGGATCATTTCCTGTGTTTGATAAAAGTAGGACCATGGAAGCTGCATCCAATAGTACAACTCCGGTAAGTCACACAAGCTGCACTGCTAATGGAAGAGCAGAAGTAAATGCTTTCATGGCATATACTTCCACTCTCCATCTACAGTGCTCTAATAAGTACAGATTCTGGGTTGTCTGCTAGGGAAATGAGGGACAATGCAGATGCTGTACTCTTCCAACATACCTACTGTGCCAAGAGTAAGCAGAAAATGTGGACCCTGCTAGGGAAGTGACGGATATTCAAAACATTCAAAATTTGATCAAATTCATTCAAATTCGGACATTCAAATTCAAATCAAATGTCCATAAATTCAAACTTAAACATTTGAACAAATTTTGGATTTTTGAATCTATTTGTGTGAATTATTTGGGCATTCATATGTGCACAGATACATACACCATGCGTACTTGCCTGTACGAATCTTTCCCACATCAGTATGCGTTTGTACAGATCCATTCAGGATGAAAATGAGATGCATATGTGATAACTATGGGGTGTGTACGGATGTGTACAGATGTGTACGGATGCATACAGATGAGTACGGGCACGTATGAATGTTGTTGACCTTCATATTTGCAATTTTGAATTGAAAATTTGCACAAATTGATTCAAATCAATTCAAATAAAATCAAATGTGAATACATTTAAATTTTAAACATCCAAATCAATTCAAATTTTTGGATATTCGATTTGAATCAAATAAAATCTTGAATATTGCATTCGTGCACAACCCTATACCCTGCACATTGATGATGCCACAGCATCACAATGACAAGTGGACCTTGCCTGTGGTTACCAGAACATTCTTTTGCATTTAGCCTTGGGAACAGCCCATAGCTATTGCTCCACAAGACCACCACTCCAAAGTACCAAAGAAGCAAATTCAAATCTTGTGTTCCATGTTGACTGAAAGATAGGCAGGAAAGTTAGGATTGATAAGGGGAGAGTTTTGTTTTATTTTTCCCAGCAAGTTGTTGGTCTTTAGAAATTATTGCCAGAGGGGATAGTGATGGCTGCTAGCCAAGATGGCTTCTAGAAGGATTAGACAAATTTGTGGACGACAGGTATATCAATGGCTACCAGAATGGATGCCTAGGTACTGCTTCTGGTAACAGCAAATCAAGAGCACGTGAGGCCTTAACCCTCATCTTCTGCCTGTGAACGCTCAGAAGCAATTAATGGACCACTGTGCAAGATCAGATATTAGATTAGATGGTCTATGACCTGATCCACCTGGGCTTCCCTTCTGTTCCCTTATTGTTCATAACTAGCTGACTATTTAGGTGTTAAAGCATAGAGATAGACACAAACTGATATTTGTTCAAAACTACACAAACTGGGCGTCCCCATGGTAAGGATACTATGAGGGAAAAGTGAGTTTGCCTCACAAGAGTCCCCATGCAAAGCCCTAATTCGGGCTAAATGAAAGACAAAAAGCACAAATCCATTTTTTTCAAAAAAAAAAAACCCTTTGCAACTGTTCTCACTGCAAATTAGCAGCCAAGCACCAATTATTCTTAAGCATGGGAACGCTCCAGCCTCTGTCATTGGCTGAAGGAGGGGATCAGAGCCACATCGCATCTCTAGTGGTTGAATTTCAAGCCCCTCTTACAGAGGTTTCTCTTGCTCCTCCCCTGCAGCCGTGGCTTCAATCATGTGCTTGACAGGAGGAGCAGCTTATCACTCTCCCCCCTCCCTCAGCCTCTGTCAGCCTCTCTCAGCCTAATTTGCTTCCCAAAGCCTGTGAGCTCTGATGAGTCAGCCTCATGGCAAGGAGCTAATTAATATGCACCTCTTTTTGCAGAGCAGCTATCAGGCAAGTGTTTGTGGTAAATCAGCCCCTTACCAGGGCGATTAAGCTCTCTGGTAAGGGGTTGGTGGAGAAAACAGCGGCACCCCAATGCAGGGATTTGCCGAGATTTTCAGGGGGACGGGTGGGTTTGCCTTGAACCCACCCTGTCCTCCATTGCCATGGATACTCATTAATGCAAATCTTAATTCTCATTAAGGCTGCCCCGAAGCCACAGCGCATCAGGGGCAGCCCCATGGGGATGTGCCCTAATTTTGTGGACTTAGAAAGTTTGTTTGTTGTTTGTTTGTCAGGTTGTTCGCTTGGAAATGTAAACATTGGGCTGTCTTCCTGATCCCTAGTCTGCTCTCCTTCTCTTAGCTGCAATAAATATAATAAAGGAGGTGTGGGACACATGACATTTTAACTTTTTTTTTCAGATTATAATAAAGGCCAAAGTCTCTCTCTCACATACACACAAAAGAAAAGAAAGGAAAGAAAGAAATCCCCAGATGCCATCAGTGTTTCAATTTGAATTAAGTATTTTAATTGAAGTTTAAGGCACTCTGATATAGTTGGAGATAGGGAATAAGAACCATAATAAAACCTTTCTATTAGACTCACCTCTCAAAATTACCTTGTTTTAAAAGCAATCATATATATTGGAAGCATTTATTAGTTGTGGTCTGTCAGTTTTTGCTTTGTTTCTAGGGAAATGTTTTCATGAGTTCATTTCAGTTCTTCCTGCATGCAGCTCATAACACAAACTTGGTAGCTACTATGCATGTCCTCCTTAAAATTCTCTTGCTGGCTCGTAATCCTTTTCTGTTACTCCAAGGTTACATATCTCAAGTCTAAATGGAGAGTGCTGACCACAATCCTTTTGACTCATTGTGCCTGCCAACACTCTCTAGACAGGATTTCACCTGAAGCATCCAACATAAATTAATACATTGTGGCAGTCCTTTAATCTTTATAATGATGTGTGCATGACTACAATGGACATCTCTGCAATGGGTATGCAATAATATACATACCTCTGTTCAGTCAGAAAAGTAGAATATAAATTATAATTTGGGGAGAAAAAAAGAATGGTACTTTCTTTTTTAACCCCAGATTCATAAAAAGAGTTATGGTTTTTATTGTAGACCTTCATAGAAGTAGCCAAAATTCTGGGAGAGGACCACTAGCTTCAAGTACCAGAACGTTCAGATTTTACAGATTTGTTTGAAATATTATGTGTGCCAGCAAATATTCCTTTGATTGAACCTAAAATGAGTGGGATCCAAGGATTTGTTGATGTGCAGATAGCTTTAAAGAAAATCAAAGAACTGGAGGATGCTGGTTCCACTGAAGGTCATTTAGAGGATGTAGTTCTGTGGATAAAAGAAAGTTTCTGACTAGCACAACTGACATGCTCATGCCATATGCACACTTATGGCCATTATACTGGCACAGTGTGGGTCATCCCATCTCCAAATTAGTAATTCATCCCAAATTGGACTGAGTGTTGTCTCCAGTGCCCTGAGTCCTCAGATTAGGAATTTCAGATGGATGTGTCTCCAGGCATTGAACTCCCACCTGTGGAAGCAGAACAGGATCCCCAGATGGAATCTGCCCCATCTACTGTGGGTGAGGCAGATGCTGGGCGTGTTCCAGAACAAACAGAGCTGGCTGACAGTAGGCCAGGGGTGAGCCAACTCAATGAGGGAAAAGCACTGCTTTGCTGCTCATCAGACCTTCAGGAGAAGCACCTGCTGTGCAGGGAATGCCTCAATGATTACCCATATAATCAGCCCTCAGCAGTTTCCTGTTATTGCAAACAACAGACCTCTTCTGGGAACCCCTTGAACTCCAGCTCATGACTCCTCTGATTTATAATCCTTGGACTGATTGACTCTTGCAACCTGATCTCTTCTGGTAAACTGACTGCTGGACTGGCTTCAGAACTGACTTTGCCTTGTTGCTGCTGCTGGTACGTGTGTACGATGTGTGCTTCCAAAGTGCTGTCCACAATGAGTTACTTTTGGTGTAGGACAATACTGTCATCATTGGGACAGACCTTACACTCAACCTGAATTCCATGCCAGCATTGCAGCCACTGTAGGAGGCTTCTGAATGCTCTGAAGACCAGGAACAAAATGTGTCAGCCTCTGGGGGGTAATTTTAGTGACACACCCAGCTGTGCCACTGAACTGCATCCCTCATGATATTCTGCACCACAGAGATGCCTCAGTATATCGCCTTCAGTATGTGGTAGGCCTGAATGTTGAGCTCTAACAATAAAACCAGACTAGGATAACATTTTGTGTTCCCTTTTCTATACTATGTCCTGTGGATTGTGCTTGCTAAAAAGGGACAGAGCTCTGCTATCCATTCACATGGCAGCCAAAGGACAAAATCAGACTTGTGATCCCTTTTGCAGAGATTTTCTTACCCTGTGGAAAAGAAGCATTCTTGGGACTAAATCCCAATCTTGGTGCATTGGCATGTGGTCACCACATTCCTGGTGCCCTTTCAGCGTACTGATTTGGTCATGCCGATCTTGCCACAGTGACACGTGAATAAGGGCTACACAGATTTTTTTGTTATAAATAAATCTTCTTGTTTTTCAAATATCAGACATATACCTTATGTCTCACACAACTAGAATTTAGATTAATATTTCAATATCACATTGAAATAGGACAAAAGGTGAAATAGTTCCCATGGTTTTCTTTAATGAAAGTGGTGTCAAGTATAAATAGAAGCACCAAGAAGGTGACACTTGCTAAGCATTATTCAATTTATAATTGCAATATTTTGCTTAAGGTGAGAGTACCAAATTATTTAGGAAGCAATCCATTCACCATCTTGTCAAGTTCTTTGCCAAGTGTGGTGATCTCACATTAATGTGTACTGCATGTATTTAAGCTAGTAATGTGGCAAAGAGAAAGTTTTGCTTCCCATGTTTTGCTTTCCGTAGGCGAGGATGAAATAATACAGCTTAAGTGTAATAGCTGTAATAATAGTGGTACCCTTGGTACTTGTGGGATAGAGGACAAGACAGTTGAAAATGGTACCATGGGTCAGAATAGGTTGTATTAATATTTAGTTACATGTTATAAGGCTACAGTTCTATGCAGATCCACATAAAAATTGGCCCTACTGAATACAGTGGATCCACATACGACCCATTCCTGAGCTAGAGGATGTATGAAGAAAATACAGAAAATGTCTCAAGCTCAGAACTCCTGCATCTGGGGTATTGCTGATCATTTTATCCTTGTGGTCAGCCATCCCAGTGCCTAACATATGTTTCTGCACTGAAACAACATTGGCTGTGCTGTTTTGATGACATTTAGCAGGACTCAATTTTGGATCCTCCTGTTTGGTTCTTCAGCAGATTCCAATATTATTGACCGTATAATCTATTTTTGGTTGATTGCAGGGGTTTGGGACACTGTTTTGCAACTGGTTCCAGTTCTTCATTAGAAGATGCTTCCAAACACAGTGTTCCAGGAGTGGGTGGGTGAGAGACAGAGGTCCTGAGAACTCACTTGGGAAGTTACTCAGCACCCCTATATTTCTCTTGCACTTTTTGACATTCTAAAGAAGCTGCTGGTGGAGATCATCCATCTATATTGGGTATCATATCATCAGTATGTTCATAACTCTCAGTGGTACATCTCCATCCCTAGGCCTTTCAGTTATGCTTCTATTGTGGTGACCAAATATCTGGAGGCAGTGAGGCTCTAAATCAACATCAAATTCAGTACCTCCAAGATTAAATCACTTTCGATAAGTCTTTCACCTGACTTGCAAAGTGGTCCTGAGATCTGTTAGGAGAAAAAAGAATTCCTTTTTTATAAGGATACGTTTTGTTATCTGAAAAACTTTATTGATCATTCCTTCTTTTTGAACAGAACAGGACAGTGGTGAGAGGACATTTGCACACTTTTATTGAATGTTGCAGTTTTACCCTTGTCTAGATCAGCAGGCACTAGCCTCAGTGACCTGTTATGTCATTCACACTCACTAGCACATGGCACCCCACCATGTGTCTGTACATTTACCTGAATGAGGATGCATGGTCTGAGCACTGCCGTATTGGGTCCTGATGGCAGCACCAGTGTGTGTGCACCATCATCAGGACAAAAGTGGTGCACTGTGAACGTGCACTCACATTTTGGGTCATCTGATGTTCCAGCACACTTGTGTGGCACCTCAAATGAACTGCCCGGCACCACTGAGATGGTAATGGACTGTACCAGAGATTGGATAAGCTGTCTCTGGTGAAGGTAAGCCTATGTATGGAACAAGAAATTGTGCTGCACACATAGTCAACCTACAGTGTGCTTTAGCATGGAAGGAACATTTCTGGGTTGAAAACGACTCCTTGCAGTGCAGATGCTTCATCTGGGAGCACACTGCACATTGATTACAAGGCCAAGTTGATTACTGTAACACATTCTACCTAAGGTAACCTTTGGATACCAATCAGAGGAAGTATGACAGGGTGATCTCCTTACTTCAGTCACTACATTGGCTTTGAACTATGATTCAGTGCCTAATTATATCCAAGACTGAGAACTCTCAAGCCCCACTTACCTCACAGGGTGTCTGTTGTGGGGAGAATAATAAAAAGCATTGTCAGCTGCTTTGATTCCCCTTAAATGGGTGAGAAAGTGGGGTAGAAAAGCCAACTCTTCTTCTATTTGAAACTCTCTTTCTTCCTAGATCTGGCCAGCAAACTAGATGATACCATTTTTTTAAAAAAAAAACTTTTTTGGCCATTGCTTAAACTATATTGATCAGCAGAGCAATATCATCTGTTGCAAATTGACTTTTTTTCTTGCAAGCCTCATTCTAAAGAAAAGATGCTTGTCTGCTGATAAAACTATTGATGCACTTTCATAAACCAATGTTTTTAATCTTTGATAAAATGAAGTGGGTAAATAACTTGTTACACTCTGGTTTTTATTTTATTTTAAGTTCTATCAATGCAAGCCTTAATGATCAATAGTAAAGTTTGATAGATTCTACATGCCTACGAAGGAAGTGGAACTCCACCCCTGGCTTAAAAGTTGAACTTTATGGTCCTCAGTTTCACCAATAATAATGCCTGGAACTGCTGTTGGCTTTTTTTCCTGGAGAAAAACCTTCAATTTTTTCCCCATCTTTCCATTCTCTATTATCCAGTAACTATCTTTTTTATCTTCCAGTACAATATTGCTATGACTTTATCATAGCACGTTTTGTATCTTGCATAATGGTCAGACATCCACAGAGGACATTGTCAGGGCCAGGATGGGAACTGTCATGGAGAGCTGAAACCAACTCAGAGGTTGCCATTTAAGCAATCTCTTCTGATTGTCTTTGAGGAATCATTCATGTGTATGCAGTTTTAGAGTCAATCTATATGATCATTCCAACGTTTTAATAATATTTCATTATTTACTTCCTGTAAGAATATTTTGTTTCATTGGTATTCCAATAACTGTAAAACAACCATGTATTTTTTTTTAAAAAACTGAAGACTCTCCCTCACATTTGTTCAGAAAAATACTTAGGCTGTGTTCCCATTTGAGACTTAAAACGTTTTCAGGGCTGATTGTTTCCAAAGCTTTAAAAAAATCCACAGTTTCTGAAGACTAAAGTCCCAAAATGTGGATTATCTATATTTGAATAAAAAGAAGTCTTGCTGCAGGATTTAGGAATAATCTTCACTATTTGTCTATGGGAACACAAGCATTTTTGGGGGGTTAGGTGGGAATGGGCATTCTCTTCAGTTTCCCTGATCCAATGATAAGCTGTCATTTCCTGTGCCTGGCTCTCCACAGCTGGGCTGCCTGAAAGAGAGGGGAGACAGAAACCCTGCCCATTGAAATTTGTTACTGTGTAAACTTGCTACAAATGTTACAAATTGCTGGCTTCTGTCCTAGGCTTGCCGTGTCAGCTACTGTATAAAAGCTGGCCTTCCATTCATTTCTTTTGTGCTGTTTCATGTTGAGTCTCTGCCAACAATTATTGGCTCCCAAAGCCTCTCTTTCCCCACCTCCTCCTTTCCTTCCCTACCCCCATCTGCAGCCACCAACAAATCAGAGAAGCACAAACGGATCAGAGTAGCAAGGTTTTTTCATTCTTCCCTAGAGGAAAGAGGCACTCTTTCTTTAGCAATCTTTTTTTTCCCTACTGCACATAGTCCAGAGGCCAGGCCTTTGCAGGAAAACATTCTAGGGCTTAGCCTCCAGGATCCCCCACTGACACCAATATGCCTTGCCTCCTCCCCTTCTCTTTTATGCCAGCAAACTCAAAGCACACTAATTACAAAAACCTCAAAGCAGAAGTTTACTGAAGGGTGTGTGTGTTTATGCACAAGAAGGCAATAATTACAGTGCCATTACAGCAAAATGGCTGTGGAGGCGAACCTCTTTGCCAGTTTGGATTGCCCACCCCTGATGACATCAGGGTATAACAGAGAAGGGAAAGGAGGGAGGTTTTACTCTGCAAAAAAACCCGACCTTGCTGCTGGTTGAAAAAATCCAGATTAAAACTGGATTAAAATTGTTCATTGGAAACACAGCCTTAAAGTAATAGCTCCCCCCCAAAAAAAAAAACATTGAAGTGTTTTACAAAATATCATAAAAGCAACAAAAATCATGAGTTATATAAAAAATATTTTATTAAAATAAAAGCCAGAAGGAAGGGAGGGAGGGAGGAAGGAAATGAAAATTAATATGCCACTCATTGAAATTCAAAGATCAAATATTGCTTGCAAACATGCTAGTTTTGTCTTACTGTTTTTGAACTGGGTGGAATACTTTTTCAGCAAGTCACTGCTTGGAAAAGTCTATCATCATTTAAGAAATTCTGGAATATGTATTTGACATTTAAACAGGAACAGTGTAGGTTTTCTGAAAAAGACTATGTAGTTTAGGTAGAAACAGTAAAAAAAAATTTTTTTTAGAAAAAGTGGTGTTGTTGCAATACTTAGGCTTCTGGAACAAATTCCATTCTCAACTGCAATTTTTTTTAAAAAAACTTCCTAGTGGGACTTTCTGTTAGAGTTTCAAGGTGACCTTTGTAAACCCTGAGTCTATTTATTCATAGTTGTGCCCCAAACTCATAAAACCTTCAAACACTATGTTAAATCTCATGCTCTATTTGAAATGTCAGGATCTCCATACTGTTGCCTACTCAGCAGGAAATCCTCTGACACCATCCCTATTAATGGCTTCCATAAATGTGAGAAGATAAATACAGACAAATGGCATGACCAAGGCTTGTTTTGCCACACTGCCACACACAATACATTTTACTGTCCTGCAATAAGGAGAAAAGAAAAGAAATCATTCCTCTTTCTTATCTGTCACATCATGCAGACAGGTAGTACTTGTCGGGAGCATTTTCAGGGAGTCCGACAACATGTCTTTTTCTCAACATGCCTGATGAAAATATTACAAATCGACAACATGAGCTAAAAGTGCAATATTTTACTATAAAAATATCAGTAGATTTACAAATCTCAGATCTTTTTAAAATAACTGTCCTAACTTGAAGAATCCGGTAAAGGATATATATCCAGAGATAAAGGCCACATCTCCACTTACCTGTGTAGGGTGACTTTGTGGGTCCAAGAATGTGCCTGTTGCCACCTTGTCTCTATTTTTGGTAACAGCAGGCAACTTATGGTGACCACGCCAACCACTTTATTGGTGCAATCACTGATGGACGTGTCTCCTTTGCAGGTCAGTTTCTCCCACCCTACCCAGAGAAGGCATCATTCTCACAACTTTAAATCTAACCTATAGGAAGTTATGCTGTGATACTCTTGCTATGCTGCCTAGTACGTACTTGCAGCAACTTAGTGATGGTTAGCAAGTGGGATTGATAAATGCCAGTCTGCTACTCACTCTCCCATGAACTTTCTAGGCTAAAAAGGTGGATTAGAAGTGGGATGAGAACATGAATGGCTCACACTATCTTTTTAAATATAAACACAGACTTAACATACCACAACAGCTGTTGATTCAAAAACATGATGCAAATTATACATAATCTGAGATTTATTTATTTGCATTTTATCCCACCCTATTTCCCCTCCTCACTTTGAGTCAAAGTGAAGGGGAGGGTCTTTTGCCTTTGTGTGAAGACCCCCCCTTGTATATAGGGAGCTTTATCTTCAGCCCGAAACCTTAATGATGGTTCACGGTGCAGGGAATCCCAAGGTCCCTGGCATCCTGATATCTCCAACCTCACATCAAGGTGCCCCCCACCTCATGTGCCCAACCTCAACCTCACTTTCCAACACTGCTGCTCCTGCTGCTGCCACTGGTCCTCCAGAGCACTGCCCAGGCCTCAAGGCATAGCAGAACGCAGGCCCAGGCTGTTGGGCAGTCAGGCAGAACCCCATGGTGCCACTTCACCTTTGCGCGGGAATGCTTAAACTTTCAAATTTGCATGCAGATTCAATGGTGCCATAAATCTTTGGCACATCTTTAAAGTACAAAGCGTAATTTCCATTTGAACTATTGGTCTCTGATTGTCTTGTCCAGACAGGGAGCTTGGCTACATGTCTGACATGCATTGCTCTCAGACAGACAATCCGGAACCCATAGTGGGCTGCTGTGAAGCTCCTTGAGCATGCCAGCATGGTCACTTGGTCTAAAAAAATGAGGGAGCAATCTGTTCCCATGACACTTAGGTCAAACACTCGCCAAAACCCACTGACCACACTTCATCACAAAAAGGGCGGCAGTGTATGATTGCTTGATAACAGTATTCTCCCAGCATCTCTGCAGTACTTCTTCTCTGCAGTGCCAGTTCAGCTGCAAAGATGCACCCTACAGTATCAAAGCAAAGGAGAAATAGGCCATATTTATGGCCGCATTACCATAAAACAGGATCTCCTCCTCATTTTCAGGCCTTTTTATTGCTTTTAGTGGGTTCTTCTATATTTGTTTTCACTGTTGTAGCCCATTCTGTGACCTTGTGTATAAAGCAGAATTTAAAAATCCAAATAAAATAAAATGCCATGTGATGCTAGAGTGATTGGCTCATATGAAAGGCTCCTGTTGCTTCAGGGAAGGGGTGGGAGAGCCACTCCAGCACTTCCGTCATTCTGCCTGATTTAAAAAAAAAAAAAAAAGAGTAGTAGAGATTAGGGATTTGCACAGATATTTGTAACATTAGTTATTCATATGGATTTGGACAAATTTGGGCATTTGTACACGAATCAAATGTTATGACATTTGCACAATAACATTCATACAAATATGAATGTTTCGGAACATTCGTACAAATAGTTTGTTCATTCATTAACCTGGAGATATGTATCGGATATGTATCGATACATATGCATTGGTATAGGATAAATATCCAATATGTATGTGTTCATATAAGATACGTATCCAGGATACATATCCATGATATGTATTTGATATGTATGCATTCACATGAATACATTCGTATCAAATAGAATCCTACCACATTCGAAGGGAATCTATTTGAACAAACACAAATTGTCTAACATTTGATTCATTATGAATCGAATGCCAAAAAAACCCTATACGTGCACATCCTTATTAGAGATAAAGAAAATACTCTGACTCAGATTTTGTCAGTTTCTCTCCTGCAAAGCTGAAATTGAAGTGGGCCACAAAAGGCTTTGCCATCTGTGCAGCATGTTTTAGGACTTGCAGCATAATCAGTAAAAGCTCATTATTTACATTATTGTTCTTTTCAGTCTTCAGACACAAAAGATGTACATCTAATCACATCTATTGTTTTCAGCTGAGAATCATGTGCACAGAGTTATTGAAGCCAGCTGATGATAAAGTATTTTTACCAATCAAAACTAAAATGAAATAATTTAACATGGGCTCTAGTTATTTCACTTCCAAACTTTGCATTTTCTGTACTGGAAATTGCATAAGAAAGATTGCAATTCTATGCCTACCTAAATGGAACAGCTCCCGAGCAGAGGGCTTTAATTCTTGCAAAAACTTACAAAATAGAGCTGTCCAATTTTTAACAATAGCCTTGAAAAAGACTATAATCTAACAATTTCACTTCACAACTCTAACATATTAACTCAGAAGTAAATCCTGCTGTGTGGTTCTTACTTCTTGAAAAGAGAAGTTAGAATTACATTTTTCACATGTTCACACCCTGCCTTGACATATAAGAACAGCTGCTTAAAAGGCAGGAGATTTTAGTTATGAAGTAACAATCTGTAAAACAGGATGAAGCTAGAAATGTATCTAGTGATACAGCTGTTGGGATTCTTTGTGGATATGTATGTCAATTAAGATAGTTTTGAGTTTCTTCTTCCAAGTCCCCTCATGTAAGTTGTTATTAGTTTAGGAGGGTTGCTGAAAAAAGGGTGATAAAAAAAACACTGTCTGATTGCACCCTCGGAGGATGTTTTTATGTTCTTGTTTCTCTTAGTGCAGTGATGGCGAACCTTTTGAGCTCGGTGTGTCAAAATTTGCAAGAAAACCTAGCTTAACACGTGTCATAGGTTGGCCATCACCGTCTTAGTGATACAATGGGAAGCTGGTGCACATAGTGAACTAGCATTTGCCTGTTTTGCTTTCCTGCTGATCTCTGGTAAGACATTGTGACCTGTGTGAGTAGTTCCAAAGTCAAAATTAAGGACACTGTCTTTTTAAAAAGTATGAGCCTTTGCTAATCTCTGAAGGCAACTTTGGAGGGATTTCGGAGCTGCCTTTGGAGGGACTTGACTTTGGGGCACCCCCCCCCATAGGTGCCTCACCCTATGGGCCTCTTCTAGACCCCATTGCCAGATTGTAGTGGAAACAGGCTCCCTACAATCTGGATTTTCAGGCTGAAGATCCCATTGTAGACCCCTTTAATGGGGTCTACACAAAATCCGGATTATAGGTCCTGAAGGACCCATTATGATCTTGATTTCCCTAGCTGTGGTGGAAACAAATGTGCCCCTAATGGGGTCTGTGGTCGAAATGGGGTCATCTGGCTATCAGCCGAATGGGTCCTTAATGGGTGCTAAAATGGGTACTTAGGGACAGTAGAAAAACACTCATTAAAAACTTTAGTTCATTATAGTTTGATACAAATCATTCCCCCCCCCCAAACATGCAATGTGACTTGGAAATATTGGGAGAAGAATATTTAAAAAATCATAAAGGAGTTCCTTTATGCAAAAACCATAAAGGAGTTCCATTTCTGCAAAACTATTGTCTATCCAAGAAAACAATGAAAAACATCAGATCGCAACAGATGCATGGTAATTGATAAAAGAGGAAAAAACAAATCCATTAATTGTAGTTCACCATTTTAGCTTGTGAATTAAGCAGAATAGAAAAAAAATGTGCAAAAACTTTCTTTTTTTCTCCAGAAAACCCAAATTAACTACTAAACTATAGAGGTGTGTGAAGTCATGCATTGAGTCAGCTGATGGAAACAGCAGTGGCCAGAATCCAGCAATGAACCAGCAGGCTTCATCTTTTATAATGGTTATGCACAGCAAATTTTGTCAGACCAAACAACATTTAACTGCATTTAAATGACATCAAAGAAAAATGTCAAATTGATTTTCAACCCTTCCAGACACTTTTGGATGGTAGAGTAGGAGAAGTGGATTACATATGGAAATTGAAGGCTATATTTTTACCTGTCCTGGCCCCTACTTTGCTAAGCTGAAGGACAATGTCTGGGTGAAAAGAAATAGAGTGTTCTATACATTCTGAACCTCACCATTATATCTCTACTTAAAAAAAAAAAAAACATTCTTACCAAGTTAACTCATTGTCTCTTCCTTATTCTAATAAAGTAACGTTACAAAGCTCATCCAATTTAACCACTTGAACGAGACCACACGTACTGCACTTATGGAAGTGTAAGCCTTCTAACTACTCTAAAGTAGGGATGTGCACAGTTCCACCACCACCACCACCATTTGGTTCTCATTGAAGTGAAGAAGAACTTCACATTTGTGCAAATGGTGCCACTTAGAACGTGCTCGGCTTTGAATTCTCTTTGAATTCCTTCCACCACCAGATGCACCTCTAAATCACCTGAATTCATCCAAACCCAATCTCAATCTGCTCCAAACCTTTGAATTAAGATACAAAAGCTTTCACTTCCCGTACAAATGTCAATCTTTGAATATAGAAAATATTCGGTTCAAGTGTGAAGTTTTGAACCTTCGAAATTCTTAAAAATTGTGAAAGTGACAAACATTTTGGACAATCCCTACGCTAAAGCTAAGTGTGGAACAGAATCTTTAAATATGAATACTAAAATGAATAGAATAATGTACAGTAACATTTGTTTGTATCATGTGCAGTTTGATGCTGAGATTATTTCTCTATAATGAGATCTGGCTAGCACTTTCAGGCCACATCTCCACTTACCTAAATAGGACATTTCCTAGGTTAAGCATCTGCCTGCCACTCTATCTCCATTGGTGGCTATTGTGCAGGGAATTTTCTAGCATAATTGCACATGGATGCACTTCTGCTGCAGGACAGTTTCTTCCTGACTGACCTCATAGAGGCACCATGGAGACCTGACTTGCTCTGAAATTGAGATAAGGAGGGCATCTTCTCCTTGCCTTGAGCCAGGGAAATGGAAACATGATCTCTAACAATTATTGCTGAAGTCAAGCAAACAGTTAACACTCTCTTTTCCTGTCCCCTGCGCAAAAAAAAAAAAAAAATACTCCCAATCATACTATTTAGTACTAAGCAAAATACACAAAGCCAGAAGACCTACGTCTAGTTAGTAGAATACATGTTTAGTCACAGAACCTCACTCTATCAAAGCAGCAATAGT
Organism: Aspidoscelis tigris stejnegeri; assembly: GCA_023333525.1. NCBI lineage: Eukaryota > Metazoa > Chordata > Lepidosauria > Squamata > Teiidae > Aspidoscelis > Aspidoscelis tigris. Next base: position 63,800,527 of record JALMGA010000004.1, read on the forward strand.
TGAATAACTTATTACATAGGATGGGACCACAACTGACCAGGCTGATTTGTTGCACGTACATCTTGCTTTCTTTCATATCCCTTTACCCTACTATTAAGAAGTGCAGATTGTAATGCTGGGGGCCCTCTTGTAATAACATACAGTAGTAAGCCATGTTTGTGTTCAGTTTCAAACTGGCAAACCACATATTCTTTCAACAAGGGTGGAAGGATCCTACCCTAAGCCACATTCTCCCACTCATTTTGCTATTTTTGGAGAGTAATATGGGGAAGTGATTCTGTATGTTTTTCAGGCATGGCAGAAACAACTGGGAAAGATGACTGATTACATCCCTATTCCTCCATCTTCCCAAAACTGTCACCAGAACTAGATAAGCAATCAACTACAATTTTCACTGGCCATATCTCCACTTATTACATAGGATGGGACCACAACTGACCAGGCTGCTTTGCAATATTTCTCAGACTTCCTCAATCACTACATCATTGGGACCTCTATACTCTAAAGTGGAGTCATGGATGTGTCATTTGATGCAGCAAAGGAAGTGTACCTCCCATGGTGCCCACCCTTGGGCCTGTTACAAATTTGCATGGAAACATGAGTGCTACTACTATTATAGTGATCAGGAGATGTTTTGTCTTTTTTATAATTTTATTTATTAAAATTTACCACAAACTAAAAAAGAAAAATAATTTACACACTCTTCCCATCATTACTGATTGGAGATGTTATTGATTTTTCTCCTTCTGAGAACCATAGAAGGACAAGTGATGGATTTTTAAGGACATATTAAAACTCACATAGCATAATGTTTTGTAGACTCCTGGTTTCTACATAGTGACATTCATGCAGTTTTCTTGGCAGAGACAGAAGAGGTATCCAGCTTGGCGTGGGAACATGGCAAATGCTCTCCTGCTTCTTGCATATGCCTACTTCCATTTCAACCATGTTTAAGAGTATTGATCTATTTTTATTTATTTATTGTACACTGAATTCTAATTCAGAGTGAAAGTCATAATAAAGATTTTGTTAAATAAACATCTGTGAGCACTTATTTGAACAAGAAGTAGTTGCACACTTCAGAGAAGAATGTACACCAAATAATTGGTATTAATAATAGTATCCATTTCTTGATGTGCATTGTTCTCTGGATCCTTCAATAGAGATCATATTCAACAAGTCCTTATTTTTATTTTTACTGTTCTGAACTATGTGTTAGACAGGAAATGGTGAATTAGGTCAGATAATTTAAACATACATGAAATAGTCAACCTAGGCTTGAATGCTAAGCTATTCAAACACAATCAAATAACATCAGGAAGAAAATCCTGATTTGAGCTTTAGGGAATTTCGTTAACTAATAAATACAGGGGTAAAGAGAGTTCAAAAACACAAGGAAATTTATAAACAGAATTTCTTTTGGTTCTCAACTACAAAATGACACAGCTGCAAGTGGTCATAATTCTGAATAACACTATGAGGAGCACTAGCAGAAGGAAATTGAAAAGATGCTGTGAGAAAGTCATTTATACTTTGCATGTCTAAAATCTTACTAAATAAAGCAAACAACGACCATGAAATAGAAACTCTAACTCTATTAAACCAATATAAAACTGTCCAGAATGATCGAAAACCACTTTCACAACCATCCAATAACACAACTGGAATTCTTATTGAAAGAAAATTTAGACAAAAGCTCCTGTACAAGTAAAGGAAAGATTACAAACAAAGCATTAAAACAAAATTGCCAAAAAGGAGAATGGCAATGAGAATCTGTAACGCCCTCAACAGAACACAAGAAGGCACTTAAGGAGGCAATCAGAACTAATGGTGACATTAACACGATAAAGGAATGCACATGCAAGGAATCCCTGGAGCAATTTATACCCAGTGAGTATGACATCAGGGAAGATGCATTTGAAAAATTAACACCCCATTACAGTGGAATGAAGACATTGTGAATGAGGCTTATAAAAAGTGTGATGCAAAACTTGCCAATTAGACTGGAAATGAAGGATTTGCCAGCCTGTTTGGAGAAAGATGAACTTGGAGTTTGGGACTCCCTAAACGAGATAGGCTAAGATACTTAAGGAGTTTACAGGCAGTGAGCTTTTTAGCACTTAAATTTCCTGGGGCAGCATCCCAGGGAGGGTTGGAGGCCAATGTTTGCATTGTGAATGCCAACCCTGTCCCAGATCTAACCAGAGGCATTTTCGCACTGGAACGCGTGTAGAGAAGGAAGCTTAAGACACTTCCGGACGCTTTGAGCATTCACACACAGGAGTGCTGGAACACGCCTGTGTGTGAATGGTAAAAGTGTTCGGGAAGTGTCTTAGCCGGCAAAGGCCGGCCAGGGGCGGGGATATGGCTGTCAATGCTGCCTCCCATTGGGTGAGAGCACCCAAGGGGCGGGCAGTGCTGTCAAGCCACTTAGCCGCTCCATGCCGGCTGTACGGGACTTGATCGGGCCCCGTGCAGCTGGCACAAAGATGCCCGGGCCCCCAGGCCCCCATCGCGGGGCCTGAGGCAAGGTCCCTATGGGGCAGGATGCCTTCGGAGATCGGAGCTCCTGGCTCCGGTCTCCGAAGGCTTCGCCCCGAACCCGATCTCGCCCATCTACGAGGCGTGGGCACTTGAATCTAGCCTCCTGCGTGCCGCAGATGAGCCCCCCATCCCCCCACTCCCCAAAGCCCCCACCCCACCCACCCTCCGAACCTGATCTCGCCCATCTACGGGCTGCAGGCGCCTAGATGTAGGTGCCTCCAGCCCACAGATGACCCCCCCCCCCAGTTTCAGGGCCTGGGGATGGGACGAGCGCGTGTGCAGGTCCTACCTTCTCCAGGGCAGATCGCGGGGGGGAGGGAGGGAGAGGGAGGGGTCCAGCCCCAGCCCCAGTGCCACCCCCACCCGATCATCCCGACCCCCACCCTCATCCCACCCCCTGGGCTTCCCCACCGTGGGCGCGTGCAGGGGACCTACCTTCCCCGGCTTCCAATGGGAGAGGGAAGGTGGGCGCACAGTCCACGTGTGCGCGCAGCGGCTCCCTAGTGGACGAGCAGTTCACGTGAACTGCTTGTCCAATAGGGGGCCTCAGTGCGCCACGTGGTGCGTGCTCCCGGCATCCTCGCCTCATTCTGAGGCCAGACACCGAGAAGGTAGGACCTGCACGTGCGCGCGTCCCATCCCCGGGCCCTGAAACTGGGGGGGTCATCTGCGGGCTGGAGGCACCTACATCTAGGCGCCTGCAGCCCGTAGATGGGTGAGATCAGGCTCGGAGGGTGGTTGGGGGTGGGGGCTTTGGGGATTGGGGGGTGGGGGTGGTGGGCTCATCTGCGGGGCGCCCGCGCCCCGCAGACCGTCGCAATGGGGGCGGGGGGTCGCCCAAGGGGTTCCTCAACCTCAGCCAGCCAGGCATCGGCCTCCTGCCACCCTGGAAAGGGACAGCAGGAGGCCGATGCTCCCAGGTCCCCGACTCCGGCAGCTGCAATGGGGCTGCCGGGGCCGGGAAGGGCCTAGCTCACCCCCTGCGGAGGGCGATCTCCTTCGTTGCCGGGCTGCAGGAGTGATCGTGCAGCGGCGGCGAGGCTGGAGATGGCAAGGGGTCCTACGATTCGAATCGTCAGCCCCCTCACTGCCAACCAGCCTCGCCGCCACTGCGCGATCACTCCCGCAGCCCAGCAACGAAGGAGATCAGCCTGACCGCCATCAGCTCCTGGGGCGATTTTCGGCCCATGCTGACGGCGGAGGCGTGCCCGCGGCTGTCAGGGAAAAAAGCGTGCGCGAACGCTTCTCTCCCCGAACGCGCCGGGACGCCTCGTATGCGCTGGAACGGATGCAGAGCACTTTAAAGTGCTCTGCATCTGGAACGCGCGGAAGACAGCTCCGGACATGCCGGGACGCAAAGCCGGCCGCGGCAATGTGAATGCCACGCCCGGAGCTGTCTTCCGCGCGTTCTAAAATGGCATGTGCGAAAAGGCCTCTGATCTTGCCCTGCAGCAGAGTAAGTATGAATACTGTCTAGTAGTGTCTGGCTTGCTGCAGCAATATTACATTACTATTACTTATTTATTTATATATTATTTGTATTTCTATCCCGCCCTATACCTGAAGGTTTCAGGGCGAGTAACAATGCTTAAAATTCAGCACATTAAAACAATATATTAAAACAATATCTACAACAACATTTAAAATCCAGGATGTTAAAACAAACCAAATATATATTAAACTCAAAATATAATATATTTACTTATTTTGGATTGCATTATCCTGGAACTTTTGGGTTTACTTTTTTTTTTTTTACTTCGATTAAGATGGCAACATGAAGTTGCTGCACCTCCAGAGCTTTTACCAGGTGACATTTTTTAGTTGACTGGATATAACTCAGGGAACCAAGCATTGAGATCTTTACCCATGGGATTAAATGTATACAGCTGAACTATAATTTCAACAAAGCTAAACTAAGGAAAGCTACATGACTGTCCAGAGCTGCTTCATCCTTGTATCTGACATTGGTGGACTAATGGAAGCAGCTTGCCCTCTTCTAAGTGTCTGTAGCACCTCCAATAAAGTTGCCATTGATAAATATTCTTGGAACTGTTCATTTGATGGAGAACATCTTGAAACTGGCTTCCATTTTTATTTGTATCTAGTTCAACAGCTTTGTAATCCATGTTCATATCTTCAAACAACTTCTTTGCCATGTTGCAGTAGGGACATGTTGTTTTTGAGAAGATCACTACACAGTTGTCAGAGATAGCTTCCTGTATCTGATTAGCAGAAGCAGAAGTATTAGACAAGCCTGTGGTAGCAGCAGATGTTCTGTTCCCCATTCTGCCGAGCCACCACTGTGTCCCAACTTGCTCCAGTGGTGGCAGCAATGCCCTCCCCCACGCCATTGCAAGAGGGGCAACAATCCCATGGAAAGCCCAAGCCCCACCCAACCCACTCTGCCCCACCCCACCCCAGAAGAGTCCTCCATCCACGATCCAGGTAGGGTTAGACAAATTTATGGATGACAGATGTATCAATGGCTACTAGAACGAATGCCTAGGTGCATCTTTCAGGATGGTGGTGGTGGGGAGGAACCGGGGTGCTTCTAAGGCCATCTGCTGGGACTCGAGAGCAGGAAAAGGTTTGTCCTTGTCTCTGCTTGAAATGCCCATGAGCATTTGGTGGGCCACTGCGTGCGACAGGGTGCTGGACTAGATGGGCTATGGCCTGATCCAGCAGGGCTCCTCTTATATTCTTATGTTTTTATGAAGGACCCCTGCTTGCCATCGAGGCTAACCATCAGCTGCCCTTCCACACACCCCTGAAGCCTTTGCATGGAAGTAAATGGCAAAGCTGCATCCAGGACTGCACAAGGAACACCTAGTTTTTACTGCTCCACAGCTGTTGATGATGGGGGATACACTCAGAACTGCTCCAGAACAGAAGCAGCTCCACAGCGTGCAGATGCTCTTGAGCCAGAGCATCTCCAGGCCAGCCCAGTAATCATAGTGTGAAAAGAAAAAGTGAGAGAAGATAGAACTGAATTTTGTTCCCTACTTGTCTCTAGACTGCTTAATAACCACTCCTCCCAACTCATGGTTCCATTTAATTTATGATAACAACTTTAAATTAGGAATAAAATTACTCACTTTAAAAAACTTTTAATAATTGCATTTCTTTGATGGAAAATGATATCTTCACTAGATTATTAAATCCGTATCACCTTTCTAATTAGTGGACATCATTTAGTGACCTTTTCCCTAACAAGCAGGTAAAAAAAAAATATTGTTTAACCATGTGAAGATGAAAATACTGTTATTTGCACTTGTATTCTTTCTGAAAATCATTTTAAATGCAAAATACTGTTAATTATTCGAAACAGGACGGACATAATAAACATTCAATAAAAATGCAAAATACAAAGCCACGCTTTTGGACTCTGTTACTGAAAATCTTAAAACATTATACCTCCAATTTCTGCCTCTTTCTGACCATACTCACACTTAATGGTCTCATTTTGGGACAAGGCAAGATGTCCAAGCCTCTGCACTGCTTGCCTACTCGTTCAGGATTGGGGCTACTGGTAACAATTAAATATGTCATGATCCAGATCAGAGCCTCCCTGAATGGAATCACACTCCATGTGAAGTAGATGATGCATTTCAGCAGGGGCCATGGCCACAAAGATCTTTATTAGTGTGTAGACCTATGCAGTCTACAACCTTTCTACACAGGCTGACTAAAGATTGTTGGAAAATCAGGCTTGTGTGATTTTCCCAGAGTTTGCAGTGTAAGACTCTGCAGTGATCCAAAAAAGCACCACTCAAACGACTAGTGAAATAAAAGTTAACTTTACTTAAAACACAACAAGAACAACACGCTACAGACCAATCTGCTCTCAGCCATCTTACAGGAAGAACTAAACTGAAGTCCAAGCACCACCTCCCCCCCTTTAGCAGGTTTGGCAGAGCTTTTCTCTCTCACACACACACATGGAATGCTGTATTTCCACCAAAGATCCCTGCAGAAAGGGATTTAGATGCACCTTAAGTTCTACTGATAATGATAAGGTAGAAATAATGCCATGATCACTGAAATTTAAAGATCCTTTGAGCTTTTTGACGAATGCTCAATAAGACCTAGAACAATTTTCTCCCTCCTTTTCTTTTTCTTTCTTTTCTATCTTAAGAAAATAATAACAAATGAGCCATGAGTACTCTGTCAAGTGAAAGAACAAGATATCTTGTTATTTTTGATACAGAAGGAAATGGGACTGGGAAGGGTGTTTTGGAAGACTGAACAGTTATGTTAATATCCTGCTGAATCTCTAATGAAAATCTGTAGACTGCAGTCGCATCATTCTGATTACTAAAGAACAAATGGGAAATTATACTGAGAGGTGATACTTTAGATTACTTGACTTTACTGGAGCAGAATAATTGACACTTCTGAAAACTTTGTGTTTCCTACCTTGTAATATTATGAGTATGTTCGGTAATGAGCCCAATAGGTCTTGGCAATCTGTACAGCTTTGCAGCACAATTTTATCAGAATGTTTAATTTTGAATAATTTTAATTAGATAAGTGCACAAACTTAAATTGGCTGTTCAGTTTGATTTGAACCAAACACCCCTCTGTTCAGTTCAAATACATTTTTTTTTCTTTCAAAGATGCAGAGTGTTCAATTTATAAACCTTCAAATTGCCTTTGAACCATCAAATAATGTGTGTTTGCTAGGATTGCTTGAATGCTTTTGGTTGGTTGGTAGGTTTGAATTTAAACTCTGTTTTTAACATGCAGGATCTTTGGTTTGAACTCAAGGAATCTTTTATTACGATTTCTCTGTCCACTCAAGTGTCTTAGACATTGGCAAACTCTTCATCCATTTCTGGCTTTCTCTGGGTTTACTCCAACATATCCAGTGTCTACGGCTTACTCTGCACTCCACAGTGTATCTCTTGGATACTCTTTTTAGTGATCTCAAAGCCTGTGTAACTCCTTCAAAACCTGAAGTCCAGGTTGCACAGCACTGCAGACAACCCCAGAGCACCAGAAGAGATGTGGAGGGTCATGCTGCTGGATGCTTGAAGTAAGGTTTTGGTAAACATTGTTTAAGATGTGGAGAATGATTTCGTGCTCCACAACTAATCAACAATTAGTGAACTTCTGGTGAGGCAGGGCACACTTGGAGACTATAATAGCCTACTCTTCACTCATTCTTCACTAGAGGCTGTAGTGCAAATAATCCCTTGCTGTCCTTCTCTACAGGCTTGCTGTGTGTTAGCACTGATCCTTCTATGTGTTGTTTTCACAAGGAAGCAAAGCTTATTTCAGAGCCAAGTGCATAATCAGACTTACTTGAGATCTCATGATGCTAAACCATGGGGGCAAGCAAGACCGATTAGTGTACTAAGATTTAGGACTCTACTGTGTCCGTACCAAAAGACAAAGGGTGAGCCAGAGTACTAGAACTTCTGCCCTCCCTTTAAACCTATCTTTCGCTGTGTTGTAATTTTCCTGCTAGTATGTGTGTGTCTTGGTACATTTGTTAATTACTGAGGCCGCATCCCCATGCATGCTGTTTGGCATGGAAAGGGCATGCATGGGACCAGGAGCAGGTCCAAGATCAATCCCAGCCAATCCCTATGCCATTCCTGGTGATGTAGGCTGGGCATGGGTTGGGCACAGATGCAGCCATCCCCATGCAAAGCATGCCAAGCCCTGGCATGGGGAGCATCACCACCTCCTCTCCACCCCCTCTCTCCTCATCAGAAGCTGGATGGACATCAGCCCATCCCTGTACAAAAATTAAGCCATTATCCTGCCTGCCTTGGCCATCAGGATTTTTCCACTCCCAAAAAATGTCAGTGGCTCTGATCTCCATTGCACAGGGCAGGAACAGCAAGCACACCCCACCTCCAAATGACATGAGCGCCAATCTCCTCCCTGAATAGCCCAGGACCGTCCCCATGTGCAGTCTCAGCTTGCTAACCAATATGTGCCGGGACCCCAAACCATGCTCAGACTTGTTTTTTTGGGTTTTTTTTTGGGTACCAAATTTGATCCTGATCTGGCATGGTTCAGGTGGATTTGGTCTGTGGAAACTGGACCAAATCAAAAATGCATGGAGACCCAATGCCGAGCCTGGTTTCGGTACCAGACCAAATGTTCATGTGGATATGCCCTGAGACGATCAATGCTGAATAAAACAAGCCCTCAAGAAAGACATACCTCTCTTTCTTCTGAAAATTAGTTGCCTCTCCTCCCCTTTTTAAGGCATAGCTCATTTTAGGGAGCTATGGTGTAGGGATGTGCACGGAGCCATTTTCCACATTCTATTCAAGTTGAATAGAATGTGGAAAAATTCAGCTCTAGCCAAATACCACCACCACCCCCATGGATATGGGGGTATTTGTATCTGCATGGATATTCTATTGAATATCCATGCACAGTAGGAATAAATCCTCCCCCACCCATCCATTCCCACCCCTCCGCCACTTACCTGAACACTGTGCTGCTGCCACTGCCACCCCTTCTTCTGGGGTTCTAGAGGACCCTGGAAGATGCCCTGGGTGCCAGCAGAGGGCCCCCCAGGTAAGTGGGTGCCAGGGAGGTTGGTGGGAGTGCTCTGCCGGAGCCCTGGCCCTCTTCTAGGGCCCCCCGGAACTGCAAACAGGCTTTCCAGAAGCTAAATACAGGCCTTTCGGTTTACCAGAAGGCCTGTATTTAGATTCTGGAAAACCTGTTCATGGTTCTGGAGGGCCAGAGGAAGAAGGCTAGGGTGCGATCAAAACAGGTAAGGGTCCCCCGGGAAAGCCACAGGGGGGAGGTTTGGGGGAGAGTGGTCAAGGGAGGGGGGCCACTGGGCATCCAGTATCTGAAGCTTCTATAGATACTGGATTATTTGATTCATGGATGGATAGGGCCCTTCGAATAGGGCCCTATTTGATCCATCCATGAATTTCGGAATTCAGACACATTTGCCCGAATTCCAGATGGCATGAGTCATTTGTGCACATCCCTACTATGGTGATCATATTTACATTAGTATGTATTTCTGTATTTGCTGACTGAAAAGACCTGATAGTTTCTAGTTTGCTATCAAATACTTGCATTAACTCAAGAATGAGTCTTTTTGTCTGTGGGCATGGTATGTTCAGAAGACGTTAAGCTTAGCAAAGGATGCTTCAGGAGTACAATGATCAGAAATCACATAATTTCATATATCACCTTACTGTTTCTTAAACAGGTCCTAACTGGAGAGAAAAATATATTTCAGAATGTTCCTGTTCAATATGTACTGAATATTCTGGTTCATTTCCTAAGACCTCAGCTGTGGTCAGCTAACCTTCTACTGTTTCTGACGTATGTGCAATTCAGCTATATGCTACAAATTGGCAACTTGTATTAAGGACACATGAATGCATACAATGCTCCCTGTTTCCTTCTGTATTATTATCATTACGTTGCAAATGTATAGAGTTTTACAGATATATTCCAATTTAATTACTTATGAGATTTTCCCCATTAGGTACTTATACATTGAAAGCCAATAAAATATGTTTGTTCTGCCTGTGCCCATCTCCATTAATGGGTATTTTACCAGGAATTAGAGAACAGATTAAAGCAATATTATATCAACAACAGTGTATAAAACCACAATTGCTCCTCTAGTACAGAACTCACACAAAGGCTACCATTTTATTTTTATCATTCATTACTATCTCCAGTAAAACAATCAGCTATTTGAAGGACTTAGGGAGGTTCTGTATGATGACTTCAACTTGAGTCATAAACAAAGATCGTCCATTGAATAATATTTTTCACTTCACTGTCCATTGCTGCTCTGTTGGCATGCTACACTACTTCTGGCAATGGAAACAGAATCTGGGGAACCTTTATTCCACACTTCAGTGTTTTCACCTGGGGATTTTTGCAGAGCATAAGAAATGGCTGTGGAAGGTTCCCATTTCCCTGTGCTCAGCAAAACACACAGCATGTCAGAACATGCATCCAAAGTGTACAGTTGAACGGAGGGATGGAAAAAGCTGTGAGCCCATTTGGTCTAGTGGTTAGGGAGCTGGACTTAATGTTTCACGTGGCTACTGCACATTGAGTTCACTCAAGCTTCATCTTGCCCATTCCATCGTTTTTATGAGAACCGTTCCTCTCCTGTTATGTATTGTTCTTGTTTGTTGGATTCATTCATTCATTCATTCATCCTTTCATCCATATTTCTACCCCAATCTATAGGAAGGTTTCAGGGCAGGTTACAATAAAATCAGTATAAAAGCATTTAAAATGATGAAAAGCTGAAATGATGACAGTGCCTGCATTGGAAGGAAATGTTGCTCCCTCAGCCAAAGGCCAGGCTGAAGAGGCATGTCTTCACCTGGCATCTAGAGGGGATTCCTGATAAAATTCAGAGGAAACTATTCCTTATTCTGAGGGATATGGCTAAGAAGTCTTCCCATATGTCCCCTCCCCTTTAAAAGTTGAAGGAAGTGGCACCACCAAGAGGGCCTGACCAACAGATCTTATGATGCAGGCTGACCTATAGGGGAGAAACATTCCTTTAGATATTTGAACCTCAATTTGTTTAGGCCCTTATAAGTTAACATTAATACCTTCCTGGACCACACTAGCATTAGAAGCAACTGTTATGTATGTTGTAGTTGCTGCTGCTGTTGTTTTTACCATTGTGAGAGACTGACCAGATTCCAAGCAATAAAGGAAACTCTCTTTGGAAGTTAATAAGAAGTCAGAGGTTTGACACTGTCTCCATACAGCCATAAAATATATTTTCAGAGAGAAGCACCCAGAGTTGGGGGTTTACCATATGACAAACTTTCATAAAGGCTTGAATACCTTTTTTAGGTAATGAAGAGATTTATTTTTGCAAGGATTTGTTATATATTATTTCAATTTATCAATTAAAATTTCTAAGTATTTCTAAGTATTGGTGGGTTTTGTATTTTAATTCCTTCTCAGTTACCTTGAATTAGATTTCCTTTGAGAAAACCTTACCTCCAAACAACCATGGGCTTGGAAATAAAGATTGTAGCAGTTAACACTTCCTTTACTTGTTGTGTTCCTTTTAGTGAATGTCACATTAACACTTCTATGCTGTGCGGCAGACTGCACCAACTGAGAACTGACCTTTAATTCCCAATGCATGGAAGCCGGGCTGCAAATTTCACACCTGTGCTTGAGTATTTGCATTGCTTGCCAGTTAGCTACTGGACCAGAATCAAGGTTTTATTTTTGGCAAACAACTAGGGGTCTGCTTATTTGGTAGATTATCATAGTCTGGATCTGTGAGATTATTAAGGTCTTCAGGGAAGAGTCTGCTGTGGATACCACAAAACACTGAATGCCATCATATGATCACCCACATTGGACTTTCTCTGTGGTGGTACTTTCTCCTCTGATCTTCATAACATACTTACAATCCTAATCTTTAGGCACCAATCATTTTATCCATGCCTGTGCAAAATGAATGTTTGTTTTTCCCATCACACACACATATATGATTTGAGCTGGGTCTATGCCTTATATACCACTTTGACATTATATTTTAGTAAAAAAAAGTTACATAAATACTTTGCAAAAATAAATACATTCACTAAAACATATTCAAACAATTTATCAAATTCAAATAGGTCAAAGTAAAAATCTCCACCCAAACTCTCTCCATCCTAGGATCTTTGATACATTTTTCCCATGGTTTTCAGCAAATATTACTTAATTTTGATTCAAAACATATAGTAGGTGAGATACAATTTTATCTCCATTCACTTCTAGTTCTTGCTTTAATCCACCCCTGCTGCCTCTCAGCATTTGGTTGCTTTTTTTATCTTGCTGAATCAGGGTGGCCAGATTTTGCTAAAATCAGCCAGGCTATAAGACACACCTGGAGATTTTTTTTTTAGGTCTAGCTGATTACCTGCATAGCCTGAGCTCAGTTTCACTAGGAGAGGGGGGTCTTGATATGATTTTCATAGTTTTATTAGTGTTCTTGATATTGCCTTCTCTGGATCACAAACAAAACAAGCAAGATATGAATAATTGTGCCAGCATTCATGCATTCTTTTGTGCACGTGTGCATCTTCTGTTGTTAAGCTTCCAAATTCATACAAATATATATCTTTGACTAAAATAGTTAAGTAGTAGTCAGGAATCTCTTTTTCTTATGTGACAATTCATGGTCTTTGCAATACTGCACTGAGCAAAAGGCTGGGAAGCTCAGTCTGTAGCCAATGAGCAGAAATGCTAGGTGCATATCAATGCTTAGTAGAAAAGATAGTTTTCTTTTTCTGTTGTCCCTTGTCCTCTTACACTGGGAAAAAATAATAAATCATTCATGTGAAAATAATGGATGAGGGAGACTATTCATTACAAACACCACATTTCCTCTGCTTCACTGACAAGTCCCATCTTGTGATTATGTTGTGTGGAGGTAAAGATGTCTGTGGAATTAATGACAAATCTGTCAAGGCCTTTATCCAGTGCCCTGTTTGAAATGATTAAACTCATTGAGTGTTTGCTTAATCTATTTTCCCTTTTTCATAGAGCATGCTTGATGCCTGGGGCAAGCCCGTCTAATAATTTTCAATTGAATAAAACCATAACTCATGACCCAATAAATTATTAAGAAACCCTGTGTTGCATCTGATTCATCATTCATCTTACCACAATGGCAGAAAGCCTACAGAATTTTTTAACAGTTCTTACCATGAAAAATAGTTCTATTAAAATTTATGAATACAATGGTATATATTAAAACATACTCTGCCACTGAACTATCTGTCAAATTGTTTCCTCCTTCCATTTCACCAGCATGTTGTGTTAATAATTGTACTGGTGCAAAAAACCCACCTCCTTAGTGGTTTTAATATCTATTCTGAAAGTTCATTTAAGAAGCAATTCAAAATGATAGTCATTCCACAATATCCACTCTGTGATTCAAACAGCTATTGGATTAACTTGTATATGAGAGAGAAGCAATAGATCTGTTGATTTTCATCTTCTGTTGTTTAACACTATTTTATTTTAATTTCAGGTTGTCATCAAATTCTTTAAAAATGGCAGTAACCTGCCAGTATCACGGCAAGACCAGAAAGTGGCATCAACATGAGGTTGGGACAATATGAGATTGCACTTCCAACATCCAAATTAAATGTAGTCTAAAAAATCCCTTAGGCTACCTTTAATTTGTTAGCATGTTGCTAATTGATTGGCCATCTGACATAGCACTTGATTGAACTTATGAGAAGTCATTGCATGCACATATCTTACAATCAGAAAAAGGCTGGCTGCCACCAGTTCTTTAAAAAGTTCAATTTGATATTGTGAAGCAATGTGTAGTAATCTGGCACATTACAAGGAAATGTTGGGGTTTCTTAAAGAATTGAGTCTTCTCATGCTGTCTGGGGGGGGGGCTCTGACTCAGCAGCAACTCAATATTTTATTTTTGTTTATTCATTGCAGCATGTTGCTTAATATCTATCTTTTTAGTTTGTTACTACACAGTCTGTTGCTATACATCCTGAACATTCAGCATAGACTAGGATAACACTCAATTCCCATTAGCTTAACTTGATCGATGAAATATGCAAACCAGAGGCTCTAGGAGAGCTTTAAATCTGTCAGCTGTCTTTCTAAGATGATCCACATCAACAAGTGGCCCTGCTGAAATGGTCCTTCACTTTGCCAAGTGCACCACATCAAAATGTCTTGGCAGCTCTTATACGAACAGGTACTGCAATCATGATTGGTTAGAACACCCAGGGGGTTTGTCTCTCATTCCAAATGACTTAATATTAAAGCAGGATGAAGCAGTCTTGAATTATTCACTCTTCTTCATTGGAGTCAGCATTGAAATTATGGGCAGACCATGAGCAGCACCTTGACACCATGTGAATAGATCCAGTGGTTTTCAAAGGTGCCCTCCCATAACATGTGTAAACACAGGTGGAATCTCTGTTCCCCCATTGGTGAAACAGGGAACTGTTTATTTCTGCAACTGAATAAAGAAGTGAAAGCTAGAAGGCCATTGGAGCAAGAACTGTGGCCAGAAGGAGGTGGGATTGGACAAAAACAAAGTAGATTTGGCTTAGTCTGAAACTTCACTGGATTGCTTTCAATCTACATAATGTAAATAAGGAACAACAAAAATCCTCTCTAGTGACAGTGTTTGTCTTTTGAGACAAACTAACCATCTTTCTGTGAGCAAATTATATCTGTAGCAGCCTGATCAGTAGGAAACATTCAAAATGTCTAAGCTATATAGATTGGTATATTTAAGCCAGGTGCTTTTTCACAGCCCATGTAGCAGAAGGAGAGGAGGGGACAGAATAAATCATTTCACATTCATGAGTCTGTATTACTCAATTATGTGTTAGCAAGGCATTCTCAATCTGCAGACACAACGCAACAGGAGGAGCAAGCTGCTTTAGCAACCAAAGAAAAGAGCCTTAGGAAAGTACCATGTCACAACTGCCACAATTTTTGCATATCTACCATTTTTCCTTTTGTCGTCACGATCATTTACCAAATAAAAACTTATCATGAATTGCTAAAACAGCTGCATTGCAAGGGAGGAGGGAGACCTTTGCAGCGGTGAAATCCCAACCACACCTGGCAGGCATTGGCCAGAAGGCTAGATTTCCACCCTGAATAGTCTGGGAAGGTTCCCATTTTTTTTGGGGGGGGGGGAGTGGACTTGGCTCCAAAGGGGGTCGAGAACACTTTTTTCTCAGGATGAGGGATGTGCATGAATGTTCTAAACATTTGAAATTTGATAGAATTTGATCAAATGTGGACATTTGAATTCAAATAGAATGTCTACACATTCAAATTTAAACATTCAAATGAATTTCAAATGTTCCAAAACATTCATTCAAATGATGGAATCTCATGCTTATATGTAAGCATTTGTGCTTATAGAACAGGATGAAAACAGGATGCATATGGGGATAAAACAGTATGTGTACAGATACATATAACACATACAAATGTTGTCAACATCCATATCTTCAGATTCGAATCTAACATTCAGACAAATAGAGTCAAATGTATTCAGTTTGAATCAAATTTTGCTGCATTTGGATTCTAAACATTCGAATCAAATTGAATGTTTGGATATTTGAATTGACTCAAATTCAAATGCAAACAAAAAATCTATGCACATCACTGTGCAGGACAGTCCACATAGAATCCAGGAATATAAAATTAAATAGGAATGCTGGATCCCGAATTCAGATTCAATTCATCTTTATAGAAAATTAAATGGGAACCGAATTTGGATTTGATTTGGATTTAAGCATCTATAATGCACCCTATAGATGCATTATAGTGGACATTTAGATTCACTTTAGTTTGTGAAAAATCAAAGGCAACAGGCCAATCTGTATATTGTCTGGTAGTACATGGTGTCTGAGCTCCCAGACAGAGCATCCACATGTGAAGGAGCCATTTCTTAACCAGAAATGCTTCCCTCCATGCAGGAGTTCACTCCCTGTGGACTGTGTCTGGTGCAGTTTGAACTGCACCGTTCATTCACATAACTTGCACTAATGCAGGAGCCAGTAAGGCTCCAGACACTCCCTTTATACATCTTCCAGTTTGGAAGACACACTGGAGGATCACATGATGTGCCATACATTTGCGCTGATGTGGCATGTCACCCGGTTGCCTTGGTGACAGCACCATATGAGTGTGATGGCACCAGCACATAAGGTAAGGTTTGTGGAGTTGGGGAGGCTTAAAATCCCAGCTCAAAGGGGTGGAGAGTGTTGTCAGAAGTGTTTATCCCATGCAGAATGGAATAAATCACTATAAAACTATACTTTGCTGCTCCATGACCACATTCTGCAGACTTCCTGGAAGTGTTTCTAGTGGTCCAAAAAACATGCCCCTGTTTTGAAAGGAACAGAAAATGGATGCCTTCTGCAGATAGTCACTATGCTTTCCACAATGGGCCCAAATAAAAATCTCAAATAAGGAAAAATAAGTTTCCTTCCTTTGACAATTGTGCTGCTGGAGCTGAAGGGAACTCAGGACCAGCAGAGTTCCTTTTATTGAACAAGTGTTTTGGTTCTAAAAAGCAGCAGCAACTGCTGTTGTATGAATCTGACATTGTATCGCTTTAACCTGCTGCAAGAGATCTATGGTGGCTGCCTGGGATGTAACATTTCTGGATGCTTCTTCCAGATGATAATTTTGACCTTTGAAGAAGCTGCAATAAAAGCTTGCAGTATTGGCGATGACCTGTGGATTGGGCTACCAGGGTATTACAGAAGAGCGACATTTTGACAGAAATCATCCATTTGATAACCCAGACCTGTATATAAAATTTGGAGACCAAGGTTCAACCTGCAAGGGCATTAACAGAAGTGAAACAGCACATTAATAACTATTATTTATTTTTGAGGCAGTATATGGGTGTTTTTTCACTGTCAAAGGGCCTTTCCGCATACGCCGCCGAAAACAGATCTAACAGATCCGTTTTCTGGCGAAACGTTTTCCAACGGAAAACCGTTCTGAGTAAGAACAGCTTCTCGTTGGCCACGCGCATACGCACATGTGCGGGGCAGCGGCAGCAGGGCCGGATTTGGAAACAGTTTTGGGTGGGTGCTGTGCGAGTGCACCAGCACCCATCCCAAATCAGCCCGGCCGGCACCTGTCCGGCTGTCAGAGAGGCAGAGCGCATGCTCTGCCACTCTGACAGGTGGGCGGGTCCGGCAGCCAGCTTCCCTGTCTTCCCTTTGCCAGAGAACTGACGATCCTCGGTTCTCTGGCA
Source organism: Aspidoscelis tigris stejnegeri (assembly GCA_023333525.1). Classification (NCBI taxonomy): domain Eukaryota; kingdom Metazoa; phylum Chordata; class Lepidosauria; order Squamata; family Teiidae; genus Aspidoscelis; species Aspidoscelis tigris. Next base: position 63,817,820 of record JALMGA010000004.1, read on the forward strand.
AGGGTAAGGCACCCCCACACCCACTCTCACCCCCAGCACCCCCAGAAAGACCCTACAGGACTTACCTGACCAGCTCCACCTCAATTCTGAGTCTTGGAGCACCAGCGCGAATCGTGCATGCGCGCACCGCAGCCTTGCAGGTCCCTGCTCGCCAGAGATCCTGGGAAATGTAGTCCTGGCCTGCTGTGACCGTCAGCGATTCGTGCCGGCACTGCGAGGCTCAGCATTGACCTGCAGACGATCAGGGACATCAGAGGGATTCTCGGTGGGGTGGCAAGGGTAAGGCACCCCCTACTTTCACCCCCACCCCACCGAGAATCTCTCTGACGTCCCTGATGATCTGCAGGTCAATGCTGAGACTACATTTCCCAGCATCCCGTGGCCTTGCTGGTCCCAGCACCCCAATGCCCTGGGAGGGGGGGCGATCGTGAGGGGGGCGATCAGGTGGGGGGTGGGCCCCTCCCCCTCCCCCTCCCCCTCCCCCTCCCCTTCCCGGCATCAAAAACTTTTACTGCAGGTTCCAACGTGGAAGCAACAGTAAAGGTTTTTGATCTCCCTGCGAGATCGCAGGCTTGGGGGGGGTGGGGCCCCGGCCCCCCTGCTCCAGGTGGGCACCCCTGGGGCCTCTCAGGAGGAGGTGGGAGGGAGCCCCACACCCCTCCCCCCCAACGATCTCGCCAGGTAAAACTTTACTCCACTTTGCGTTAACGTGGAGTAAAGTTTTACCCGGCCAGATCGCTGGGGGGGAGGGGCGTGGGGCTCCCTCCCACCTGCTTCTGAGAGGCCCCGGGGGTGCCCACCTGGAGTAGGGAGGCCGGCCCACCCCACCCCTCCAAGCCTGTGATCTCACAGGGAGAACGAAAACCTTTACTGTTGCTTCCACGTTGGAACCTGCAGTAAAAGTTTTTGATGCTGGGAGGGGGAGGGGGAAGGGGGAGGGGAGGGGGAGGGGGCCACCCACCCCACCCAATCGCCTGCCCTCATGATCACCCCCCCTCCCAGGGCATTGGGGTGGTGGGACCGGCAGAGACAAGGCGCGCGCGTGCGCGCACGATGGCCGCCAGCCCTACCAGACTCAGGATGGAACTCGAGGCAATTAGGTAGGTTGGGGGGGCTCTTGGTGGGGTGTGTGGGTGACATTAGGAGTGGGGGTGCCTTACCCTTGCCAGAGAACCCAGGATCGTCGGTTCTCTGGGAGAGGGAAGGCAAGAAAACTGGCTGTCAGGCTCGCCCACCTGTCAGGCTGGCAGAGCATGTGCTCTGCCACTCTGACAGCCGGGCAGGCGCCAGCAATCCGGCTTTTCCCCCTCTGGTGCGGAAACGTTCGTTTCCAAACCGTTTTCAGGGGGAAAGCCAGATGTAAGACCTGATTTTTTCAGGTCTTACATCTGGGTAGGATTTCGGCGGCAAAACCGGTTTAAACAACCGTTTTTGCCTGCCGATATGTGGACGCGGCTTACCCAAAGGGGTCCTAATTCCGGCCCCTATGCGAAAGCCAAGTCTAAATGCGTTCCATATCTGGCTCTAAATCCGTTTTTAGAGCCAATGCGGAAAGGCTCAAAAGTACCCATTTTTGTACCCATTTAGGACCCATTTGGGTGTGAGCTGGATGACCCCATTTCCACTACGGCACCCATTTGGGACCAGATTGTTTCCACTGCCATTGAGGAAATCCGGATCTAATTTTGGCCTTTCATCCAGATTTTCTGTAGACCCCATTAAAGAGGTCTACAATGGGGTCTTCTCCCAGAAAATCCAGATTAAAGGGAGTATGTTTCCACTGGAAACAGGCAATGGGTCCAAAGGAGGCTAGGGGGAGGGGATGCACCTTTGGGTTTGCCGGGTTGCCCAGATGGGTGCAAAGCTGTTTCCACAGCAGGGGTGTTAGCACCCATTCCTAATGGGTGCTACACCTCCTGTGGAAACACATTGGGTGCTTCCCTTAATCCAGATCTACTAGATCCAGATTAAGAAATGAACCCATTCCTTAGATCCGGATCTTCTCAGATCCAAATCTAAGGACTGCAGTGGAAAAACACCCTATAACTCCCGCCTCCCCATGGTTGAGGAAAATGGTATAGAAAATAATTTATCATTCACTAGCATTTCTTAGAACCATAGTGTAAATGATTCTTTGGAGGACTATTTTAATAAATATCAGAGGTCAAGGAATGGGTAATAAATCCTGAAGTGCTGTACAGAACCATATTTTGACAATATTTCATTTGGAATCATAAACAAGTCAGGAAATATCTCTAATTTTGCCTGTCAACACAGCAGGTTTCCCACCCACACTTGATTATTTGCGTGGCATACTGTCACTTCTGTAATATTGTACAAAAAACCCACATGATCCAATAGAAGCAGAAAGTGATGTTCCCCCTCAGCCTTTCATAATGATATGTCAGGCTTTTAAAACAGGCTGTGATACTTCAGAGAGAGGCACCGTTCAATGTGTGGCATCTGAAAAACTATCTACAATAAACCACTCATTCAAGTTCACAGATATGTGTACTGTTTAGCTAATATTCATTTATCTACCTAAGTTCTTTTCTAAACTAAGAGAGATTATTGTTTTCAAACTACATTAGTCTCATTTATCTCCATGATGTCTTTAATGTTATAAGATGTTCCAGCAACATTACTGTCTCCTGCAGGCCTGTAGCAGCCTTTAGCTACTCAGGCACATTATTAGATTGTCAACATAATTCAGACATCTCATATAAAAGTGAGCCAACCCACTGGCTCCAGCTTTCCGTAAATGTATTTGCCTGATGTAATAGCTTTACATTTATTGATTTCACCCTCTCTTAACATTTGTATACAAAAAGCTTACAGAATTGTATCTACAAACTGTGCTACTGTTTTTGTTTTGCTTTGTTTTTTCATCACATAGGCGCTATTCAGATGGAATCAAATTGAGGGGGGGGAATCAAATTTGTTTTACTATGGAATCAAACATCCAAAAATTTGGTCCATTGTTGAACAAATTTGAACAATTCAATCGAATTTGTGAATTTGAATCTCACTTTGCACATCCCTAGATCAAAACTCCATAATTATTTCATAATTGTATTTGATTTACTCCTGGAATATTTACCCAGTTTACCAGGTTATTGTTATTCCATTAAAATAAATTATCATAGTGCAATATCCTGCATAAAATGCATAGGTTTGTCATTTAGTTACCAGAAGTGGATTAGAAACAACCAAGATTACTGGACAGACTATAACTGTTAGGAACATTAATAGCTGGTAAAAGAGTTAGAAATGAAAATCTGTGCACCATGCCACATCTACCACATCAGTCTCCACTAATTACATAAAAAAAAACTATTTTACAGTCTATCTACTGTTATTTTGCATTTACTTGTGCATGGGTAAGGTAAAGTAGGCCAGTTACCTCATTATTGGACTTGGGAACTACTAGTCCACATCACTTGCATTTTATCAGGAATCTAACTGAATTTACAAGTATCCATCCCAGCTCATCAAAATGACCCTACTCCAAATGGTTCAAATAGAAATGAGTAATGGGATGGCTTGCAATACTCAGTACAACTTGTTACACCTCATCAAGGGTTTCATTGGTAGTTTAAAAAGGAGATGAGTGAATGGAGACATGATAATGCTGTACAAAATGATCTGTAGTTTGGGCATAATGGATAAGGAGAATTAGCAAGCCCATGATGAAACTAAGGGTACATTAACATGAAGTATTTAAACCTCCATGACAGTGGTATTAAATTAACATTGCTGGAGGTGTTAATTTTGCTTCTACTTGCTCATCACTTCGGGCTATACAAAAATACTGGAAGTCAGTTCACACGCATTGCAGATGTATTTGCCAATTTAATATGAAAACTTACCTGCCCTCATTAGCAGACTCCTATCCCACCTTGCAATTCCTATTTGATAGAATGATCAATCACTCAACAATCAAGCAAAGATACATCAAGAAACTTATCTTCTGCAGCAGAGGAAGGAGACACTGGGGTGACATTTTGCTGCCTTTTTACACACTTTGGGTCAGGAGGTTTCTGTAGTTTATCTCCCAGATAAAAGACAAGAGTAATGTATGGACAACTAACCCATTACTACATGCCAGCAGTTGAAGGGAAAGAGACAGATATAATATGACCAGAAAGGTACAATAAAAAGACTGCTGGTACAAACCACATCTGATGATGAAAATTTTAGCACACTTTCAATACTGAACTTGCAAATCAGTATTTTATATTTGACTCAAAATCACACACACACACACACTCTAATGACAGAAACTTTGAAGTTGTTGGTTGAGTTCATGGTCAACAAGGCTATCAATGGCTACTAGTCTTAATGTCTTATTCTGACAGCAGAGGCAGTGTGCATATAAAGGACAACCTCTGGGAGATGCTGAGAAAAGCAAGATATACTTATGCACTGCTTTTGATTTTCCAGATACAGTTGCCTGTCACTATAAGACCAGGGTCTGAACTAGATAAAATACTGGTCTGATCCAGCAGGAGATTTCCTATTTCTTGTATTCAAGTAATAATTAAATAGCACAGGAACCAAACATTGTGGGATTCTAAAGTCCAAAAGCATTGGGCAGAAGATTCTCATCAGCATTTTCTGAAAACAGTGCCTTAGGTAAGAATGAAACCACTTCAGTACAGCAACACTGTGCACTCAGCATTTTTGGCCCCTTTCTTTGTGTGTTGCCAATCCAAAGACCTATGTGACTAGCTGAAATTGCATTAGCAGTCCTCTCAGGTATCTCTTCTCAGATGCTTCTGCTGTACATTTTATTTTTTAAAAAAAATTTCACACACATTTTGAGGCTGTGTGCCCAACTAATATTCCACTTTGCTATCTAGTCCTATGACAGTTCCTCTCTCTGATTCAGATCTGTTCCAAGGTAGAATTTTAAATATTATTGGTCAATATTTTCTGCACAGATAGAGTACAATAGGGTTGCTTAATTAAATTTCATTGAAATCTCTTCTGTGTGATTGTGACCATGGTGTTCCATTATACCCATATAGGGTTAATTGGTCCCACTATCAAGTGACAAGGAATAAAAGATGTACAGATGTCCCAGCTAAAACAAATACTTGTCCACTCCAAATAAACGTAAAATTAGGGCACAGGATTGACTTAAGTCTCAATTATACATTATACTGTTAGCAGCAAGTGAGAGCATAGTTCCACTGAAACTTGTCAGAAAAAGTTGGACTAGTTGTATTATAACTCTCTAGGAACTGGCATAGTTCCATCAGATCAGTCAGTCTTGAATTCTTCTTAGCTATGTTTCTGGGTCATGACAGGATATTTGCCTGAACAACAAACAGTTTCTGAATGTCTCTCTCCAATTGTTTAGGTACCTGGCAAGTACCTGATTTGCACAGTTTTTCCTACCTACTCATCCATCTGTCTGCCTGCCCACCTGCTACTACTTTCAAGCTGCCACCTACTATATTCACCATGTTGCAATGAGGAAAGGAAGACTCATAATTCAGATTTTTGCCTTTTATGTTGTCATGTATTAATGAAGTCATATTGTTAATCATAAAATTATAACAGAGTTAAGATGTGTAAGTAGCTAATTTTTGCAACAGCAAAGGCTGCTCTATTTGCAAACACTTTCCAGAACAACATTTTGCTGTTGCTGATGATGTGAGTTTCTTAAGAGTTTGGTGCCCTTTGCAACTTGTATACACAATTATTTTTAATGTCTTAGATCCTTGGGATATAAGATACATTACATTAAATTTATGTGTGCATTTGCATCATTCCCCTTTTTTTCTTAAAGAAGCACTTATTGCCTAAAATACTCGTATTGAAATACAGCATATCTAGAGTGTATGGGCTTCCTCCACATGAGCTGCCTTTGGGCTAGGTCGCAACTGCCAGAAAGACATAGATATATTCTGGGCTTGAAAAACAGCTTTCTGCAGCTACAGGACTTTCAGTCTTTTTGGACAGTGTTAGTTGCCATTTAGGAATCTGGCATCCACTTATCAAAGTGCTCCCTAGGAGGCATGGTCTTCTTGGGACCATGTTCTGGCTGCATGGGTCTCTTGAATAAGAATGTGCACAAATAATCTAAACATTCAAAATCTGATCAAATTCATTCAAATGTGGACATCCAAATTCAAATCAAATACCTTCACATTCAAGTTTAGATACAGTAGTTGAATGAATTTTGAATGGTCTGAAACATTCATTTGAATTAGAACATAAGAACATAAGAGAAGCCTTGCTGGATCAGGCCACAGCCCATCTAGTCCAGCATCCTGTCACACACAGTGGCCCACCAAATGCTCACGGGCATCTCAAGCAGAGACAAGGACAAACCTTCTCCTGCTCTCGAGTCCCAGCAGATGGCCTTAGAAGCGCCCCGGTTCCTCCCCCCCCAGCCTGAAAGATGCACCTAGACATTCGTTCTAGTAGCCACTGATACATCTGTCAATGAATTATTTGAATCATTCAAATGTACATGTATTATATACGTATCTAAAAGAATATCATATGAAAACAGGATGCATACGAGATAAAACAGGATGGATAAGAAATGTGTATAAATACATATAACACATACAAATGTTGTTGACATTCGTATCTTCAAATTTGTATCTAAAATTCAAACCAATAGATTCAAATATATTGGATTCGAATCAGTTTTTGTGTATATGTGTGTGTAAGTGATGAAGAAATTCTTTGAGAGAGCTTTAGTTTGAATTATTTTTATCTCATCTTTAAGTTTACAAAAAGTTATCAGAACAGCTTACTGTATGTAATACCAGAAAAGTCCCTGCCCTCAAGTTAACAGTCTAAAAGATTTGTTAGAAGAGCAAAAAGGTATTTGGAGGGAAGAGTATATTTTTTTAAAAAAAAAATTGATGGATAAGTGGAGAAAATTTTCAGTCCTATCCCAATGAGCCTTTCTAATCTTATTAATTAAAGTTAATCATTAAGGTTATTAATTCAGAATAATAATCTGAAGACAGTCCTTTTGTTTTGTTTATCATATTATATGCATAGAATTGGACTCATAACTACTTTTTTCAAGGTGTTCAGCTTGTTCATTTGAATAAAAGTATTTTGGATATCTCACTATTTGTTTTTCTCCAAGAAATATAATTGGATTTTAATAAACAATACACAGGGAACAGTAACCCTCCAGATCTTGATGAGTGCCAGTGCCCAACATTTTTTACCATTGCTCATACCAGTTAGGATTGAGGGCTGTTAAAATGTAATATCAAGTGATTTGTATAATATCTACAAGTTCACAAGTTCTGCTGCCCTGTAGTAAATACTGTTGTTTCATTCTTTATTACTTCCAAGAGAAACACAGGAGACTGCATAGACTGCATAAAGATGCTTGTTGCAAGACACTGCAAAAGAGAAGTAATAAGTAGACTTTAAATTCATCCTGAATTTTGTCTAAAATACATACGATTTGGAAATATTTCACCTATGGATTTATTTTGACTCACCTTCACAGTACTGAGAGAAACAGAAAAGCCTCAGGCAATTACAAACATCCAAAGCACCATTATGAAAGTGAGATAAGAGCATCAAGAAGTAAAGGAAGAAGAATTCTACATTCTTGGAAATCACAGGTTTATAGTACTTTCTGAAAATAAAGGTATGCTATCAGTAGTTGTGCTGGTAAATCAGCTTTTAACTCAATAATGGCCCATAGATCAGGAATGATAAAGCAGCAGGGAGGAGGTCTCAGCTGGAGACATCTCTTTGATATTTGTGACTCACATTATACTCCATTGTGGAAGTGCTCTCTGGGCAACCGTATTTAAGGCAATGACTAAATGTAATCTCATAACAAACTTCTGCCTTAATCAAAGAACATACTGTGTGATGGATGGAATCAAATCAGAAGCACCCCTGAATTAGTGTCAGGAATAGGGAGGAGGAATTCTTAACTGGAAAAGTGCCCAAAATCTGGTCCTCTGATTGCACCAGATACAAATCTGCAGGGAAGAATTAATACCAGTATAATCCATTACCAGAATAAGATGGAATAACTGAAGGCAGAAAAAGAGATCAAAAGGAACTCTTTTTGCCTGAACTGCAATGTTATATGTCATGTTATATGCTTCTTTCCAAAACTGGCAAGAGATAATATTGCTATAAGATATCCAGAGCCTTGTACAAAGAGGAAGCACAGAATGAGAAGCCCTGAAAGTGATTCTTTTAATAGTCCTCTCAAAGTTCCTAGGTAGATGGCTAGGAAGCTTTCATCTGTATTCCCACTCCTCCTACAGATTTGCCTGCTTTTGACTTGTAATTGAATCTGCTTGAGTATCTGATCAAATCTGAAAAAAGTCTAGCTTCTAAGAGAACTGTTGGGTTTTGTCACATACATTCAAAAGACTAAGCCAAATATAAAGAATACGATATGCATAATTCCTGCTGCAACTCTGCTCAACAACACACTATTGGAAATAGATGGATAAACCAGGAGGAGTGTATGCAGTTTTTTAAAAAAATGATTTTCAGACTTTTTATTATTATTTTACTTGGCAACTAAGTTTACTTCATGGTCACAGTTTGGCATCCATGTTTCTGCAAGCCATCTAGAAATATGCAGTAGTTCAATCAGTTCACAGTTTGCAGTGAACTGGGCTATTCACTATGGTTTACTTTGTTCACAAGCTAACCAAAGCACCCTGAAGTGAAGAAGAAGAATGGTTCAAAATGAACCTGAATCAAGGGGTTTTGGTTTGATTTAGAATAATCCAATAGTCTGCCCATTGGTAGTTCAGCCATATTTAACATCTAGATGAGCCAAGACTATTTATCCATTACATCTAATCAGAAGAGGCTCCGGAAGTGGTACTCTCCTGAAAAAGGCCCTGCCGGAATGTCTTTCAGAGCAGGAACTTTCATCCCACCCAGGTCAAAAATAAATGCAGTAAGGGCAGAGCGGGCCACTGTATTGATCCTTTGAGGATTCTAACTTACTTCAGCATAATAAATTAATTTGAACTTGATTTGAACTTAATTTGAATTAACTTGAACTGTGGTGCAAACCTAGCTATACTGGAGACTGAAATGCAACTTTCAAAACTCTTTAAAGATTGCTGTTTGGATTGCTACTCAGAGGATACATGAAAAATGTAATATATAGTAGTGGAGATCATAAAAAATAAATAAATTACATATTAGCTGATGGACTTTTTTCACAAAAGTAACTAGGAAGGGAATGTAAAATAAGATAAAAGTCTCCCAGACAGAATTTCCTTGAAGCTTGTCATTTTCATTAGTATCATTTAAGAATAAATAAAACAAGTAAACTTTGCAAGATTTATTTCTAGTATTCCAAAATAAAATAAAAGTATATTTATTCAGAAAGACTTTTCTAGAACTCTGAACTCCAGTTCACATTTTCAGTCTAGCTGTAAGAAAGTTATGCTAAAATTTCAATTAATAATTTTATTCATGTATGATTAGCAGTCATAGATAATCTTGTAGATTTTTTTTTTTGCCATAAGCTAAACAAACCATTCTCATAGGTGAGAATACTCCTCAGAGATCCTCACTAAGGGTGTTTTTCCACTGTTACTAGAAGTACCCATTAAGTACCCATTAATGGGTACTTAATGGGTACTTTTAGTGACAGTGGAAAAACACCCTAAAATAGCCATTTGAACTGATCATCAAAGAAAATTTATAGCTTCCTCATATATATAAATAAAAATATATGCAAATTAAGAATTTTACTGGCAGGGAAAATTGGAAGACAAACCATTCAGAAAGTCACTTTTATTGTTACTCTTAAGAACAGAGGATAAAATTAGTGTGTTTTTATGCAGACATAGCACCTCTTACTGATTTAATAACACAGTGATGCTATCCAGTAACCAGAGAAAAAGAACATGGTGGAGGAGGGGGTAGATTCTGCAGAGTTTCACTCTTGAAAACCATTAAGATGATGTATTTCAACTTTCCTAAGAACATTTATATAAATTTCATTTTAAAATGATGCATGTCATGGGGAATTACAGGAAGAAAAACTTCAAGAAGAGCTTGCCTCTTTAGGTGATTCTCAACCTAGTCCTAGCAAGCAGAATGCAAAATATTTCTGTGAATTTGAGGATCTTCAGTAATGTTCAGTACAATATCTTTGGAAGTTCCTGAGATAGTTCTTTCTGCCTCACTGGAAATAACCTTGCCCTCAGAATGATTCCACAAGAACAGTAGTATGAACTAGTAGGGATGTGCATGAATGGTCTTTTTGGCATTCAATTCATAACAAATCAAATGTTAGAAATTCTGTATTTGTTTAAATAGATCCCCTTTGAATGTGGTAGGATCCTATTCAATACAAATATATTTGAACAAATATGTATCTGATATATATCTGACATAAACACATATGTATCTGACATGTATCCGCTCTGAAAGCATCTAATCCAACCTGATTTTTACTTTTAATCTGCTCTTGATTCATGTTGAATGCCCTCTGGATCCATTGCCGATGTGACTGGCGCAGCTGCTTTCCCACCTCCCTAGTTTCACTAATTTCAAAACTATTCATATGAATATCCAGAAACATTTTTATTTGCATGAACATTAATATATGAATGTCGTAACATTTGATTCGTGTACAAATGTACAAATTTATACGAATGTTATGAATATTCGTGTACACCCCTATGAACTAGGGATGTGGACAAATGTTCTTTGTGGGTGGCTGTTTGATTCAAATAGAATTGAATGCAAAGAAATTTGCATTCATTCAAATAGAGCTCCTTCGAATATGGTAGGATTTTAATTTGATACGAATGTTCTTTGAATGCTACTCAAATCTGATCTGAATCCCTACTGCCAGTCATGCCTACAGATCCCCTACAGATCTGCTAAAGATCGACTCTGAACATGTCAAATTCACTCTGAATCACTTTGAATCTGCTCTGGATTCATTGCAGATGTGATTGGGTAGCTGTTTTCCCACCTCCCCACATTCACTAATACAGAAAGCTTTGAACAAATGCATAGAAGTGTTCACTTCACATTCTAATATCAATCTTTGAATGTAGTACATCTCTATTATGAACAGGAAACTCTCCAGAGTTAAAACTGTAATCTAGAAGGATCAAAATAAGGCCTCCATTGGGCTTCATCCTCACCAAGCTACCATTTTGCAGTTCCATCATCTGAAGAACTGTTCAGAATAGGCTCTTCTGAATTTTTCATCAGCTTGCAGTTAGAGATGTTCAAAATTGGCTCAGTCAGTTCATAGTTCACCACAAGCAGGAGTTTGAAGTGTTTATTAGCAAAGAGGTCAGTCCGTATGTTTACAGGGGGAATTGCTTGTTACCTCACTCAGCTTGGTTAGGATTATTCAATGGTCAAATTTGTCAGAAGGTTGATGGGAACAGTTGGCAGAATAAAATGAAATTCCTGGTAGGGATGTGGATGACCACCCACCCACCCCAAAAAATTCACTTCACATTGCATTGAAGCAAGTGCAAAGGAAATTCACCTTTGTGCAAATAGATTCACTTCAAATATGGTGGGATTTGAACCCACTGTGAATGCTCTTCAAATGCTATTTGGATCCACTTTCAATCCCTCCTGCCAGTTGCATCTCTGGCTCTTCTCCAAATCTGCTTTGAATCTTCTGGCAGATGTGACTGGGCAGCCGCTTTGCCACCTCCTCCCCACCTTCACAAATACTGTATAATGAAGCATTGAATGAATGCACAAAAGCATTCACATTTGAATGCCAGTCTCCAAATACAGCCAATATTTGAATCAAATGCAAATGTTCAGATTTGTATGAATTTATAGGGATTGTGAACCTGATGACCAATTCGTGCACATCCCTAATTTCTGGTCTGAACCTAGACTAGAGGTCCAAACAGCTACCTATTCTACCTGACTAAGAAGGAATTAATTATCTCTCCAAGAAAATTGCTGTTGGTCTCACAGACTGTCCTGCCTGTTTTCATAATAGCCACATGTGCCATAAAGGATATTAGAATGTCAGGCTGGCAGAGTAGTAGAATTCTTCTGAACTCCAATAAAAGTTTCAAAGTCATCTGATCATTTGCTGGACTATCAAAAAGCCTTTCTCTCTGTTCATTCCCTGATACTTTAATTCTTCTTTCAGTTTGTGGTGGGTGAAGGAACAACAAACTGAACACACTGGCTGCATCCCCATGGCCCCTAGTTATTGCACTGCAGAATCGGGGCATCCTTCATTCGAATTAAGATGTCCCCATGCAGTTAAGGACAGTGCAGGTTGAAAGCGAACCCACCTGTCCCCAAGCAAATGTGGTAAACCACTGCATTGGGGAAACCGCATCCACCCCCTCTGTCCTGATTGGAAACCCAGCTGATGTCACCATGCCCTGTCCTGCCCAGTGCAGTGCTGACAGAGGAAATCCCTGTGAAAAATCTCCAGGTTGCACCTCCAAAACCACAACACACCAGAAATAAGAAAAAAAGACAAAAGGGGGGCATAATAGGATGGTAAAAGGGCTCATGGCTTGAAGCCGCAGCTCTGACTTTAGCGGACATGCACACGTCTGTTTTACAGCAAGCACACCTCCACTTGACAGCTAGCCTCGTGTTCACATCAGCCTCCCTCTAAACCTTTGTAGCTTGGAGAGAGTGAGAATGAGTGATCCAGTGCTCGTGCGGAAAATCTACCCCTGTACCCATGCATGCCTTGCTGATCGTGGGATCAGGCAAGGGGGGGCATGCTTTTAGCTGGAGAGGACAAATGAGAGCTCATTTCATCTTAATTTCTTTGCTGCCTTAATTTCTTTCCCCAAGCAGTTGTGATCGCAGTGTGAGGGCAGGGACAGTGAAACCCTGCGAGCTAATGCTCCGATTGCAAAACTTCTCCCCCAGTAACCCGGGAGTGACCCCATGACTGAAGATAATACATGCTTGCCTCCTAATTGAGAGCAAGAACAGTTGAAAAGGGTTTTTTTTTCCCCCTGCAGATTTGTGCTGTTTGCCCTGAATGTAGCCCAGATTAGAGGCTGTTCTTGGGGAAAGTCTGAGGCAAACTCAGGTTTGGCTCACAGTATTTTGATCATGGGGATGAGCCCACAACAGAAGTTTAGATAATTATTCTGTTTGCTCCCAAAAAAAGATTCTGGGAACTTTAGAAATTCCTTTTTTTGTTTTGTTTTGTGGAAAAGGAGTTCTTTTTTGGCTAATATTTGCACCCAGAAACATGTAAATTCAGAATCTGAATTAGCCTATTGCAATTTATGGATTTATGTATCTGCCTTGCTGTCAGATTTGAGGGGAACCCCCCCATACACTTTTCTACCATTAGGGGATTCAAAGCAGCTGTCAAACCTCTATTCTTCTCACCACAACAGAACACCATGTGAGGTAGGTGGGCTGTAAGAGGTCAGAAAGAGAACTGTGACTAGCTCAAGGTCACCCAGCTGTCTTAAAATTTCTGCAAGAAGAAGAAGAAGAAGAGAAAAGGAGTTTGCAAATTTTCAAAGCAGATTCTTTTCCCAGGTGGAAAAGCACACCCCAGGACAATAATTAATAATAAAAATAAGCTGTTTTAATATAAAGAACAAAAACACAAAATTATTCTTGCTTACAAGAAACTAGAATTCAGAATTTGCTGTACCCATGACTTGCAACTTTCATTTTTGTTTGCTTACCTACAAGAATCCTCATAAGGAGTTGCATTGTCTTTCATGGGAAATGATGATGTGTGGAAGAGTGAAATGAATTGCTGTCTTCACAGTTTCTTTCTCATTATCAAGTAGAAAGATAGTAGGTGTGTTCTGAACTCAGAAAAGTGCTCCAAATTAGCAGAAGAGCTTTGACTGCTTTAAAAGAATTTCTTTCTTAGAGGAGCATTATTTCAAATCACTAGGCAGAAGTCAGACAGTGGAGTTTTGTACGATTCCAGAGAGTAATTACACCCAACAGCAGAGGAAAATAGAAGGATGACAAAGTTCAGCAGCCATTATCCAGTTCAGCGCAGGTAAGGTTAAAGGAAAAGGTGGTTTATTTTTGCAACACATTTTGAGGTCACATGCGCGTTATTCGTTCCTTGTGAGTGTGGGCAGTAGGCATATAGATCCTCAGTGGTTCCCCCCCCCCAGGGTTTCTTTTACTTTTTTTCCACAGCAAAAAGTGCAAACTTTAGTGATGAAAATTAAGCTATGATTTTTTTAAAAAAAGCCTAGGTGTTGGGCTAACAACCTAATAGGCGGGTTTGGGTGTGGGCCTGCTTCACCCTAGGAGCCTGATATAGATTTTGTGGGCTGCTGATTCAGCTTATATACCCTCACGTGCTGTTCTACCTGACAGGGCAGTTTTGTTGTAGCAATCAACTTTGAGCTAAAGCCTACAAGACTGGCATGTGGTTCCTAGGGGATGCCAATAAGACCCCTGGCACATGGCATTGCATTTGGGGGCCTCACAGCCAAGCAAGGCTACATCAGATCACTCCAAGATTGTCCTAGAGCTCCCCAACCCTCCCAGCAAATTTGGAGTCTTCAGCAGGACTTTGGCCCTTCTGCCCCCCATTCTCCTACATTGTTCACCACAACAGTTGATAGAAGCATTCCAAACATCATAGGTGGGGGCTTTGAGTATTTTTGTGCTGGTAGATCTCACAAGATACAGCTTTGGGCTGGGATTGGATGCAAAAATGGCACTGAAGTCTGTTCCAAGCTGGGCTGCCCACAAATAATTTGATGTTGTGTTCTGTGTGGTGTATTGGGCCAGTGGCATATAGAAAGTATTGCCCAGAAATATCCCATCTCTGGACACCCAACTAAAGTAGCTCTAGCTGGCACTTTGGAGACACAGGTCTTTTATTTCTGATTTCCAAAGCTGGGCTGGGTTAGGCCACCCAACTTTGAACTGGCTTGTCTGATATAGGCCAGTGTGGCTCAAAACAGCCCACATGATTCAGCTATTGGGCCAATAGCTGGAGCGGCCAACCCCAATCAGCCCCAATTGAGGAACTATGTGAAGGAGACCTAAATTGGATGAACTTTGAACTCCAATCAATAACACTGTGAGTCAAGCACTACTTAGTTCATTAAGTGCAGGTAACTTAACCAAAACCCATAATATTTGATGCTAATTTGAAGGCACAGCAGAATGTAATGAGTCTGCTTACATGCCTAAAAGGTTGCTTTGGCAACATTGTTTTTCCCCCAATGCTGTATCAAATTTATCAGCAGAGGATAGGTTTCCTTAAGTACACCTTTTATTTCCATGAGAATTGGGTCATATCCTATTCCTCTATTAACACTAAAAGTGTTTGACAGTATATTGCTGTTCTCTTTTCCCCAGCCCACCCCCTGAAATAATAGTTTCAGAGAAATGAGATTTTAGGCTGAAGTAATTTTACTAACCTTAAAATACTTTCCACTATTGGGATTTTGTTTTGTTTTGTTTCTATTAATTTCTAACTTAGTTACTTTGAGCCATTTCAGTGCATATTTTATTCCTAACTAATCACTTTGAACACAATTTTTCACTTGCACTCAAGCTTAGCTAACAAAAATCTGTTACTTTCAGCACTGCTAGGTTTTCTATTACATACCTCATTAAAATAAAATTAAAATAGAAACTGTACTAGATTTATGCTGGTATTTTCAAAATACTTTGTTCTATTTTATAGGTGGGTATTTTGTGTGCATCTAGAGTTGCTACTCTTTTTATCATTTCTAATAAATTTTAGTGGTTTACTGTTCAACTGAACTTCCTTGTTAACTAGTGCCTCAGTAGTGCCTCCTCTCATTTTCTTTCTGCTACTGATCATTTCCTCAGAATTGATTCTGTCTTCTTAGTTAGGTCAAATGCAAACCATACCTGAAACCTTTGGAGTTGGTATAGGGGCTATCCCACAGCAGATCTCCCTATGTGGATGGCCCTTTTCCGGGTCTGAACTGCTCTCACACTGGTGGACCAATCCAGTAAGCACGGACTAGCTGGAGCAGGTCAATAAATAGGCATAAAAAGCTTCCATTAGTGCTTAAAGCTGCCCCAAAACTCTCTGACACACAGTCATGATATGTTCTGGAGGCATATGAAGAAAGCAGGGCAGGAATGCAAAGTAATGTAGAATATCAATGTAATTAAATAAAGAAATACTATATGTACAAATAGCAAAATAGAAGTGTCTCTCTATAAACTGCAGAAAGATAAAGATCAAAATATAGTGTTACCATTAATAATATCCATCCATCCATCCATTTGGGAAAGGAATGAGTACAATGTTGGAGAGAAAAAAAATGATATGCCAAAACAGTGTTAGAGTTGAATACAAGGGGAAATGAAATGTAACCAGGAGTCCTTATCATTTTTAAATAAAAAAATATTTTAATAATGTAGCATCAATCAAGTAGATGTTATAAAATGTATTTTACAGGTCCAGGTTTCAAAAGCTTTATGCAAGAGCTGTAATTAACTTGCTTCATATTATTTCATTATCCTGATCCAGGATAGCTATTTTCTCCACCCTTTCAATTTCCTCTGAAGTGAATATCATTGGTCTCCAGTCACCAGTGGACCAAAATATAAACAGAAGGGACATGCTGTGACCAAATGTGAAGTAGAGTTTTGGATAATTTAAACTCCCAGGGAATTTGTAGCCTGATCATTCTACATAGGCTTTTACATTACAAAAAATACCATAAACAGAGACAAAACTCATTTCAAACTCAAAAAGCCAGTATTTCTTGTTAAATCATTAGAAATGTATTAGAAATACAGAAGAGAAGTTAAATTGAAATGTAAAGGCATATCAGAGAGATATTTCATTTAAACATTCAAAAGAACAAGAATAAACATGCACAATCCCAAACATAGCTAAATAAATGAGCATTTCCTATTGAGATATCTTTGTGGATTAAACTGAGCCCATCCCATTTCCGCTGAGAACACCAGAGTGTAGCTGGGCCCTCTTTTGGAGGAAAGATATGAAAATGAGAGTGAAATTCCAATAAGAACAATTTCAAACTTTAAGGAAAAATATAAAAGCCAGAAAGAGATAGAAAATCCCTAATACTACTGTAGAAAAAATTCCCTAACCCTAGCCAAAAATTAAGAAACATAGGAAAAAAATATGAGGAAAATAGGGAGGAATGGAATGAAAGCCAAGAATCTTCTCACCAATGTTCAGCACTCCCATGGATCCAAAACTGTAGAAATGTAGATTCAGCAAACCCATATCTCTTCAGGAACAAAAAAAATGACTTTAAAAATGGCAATCATCTTCAGACTCAGCCAAACTGATCTCCAAAAGTGAGTAAAAATCACCCAAAAATTAAAAAGAAATGCTATTTAAAAATGCTCTATTCAATTGCTTTGACCAGAGAGACTCAAACTGCAAAGCACAAGATTCAAAATGTTTTTTTTTTTTACAGACAAAAGCTACACCCACTTCCTCTTCAAGCAGGGGGAAAGGAAGGAAGGACAGAAAAACTTTTTAAAGGCACTCTGTTCTGTCCCCCTGACTCCAAAAATAACTCTCCTTGGCAGAAGAGTTCTTGCTAAATTTCTCAATCCGCTAATCTCATCACTTTTGAGCAGAGCTGAGCAAGAGAGAAAAAGGAGTGGTAGGCGGGGGAAGAATTTTTAAAATGCAAAAAGGATGCTTTTTCCTATAAAGCAGAACTTTGCTATTGCTGCAAAGTTTCCAAAAATTGAAGAGAAATCATTTTATTACTTCAATTCCCAAAACACAAAGGCATAATGAATCTTCTTGCCATCCATCCAAATGGGTGCTCTGGTGTTTCCAGAGCAGGCAGGCTAGCACCCATTGCTATTGGGTACTAGACCACCCATGGAAACACATTGGGTACTTCCCTTAATCCAGATCTACTAGATCCAGTTTAAGGGAAGTACCCATTCCTTAGATTCAGATCTTCTTAGATCCAGATCAAAGGAGCTCAGTGGAAAAACACCCTTTGCCTCTGCCTTGAGGGACCGTTTCTGTATCAACGTAAAGCCAAGAAGTCTCAGAACATGAGAGAAGTCCTGCTAAATCAGCCATAACATAGTCCAGCATTGTGTCTCACACAATTTCATGGCATGAGCATGACATCATTCTGCAGACAGATCAAACTGTACTTGGGTGACATGGAATGCATGGAATGAGTGCTACTATAAATGACTACTAGACTGTATGCCTTAGTACTGTATTGGATTCCTCTAAAGGCCATTTTCAAGGAGGCGAGAGCAGGTGAAGGCTTTGCCTTCATCTTCTGCTTGAGAAGGCCCAGAAGCACAGTGGGCCACTGTGTGAGACAGGATGCTACAGATGATCCAGGAGGACCTCTCATATGTTCTTAGTGTTCTGGGACATCTTGGCTTTCTGTTGATACAGGTGCCGTCCCACGTGCCATCTTTCAACTTTGAACACCCATCCAAACTTCTGCAGTCCCCTCACTTCTTCCACTTTCAGTTGTTTGAATTCCATCCCAAAAATGTCCACTTGATTGATGCTCACCAATAGCCCAAAGGAATGCATTCAACTGAAAGTCCAAATGAGTATATAAATTGTTTTTCTTTCCTTTACTTCTCTTTAGCCCACTCCCACTTAACAAAGAATGAAACATTTTCCATTATATCAGTGGATATTCAAAAGATCAGACATTGCACAGTAAGAATAGTTTTCAAAAATATACAGCAAAAGTGGTGGCTTTGTGATTGCAAACAATATTTGCTTTTCAGTAACAATGATGCTGGCAGGTTAACAGTGACATTTTTCACATTGCTTTTTATTGAACATTTGCTTATCATTATCAAGCATCTCTCTTCTTGAAGTTCCCTCTCCATTCGCATGCTTCACAATACTGTTGCAGCCTACCATGACTCCCCTTAAAAGCAATTGAACATATGGCCTCTATTTTAAAATGCTGTATCTGCTACAGAATACTGAAGACATTTGGCTGAAGCCTTGAGCTTCCAGCAGGAGAAGAAAAATAATTACTTCTATTTAAACAATAAAAACATTTACAAGAATAACATGAAAGTTTCAGAAATTTCTGGTTACAGATGGGCTGAGGGAGACATACCTTCTGCCTCTTTCTATCTGTAGGGAACAAAAGAAAACATGCACCTTACTTTGACTTCATTTTATGCTATAGCAAAACAAGTTAATTAACACAGGGCCACATTGGCACCAAAAGTCCATTTCAGAAGAAGGAAAAGGCAGATAAGGAAAGTCAATGGGCCAGTGCAAAATGCTTGTATTAATTCCAGGTTAGTTTTTCAATGGCCCATATGTACATTGATGTAAAACTTACTAGACAGTGTTCATCTAAGGTACAGCATAGGGATGGACAAAAAATGCTTGTCACGTTCGCAATTCATATAAATTGCAAATGCTCAAAACTTTGCATTCAAAATGAATAATATTGCCTACATTTGAAGACTTGACATTTGCATGCAAAGCAAAAGCTTTGGTGCCTTCATTCAAAGCTTTGTTGCATTCAGGCGCATAATTTGAGAGTGGTCCTGGATTCATCGCTGTCATTTGAGTCCCATGAGGCAGCAACTGCCAGGAGCGCCTACTACTATCTCCATCTGATCTGCCAGCTCCAGACTTACTTCAACAGGGATAACTTGGCCGCAGTGATCCATGCTCTGGTAGCTTCCAGACTGGACTACTGGAACTACTCTTGAAAACAGTCAGGAAATTGGAACTGGTACCGGATGCAGCAGTTTGTCTGCTAACAGGAGTCTTTGGCTGGACTCACATCACAGTGATCTTGAAAGATCGACACTGGTTACCTGTTCGCTACTGAGCCCAAGTCAAGGTGCTGACACTAAAGTTTAATCTCTAAGCAATTTGGGCCCTGTATATCTGAAGGAATGTCTTCTCCCATATAGACCTGCTCATGCACTGAGATCTCAAGGAGAGATCCTTCTTGTGGGTCCTTCTTTTTCAGAGGTGTGAGACATAGGGACATGAAGCGGGCCTTTTCTGTGGTGACCGCAGACTCTGGAATAGCCTGCATCTCGAGGTACTCCAGGTGCCTACACTGTACAGATTTCAGTGCCTGGTTAAAACATATCTTTTGACCCAGGCTTTTGATGGTTAAATGGCTTACTTGGGGTCCTGTCCTGTTAGGGGAGGTTAGGGTTTAATTAATTAATCTCTATCCCACCCTATAGCTGAAGGTCTCAGGGTGGGTAACAACATTTAAAATCAAATATATTAAAACAGATAAAAGCACATATTAAAACAACAGGCCAGAGTAAAGATTATGTTTACTCTTTTGTAAACATGTTTACTCTTATGTTTACTCTACTATGTTTGTTTGTTTTGTTTTTTCTAATTTTACCCACCCTGGGACCTTTGGGTGAAGGGCAGGATACAAATTTCTTAAATGAATGAATGAATGAATAAAGCAGCTGCCCAGTTGCCTTCAGAGCAGATTTGCATCAAATTTGGAGGCATTACTAGTGTGGCAGGTATCTGAAGCAAATTTGAAGCAAATCTGAACCATAGCACATTTGGGGTGTTTTTCCACTGTGCTCCTTTAATCCGGATCTAAGAAGATCCAGATCTAAGGAATGGGTACTTTCCTTAATCCGGATCTAGTAGATCCGGATTAAGGGAAGTACCCAATGTGTTTCCATGGGTGGTCTAGCACCCAATAGCAATGGGTGCTAGCCCCCTGCCATGGAAACACCGGAGCACCCATTTGGAAATCCGGATCTACCCATGCTTGTCACCCCAGGTGTTGGGGGGATAGGGGGTGCAATCTCCGAAGTGGCTTCAAAGTCATTTTAAAGTCATTTCGAAGTCATTTCGAAGTCACTTCGAAGTCTGTGCAAAACAGCTCCATTGAAGTCTCTGCTGATCTTCGGAGTGAACTTCAAAGTGACTCTGAAGTGACTTCAGAGTCACTTCGGAGTCACTTCAAAGTTCACTCTGAAGATCAGCACTGACTTCAAAGATGCTCCAGAGCTATTTTGCACAGACTTCGAAGTGACTTCGAAATGTCTTCAAAGCTTAGGTTTTGGAGCTCTTCCCCCCCCCCATGGGTGCCTCCTCCCCCTAGCCTCCTCTAGACCCCATTGCTACACAGGTGTGGAAACAGGCTCCCTTTAATCTGGATTTTCTGCCTGAAGACCTCATTGTAGACCCCATTAATGGGGTCTACAAAAAATCTGGATTAAAGCCCAGAAAGTACCCATTTGATCTGGATTTCCCCAGCGGCAGTCAAAACAATTGGGTCCCAAATGGGTGCCATGGTGGAAATGGGATCATCCGGCTCACACCCAAATGGGTCCTTAATGGGTGCAAAAATGGGTACTTTCTGACAGTGGAAAAATACCCTTATTGCCCCCCTGGAAAAAGGAGAACACTGCAGCCTCTGAAACCTTTGAAGCCTCTGAAAGCAGCTGAAGCCATGGCTGTTTCTTCCCCCTTATTTTACTGAAGATGCACTCCTTCACTTGACAGCTAACTTGACGGATCTTGCTCAGCTGAGTGCACTCAGTTAAATCAAGCCCTTCCTTACCCACCCCTGCCTTGCAAATTGAGAGATAAGGCAATCTGGATTCCAATGAGGGGAGAGGGGGCAGAGAGGAGATGGCACTGCTCCCCCATACCAAGGTTCGGCAAGCTTCTCATGGGGTCACCTGCATCCGCATGGAACCCGCACCTCTCCTGCGTTGCTGGGAATGTCATGAGGATGCCCAAGATGTGTTTCCAGTCCTGTGCCCGGCCCATGCATGCCCAAACAGCCCCCAAAGTGTGCCAAATGGCTTGCATGGGGATGAGGCCTGAGTGTTTTCCCAAAACATTTGAAAAATGTTGATAGGCTTTTAAATTTTGTTGTGACTCAGGTCATCAACTGCAAAACCAATCCTGAGTTCTACAATCTGTCTGCTTTTCAGGATGTTAAGAAGCTTGAGTAGTTGGCTGTGCTGTCTGTGATCAATCAAAGATTTGTTCATTCAGACTGAATTAATGCATTTGAATATTATTTGCACCTTTACTTCTTCCATGCCCAGACCTAGGCATATATCATTTGTTTCTGGCTTCTTGAAATTCTAATAAAACTTAAAATAAATCCTTCAAGCCTGAAGTTTTCTCTCCTCTTATATATTAAGTAAAGTAAGAGATGAAATATCTTGTAACTTTGCTCATGAAAATTTGTTAAATCTATTGAAGTTTAAAGAACTTAGTACCAACTTTCTTTTGTTTTTTAAATGTAAGACATCGTTTGAAGTACGAAGTAGGTAGTATGTCTTTCATTATATAATAACAATCTCCAATGAGTTTTTAATCTCTCCCCCACTTCATATCCAAAATAACAGAAAATTCCTCTTAAAACTGAGAATTGTTTGGAAACCAGTGCTAGGGAGATAATATACAATAACAATAGAAATGCAAATACAGCTATAATCATTACTTCAAAAAGATGAAAAATCCAAGAATTATGAACAGTAAATATAATAGCTAAGAAATGCATGTTCATGAATATTTTCGACAATAGCTCTGATTTAAAAGCTTGGTGAGATAGCACAGGGAAATAAGCCATGGAAGAAAGAACAAGCAAGCAAGAGACTAGAAAGTTAAGATTATATTATATTTAATTTAGAGAGCTAGTGGAGAGAGAGAAAGAGAATGTAATGCCTCTGGCATCAGCGTTCCTTCTTCTGAGGATGAAGGGGTAGTCATGATGCCCAGCTAGTGAGGACCCTGAGCCTATACTTCAAAGTGACAGCAACTCAGGCTCAGATCACGCCAGGCAATACCCTTCACTGCCAGTCTGAGACATGAGTGAGAGCAGCCGCACAAATCAGCTAGAATCTGTGCCTGTCACCTGCAGTGAAGGAGGCATGACCCTGACCTGTCTATTTAAGCTTTGTTGCATGGTTGTGGTGATAAAGTTAGGTCTTTCCCTACTAGAAGCTCTTCATGCTGCCAATAAGCTGTACGGCAGCCCTTTGCTTGATTCCAACAGACCCAGTGCTAGGATGATCTAATTGCAAGATAATCCCATTCCAGCCCAAATATATAAAAGGTTATAAAATCATTCTTAAAAACACATACAAAAACAAGATTAAAAATAAAATGTAGATCATAATAGAACTGCTCCAGTGAATTAAAAGCAGTACATGCACATATAAAATATGTTTAAAAGACATTTCAGGAGAAATAGATTTTCAAGATTCTCCAAAAAGCCATAAAGGATGGTACAATTTTATTAATAGCAGAAGTGCATTCTGAAGTCAGGGGCCAGATACCAAAAAATCCCCATCATGTATGTTTGTCAGTTGTGCTTCTCTTGCTGATGGTACATGAAATAGGACTCTTTGTGTTGACTTTATATGGTGAGCAGTACTATCCAGGAGAAGACAGTCCTTCAGATTATTAGGATTCAAGCCATACTAGATTTTAATGACCAACACCTTGAATTATACCTGGAAGCAGATGTACAGCCAATGCAGTTCTAAGAGGCCCAGAAAGAGCTCTGGTAGTTGAATCCTATACCATTTGAAGCTTCCAATAATTTTTCAAGGGTAATCCTATCAGGCATTTAAGGGTTAAATGCAAGTCAGGCACTAAAATCACATTGTATTAAGCACCATGGCAACTAACTTAACAACCAACAGGTGGGATAATCTGCAACACCTGTGTTACTGAGAAGCTGAGTCAATGTATATATGCTTTGTATAACTTTTGTTTTTTGCTTCGTGCCTCTAACCTGTACCCTTCACTTCATGCTTCTATATTATGATTTCTGTATATAAGTCCTACCTGTAAATAAAGATAAGCCTCCTCTGTTGGATGACAACCTGATCTCTTAAGTGGCTATACCCAGGAATTGCTGTGCTAACTCCAGCCCTAAAGCTGCACTCCAATAAATCCCATGTACAGTAGTTGCAATGATCTAAGCATCTTGACTAGATTTTAAGTCACTGATACCAGACAGATTTCTCAGGAAATGGGCACAACTGACTCAGCAAGTATTGGGAGTTACTGTGCTCACTCAGCCTGATATAAGAGCATTATGAATGCTTTTTGATGTACAATAGATTTTGTCCTCCCAGAAGGCTGCATTAACTACTTTCACCAACCATTCACCTTTGTAGTAGATGACAACAGACATGACGGTCAAGGGCCCCAAACAGAAGCCATGGCTTTCCCACTGCTCAGGCTGTTTACAGGAATACTAAGATATCACAGAGGTTCTTAATCTTCATAAATGCAGGTGGATAACTTTGGGTGTTTTTCCACTGTCACTAAAAGTACCCATTAAGTACCCATTAATGGGTACTTAATGGGTACTTCTAGTGACAGTGGAAAAACACCCATTGTAACCCAATGAAGTTTCACAGTTTTACTATTTTACAATTTTAGGAGACCCCCAGAGCGTGGGGGAATGGAAATCACTTCATGAAACAAACTTATGCAATTTGTGGTTTGTCTAGAGTGATTAAAAATAAGAGTGATACAAAACAATTCTACCTCTGCAAGTTGCACAGTTTTTCACCTGTAGGTTGATCAGGATTATGAACATTTGTGTCATTGCATGGACTGACAGTCTAGAAAAATCTGAACAATAGAGAACAATGGCATGTGGTTATTCTCTGAACAAGTTTTATTATGTGGAAAACTTCAAATACACTTAAAAGGTCACAAGAACAAATTCAGTTAATGGAGGAAAAGACACCTACTACAGATAAGAGATACCTCTTGAAAATTTAAGTTAAGTCATCAAGTACTTAGAAAAACACTAATGTAGAAAAGTCAAAGGAAGGAAAAATCTGTGTGTCACAAGCAGAGCAAAGTTTGTTCTGATTGCCACATTGTTGCAAAACTAAAAAAGGACAGCAGAAGATGAAGAGGAGTCATATAAGAGGGATAGTTGGATGATCATTGTTTCCAGAGATAATAAACCTGAGGCCTTTTTCACACTAACCCACTCCATTTGGAACGGGTGTAGGACAGGTGGCCTAAGTCACTTCAGGATGCTTTCAGCATTCACACACAGGAACGCAGGAACACGTGTAAATGCATTCCTGCGCACCTGTGTGCGAATGCTAAAAGCATTCCGAAGTGACTTAGCCGGCAAAGGCCGGCCAGGGGCGGGGATACGGCTGGCAACACTGCCTCCCATTGGATGAGAGCACCCAAGGGGCGGGCAGCGCTGTCAAGCCGCTTGCCCCGCTTCGTGCCGGCTGTACGGGGCTTGATTGGGCCCCATGCAGCTGGCAGGAAGATGCCCGGGCACCCAGGCACCCATCGTGGGGCCCAGGGCAAGGTCCCAATGGGGCAGGACCCCTTCGGATATCGGAGCTCCTGGCTCCAGTCTCCGAAGGCTTCACCCCGATGCCGATTGTGCCCATCTGCGGGGCGTGGGCACCTGAATCTCCCCACCCCCCACTCCCCAAACCACCCACCCCACCCACCCCCCAGACCCGATCTGGCCATCTACGGGGTGCAGGCGCCTAGATGTAGGCACCTTCACCCCGCAGATGACCCCCCCACCACTTTCAGGGCCCAGGGATGGGACGTGCGCATGCGGAGCTCCTACCTTTTCGGCTTCCAGACTCATAGTGAGCCGAGAATGCCGGGAGCGTGCACCACGCGGCCCGCCAAGGCCCCCTATTGGACAAGCAGTTCACGTGAACTGCTTGTCCAATAGGGGGCCTCGGCACGCGGCGTGGTGCGCGCTCCCGGCATTCTCGGCTCATTCCAAGCCGGGATGCCAAAAAGGTAGGACCTCTGCGAGAGCGCGTTCCATCCCCGGGCCCTGAAAGTGGGGGTGGTGGTCATCTGCGGGGTGTAGGCACCTACATCTAGGTGCCTGCACCCCGTAAATGGGCGCGATCGGGTTCGGGGGTTGGGTGTTGGGGGGCTGATCTGCGGGATGCAGGTACCTAGATTCAGGCACCCACGCCCCACAGACAGTCGCGATCGGGGCGGGGGGGACCATTGGCTGATCGGAGCGATGCGCTCCGGTCGCCCAAGGGTTCCTCGCCCCCTCGCCCCAAGCCAGCCCAAGATCGGCCTCCTGCCACCCCGGAAAGGGGCTACAGGAAGCTGATGCTGGCAGCTCCCCGACTCTGGCAGCCCCAATGATCAGCCCACCAGAAGCCAGCTGTGAGGCCAATTTCCGGCCAATGCTGGTGCTGGGGGTATGCCCACGGCTGTCAGGGAGAGAAGCGTGCATGAATGCTTCTCCCCCCGAATGGCCTGGGACGGTTCGCCCACGCAGGAACGGATGCAGAGCACTTTAAAGTGCTCTGCATCTTGAATGCGTGGAAGACAGCCCCGGACGAGCCGGGACTCAAACCCGGCCACGGCAATGCGAATGCCGCGTCCCGGGCTGTCTTCCACGCGTTAGAAAACCGCGTGTGCGAAAAGGCCTCTGGAGTACAGAAAGTTTAATTCAAGAGTAGTGTGTGAAAGTTTAACAACTTTGGAGAGATTCCATCTGTTCTGGCATGAGGATTAAACACAAATTAAATGCTTTCCCCACCACCACCACCTTTAGACACTATACAGTTGATATGCTTTATGTAACAATCTTGTAATCAATTCTAAGACTCTGATGATCACTATCTTCTCTTGCTGCCCATGGCAACTATCCTGATCCCTTTGACAATCCTGTCAGGTACTGACTTGTCTATAGTGATGGGAGCTGTAGGGTTGCCTCAAGCTTGCCCACTGAATTTTCCCAGATGTTCTGAGTGACACAAATTTGTGTCTTTTTATTTCACCGTGGCTATTTAGAACTGTAGAGTATCTAAAATTGATTCCATAAGCCTTGGATTTATATCAATTATTATGATTAATAGGTTTTGCCAATTCACAGTATGTCTAGGATGTAACAAACCAAATATGCATTGGAGGCTGGAAGGATCTGTGCTAGTGTAATTTATTACTGCTGGCAATTATGCATGTCTGCTGCATTGTGGGATAGATCATTTATTCACATAAATATATAATAGAGATAGGCACAAAATAGAAGTTTGTGTTTACTTTTTCCCCCTTTTTGGATGGTGGTGGCAGTTGAAACTGCTTTTTTCTTCTTTGCTTCTAATGATTGTTTGCACTGTGTTTGAGTGATTGAACCACATTTGATAGAAACTTGGATCTGTCTTGTCTAGTGAAAAATTTGGGCAAGCACCATTGAATAAACAAATGGAACATTAATAAAACATGCTATCAGATTTTCCCCCACAGTTAATACTGTTGTGAGAGTTTGGGAATGCTTTGTTTTAGAATGACAATATGAGATGAATGAATTTGAACTGCAATGTTTGAAAATGTTTCTATTTAATTATTTTAAATACATAGTCTTTCAGTTTGTACAATCACAACCCATAGAGCATATATAATCTGCCCATTCAAAGACTCACTGGGCACATATGTGCATTCAGACCTGGCTATTCTTTCCAGTACTGTATGGTTCTTGTTATCATCATCATCATTCTTGTTATTTTCAGGTCTTCTACTTTGTGGATCAGTTCTTCTACCACGTGTCTCTGAAGCTGCTGAGGAAACATGATACAGTCCCACTAGAAAATGGTTTTCATGTGGAAACTGTGGCTCTTTCAAGGTAATGATGTTGGAATTTTACTTGAGGGGACAGCACTCTAAAAACACTTAAACTTTTCCAAGTACATTTGTTTGTCTCACATGCTAAAAGAATGATTGACTCAAATATGGATCACCTTGCTCTTCTTCCATCTCTCTCCTTTCTAAACTCACCTCTGAAACTGTTAGGCTGCATCCCCATGCAAACAATTTGGCATTGTTTGGGTGCTGTTTGGGCTCGCATGGGACCAAGTGCGGGACCAAGATAGAATCTTGGGCATCCTCACGCCATTCCCCATAACGCGGGCTGGGGCAGGCTGGGGGTGTATTCAACTGTCCCCATGCAAACTGCACCAGGATTGTGATTTTACTCCCTTTCCCAGGCAAGCCCTTTTCCAGGGAAAGGGAGTAAGGGGGTGCAGAGGCTTCAGTTTTCTATCTTTTCCAAGGAGGCAACCTTATTGCCCCCCCCCCCAGAAAAGAGAAATCTCAAGCCTCTGCAACCCCTGTTCCCGATCTGCGGACAGGAAAGAGAGTTGGCTTTACTCCCGAAGTAAACTCAATCCTCTTTCTCACAGCCAAAGTCCAGAACTGTTCCCATGTGCAGGCTCAGCTTAGACCAAGTTGCCCAAACCGTGCCCAGACTTGTTTTTCCAGGTACCAAATTTGGTCCTGGTTTGGCATGTGTTTGGGCAATTTGGTCTGTGGAAATCGGGCCAAATCTAAAATGCATGGGGATACCCATTGCTGAACCTGATTTCGGTACCAGAACCAAATGTGCATGGAGACACACCCTTAGTGATTGCTCCACACCATGTACCTAACTTCTTGCCTTGTTCCTGCACACAACCTATGACCCTTTGTGTATTCTTTTTAAAAAATGTTTTAAACTTTTTTTAAAAAAAATGAAATGCTTCACAAATTTGTGTGTCATCCTTGCACAAAGGCCATGTTAATTTTCTCTGTATTGTTCCAATTTTAGTATATGTGCTGCTGAAGTGAGAACTTTTATATTTGGTGTATTTCAGAATAGCAGCCTACTATCTGCATGCTGGTGCAGACTACCTCAACCTTTTATATGCCAGATGATTTCTTGACCAACCCCACCCTACCATACAGAGCTACACTGGTGAAAATAGAGAGACAGCAAATACTAGAAGCAGCCCAGTTAAACCCAGCCCAGAAGACATCGGTTATCAGGTGTCAAGGCCCCTAAATTAAACTAATTTCAGGCCACCATGAGAAATATTCATCTAAATGTTATATGAATTTGGAATAATATCACTTGCTTGCTTGCTGCCATCTAGTCATAGCAGACTCTTTGCAGCCATATGGAACGACCAGTCTCCTAGAATCTTTCTTAGGTCTCTATTTTTTTTTTTTGCAGTTATACTGTTGTTGAATTGTTTTTATTTCTTTCTCTTTACTTGAATTTACTTTCTACCATGTTTGTATAATTAAAATTTCCTTCTGCAACAATCCTGTACTAAAAAAAACATGAAAACATAAAGAAATTATCACCTTGACCATTTTAATGTAAATGCAAAATGTGCATCTAGCTGTGACAATAGTGTACTGCCATTTTCTTGTAAATATAGCTACTATGTGCTCACTTTATAAAATCTCAGACTCTTTACAAAATCAATAGGTGGATGCTTTAAAAGCTTTATTCCCTTAGTTAACTGAACCCGAAAACATCATTAAGAACATAATATGGACATCAACATGATGTTTCTGGTTAAATTAAATCTTATCTAAAAAGTGCACAACCAAGGGTTGGGATGTTGACAAAATGGTAATCTGAGTGAAGTGTTATGCTTGGATTTGAAGATGCATTAACTTAATAGCCATTAAGATATAAATGAGGGGTCCTACTGCTTTCAAACATACAGAACTGCCAGAAAAAAATGTCAAAAGTGGCATAACTCCATATCCCAGTGAGGCCAACAAGACAGATACACTGCAAAAATTGTCCATTCTTGATGTGATCTGCTTTGGTTTTATGTAGGATCAAACATCCAGGAAATTGTATCACAGAGGAAAGAAAAAAGAGGTGGAAAGAAATGACAACATTGTAGCAAATTTCTGGATATCCAATATGACACAAAATCAGTGTGAACTAGGAAAATCTGTGGCCTCCTTTGTGCTATGATTGGAGATATCAGATGAGAAACAGAGCTGGCATTCACACTTTGGGATGCAGAATCTATCCTAAACCTCACCAGTGCTTCCCTAAGCACTAGCAAGGTGCAAACTGAAGCAATCACCTCTGTGTGTACCACCATCTGTTTAAGAGCCAGCAGAACCACCACATCCACTACTCCCTGGAACCTCTGGCTCATAATTTGCCCAACAGCTTTTAAATATAAGGCCATTCACCACTCGGAAGAGCTCTGTTGAATGGCTACTCAAGGATGCAATGGTGGCAGAGAGAAAAACAACATCTTTTGGGCACGATCTGTGCCACATGGCAGGCACAATAGTGTAATAAGTGCAAAATGAAGCATCAAGACTGCTATCAGGAGTCTTTATCCAAGTCCACATCTTACCAATCTTAGAAGTTCTATACTGATTTCTGTATTTACAACCAAGCCTCATTCAAAGTGCTGTGCTGTTATTAATATATAAAACTCTAAATGTATTGGGTCCCTTCTGCCATGAAGACTATTTTCAGATCTGCTTTTAAGATCTTCTATTCTAGCTTAAAGAAGCCAAATCTAAAATCCAATATTTTCTCTTTGTTTCCTTAGGGCATAGTTCCAAACTCCTTCCTTGTCCTAAAATATTGTGGCTACAAGATTCAGGATAGATAGAAATCATTGCCACTTACACCATTGCTAAACTTGTAAGCCAGTTTGGTCTTGTGGATAAAGTGCTGGATTCTCATCTCAATTGGATTCCACACCCCTATACAAAGTCAACTGGGTGGCCTTGGGCTAGTCACAGCTCTCCTTCTGCACTCTCACATCCCTCCTACCTCACAGGGTGTCCATTGTCAGGGAAGAACAGGAAGCCTCATCAGTTGCTTAAGTTCCCTTAAAAGAGTGAGAAAAGTGAGATATAAAAGCCAACTACTAGTCCTCTTTTATTAATATAAGCTATTTTAGATTAAACTGAATATCCTAAAGACAACAGTATGAGCCACCTTGGCCAATGGGTCTCCATTTTTTAGGACATCTTCTACCCTCCAGATCACCCAACACCTTCCTCAAGCAGCTAGAAATGAGGGTGGTATGGTTTAAATGTTGCCAAAGAAGCTCCTGGTAGCATTGCAGGAAGATTGTTCCAGCAGTACAGACACTTAGATTTGTTGAGCCATGTTACCCATCCCCCAAACTACATGTGTTTGATATATTTATATTATAATATTATATTTATATATTTATCCCTGCTAATTTCATGCCTATCAATATTCTGTATCATTTCGAAAATGCATGCCACTTGTGGATTTTATAATCATCCTCTCCACTTCTTTGTAACCATCTATAAAAATGATAATCACTGTAGACTGAGTAGGAGAGGGCAAAAAAATTAGTAGCCCCAGGTGACCTTCACACACAGCTAAGCCTATAATCATCCTGGGTTCAGTACTACATTATATCCTATGAATATGGAATTAGAACTCTCAGCCTGTAGAAGCTGTGACCACACCCACCTTTCTTCTTCCTTATTGTGCCTGCTGGTTGGCACTTGTGTACCTGGGAATCCAATAACAGTGAGAAGAAACTGACAAGAAAAATGCATTCCAAATTGTTCCTCCATTTAATGACAAAATGATTTCTAAGCATCAAAAATCTAGCCAAATTGGCACTCATTGTTTTCACCTGATTAGCCACTTTAATTGTTGGTTTTTCTGCATTGTCAATATAGCATTAATTAACAATCAGTGCAATATGCATGCAGACTGTTGGGCTTCTTTTTCTATAATTACCCTTGCGTATCCCAGAACAGCAATCGTGTTCATATCTAGTTGGTAAATAATGAGTGTCACATTGCTCTGGATACTCTCCGCATAACTGAAAAGTACACATTGGTGCTAGTGCTGCTGCTGTAGAAAGAGGAACCCTATATTATTTATTTATTTATTTATTTATTTATTTATTTATTTATTTATTTATTTATTTATTTATTTATTTATTTAAAAAGGTATTTTTAAAAATGGCTAGGTTTTCCAGTAAGGGGTTATCAGCTTGGACAATAATATCAATTTCTTGGTAAAGGAAGTGTGCTTGGAAATTTGATCCAACAGTTAATTAGTGCTATGAAAAGTAGTGTCTAAAACAGTCCATATTTCTTCCACTATTCTCCATTAACTGAAAACATGCACATATGAGGCTGTGGTCATACTTAAGCTTTAATCCAGCTTCAGTCCACTTTCTGAGAGAGAGAATACATCAGCAAGGTGACAAGCTGTTTTCTTTCAGTGTTAAATAACTTGTAAAATTCACCTTTGTGATAGATAATGAGGAAAGAAAATTTCCTGTTGTGTTCTGTGGCTCTGAAGTTGGACTGAAGCTGGATTAAACCTTAGATGTGAGCACAACCTGACAAATTGCATTCATTGTGGGTTGTTTTGCCTTTGAAGTCTGAGAGAGAGTAATCAGCCCAATCTGTCCCGTTTTCATACTCCTCCTCTTTAACAGATACTTAACAGTATCTAAGATTAGGAAATCTAATGCAGTGTTGCCAGGTTCCAGCAGGAAGACTTCTAGTTAGGAACTGTTTATTTACTGTTAAGTTCAAAGTTTCTCAAGGCATAAGAAAAAACAACAAAACTATAAAATCAAAGCACAAAAATGTTTTATAAACAACATATGAACTAAAAAAAACCAACCACATAAAACACAGAGGCTCAAAAATGTTCTTACACCACATGCATCTTACCCTAGGGTCTAAGACATTGATGGCGAACCTTTTGAGCTCAGTGTGTCAAAATTTGCAAGGAAACCTAGCTTAACTCGGGTGCTGTATCACATCTAGAAATATCCATAATTTTGTGATATTTGTAGCTCTAGTAAAAAAGTTATATTTTTGATATATGTATTTTATTAAAAGCAAAAACAAATAATTCCTTACATTAGAGACTTTTGTTGCTGAATTTCATATGGTAAATCTTCAGTCGAAAGTTGGTATTTCATACACTTCAAGAACAAGCAAGCACACAAAAGGGCTTCACATGTCACCTGTGACCTGCGTGTCATAGGTTGGCCATCACTGGTCTAAGATGTGGAATAAGACAACCATGATTCATCACTATTGAGAGAACACAACTTGTTTGGTTGGATCTAACAACCACTCTGAAGTCTGAGTTATGTATTTATTTCCATATTTTAAAAGTACTACCAAACTAGAAAGGCTCAGTAGCAAAGATTCAGCTGCCCATAGTGAAAATGGAATTTTGTGTCTCTTTAGGAAAGAAGGGGAAAAATGGGATTGTGCTATGCAAAATCCTTTGTGCTTTGTGTGGAAAAAAAAAGTAAGATGTGTTTATACTCACATGTTCCCTGCAAAACTGCATCTCATTGGCCCATTCTACTATTCCCAGGGAACCTTTATGTCCTATTATCCCAGAAGTCATATTTACTTACTATGAAAGGTGAATAACACCTATAAAAGAATAAAATAAGTAAGTTCATGGACTACTTCCTCACTGACCTTGATAGGCATACCACATCAGTGTGTGCAATCCTCAATTTTTTATTTTTTATTTTTTTGGATTTCAGACAGGGCAAAGCTTTCTGACAGGTTTCCCAGCCAGGTGGACTTCTTGTCTATATTTACTTCTGTCTTTCCTCCTATTACATACTATGGATGCATCCAGCCATCAGTTACTTGTTCTGATATATTTGGAGGTTCTACATCGTGGATATTCTGGAATATCCATGCTTTATTTTGGAATATCCAAATATAGGGTGAATTCCCACTCAAGGAATAAAGTGCTATATACAACTCTATTTACAATGGGATTTACATCGATATGTAAAGCACGTTAAAAGGAAGCAAACAGCATCTGGCAATCTGATTCAACCCCGATTTTCTGTCCCCACTCTAAACACTTAAAATGCTTTCAAAAATGGATTGGGGAAAATGATTCTTTCCCCTCCTCTCCCCATTGCCCGGGACACACGGCAGCAGCGGCAACTCAAGCCTCGTTCTCCCACTCACCTCCACAGCCACCAGCCCCAGCAGGGGTTCCCTCCAAAAAAAGCACCCTGGCTGGCTGGCTCTGCTACTGCTGCTGCCTGCACATGCACACACTTAAACATACACACATCTCCCAGTTTCTGCAGCAGTTTCACCCCTTTCCCTTTTTAAAGGTCAGAATTTTTAAACAGCCAGAATTGTGCAAAATTGCAACATTGTTATCAGGTGTGAAATGTGTGGATTGTTACAATGAAATGGCTGCTGTACATTTTAACTGAAAGGGGCTGACCTGCAGGGTGAAGCCCCATCCATTTCATGATGTATTTCCCCAAATACTGCTCTAGCGTCCCCACAACAATAAGAAGCATTTTAAAAGCCAAAACCAGAAAAAACACCTGAAAAATCAGGTGTTTATTCCATTTTAAAGCCAAATAATCCTCAAAATACCCAAAAACTGATTGTGAATGGGGACAATGAGGATCCAAACCATTTTTAAACAGTTTTAATTGATTGGGGGCGGGAACGACAAGGATCCAAACCATTTTTAAACAGTTTTAAGTGGTAATGGGAACACAGCTATACGGGAATAAGTAACTGATGTCTAGATGTAACATATGAATTCTTTGGATGTTTTTCAGCATACAGCCAGATACCTACTTTCAGAAGAAACCAAAAATGTCCCACATTCTCAGAACTTTTGCTAGTATAATTTTTTCCCTACAATTTGAGAACTGACTCCACTGTTGGAACCAATCAGTTGTGGCAGTTATTAAACTGTAAATGGTGTGCATTGTGTGTATGATATTTACCATGATGATCACGTTTGAGGCATGCTTGCTTGTTGTAATGATATCCATTGGTCTTGTTTATGTGTATTGTGGTGTCCATCTCTTGACAAATAATAACAGTCTGCTGAAAGAGTATTCAGGTTCAAATGAATGGCAACAATTTCAGGATAAGGAGCAAATGGGATTGGTAAGTTCTTTCAAGAAGGTTGAAGGTCCCCTTGGAACAATGAAAATTCTTGCAGTCTTCCAGGTGCTCTGACAGTTGATTAGATAACTAGGGTCAATGTTCTGCCTAGTTGATACATGGATTTCTGCTAGCAGTATCAGAAAGATGTTTGAGAGTCTTATGTCAGTTACAATTTTATTTAAAGTTAGTAGATTTTAAGAATCTTCATCAGTAAATTATGACTAGGCTATAAGAGCTGTGAATAGCTCACTCAAACTGATTGCTAGTTCTGTAATAATACTTCCACAGTTCTATGGACAAAACAAAAACTCTACTTATATTTAAAATGGTAGCCAAATAATTGATAGTTATTTTTGTTATATATTTCTACTGCTATATTATATGTGAAATATGCACATTTTCTAGTTTAGTGAAGACTTGTAGTAAATAGATCCACAGTATTTTCCTGTCTGTGTCAGCTTTAGTATGTAAGCTGAAAGTAGCAGGAGATAAGACAAGGAAAATGAAGAAATTAAACATATAAAAAGGGGTTCTTTATAAATTATCTTCCAGCCACTTTGTGTCATTGCAGTCTCTTGTCAATGCAACCTTTATTAATCAGTAAAGGCAGAGAGAAACATCCTTAATAAAAATGAAGAGGACTGGATCTACCTGAGACTTGAGAGCTTTCCAACTCTGTTTTAAGAATTTATAAGAGAGCGTCAACTCTGCACTTTTAATTTGAAGTAGAAATTGAGAAGTTGTCTCTCAGCAGTTAAGTATCATTAGGGGCAATCTTATCTGTATAAAATACAAGCCTTTGTGCTTCCTATCTTTCCAATCCACCTCTATTCATTCCAATTGCTTAGTGAAAGACATAATAAGTTTTGAATTCTTTTTTTTTCCTTCAAGAAAAGAAAGTAGTATCAGAATACACAAATTTGAATTGCTGTTGGAGTTGAAGTGGCTTAAAGTGGCTCTTTGTAGTTCCTGTACTAGAGAAGGGATTATTTAATAACAGTTGGGAAATGAGGAATACAGTAAAAGTTCCTCACAGTTCTAGGTAGACTCTGGGCTTCTAGTGATGGTGCAGGATACTTGTATCAGTATCCCAGTAAACAGCACCACCACCACCACCACCACACACACAAAACAAACAAACAAACAAACAAAACACACACATATAAAGATGTGGCTGCAATAAAAAGTACTGTTATACCCATACAAAGAAGCTTGAAAACAAAACCATAAATTCCCACCATTTGGCTGGAGGATCAGATGGAGAAGGCAGTGTCAAAATAAGAGCCCCCTTCTTGTCTCCATTTTGAATAAAGAATGCAGTTTAAAACAGTGCATTCCTCTGTGCAGGGCAGGAGAAACTCCCATGCTAATGAGGTACCTATGCCGTGAAAAGAGTTTGACACAGTCACTTCACCAGGAAGTGGTACCTAAGGGTATAAATGGAGATGAGGTCACAACAGGTGTCTCCATATACCCAACAAAGGTGCTTTGGAATCATAAGTGGAATCTCAGGCTCAGGCAATAGGTTCAACTGCCTATTCCATTATGTACTTATAAACTCTATCATCACATATCTTCTGGACAGAGCACCTCTGTGCTTTCTCACCCATCCCACTTACTGATTTCTCTCTGTTCCTGTGTCTTCCCACTTCTCCCCTCCTCCAGAGCTGTTTTCTAGAACAACAGTGATTGACCACTTGCAAGGATAGTTCCACTTGAACATCACTCAAGTAATATCACTCTCTCTTTCCCAAATGTGAGTTTCTGCTTCTCTGCCCCAGAAGCCAGATATCAAGTATGGGTTGAGGTCCCATCCCCCAAATATCAAATAATTCTTCCTAACCATTTCCTTTTATCTTGCCTCCTTGTTCTCCTATCCTTTGTTTCTTTTGGTTTCAGCACTGATTGATTGACTCATCCCAAATGCCACTGAAGTAATAACCATATTTCCATCCTCAAATGTGCTTATCTGTCAGAGATGTCCCCATCTGAAGAAGGTACTCACTGCCACCCCATTTCCCCTTTGGTGGGGGTAGCAACTACTGCCCAGCCACCACACTGACCTGTTTGCAGGCACTATCTTCAACCAAGGCACCTTACATGAAGGGTGCTTTTTCACATCCTACCTAGAGATGTTGTAGAAAGTGTCATACACTTACAAATATGTTGAAAAATACTCATTCCACCATTAGGCTATTGTCATATTTCAGCACAAATGGCAAAGTCTACCCACTGGAACTGCATCACCCATTAGATGCTTATATTTTACATTTTAGCAGCAATAAAAACAAGCTGATGATGTGTTAACATATTCTGTCATCTGAGGGATCTTCAGTAGCACTGATAAGCTAGTTGAAATGATTGTCAAAGTAATTCTACTGTACTGTTCCCAGGTTGGTGGCTTGAAGTAATATATTACCCTGGAAATATCTTACTGATTATGTGGCACCACAATACATCATTACACTGATGTTATCGTAAAGACGCTTAAAGAAAATTTAAAAGCAGACAGAGCTTGTCATTTGCACATCCATATGTAGTAATTATCAATAAAATAAAAAGGTTCACAACAAACACTGCGTTTTAAAATGCACAATTTGAAATATTAATTAATATTTAATTAGCATTTAATTAAAAATTAGCATGGAGTTTCTTGCATTGAATTTTCTGGATATAATCACACAAATGTGGTTTTCCAAGCTTTGATAGCAAAAATGCCTACAATTATGTTAGTCCAACAAGGAAGGGATGTTTTTTTTTTCTTTCCCACCAGCAAACAAAACTAGGAATTTCCCTCAGTTTCTGGCAGCACTTCCTGGTGTCCTGTTCTGTCCTGTTCTAGCATTCAGGATGCCTGACCCTCAACAGATACCAAAGGTAAGTGAGGAAACGGTTGTAGATTTTTTTTCTGCTGAATTCTTCAGTCAGATGTTGGTAGAAAGCCTCTCTTGAAATTTGAATATTCACAGAACAATATACTTTTGATATCTCCAGGTACAATAGGATGAAAATGGCTGGAGCACAACCAAGAGTGAATGTACCTGAAGAAGCTTGGTGATGCTGTTCACCTCTCAAGCTGTTTCCTGAGAGATACTGAGATGAGAATTTCAAAGATGTTGTCTTGGTGAACTAGGTTGTCTGTATCTGGTGGGTTTGCTGTGGGGTGGGGTGGGGTGGTATATTTTCATTGAAACTGTTTTGTTGTTGTTGTGTATTCTGGCTTTCATAAACTATTTTTTAAAATAAATGACATTTGAACATTGACTTACCCCATTGACTTACTATACGGTCTATTCATGTATAGCTCTGAAGGCAATATTATTTCACTAAAAATATTGTCATTGTTGTGCAGAACTACCAGCATCTTCTATCCTAGAA
Organism: Aspidoscelis tigris stejnegeri; assembly: GCA_023333525.1. Lineage (NCBI taxonomy): Eukaryota > Metazoa > Chordata > Lepidosauria > Squamata > Teiidae > Aspidoscelis > Aspidoscelis tigris. Next base: position 63,855,855 of record JALMGA010000004.1, read on the forward strand.
GTGGCTCCAAAGTTGCCACACGTGCATAAAGTGGTAGAGCAGTTTTCCAGTCCTGGATGGGGTCACGCTCTCCTCCAGTGACTGCGTTCGCAGTCTGGGGGTGCTCCTTGACTCGTCACTCCTGATGATAAATCAGGTAAATGCGACGGTCAGGAGCGCCTGCTATCAGCTTCAGCTGATACGCCAACTGCGCCCTTTCCTGGAAGTAAGGGACCTCGAAACTGTTGTGCACACACTGGTAACCTCACGTCTGGACTTCTGTAACGCGCTCTACTTGGGGCTACCCCTGTACTTGGTCCGGAAGCTTCAGCTGGTACAAAATATGGCAGCCAGGCTCGTTTCCAGTACATCTAGAAGGGACCACATAACCCCAGTTCTTAGGTCCTTACACTGGCTGCCTATTAGCTTCCGGTCCCGGTACAAGGTGTTGGTTATTACCTTTAAAGCCCTAAATGGCTCGGGTCCAAGCTATCTCAGGGACCGCCTTCTCCTGTACAATCCTCCCCGCGCTCTCCGCTCCTCTGGGAGGAATTTACTGCAGCCTGTAAAATCCAGGCTTGCGGCGACCTCCCAGAGGGCGTTCTCTGTTGTCGCCCCCAAACTCTGGAATGACCTGCCGGATGAGATCCGTCAGTTGACAACACTAGACAGCTTTAAAAAAGCTGTCAAGATGGCTCTCTTCCGGCAGGCCTTTCCAGACTAATTTTCTCAGATTAACCATCCCGGCTCGGGCTCCCTGACCCCCTCATTCCCCTTGTGGCCCCATCATAAGTATTGGTTGAGGAGCTCTGGAGCAACACTCGGGCTGTTAGTCTGTTTAATTATGTTTTATATTTTTGATACTGTATTTTAATTTGTCATATTGTTTAATTATTTTTTAAGGGGGGGAGGGACTATAATGTTTTATTCTTATATGATGTTTTTATTACATTTATTGTTGTTAACCGCCCGGATTGGTTCGCCACAGGGCGGTATACAAATAATAATAATAATAATAATAATAATAATAATAATAATAATAATAATAATAATAATAATAATAATAATAATAATAATAATAATAATTTATTATTATTATTATTATTATTATTATTATTATTATTATTATTATTATTATTATTATTATTATTATTATTATTATTATTATTATTATTATTATTAGTGCTCTATCGCCATACTAGCTCTGGGCTGGGACAGCCTGGTATGTCTTCATTCTCACTTCCTTTAGTAAATGGAGCCTGAGATGGGATGACACAGGAGCAGTTGTGCACCTCATCCCCCAGTCACCATAGCGATGGTGTCACACATGTCCACTTTGACAAGATCATGGTGACAAGATCACCTCTAGGATAGAAGCAATCACTGTGATTTGCACCTTGCCAGTGCTTAGGAAAGCACTGGCAAATTTTGGGATGGATTTGGCATCTCATTCCAAACACCAGATCTACTCATCATCTTCACTTCCCCGGGATACTGTTCCAGGAAGGTGAAGGTATGAAAAGGCCCATTGTCTGAAATTTCCTTCACTTGAAAATCCGTGAATTGCATACACAGGAAGAAAGTATTTTCTTGACATTTTAAGAATAAAATAAAACCCTTCTTCAGTGGGGGGAGCATAGAAACAACACAAAAAAATGAATATGTTAGGATTTATGGAGCAATTCCACCTGCCCATACTACCACCTCAGGGAAACAACAGAATAATTGTTGTATATCAACATTCTAAATCCTGTTCAAAAACATGCAAACTTCCCTGCAGCACACCACTGTCTAAATTACTTTACTATCATTTGACACATTTCTGTTGCTCAAACAATCCTCATTTATCATAGGAGAAGTTTTCTTGGCTCCAAGTTAACATAATTTGGAAATCTTGTCTATGTGAAATATTGACTTCCAAGCCCAATTCTTTCAAAATAGCCCTCACAAGTCAAGCTGTCTGCACCAGGAAATGATAATGATGGAATTGGTATATATTTTAAGAACCTTCTATTTTAGTTTTTGTTCTGTTCACAAAACCATCAAGAAACAGTGATGGAATAATGTGAAGGAAAAAATAATGACCTTCCTATCCATACCCATAATGCCTATTGAAAAATTCACCTATTTGGTAGTCCCAAATGAGCAGCTCTTCACATTTAGCTACAGAGAATTAAGCTTTTAGGAGGACATTGTTTATTGGATGGCGAACAGGATTTTAACATGGGGTGTTTTTCCACTGTCACTAGAAGTACCCATCAAGTACCCATTAATGGGTATGTAATGGCATTTTTGTACCCATAAATGGGTACTTAATGGGTACTTCTAGTGACAGTGGAAAAACACCCATGCTGTTTCAACATGCTGTTACTAGCAATGGTTGTCTCTCTCTTTAAGTTCCTTGTTTGCAGTATCTTAATGAGTTTAATCAGAATTAAGAAAATTTTAAAAAAACACTTTCATCTCAAAAAGAATATTCTTGGTTTACCTCATCAACAAGTGATACCTGGACAAGGTACTTCGTAAAAAAATATAACAACTCTAGGGAAAAAGAGAGTAGTTATATCAAAGGCAAATGTGTTACTCAACTTTCCTCATTTTCAGGCTGCAGCTGTTACTATGGACTGAAAGCTTCAAAAGGATTTTGAACCAACTAAAAGATTATGATGTGAGTTATTAAAGAATGCAAATTTAAAGAAGAGAGAGCAGAAGAGACAAAATGGTATAGGAACTTGAAGATGCCAAAATCCAGCGAACTGAGACTTTTTGCATTACAGCAGGTAGTCACGAATTAGGGAATGTCTGGAGAAGGGTGTTAACTAGAAATTTACCTGGCACATCCAGGCAGCTGTCATTCACATCTCTTCTGGTGCTCTGGGGTCATTCAAGGTGCTGCACAAGCATGTTGACACCTCAGACAACCATAGATGAGACTGTCATGGCAATGGCACTGATGCACATGCAGTCATGGAGGGTGCCACAAACAAAATGACAGTGCCCAGAAGAGGACTGGCTCCTGGATTGGCCACAGGTGAGTGACTGATCACGCGGGATTTAGGCTGTTGTTGCCTAGCGCTTGCAAATGCAAACGCTAGTTAATGTTGGATGATTGTGCTCCTTTCCAATCCAGAGAACGGGAAGGGAGGCACAAAAATGCCCAAGATCTGTATGATGGATGATTACAGTTTTTCAAGGTCCACCATAGTGCTCATTTCATCCCTGAAGATGGCCAGCACAGTTTTCTCACATGCCCATGTTAACATGGAAGCCCGAGACACAAGGTAAGTGTCCATACAAAAAGACCAGTTCAAAGTTTCCCCAGAGTGTTTTGCAAACAGATTTTTAATTTGAATTCTCAGGCTTTGAGCCCTAAATGTGCATCAAGCAAATATTTTAATACAAGCAGTTTGAAGTACTGTTTTTCAAAGTTTTGTATGCCATTTGTTAAAGGCTGATCAAACTTCCCCCTTAGTTTGATTAAAGCAACTGATGTTTAATCAAGCATGAAGTGTTTGTGTGTAAACAAAAGGACATTATAAGGCACTGCTGTGACATAGGCTGCATATATTATAGATTTTTCTTTCTTTGTCTCTCCTTATATGCCAGTAATTAAGAATAATTAATTTGATGAGGGCATTTTTTTTTTTAGTTACATTAATGCTCATTTAAGAAGAATGGGAAATTTCTTGTGTGGTCTGCTTTTTTATAGTTAATGCTAAACTGTGTTATCAGCATTTCATTTCTTGAGGAACAAACTCAATCTATGCCACAATGCCCTTTTCTGAAAGTTTGTTATACAGGGACATCTAGTGGTGCATTAGATTAAATTCTAAATCTCTGCTCTGTTTTGTCATTCCATTCATTTCTTCCCCAAAATCTTCTCTTTTGTTGGGAAAAAAAATTATAGGTAGTATTACACAGCAGAATTATTGGAAATGCAACATTTTTTTCAGAAATTCTAGGTTGGCAATGAAACACGGAGATAACTGTCATCTGCACTATCAAGTTATTATCAGCAAATAAGGGCGCGTCTTCATGGCATGTGTTATTTCAGTTTAAAGAATTCGAAATAAAAGAAACGGAACAAAGCTGTCCAGACGACTTGCAAGTTGATCCGGTTCCGATGGCAGCCTTAACGCGGGATCAATACTCGGAGTCCACATGGCAGCATTGTCCTCCTGCCCATTGCCCACACTCTCTCCTGTGATTGGTTTTCCCTGCCAGGATCCCACCCTCCCTTCTCTTCGCATCATGCTCCGCCGGGAATTCCCTGCCCAATCCACCCTCCCCCTTCCCAGCAGCAGCAGCAGCAGCAGCAGCAGCAGCAGCAGCAGCATCCATCCATCCATCCATCCACCCATCCATCCATCCATCCATCCATCCATCCATCCATCCATCCATCCATCCATCCATCCATCCATCCATTCATCCAGGCGCTGCGGCGCTGCGGCTTCTCCCTGGGGCTCCGCCGCCGCTTTCCCCCCGCTTTGCCGCCACTTTGCCCCGCAGAGGAGGAGAGCCAAGGGGTGGACAAGAGGGCGAAGGGGGCTCCTCGCTTGCTCTTCCCCCCGTGGCCGGGAGGGAACTCCGCCCCCCCACCTCACAGGGACAGAAGCTGGATTAAAACCTTGGCTTGTGGTCACACCTAAGGTTTAATCTAGCTTCACTCCACCTTCAGAGTGAAAGAACACATCAGCAAAGTGACCAGTAGTTTTCTTTCCACATTATCTAGTCTAAAGGTGGATTTTCTGAGTTATTAACCCTGAAAGAAAACCAGCTTGTCAGTTTGCTGGTGTATTCTCTCACTCTGAAAGTGAACTGAAACTGGATTAAACCTTAGGTGTGACCACAGGCAGAGGCAAAGTAGCCTAGAGGGGGCTCAAAGTGGTTGACATTCTGTTTTCACCCTTCAAGGGACTAAGTGGCTGACAAGCCTTCTCACCCTTAAGGGGGCTGAAAGAGACTGTTCCGAACCCTCAAAGGTCTGAAATTGCGCAAAATTGCAACATTGTTTTTAAGGTGTGAAGTACTTAGATTGATACAGTGTTTCAGCTGTAAGGACTGGAGGTTTATAGTGGGTGTTTGAGGGTGGATTTTTTCAATGAAGGAAACCCTAAACATGACGTGCTTCTAATATGTTCAGCCATTCGTTACAGTGCGATTGGGGGGGGGCGGGACAGCCTTAACACTGAATCTCATCCCGGAACGATACTGTCCACACAGTTAAAAAGGAAACACGTATCGACGCACGATCCGGAGTGAGACCTGTTGAGATCAGGATTTATTTCTAATCGGGATAACGTCCTTTAACACGGAAATACCGTGTTAATCCGAAGTACCGTCTGAACTGCGCAAACTCAAAACGTTTTGAATTCGAGATAACTATGCCATGAAGACGCACCCTAAGAAACATAAAAGACTGTTGTTGACCACTATTTTTGGAGGTGGGCTTCTTTCTAACATGGTTAGAGAGAAACCATAAAAATAAGAAATACAGTATCTGAACGGAGAACCTGTACCTTCATTGACTGATAGGCTCATATTGCTCATATTGTGCCTAATTGCTTCAATAGTAGGAATTAGTATTAGGAAAAAGGGTGCTTCTGCACTTAAATCTGTCATTGGTGAAATCCAGATGAAATAGGTATGGATCTACATGAGGTCCAAAACGTCCACACGTGTGTTGCTGGAATGGATTGTGATGGATGCAATACATGGTTGCCATGCGGACGTTGTAGCACTGATTCTTAGAAGGATCTGGACTCATTGCAGACATGCTACCCAAGATGCCATGGGATTGGATCACACAGCTGTAAAACACAGGTCACAGGACAGGTGGGACTGCGTAGGCACAATGGAGCAGACCAATGACTTCTGGTCCCATCCACATCCATCCTTTCTTGGGACTATGTTTCGAAGCATATTTTGTTGATCTGGAATTTGCATGCAAGAACATATTAGGGACCTTGCTTTTCAAGTCTACAATAAAAGTGGATTAGAGGGCCTTTAGACCCAATTAGGAACAGATCTCCTGTGATGCCGTGTGGAAGCAGCATCCACAATAGTGCTGTATTCCGTCCTGGGGTGCGGAAGATACCTTGCGTATGCATGCCATATTATTGGGTACTTAATGGGGTCTTAAATGCACGTGCGAAAACACCCAAAGATTCTTAAATCTTCAAAGTTTGACCATTTTAATTTAAGTCTACCGAACTCAAATTTCTACCAAACTAAATTCTAGTCATTATCAAAAAATTTTTATAGGTCCTCATATTACTGATTTGAATTTTAACAGGTATTTGTGTGTGTGTGTTAAGCTGTTGCAAACAGCCCCAGAGTGAAATTAATGAAGAGTCAATCAAATGGATTTAAAGGGCATTTCTGAATTGGCTAGTATTCCTAAGAAGCAAGTGCACTATGGGGCAGAAAATGGAAGGCCCCACCCACTGCTGGCATGCTCCAGCCATATAGGAGCCCCTGATCTGGATTACCCAAAAAATAAATAAATAAATAAATAAATAAATAAATAAATAAATAAATAAATAAATAAATAAATAAATAAATAAATAAATAAATAAATAAATAAATAAATAAATAAAAATTAAAAAATTGGGTTGCCTGAAGTTCTTAAGGCCAGCAACTATTGTTCCGTGCCTGTTGGAGCTTCCAGAGGTCAACTCTGAAGTTTCTGCATGCTTTGGGGTTGCTGCAGGGGTGACCTCGGAGCAGCATCATTGTGGAGACAGTGATGTTTCAAACCATGCCTTGTGGTCCAAAGCAGTGGGCCTCACTGATCTAGGCCTATAGGTATGGATGATAGCAGGGCTGTGCAGAAAGCCCTTTAATTTCCACACAAGACAAATGCTGTTGCATTAATAAATGGGTAACAATCTTTCAGCTTTTTTAAAATCAGAACAAATGGAGAACCAGTGAAAGTTGCCTTTTTTGCTTCAACAGAAGCAGAAGTCCATTAATGGTATGTTGCTTTGGCTGAAAGTAAATAAATCTGTAGTCAATCTTTTGTTGGTTTTACTAGTGCTGCATTCACACCTAAATTTTAATCTGGCTTCAGTCGTCTTTCAGAGCAAGAAATCACATCAGCAAAGTTTCAAGCTGTTTTCTTTCAGAATGATCTAACTCACAAAGTCCACCACTGAGTTAAAGTGGAAAGAAAATGACTAGTCACTTCTTTGCTGACTTGTTGCCCCACTTTTAAAGTGAACTGAAGCTGGATTAAAACTTAGGTGTGAACACAGCCTAGTAAATGATTTTAGGGTGCTTCCACACTTACCACGCTAAATCCGGATCTACTACATCCGGATTTAGTAAATCCGGTTTCCTGTCGATTCGGATTTACTAACCCCAGTTTGGGATCAGCGGAAGGACGATTTATTTATTTATTTATTTACATTTCTATCCCGCCCCATACCCGAAGGTCTCTGGGCACGTAACAACAGATTAAAACAGGATACAAATTCAAACAGATACAGATTAAAATGAAATACAGATTAAAAGCAAGATGCAAGGTTAAAACACCAGCGAATGGTCCGTCCATGACAACAGGTAGACAGCCAACCCTCCTACCAACGGATACTCACCAGCACGCTCTGAGGCAAAAACCAAATCAAGGGTGTGGCCTGCCACATGAGTCGGGTCAGATACAAACTGAGACAGCCCCATGGTTGTCATGGAGGACATGAAGAACTGAGCTGGTCCACTAAGCGCAGCCTCAGCATGCCTATTTTGCCTATTTTGACTCCTATTTCACGACTCACCCTCACCCCAGAAGTGGCGGATTGTCACTTCTGGAGCCAGAGGCAGCTTCCCCGAAACCAACCCTAGCCCACCCAGGGCGGAGCGTATGTGATCCCCTCCTTACTTCTTCGCTATCACCCTGATTCTGGCTGTGGGGTCCCAGGAGGCTCTGTGCCCGCGTGCTGCATGCCTCCTGACTAACAAGGGCAGGGTCTGGCAGCACCTGCCATCAGGAGGCTCTCTGCACAGGCGCGCTGCCCTGGCCAGTCAGGAGGTGCGCAGCTCACAGGAGCAGAGCCTCCTGGGGCCTTGCGGCCAGAATCGGGGTGACAGCAAAGAGGTAAGGAGGGGATCACGCGTGCTCCCCCCCCCAGGTGGGCTAGGGTTGGTTTCGGGAAAGCTCCCCCTGGCTCCAGAAGCAGCGAGTGTGAGCTGCAAAAAAAGGAGTCCTCTGGCTTGCCATGCTTGGCTCTGGCAGAGCCAATCATGGCGGGCTGGGGGAGGGCCCCAGTTAGGCACCTTTCCACTGTGTGGACATGTCCTAAACGGATGCGTTTTCACAGTGGAAACACCCATTAAGACTACCTTCTATGTAGTCTTCCGGTAGACCCCATTAAGCACACATTAGAGACAGATAGGTGCGAAAGCGGCTTCCCCTATCTGTCTCTAATGGGTACCGCTGTATGGACGTGGTCTTACCATTCTGCTGTTAATGGGTGCCACTATGCGGATACGGTTTCCCACACGTGTGCTTAATGGGTGTTGCTGTGCGGTGGCGGATTGCCCAAAGCATCCTTCATGAGTGTTGCTGTGCAGATGCGGGTTTCCACATGTGTCCTTAATGGATACCTTTAGAGTTGACTTCTTCATATGTCAAGTTAAACAAATTTTATTTCATGCTGCAGATAGCAAATCAAAATATTTATTTTGACCATTGACCCCAAAAAGCTGTAGATAAACAAGTAAAATAATGCACTAATATCAGTTTTGATATAAAAGTACCAAGACTTATAATCTCTATAGAAAAATGGAGGGAAAGTCAGATTTAATATATATATCATAGCTACAATTAGAAATTAGGAAGTATTTTGAAGGTCAAGGCTACAGATATACATAGCATTGCCTTTTCTTGTGTTTTCAGCTTTGATTAATATAGAACAATATTATTAAATTAAAATTATATCCAAATTTATTTTGGGGGGTTATGTGTGTATGAGATATTCTTGCAAAGAAACACTTTCTTCTTACTCTTCAACCAAATAATAAATCAGGTGAGTTCACATAACTTTCCTGTTCTTTGGCTGTATCCAAATGTGTTATAAAAAATGACACTGCAGTTACAGGTCAGTGAAACAGTCAGCCACAGCAATAGAAAATTACCTTGAGGGAAAAAGTAGAGGAAAGCCAATTCTCTGTGCTCTTCCTGAGTGCATTTGCAGCTGCACTACACATATTGCATTAATCCAAAGTCAGGAGGATGGGGTTCCCAACTTTATCACCAGGCATTTGTCCAGCCCTCGATTCCTGTTGGTTGGCATGATTCATCTGTTGACCAATCAGGGAATAGATAAAAAATGCACCTTCGTTCTTCAGTAGCTTATCTTTCACTCTTTCCCCCCTCTTTTCCTTTAAAAATAAATCACAAAGGGAGGACATAATTTTAGGGAATATTGTGATGACATTTTTGCTGTCTTTTTTCCATAGTACAGGTCAGGAATGTTCAGAAACATTACCTTTTGTTTTTGTCGTTATTATTCCTAACGTGTGGGTGGAGTTCAATTCTATTTCTTTGGGTAAGAAAGGTGGTTGGAATCTGAAGTGAGACTGGATAGACAACTGAGCAACGAACAGCTGCTAGGGCTTGAGATGAAAGTAAAATGAGCAGGACACTACAATGAAAAGACTGCTGGTATAAAATTAAAAAAATCTAAGAGCAAAAACAAATGTGCCTCACTCCCATTGGAGGGGGAAAAACATAGCATGTAACGCATTGTGCAAGGTGTAAATACTGTTGCCAAAGCTACACAAGGTTCAATTATTATTTTTCTTAATTGCATTTTGAACTTAGATCTACATATTACTCTTTCCTACTATGTTTCCATTTTAATATTTATGAAAGAGTAAAATAGGCATAAAAAACTGCATATCCATCCTGAGTTTTTCCAAATAGCAATATTATTTACCTTCTCTGGCACTGGGTACCAGGATTCTTTATCTTGGAAGTACCCACTGTGCAAATGCTGGGGTGATATCCAGCTGAAAATACCACTGCATAAGTATGGGGATGGGCACTTGCACATTTCCAGATAGTTTGCATCATCAGATGCATTATGGGAGCAAATCTGTCTTAGGGGGGCTTAAACCATTTTCCGCAGCTAGTGCAGAAACATCCTAAAAGAGTATAGAACTAGAGCTAAAAGTATCTCAGAGAAGATATTGGTAGCAGGAAAATAAATTGCCCCCTTGCCATTGGTCTACACCATGGTGAAGTCTAGTCTGAGAAAAAGTGATGTACCCAAGGTTGCTTATTGAGCTTTTACAGCCAGTTGGATTTCTGCAGCAGCTAAACTAAATAGATTTTCTTGGACACTGTAAACACTGCAATTGCACTTACAATGAACTCAACATAAACTCATAAAATGAGGTGGTGTCAAAGTAGCAATTGGCCCTTCAGCTTAAAAAGTACCAAATTATGCTTTGATCTGCTATGGATCAAACTATGATTCAACAGCATCAAAGGCAAGGCATCAATCACCCATTCTGTAATCTCCATTACAAGATTTACAACTGACTGAACAACTTGAATTGCATCATTATTTTCAATTATATTAGAACTATATCTATAGTGTATGTTTTTGAAAAGGCTTTTCAGAAGTCCTAAAAATACTCATTGGACAAAATTATCTGTAGAAGTATCAATACTGTTTTGACTTACTAGAAAAAAAAATGTCAGTAACTTTAAATAGAGCAAACTTAAATAGTGAAAACTGTCCTCAATGAAGATTAAAGTCACTAATATTTATGGCTTTAAAACTTCTCTTATTATTTCCTCACTTAAAGCAAAGGCTTGGTATCTCACTCAGTTTTAGTACATAAGGTATTGGAACCTTCTACCCACCCCATTTACCACACCAGTGGCACTTCTCCTATGATGAAAGTCTTTACTAAGCGCATGAAGAAAGAATTAGAATAAAATGTCAAGATGTAATTTCAGTGATGATCAAAAAGTTAATATTAATGCAGAATCTTGAAAACACCATTTGAATTTTGAGGAACTGTTGGAAGAAAAAAGAAGAGGCAGTGTTTCTTTCATCTATAATGAGCTTGAGAAGAAGAGTTTCAAGACACACAGAGAAATGGCTCAAGTTCAAAGAAATTAAACTCTGAACTTTTGTGAGACTAGGGGTTAATGGAAGCAAGAAAGAAAGCTCTAATAAAAATGCAAAATTATGCTAAACCAAAAATATATTATCTTTACTTTTCCAAGCCCTGTCTTACTATATCTATATATTCTTTAAGAGTAAGTTATTCAGAGAAGCCATTAACAAATACTACTCATGACATTTTTTAAAAATGTGATGCATGAATAGCAGGGTTTAAAAGTCTTGTTAGAATTAATGGCTAAGCTTATTTAAACTATCATTTAGCAGAGATCTATAGTTAACAAAATCATTTCATTTTCAAGAAAACAACAAGCAAATGAAATTGCAGCCACTGGTTTGCCCAGCTGAAAAGGTAGACTGTAATATTTAAACAGCCCAGCACAGTTCCATTGTATCAAGGCATGATGTCTTCTCTTTCTTCCTTTGGGAGAGAAGAAGTTACAGTTTTGCTGCTGGAATATCACTATCTATCTTTCCAGAGTTGAGCAAATAAATTTGGAAGTAAATTTAAATGGGATTGTATGATTATCCAGTGTTATAAATCAGACAGATGTTACTAGTTAATATGGGAATGCATTAGATTGAATGCTACATGTCAAAGCAGCATGATTGGCTGTGTGATGAATTGAATAATTCGGTTTTGATACTTAGCTTTATTTCCCCTCCCCCAAACAGAAGAGCAGAGAATCTGTCACTGGTCTAGTTTTCTTAAGCAACTTCCACATGGTCTATCTGGACTGTGCTAGCTGCCACCTGGGAACAGGGCATCCACTCACTAGTGGAGGGAGCACACTGGCCCCATCCAGACAACTTGCCCACAATGAACCAGGTTACTTTGACCTTCCTGGTGTCTAATGAAGGACTGTGAGCATTGTATACCAGTCCATAGCCCATGTGCTGTCTGATAGAACACTTCTTGTATTGTATTCACATTGTCATGTCATACCCACTGCAGTGCCTCATCTGGTGTGGTGTGGACAGACTGATCTACTGAATGGTGTGGTATCTCAGGAGGTTGATCTAAAGTGTGAGCAACATGTTCCGGGTTAGTCGATTGATGTGGACAAAGCCTAAAAGAGTCAAACCCAACTCAATGGCACTGTGAACAACAAGAAAAGTGGACACAGGAGTGGCTTTCAGAGGAGAATACAGAAGACACATAGGCCCACTGCTGACATTTTATAAGCTGATAAGCAGGAATTCCTTCACAACCTCCAAACCTCATTTATAAACAGATATGTCCCATCAACTTCTTAATAACCAATCACTAGAACCCACAAAGCATAAATGTGAGGGAAGAAAACATGTTTTAAACAAAACACAGCATTTCTGTGATACAACAGAAGTTTCTTCAACATTTTTGCTATTATAACAGCTGTTTACTGAGAGGAATGCCACTTCATTTGAGAAACTATATTTCCTCCAAATTCTCACTTCTGTTGAAATGCATGATTTTTGCAGCTTTTTGCAGTGTATTTCTGTCTCTCAAATCATAACTCACATGAATAAGAGAAGAACGCAACAAAGATTCACATCTCCCAAAGATCTAATATTACAGATATATAGACAGATACCAGAGAAAAGTCAAAATATGATTGTGACAAGGTGATTGCACAAGTTATTGAAATGAGGAAAACCTTTATCCTAGATTTGTTTGACAATCTCCTCTTATTGATACATCAAGCTACACAAGTGGAGTAGAATGAGCAGAGAGAGAGAAATATTGCTAGTTCATTCTGCTGCACAGTTAATATCCAACTAGGGATGGGAATAAATATTCATAACATTTGAAATTTGGCTGAATTTGGCTGAACTCGGACATTCAAATTTGAATTGAATGTTGGCACATTGAACGATTGAAATCTGAATTAAAATCAAATGTTTTGATGTAGTAAGAATCTTCATATAAAGCTTTGCATGGGATTCATATGCTATTTGTATGCATGTTTTATGGGATTCATATGGAATTGAACATTCATATAGAATACAAATCCTAGCACATTTGAAGGGGATCTATTCAAACAGATAAAAAATGTCTTGCATTCAATTTGATAAGAATAGAATTAAAAAAATGTGCATATCCCTACATTCAACTTCTTATCTGTTATTTTAATTTACTGCCAGAAGAGGTGGTTTAAGCAAGGTTAAACAAATTCATGGGGAACTGGTGTATCAATAACAACTAGAACTGAAGAGGTAAGCATGGTGCACCTAAAAGCCACTTGTAGGGAGTTAAGAAAAGAAGAAAGTTTTACCTTTGATTTCTGCTTGACAATTCCTGGAAGCGGTTCATGAACCATTGGATACTGGACCACATGAGTAGGGCTCCTCTTATATTCTTATGTCACTACTCAAAAGTATCAGAAAATTTTGAGTAGCATATATGTATAGTTTATAGGACATCAAATTAATTAGGTGAAGTTGAAAATTTAATATCCACAGCATCCGAATGTTTATTCATACCTTTTCATGCTATCATTAATGTGGCACACACAATCAGAGAGAAGCAAATCTTCAAAAATTGAAGGCTTATAGAAGATTAAGAAAACTGGACTTATTCTCACTAGAAAAGAAGAAATTTCCTGGTGACCTAATTAAAGCTTTCAAGATTTCAAAGATGATGAACAATTGATCCAAGTAAAGTTTCACTTAGCAAAGAACAGCATAATTTGAAAGAAGTATTTGGGAAAGGGAATGAAGGATGCACCAGAAATATCAATACCTATTCTTCTTTAAGTTCATTTCAGAGGACTTAATCCTCTGTGGTGGAAAAACAAAGCATAACAACCATAACATCAAGAAGAACAGTTCTATATAAATATGGAAGCAGAACGATAAGCTTTTCTTATTAGCCCCGTGAGACAACCAAATCTGTATTAATATAGGATATCAAATTCATAACCTTCAGGAAAATTCCATAGGTCTCAGAGAATTACAATCTGCTGTTGGAATACAAGCCTGGGAACAAGGGAGTCTCTTCTCATATCTACAAACTACTTTCAGAGTACAGTTCAAATGATCTTAAGGGCTTAAGATCATTATGGGAAGTTGATTGCTCATGATCTACTGAATGGTGTGGTATCTCAGGAGGTTGATCTAAAGTGTGGGCAACATGTTCCCGGTTAGTCAATTGATGTGGACAAAGCCTAAAAGAGTCAAACCCAACTCAATGGCACTGTGAACAACAAGAAAAGTGGACACACGAGGCAGACTGGCTTAACGAGGCAGACTGGCTTAAGGTTAAGGTTATGCATGGAATAGATCCTCCACTCCCCCCCAAAAAAAAGAATCAAATGATATTGTAAATCATTTTTAAGATTTTTATAAAATATAGAATATAGTTCCAAATTTAATGATGATGACGACGATGATGATGATGATGAAAAAGAAGACTGTGTAGAATGAAAAACATTGTCCTTATTGAAGCTCACAAAACAATGATATTAACTTGTTACTCCTGCCACATGTGACCACATCCTAAACTCCTACACATGGTTGACTGTATGGGTCATCTTAACCTCTGAATCATAAGAAGAATTATATAGAAATCATTCATAGACATAATAAATGGATACAAATAAATAAGGAAAGATGGCAAGAAAGAGAATAGAAGATAACTGAAGCAATCCAAAGTTTAATTCCATTACCAGATAAAATGAGGAATAGAAAAGATTCCAGCCTCAAATTCTATGTAGTTGTAGACAGTATTGAACTGGAAAAGGCAATTATCTAGCTTCTTAGAATCAACCTTTTATGTCCACATAGAAAGGAGGAAGAAGAGGAATTCATCCATCCATTCATTTAACACGCCATCCTATTACCTTATAGCACTTAGGAATCTTACAAAATTAAGCACACAATTTCAACTAAACAGCCACATGTAGGAATTGGAATAAAGTTCTATTGTTGAACTTCAGTGTCCATGTTCCTTGAGAGACAATACAATAATCTTAGCATGACTTCATGTAAGCAGTACTATGTACTCTTCTAACAAAACAACAACTAGTTAGACATGGTTTTTCATCCCAGGTCATCGCACTTTGCTTCCCACACCTGATTGAAATGACCCAAGTATGCACCCCCTTTGAATGTGGCAGCCCCTAATATATCTGCTCTGAAAGCATCAAATCCCACCCTGAATCCACATTGACTTCACTCTCAAACCACGTTGAATTCACTCTGGATCCGTTGCAGATGCCATTTTCCATTGCACAGCCATTTTCCCACCTCCCCATTTCACAAATATTCCAAAGTTTCGTACGAATGTTCCAAAATATTTGGGTTCATACAAATGTCGTACAGCACCAACAAAAGAGAAATCCTCCAACACCAAAAGGCAACTTTATAGTTCCACGACTAGCTTTCACAGCAGGTATAGTCACTCAAGTATAGAAAATAAACATAGTAAGATGAATGGGGTTTTGCAATAAACAAGAACTCAGTCTATTAGTAAATGGTATAATTATATATTTAATATGATAATGGTAGAAATATTGAATAGTCATATAAATCATATTAGAATTTAGATAGGGTAAGAATATGTAAACAAAATGGATGATAGTTAATTCATTTAGAAATAGAAGTGAAAGTGAAAAAAATAAAGTTACATTTAATTTTCTCAATGTAGTATTATGAATTGTGTTGCTTTTTCTATGATCTGTATAAGAATTTTGAATTATGTATTACCTTTGGGAGAGAGAGGGGAGTCCCCCCTGACTCAAAACATTAGTAAAAATCTAATTTAAAAAAGCTATGAATACAGGGTGCAATCAGACACACTTAATAAGATGTCCTCTGGGTAAATTTAAGGCTATAAGGACTTGGGAATGGGTTGCTCTTCCTCATACAGGGTAAAATAATGCAAAAAAGAGAAACTCTTTAGTCAGACAGGACAGGATCGACATACACATAGTGGAGGAGGGCAGTGTAGCCAATTACAGTATGGGAAATGGCTTCTACAGATGAACAACCAATCAGGACCATGGAATGTTGGGAAGCCAAGTGGCTGATCAGTGGTGACCATTTGTTGTCAGGAAGGCATTGCCAGACTTTCAGCTGAACAATGAGAAACATCTAGAAAAATAAGGTTGGCTTATTTGCTGAAATGTTTGAATACCTATAGCAGGCATGTTTTTTCTTAATGTAGGGGGGACTGAAAAAGCTCTGTCTGATCACACAGAGAAAGATGATAAAGATGCAAACATTAATGCTGATATGGATACAGATATCATTGATATAAATAATACAGAATCTACTTAAAACAAACAAAAAATTGGTCCTTTGAGGTGCCCTAGAGACTATTTGAGGGAGTTCACAGATGGAATTATTCACATGCCAAAACTTTCTAGGTTAAAAAAAGTGAATTAAAAATAGGATGTCTACTACACACTACCTTTCTAAAAACTTTGGAATTCTTTTTGCTCAACCTAGGATATTGAATATTTCCTTGTAATTGTCCAATTATTTTGCACATAAATGAGATTTCTTTGTGACAAAGTTTTGCAAGAAAAAAATTGAGTCATAAAAGTTCAACAAAACCCTTCTACAAGCAAACTTCCAGTGAAGGTGTGTAAGGATTGTTCATAAAATAAAGATATAATAAGGTTAGCTTAATTGTTTGTCAATATCTTTCTTTAAAGGCTTGGAAAGATTTCATTATACATTGATCGACCAGGTATGTTTTACAAATGCAAAAGTAATTTAAATTATGGGGTTTTTAAAAGAAATGTTATCAATTATAGTTTTACACTGTTGTCAAAGATAATGCAAAATATTGCTCTGTTTACCTTAGAGGTTTGATTGTAGCTTTATTTTTGATTTTCCCCTACTGCTTCCATTATAATATTTTTATTTGAAGGAAAAGAGTAGAAGAAGTAAGCAAACAAACAAATATACCTTTCAGGCTGGCAATTGGCCACTGAGGGTGCATACCATTCTCAGAAGTAAACCTTTCCCATAGTGAAATGACCTGATGTCCAAACCATTGACTGCTCTTGGGAATCTGTGCCACCACTCAGAGGACTGATGACATTGGCAGAGGTGACTTACATGTAGGACTACTAACAGCAACAACAACAACAACAAAAAAAAAACATGGGTCACTTATAACATAAGAATATAAGACAAGGCCTATTGGATCATGTCATAACTCATATAATCTAGCATCCCATGTCACATGATGGTCCCACCACTTGCTTCTGGACATTTTCAAGCAGAAGATTAATGTGAAACTCTCAGCTACCTACACGTGGCCTTTAAAGACATCTTGTCTAGTTCTCCAATTTGGAGACAGCATCTAGGCATCTAATATCCACTGATGCACATGACCTCCATGAATTGGTCTATCCCCTTTTTAAAGCCATCCTGGTACATCTCCTCAGGTAATAAATGGCATAGACCAATAATCCATTGCAGGGGGAGGGGAAATCTGTCTCCTTATCTGTTCTAACTTTTGTGCCAAGTAGAATGCATGTAATCCTCATATTTGGGTATAAATAATCTTGTAGTCCCTAGAGAGTTTTCCATAACAAAACCATAACCTTCATGTTAATGGATAACAAACTTAGGCTGCGTCCCCATGGGGCTGCCCCGTGGTGGATTTGGGGGATGCTTAATGTGAATCTAATTCGCATTAAGGAGTCCCCATGGCAATGGAGGTAAGGGGGATGGAGAAATCTGTGGCATTCCAATGCAGGGATTTGGCGCGTTTTTCATGGGGAATGGGTGGGTTGAACCCGCCCATTCCCCATGAAAAACGCGCCAAATCCCTGCATTGGAATGCCACAGATTTCTCCATCCCCCTTACCTGGGCACTTTATCGCCCAGGTAAGGGCTTGATTTACCCCAAACAATCTTGCCTGACAGCTGCCCTGCACAGCTGAGCAGCTGTCATGTGCACAAGCAGAGCTCCGCAGATGATTAAAACAGACACGGCTTTCATGTCTGTTTTAATAATCTTACCGGAGCTCTGCCCTGCTCTTGACAGCCTGCCCAGCTGACTGCAGGGCAACTGTCAGGCAGTTGTGGGGTAAATCAAGCCCTTACCTGGGTGATTAAGCATCACAGCATTAGCGGCAGGGACAGCAAAGCCCTGCCCACTAATGCTGCGATCATAACCCAGGAGTTTCCCCATGCCCCTTTATAACCTGCTCTTGCCCCATAATTTGGGGTGAGAACAGTTATAAGGAGGGTTATTTTGTTTCGATTTAGGAGATTTTGTCCCTTGTGTAACCCAAATTAGCCCTTTGCATGGGGACACTTGCGAGACAAACTAACTTTCACCTTGCAATATCCTTGCCATGGGGACGAGCACTTATAAACTAAAAATGAAGTGTATTATCTATTGATGAATGAAGACATAAGACAATCACATTTATTTAACATTTATTTTAGTCTGGAGGACCCAGACTCACACTGTGAATGACCCTGAGCAATACAAACATCTGTCTTAGACAAATCAACTAACAAAACCAACAGCATGAGCTGTTCAAAAATAATCTCCTAACCCTCTGACTGAAGACCTATTCACATGCATCGTGGTTGCATCCAGATGGTTACTTCTGCTATATTTTGATATTCTGGAATAAAGTTTGTTATTCTGGAATATACAATGCTTTATTCCAGAATAGTCAAATATAGAGCAATAAGTAACTGATGACTGGATGCAGCCCAGGACTCTATTAGCTGGACAAGGCCTGTGACAATTATATCCCCACAGTGTGATCTATTTAAAGTCAAAAGCAAATTGAACCATGACTTCAGAAATCAATAATCAGTAATTTAAAGAGGGCAGAAAGACAAATGTGCTATCAGATACAGTATTGTTTCTTAGGACATCTATATTTAGCTCTATTTGCACAAAAGGTAAGGAAAGGTTTGTGTCAGATACTCAGAATGCTTTAATAGTTTGCTCTGACTCCTTAACAATGCCAACAATGCTGTCAGCTTAAAGCTGTTTTTTTTTCTGTACTGTTCTTGTTTCTTATCAGTTTATGACAAAGGTCAATAACAAAAAGAAACAACAAAATAAGTACTTTTTCACTATTCCATCATTATATCTTGTAGTATAACACAAACACACACCACACTGTTGATTCTACAATTAAAATTAGTGTAGCAGATTGCAACAATAATGCAGTCCTTGTCCTTATCTCTGATTGAGATGCCCATGAGCATTTGGTGGGCCACCATGTGTGATGGGATGCTGGACTAGATGGGCTGTGGCTTGACCCAGCATGGCTTCTATTATGTTCTTATGCAATAAACTGAAAGCATGCCTACATATAAAAACAAATATGGACAGCAGCACCAATCTTCACCTATTCACCAGGAGCTGCTAGTGATCTCCCAGTAACTCCTGGATGCAATGTTCACACTCTTTTCTGGGTGTGGATGCTGTCTGCGGGTCAGGGCAGCATGGTGCAGCTGCTACTGCACATCATGCAGTGACATGGCTGAGGTTGTCACGGCCATTGTTGTGCCAATCTGGATGGTCTGTGCTGGACCATCCACACTTGAAATGCTGGTGGTCCATTTGGGGAATACACTAGTATTTCAAAGTGCAAATGACTTCCTCTGTTCCTGAGTTTTGCCTCCCTGGAATGGTATACTAATACCTTTGTTTCACAACTGGGACATAACTTTCTCTCCTTACCCACACTCAGAAAACTTTATGAAAATTTAATCTGAGTCATATATGCATCTGTCTTTTGCACTAGCAAGTCAGAAACAGCATGTGGTCATATGATTCAACCATAAAGGATGCTATAATAGAAAAATTATCTCCAGTAACAGGTTTTACTTTTCATTAACTGCTCTTTCTACTGTCTTGCCAATCCCCAGAATCAGTCATTATCACTAGCTGTTCCCCATGTCTTGCCCCTTCCACACTACAGTGACTGTTCTGGCCCATGTAGTGTAATCTAGTGAACACTAGCAATGCTGGACTGGGCCACCGGAAGTCTGCTTCAAGTGTTTTCTGCATTTGGAAAGCCCATTGTGGTCCAGCCCCAGCTGCAGACTTAGAAGGATACAACCAGTTCTCAAAGCTGTAGTACTGCTGACATAGATCCCACATAGTATCCAGTCTATGGGGAAGGTGCATCTGCACTGTCAGGAGGCATTTACAGCCTAGAAACACCCCCTGCCTGCTCAGAGGTTGACTAATTACATGTTAGCTGTGTAGCATGAAACTGTGCTCCACAAGCATGCTAACCTTCCCCAGGCACTTACCTGAAGCATCCAGCTGATGAGCATTCACACCTCTACCAGCTGGGAAGGTCAGATGCAAGTCTGCTGCTGGCAGCTCTGATGACCCCCAGATGTGACTGCACAGAGCATCAGTATCCTCTAGAGACAGTGCTGAAGCATGCCCAGTCATGGAGGGTGCCTCACACAAGATGAAGGTGGCCAGAAGAGAATAGGCCCAGGGATAAATCACAGGTAACTGATCGATCATGCAGGGGTTAGGCTAACATTGATTAGTGATCACAAGCGTGAGTGCTAATCAGTGTTAGTAGATTGCACCTTTCCAGTCCAAGGGAAGTGCAAAAACACCCATGGTCTGGAACAAGAGATTCTTGCCAAAATACTGACAGCCTCTCCTGGAGGATAGTACTGTGCTACACTGGGGACACTGATATACTGAGCAAGATTTTAACTCTGATATTTTGAAACAGGTTTCTGAATAAATTTTCTTTTCGGTGTAAGCAAGTTTCCCAATGGCCAGCAGATGGCAATCTAGTACTATATATATATAAAAAATCCAATTAGGACTTACTAAAGTTTTTCAGTCTTGCTTTCTGTAACAGATAAGTATCTGATTATGCTTTCTTTTAAATTTAGAAAGCAAGAGAAGCTTGCATATACAATCTGTTTTAAGTAACCTGACACGTATATTTAGGATTATCTTTCATACATCTGCTGGAATGAATTATGATCCATGAAAGGTTAAACCATAATGAAATTCTTGCTTTAGGTTCCAAAAAGGTATTATTATTCTGAATATGCAATGGTGATATTATTGATCAAGACTGCATACTGAGCAAAAAATATCTACATTGCAATTCTATTCAAGATTCATTTAATATAAACTTAAACGTTCCATCCTCAATTCATAGTAACTACCTTTGCTGTCCAGGGAAGTCACCTTTGTGAGTGGTACTCTGACCATAGAGACAACCCAGACACCATAGAATGCCAACTAGAAATGTGCTGAACTGGTTCAGTTAGTTTGATATTTTCAGGAGATAAAGGTTTTTGCATCATTTGCATTCAAACTGAACCACCCTATTGTTCAAAAAGCCCAGTTCAACTATTACCCCAGTCAAGGGATGGTCTAATGAACCATAGCGAGCCAAGGTGATTTGCAGCTGGTTCACATGAAAACGGGAGATTGATTATCTCGTGAAGTATCCGTTCTGGACGGACGAAAGCATACTACGGCTGGGTATATCCAAGGCAGCTTGCTGGCAGACGACCGTTTAGTGGAACTTTCATTCAGAGTATAAATACCCTCATCACGTGACCATAGCCAGTCTTTCCGGAGGGAGTCTGATCAAGCCATTGGACCCGCAGATGCGGATTTCTGAAACATACAAGAAGTATTAATTTATCAAAGGCCCCCATAGGGAGGGAGCGTAGTATGCTTTCGTCCATCCAGAACGGATACTTCACGAGATAATCAATCTCCCGTTCTCGGACGGACTCCAGCATACTACGGCTGGGACGTACCAGAGCTCCCAGTAGGGTGGGAACACTCAAGTAGCCCCTCCCACTGCAGCAACCCTGCTGCTAGAAACAACACCAGAACCTCAATCCATTGCCTTACCGTGACTGAAGATGCCTGATGGAGAACAGCCTTCCTAAACCGGGCATCATCCTTTCTGAACTCATCCAACCTATAGTGCCTCGTGAAGGTTGATGGAAAAGACCAGGAGGCTGCTCTGCAGATGTCTCCGACTGAGACCGATCCCGCAAAGGCGGACGAGGAAGCAGATGATCTGGTTGAATGCGCCACTATCCCTTCTGGCGGAGCGAGATTCTTCGACTCGTACGCCTGGATGATGCAGCCTCTAATCCAGGAAGACAGGATCCTAGGAGTAGCCTTCTTTCCCATATAGTTAGGATGGTAACATACAAACAGAGCATTGGTCTTCCTAAATGCCCTGGTCCTATCAATATACACTCCCAATGCCCTCTTAACATCTAACAGGCATTGCTTGTCATCCTGGACACCCTCTGCAGAAATCGCAGGTAAACAAATGTCTTGGTTCCTATGGAACGCGGAATCTACCTTTGGTTTAAAAAAGGGGTCTAGCCTCAACGTCACCGAGTCATCATTAAAAACACAAAGAGATGGTTCGATTGATAAGGCAGCCATCTCGGAAACTCGTCTTGCAGAAGTCATTGCCACCAAAAATAGTACCTTAAAGGATAAATACTTTAGGGAAACCTGATCCAGTGGCTCAAAGGGTGCCTTTGTAATAGCTCCGGTAACCAAATGCAAATCCCACGTCGGGAATCGATGGAGCACTGGAGGGGCCCTCGACTTAAGACCCGCCAAAAAGGAAACAATGTATTCATGTTTTGACAATGAAGAAACACCTTTAATGTCAATAAATGTGGATAACGCTGCAACTTGTTTCCTTATCGTATTATACCTGAGGCCCTTCGCGGAACCATGTTGCAAAAAAAGCAGCACATCTCCAACCAATGGGTGAATAGGGTCTATAGCCCTTTGTGCACACCAAGCAGAGTAGACCTTCCAAGTACTATTGTATATTCTCCAGGTGGAGTCCCGCCTAGCAGCTAACATAGTCTCTATTACTGAATCATGAAGGCCAGCCTTCTTCAGACTTAACCTTTTAACCTCCAAACCGCTACAGCAAGCCACCTGGGGTTGGGATGGATAATCCCTTCCTGCGACAACAGATCCTTGCGAGGCTGCAACCTGAGGGGCTGACGCACGGCCATGGCCCTCAGAAGGGGAAACCACGGGCGGCGTGGCCAGTAAGGGGCCACCAAGACAACTTGAGCCTTCTCCTGCTTGATTCTCTGTAGAACTCTGCCTATTAAAGGATATGGCGGAAAGGCATACAACACCCCCTTCGGCCAAGGAGCTGTGAGGGCATCCGTTGCCATCGCCTTGCTGTCCCTGTACCGTGACATGAAGCGTGGGAGCTGATTGTTGCAACTGGAGGCAAACAGATCCACCTGAAAAGGACCATACTGGTCATTCAAAAAGGCGAAGACATCCTTATGCAGCATCCACTCAGACTGCAAAACCTCCTTCCTACTCAAGGAATCAGCCAACTTATTTGATTTCCCACTAATGTGGACAGCAGTCAAAGAGGCCAGATTGTACTCAGCCCACACAAACAACTGATTTGCCAAGTCCATCAAGGAACGGGAACGGGTCCCACCCTGCCTTGCGACATGCGCCTTGGCAGTCATTTTATCTGTGTAAACTGTTACATGCTTCCCATAAAGAAGATTTCGGAAAGCAGACAATACCAAAATAATCGCCTTGAGTTCCAGCCAGTTTATATGGTGTCTCAAGTCCTCCGTGGACCACATCCCCTGTGCATTGTGAGTTAGATAAGTGCCTCCCCAACCGTGGAGACTGGCATCCGTATAAACCGATGCCTCTATTGGTCTTACAATCGGTACCCCCTTGTTAACATAATGAGGGTCCGCCCATCTCAAGAGAGACAAGCGCACACTACGTGTGATGGCAACAGAGCGATCATGGCCGCCAATAATATCCCTTGTGTACTGTCTGAGCAACTGCTGGAGCGGACATGCATGAAACCTCGCCCACGGGTGTAGATCAATGATCGAAACCATCTTTCCCAACAATGAAGTCAGGCTAACAACCTTGCCTCAGGTAAAGCGGCAAGCTGGCTAGCTAAGCTTGTTAAGCTGCTAACACGTTCATTGGATGGCCTTATTGAGTAATCACTGGTATCTATAAGGGCCCCAAGGTGCACCAGCCTCTGGGTAGGCACCAAGGAACTCTTCTCATAATTGATCTTAAACCCATGATCTGACAATACCTTAATTGTTCTTGAAGCCGCTTGCTCCGCTTCCTGCTTAGACACACCAACAATTAAGAGATCATCCAAAAAAGGATAAATACGTACTCCTTGTAACCTTAAATATTCTATAGGACATATTAAAACCTTGGAGAAGACACGAGGACTTTGATTTAAACCAAAAGGAAGAGCTTTATACTGGTAATGGTGGTCCCCAACCTGAAACCTAAGGAATTTCCTTGAATCCTCATGCACTGGAATATGTAGAAAAGCATGCATTAAATCGATAGAAACCAAAAACGTGCCTTCCTCCAACTGAACTCTAATTGCTGGAAGCCCTTCCATTTTGTAATACTTAGTATGCATGAATGTATTGACATACTTCAAATCTAGGACCGCCCTCCAAGTCCCACCTTTTTTAGGAACCAGGAAAATGATTGAATAAATACCTTGTCCCTGCTCCTCGGCAGGGACTTCCTCTATTGCATCCATAGCAATGAGTTCCTCAATCGCCTTATAAAGAGCTAATTTCTTATCTTTATTTGTAGGAATTGGAACAGCAACCCATCTACAGCGGGGGTTAAACTTAAACTCTAATCTATAACCCTCACGAATAACATTAAGAACCCAACGGTCTTTAACTGTTCTAGACCAAACTGAATAGTAACCTTTCAAACAGGCCCCTACCTTAAGGACATCTGCAGTACCCTCAGTGCGCTGTGGATCAATTATTCGTTCCCCCGAAGGCGAACTGCCTGCCCCGGCCCCTGCCCAATGGTTGTTTGTTGGCAGAAGAACCCCGCCCCCAGGAATTGCGACCTCCTGGGGGCTTTGATCGAAAGGGCTGTCTCCTATAACCATAACCAGAGCTAAAAGAGCCTGAATATGACCTCTTATTACCTTTGCTCCGGGTATTCGCTGCAGGGTTTGAGGGTGTAGCGGGTGCCGTAGGCATCACCTTCCTCTTATTTCGTTCAACCAGCACATCTTTCAAATTCTGTTCCCCAAATAACAAATGGCCGGTAAACGGAGCAGACATCAACTGGACCTTTGAGTTAAAGTTTACCTGCCAGTTCCTCAACCATACTAGGCGTCTTGCAGCAACTGCTGCACCTGTGCTTCTGGCCGAAAGCTGCATGGCATCCAGACTCCCATCAGCCACTAAGGAAAGGGCCTTCCTCATATCCTGTAATTTAGGCTTTAATTCTTGGGGAAGCACAGAGGCAGTAAGTAACTCCTCTACCCCTTTCAAAACCGCTCTCGATATGATAGAGCAGGTAGCTGAACACCTTGAACTTAAAGATCCTGATTCAAAAACTTTTTTCAAGACACTCTCTAATTTCTTATCATTTGCATCCCGGAGAATGTTCTCGCCCTGACTCGGGATGACCTGGTTGGATACAAGCTGGACGATGGGGCCGTCGACAGTAGGGACTGCCCAAATTGATTCTGCATGGCCTGCTGGGAGGAACAATTTCCTAGGGGGCCCTGGGAGACGTTTAGACGTCCCCGGTTCTGACCATTCTCTAACCAGAATCTCCTTCAGGAGGTCCGGAATCGGAATAATAAGCTCCTGCTGAGGAGGAGGCATTAATAAATTCTTAGCCTCTGCTACATTAGGCCCTTTAGGAATCTTAAGAGAGGAGGTTACATATTGCACAACTGAAGACATCAGGTCATATTGGAATAGCCTAGGCGTAGACTGCGAGGCCTCCTCCTGAGCATTACTATCATCCTCTGCAGGCTGCACAACAATAGAATTCAGAGCATCTGAACCCTGTTGGGAAATAGACACATCAGTAACAAGGGCATTAGGCACAGAAACTACAGCATCAGAAGCATTAACATAAGCATTGCTCTTGGGAGAAAAACTTCCCAATTGACCTCCCAAGTCCCCAGCAGAAGAGGGCTGTGCAGATACAGGTTGCTGAACAGATCCAGAGTCATGAAGGGAGCTGTCAGCACAAGATTCAGCGGGGCACTGTGATAAAGTCTGCTGGATTAAAGGCACATATTCAGAAGAACGCTGAAAACCAGCTTTATCATTTTCAGCACCATGAACAGCAGCCCGGCTTGCCTCAGAAGTTTGCTGTGGAACGGTTTCAATGCTTTCAGCACCATGGACAGCAGCCTTGCTTGACTGAGAAGAATGCTGTAAAACAGCTTCCAGCCATTCAGGACCATGGACAGCGGTCTTGCCTAACTTAGAAGAGCGCTGTGGGACAGCTACCAGATTTTCAGCACCTTGAACAGCGGACTTGCTCGACCCAGCGTGCAGTTTAGAAGGACGTCTTTTTCTCTTTCTCGGCTCCGGGGAAGAGGAGGAGGAGGAAGAAGAAGAAGAAGAAGATGAAGATGAAGCGGGGATCGGAGATCTGTACCTTCGCTTCACCTTCGATGGACCCTTGGCCAGGGATCTCGCAAGCTCCAGCAACAAAGACATCTGATTTCTGGCTGCATAATCAGAAGAGGGAGGACTCCTTCCACGCCTCCCTCTTTTAGCGTGCCAGCTTTTCTTATGTTTGTGAGATCTTTGTTTACGAGGAGCGCTCTCCTCCTTCGCGGAAGAAACATTTATCTCCCGTTTATCTTTTTTACGCTGAAAGCCACGCCGCTCAGAATCCCCATGGAATCCCTCCGCGGCCGAACAGCTGACAGAGCGTTCGGACCGCTTGGAACTAATGGCGGCGGCCTCAGCCGGATCTCTTTGCAGTGGGGAATGGCGCGCACGGCTAAGATTCTGAAGAAAAACCGTTGCGTCTGTTAACGCCTCTCCCGCTGCTAAAACGCCCCGATCCGACTCCACAGGGGCTCCTTTAGACAAAAAAATCACCCCCTGCCGCCGAAACCAAATCTGAAATACACAAAGGATGTACAAGTTGAGTCAGGAACTGATGACAGGAGCCAATTTCTCCCCCCCCCCCAGCGCTTCGGCTCCCAAAGGAAGCCGAAGCCCTTACCTAATCTTATTTTAGAGATTGGGGAGGGGAAAAGTAAAGAGCTAGACTCATCCCCCACTGTGGGGGGAGAGGCTGCACGGCTAGATCAAATTTATCCACACTAGCCGAGGAGAGGAAACCATCAAAGTCAGAGCAATACCCCCCTGACAGCTCTAACAGATTGGGTCTAAAACCCCGTTTCCTCTCACTCCGAGAAGGGAACATAGACAGCCAAATGCTCACCCCTCTCATCATCAGATGCCGAACAGGCAGAGGACATTTTAAAAGGCAAAAAGAGCTAGAAATCAGGACCGCAAGTCTCCCTCAGCACTGCGGTGTCTGCCTTGACAGCGACCGTAGGAAAGACTGGCTATGGTCACATGATGAGGGTATTTATACTCTGAATGAAAGTTCCACTGAACGGTCGTCTGCCAGCAAGCTGCCTTGGATATACCCAGCCGTAGTATGCTGGAGTCCGTCCGAGAACTAGCCGGGAGGGATAGTCCCACAGAGCATCATGGCAGTATTTCTGGTGGTGGCAGCAAGACACTGAAAGCGGCTGGTAATAGGTGGGTGAAGGAGGGTGCAGCTAACATGTTACCAAACAGTAGATGCTCCCTCAGGCGCACTGCACAACTCTACCTGTAACCTAAATGCCTGCTACATCATTCCTTTACCTTTACAGAGGGTGCAGTTGCATCTCTGGGCACACTTCAGCCCTCTTTGGGCACCAAAACAGCCCTTCCATTTTTGTGTGCACAGCTCCCCATGGAGCACTGAAATGACAGTGGACAATATGACCATGCCCTCCCCCCATTCCACTCCACTGCACTCCACTGTGCTTCCTTAACTTTACAGAGGCCCTGGTGGCATCTCGTGGCCCATTTTGGCACTCTCTAGGTGCTGAAACAGCAATTCTGGGTCTGTGCAAGCAGCTTTCCATCCGGAAGTGCTATTTTGGTCAGGTTCCGAGTAGCATGCAGCAGTGGTGTCCGGTGAGTGTGTGGGGGGGGGGGAAGCAAGGAGTAGGGGGGGTTCACTTTGTTTCATTCATCAATATTTGTTCAAATATTTGTGTATGAAGCTGAACCCTCACACATTCGTATCAAATCGAATGTGGAAAATTGACTTTGTGCACACTATAGGATATTCTTACCTAACCTGACAATCCTCAGAACAAATCTTAAAATGAAAACAAAACAATACATTCTGCAAGTGAATTACTGGCTGTATAGCTGAAGTAAGCAAGAGGGATTCACTTTCCAAGGTTATGGTCTAAGGTTTCTAGATGAATAACTACACACAAGAGATAAATTGTCTCTTCTGAGTACAGAAAAGAAAATGTTTGGTGGAAGAATGATGTGCTTGATTAATGCTAATTTAGCCTGAATTAGAGAGGGTAGAACAACAGAAGTGCACAAAAGACTTATGCTTTGTAGCAGTGTTTGGATGAGCAACTTTAATGAGATAGCTTATTAGTAATTCTGGCAAGACATTAAGAGAAAAGTACAAAAGGCCATGGATATATTTGTTTTTAATGTTCAAAGTCCAGAAAACTAAATACATAACAGGAATAACTAAGGGGTGAAAATATTTCATCCCCCCCCCCAATTGAAATAAAGACTTTGAACAATAAACCTTGTTGAAAAAGAGCAAAAGCAACAGAAAAGGAGTAGAACTATACATTAAATACACTCCGTCCTGGGATATATCCACACACATTTTTTAAAAAAAAACTGGTTTAAAAATGGTTTAGAGGTAGTAGTATACAGGCATTGGTGCTCTAATCTCATCTCTAATCTACATTAAATGACTTTTTGTACACATTTTCTGACTCTTAATGTAAATTAAACTCACTAGTGTGTAGATTCCACCACTTTTGAGCCACATTCAGGACACTTTCTTTTACTGTGTATTGATGCAGTCCTGTACGGAAATAAAAAATGTATAACATTGATTAGGGGAGAATATCTGAGTAAAAATACATTTTAAATAAGATTACATATTGAAGTTGATTAACTAGAAACCACAAAACCAAAGAGAGGTGTAAATGTATCTCTCTCCTTTGTGTTCTATTTCCCAGATGAAAGAAAATCTGTCTTCCCATGAGCAAACACCTTTTGATGATGGCATTGCCTTCAAAGCTTCTCAATATTGGGCCCTTGACCATGGAATGGCCCCTTCATTGAGTTGTGTCAAGTGCTGGCATTGTATCAGGTGCCAGAATTCTAAACTTTTTAAAAAATTGGCTTCAGTTTGTAAGAAGCCTTTCCCTGATCCTGCTTTACTTTGATTGGTTTGTATCTCTTATATGCATTCTTTTAAATTATTTTGGATCTTAGGGATGGACGGATGGACAGATGGACGGACCACGGATCGACAAACCGTGGACGGACTGACGGACAGACAGACAGAGATCCTTTTCACACTGGCTTTATTTTGGGATGTGTTCTAAAATAGGAGGCTGCTGTTGACACAATAGTGCAAACTATGATCTTGTGTTCTTTTCGATACGAATCAAATACACACAAACAAAACTTTTTTTCTTTTTTATTAATTATATTTACCATTTACAACTTAATGCACAAATTTACATACATTATATTGAAATAAACGAATAAACAATACTATTTCAAAACTTGAGTTGTGTTACAGGTAAGAAATCCCTAGTCCCCAGAATTTGTGCAGAGTAAATGTACAGATACATTCACGTATGTTTCTATTGGCAATAATGAGTATAACGATACATAATATCAGTGCTTATGAAGTAAAATAATTTTGATATTGTTGTTCCTCAGGGCTACTGTAAAAGGAATGGTTTTGCTTACTGGCTGATTTAAATATTTTTAAATATGAATAGATTTCCATGAACATAATAGTTCAAAATGAAGTCCAGCACAATACATTTTCTTCTGTATTATCATGCAAGCTGTATAATATATTTTCAATGGATTTTGTGCTAAGCTTTTGTTGTTGAAGAAACAGATCCTGCATAATCAAAGCGTACAGCATATGATAGTGACAAGACCCAAGAATAGTTGATGTATACCTAATTTGGAGCATGAAAGATAGAAAGAGAGATGGAGGATGAAAAACCTTGGAATTATTGATTTACAAAACTTTTAAATCTTAATTCTAGGACAGCGTCTGCCTTGTCTGCAAGCTTGCTTCTTGGCCTGAATGCAGCAATTCCCACTAGTAAGGATGAGATTTTGGGGAGCATGCCAGCAACCATCCACATGACACTTACCAGTTCCAACCTAACTTTGGAATGTAGGAACAAAAGTTTCTTAACCTCCAAAGTTTCAGGACAGGAGGACTTCTGTGGTGCACCATACATGTCCCATTTCTGGGTCGTCTTAACCCAGTCAAGATATCCAGATGAAAATTAGATGGATTAGTTCACAGCTGGGGAACATTTCAAAAAACACTGTAAAATGATCTATTTGTGTGCTCTCTGACACGGTTTTCATCCCAGGGACCACGCCAAGCTTAAGGCCTTTGTGGCCAAAGCATACTCTGGGAGGCGCTTCCTGAGAACAGATCTGACATTCTCTGCTGGCATTTAGCTCAGTCCACAAAGACTGAGCAGAAACTACAAGGAAAAAGTTAAATTAGTTCTTGCTCAACAATTTGGTGCTATAAACTACAAAGTAACAATGATAAGAGAGAAAGAAAGAGAGGTGAAATTGAATAGGGAAGCAACCCTATAACTAAGGCCCTATAACTTTAATTCTTCTTCAGCCTGAATTCCAGCCTTTTTGGTAACATCTTTAAATGCTAAACCAATTTTGTGGATTTTCTTCCCTCTATTTGGTTTTTTCTTCATTTGGCCCAAGACAGCATTAATGTTTTAATCCCTTTCCAGGAGGTCACCATTCCATCTCCCTTGCTGCCCAGAAAATGGTACCTCAGCAATCCTCTTCTCTGAATCTTGCCCCTCCCCCTTCCCCTCACAGCCCTTCCTCTGCCCCCCTGCCTTACTTTGATTCCTTTGCTGTTCTCTAATCTGCCTCCTTGCCTTCTTCCTTGCTGTGATTCCTTTGCTCTGTCATCAGATCAGCCTCCTCGCCTCTCCACTTGCTGTGATTCCTTTGCTCTATTGTTAGATCTGCCTCCTCACACACACACACCCCACTGTGATTCCCTTTGACAGCTGCAGGAAGGTGAAACCAAGCCATTCCAGGCCCAAAACAGCTTGGATTTGACTGCCTTTCTGATATGGATTAAAATACTAAGGTGTAACCATGGCCTAAGAGGCCAAGTGCAAATTGGCAACAGATTAAAACTTAGGTGTGAACGCAGCAGAGTTCAAAAGGATTATCCCAGCTATATTACCATAAGACTTTGCTGAGGACCACAATGCTTTTATAACTCGATGGTATTTTGTCTACTCATTTATTTGTTCATTCATACAATATATTTACATACTTTTACAGCAAGTTACCATAATGGTGCATAACAATAAAATATAATCAATATATACAATGTAACATACAAAAAATAATAAAAACTAACTCTTTTATTGATCAGCAAATGTTTATGTAGGCAGACATATTTAGAACACACAATCCAAAACACAGCCGAGATGTTCTGTTCACATTGTACTGTACTATACCAAATGTATTCAACTCAAACATAATTGCTACCAATCATATATGTGCCTTGAACAGAGGCACACAAATAGCAGACCCAGCAATGGCTCAAACATGATTACATAAATGAAAGGTGGGGGTACAATTTGAGGCATGCCCTCTTGAGCCCCCTGCTTGTTTCACTGAAAATGCTCCTATAATAAAACTTCGACTTAAAAAAAGGCCCTGGCAAAGCTATGTAGTCATTGAATTTCCTGAACAATTTTATGGCACTGAAAACATTCACTTGGGAATGCTTCCTAGCCTTGTGGCAAAGCGTCTGCACAGAAAAAGGTCAAGCTTGAAGAGTCTTCTATGGTGGAAGACTGAAATAATGATTCTATTAAGCACGTAATGATTAATTTGAACCAGACCCACAGAAGTCTCAATGCCTCTAAAGCTGTGCTCAGAAATACATGCAGGAAATTCAATACTTACCTGCTGGTTATGGGATGAACCTGTAGAAGTTCATGGAAATAACTTTGTAAATATATATATTTACAAATATATATATATATATATATATATACAATATATATTAAAAAGTGTGAGAGAAAAACATAAAATGAATAAGTTCCTGCTGTAGCAGATGGAGCTTAACCAGGAGAGATCTAATATTTAGAACTCTGAAAAGAGCGTGCATTCTAAGCCTGCAGATATAATCCTCTGATGTAAGTAGAATAGCAAAAAAGCCACAATATGACCAAAGGTATATAGCCTAGAGGGGAATCTGCAGAGCTCTTTACTACTGGCTGTGATAGCTAAGGGGAAGAATAAAATAGGTATTCAAATGCCTCAGAGCTGGCGACTCAGGAGATGATGTGATCAGCCACTGGGAAGAAAATCAATAAAAAATTAATTACAGAAAAAGAAGAAAGAAGAAAATGGAAGGCACAGAAAACATCATTTCTTTTATCTGGAAGGTATATACGATTAGAGATTATACTATTTACACTGTTGAATGCCTCTTAGATACAAGTTTCTTTCTTTTTAAATTCTCCTGTCTCCATATAGAGATATCTTTGTTGTGTTACTTACTTTCATCACCTGGTACTTTCGTTTCTCCTTTCCTAACCTCCCACTCTCTACTTTCACATTGCCTCCCCATGAAGAAATTATAGAATCTAGACTGCTTAAGGCAGAGTCTGCACTAAAAATCCTGAATCATCAAAACCAGAGCCAACTTCTGTCAAAATCTTCTGAGGCTCAGAAACTTTTAAAACTTCTGTCTGGATATTACAAGCATAACTCTTCTTGATTCACAACGCACAGCTTATTCAGTAAGGAGACTCTTTCCTGATTTGCAAAGCACTTCAGAGCTCACTCAGTCTTGTGTATGGCAGAAGTTGGTCCTGATAACAGCCTTAAGACTCTGTTATGACACTGTAGCAACACCCATAGATAGTGGCATAATCCTCTCCGTGATGCTGCGCTCCTGAATGAGGAGGATGAAGAGAAGCCCCTATGCATTTTGAAACTGAACATCTGTGGTTGCAAAAATTGTCAGTAAATATAAGGTCATGAGCATGTTCATGATTTCTCCATGAGATTTGTTTAACATATAAAACATATACAGGAATTTCCTTAACTAGTCACTGCCTACTCCCAGGCATTCACACCTTAATTTTAATCCAGTTTCAGTCCACTTTCAGATTAATAGAACCAATCAGCAAAGTAACAAGCTATTTTCTTTCATTGTTCTCTAACTCAGAAAATCAACCTTAGTTAGATCACATTTTAGCAATATTTTGGATTATGAATACTTTTTCCAAGGCCTTTTAATATCCCAAGTTCATGGTCCAAGCCTCTTCCTTTATTCCAGTTATAAGGCCAATCGTAAAGTGCTGATGGAATCCAGTTTAAGGACTTATAACCAAACTTGATGCCTTTACACCAGAATTTTTTCCAGTCATATACAGTATGGCCAATTATACTTATTCGTTTATCATATCTGGTATCAGTAGGATATTTCCTAGTGCATTGCACAGCCACACTGTCGGTTAAAATGCTGTTGGCAGAGCCATGAGATACTTTCATGTTCTGAAATAATTGGACCATGCTACAGAGAAGGAGCTGTTATTCAGTTATTTGGGTACAAAGGATAAAGATTTGACTTGATATAAAGAAGTTCCTGCTTTGTTCAAATTATTCTCGCTATCGTGTAATTACCCTTCACATAGGAGCAATGTATAGAACCAGAGGCTGGCACAGCTACTTAAAACCTTAGATTAAGGGAAGCAAGCAGTCCCATATTAAAAACTCCTGCTTCTATCTCTCAGCAGTGTCACATTTGAAGCAATGTGCTCAGTAGGTAGGAAAGGCTTTTACTGCATGTCAATTGGACAATTTAGACAGATTAGAGGTAATGCTTTATGCATTGCTACTACACATTAAGAAAAAGCAGGAGAGGAATTCTAGGAACAAGATGACTGTCACTTGCAAATGAATACATCACAAAATATATTTTTGTGGATTTCTTCACCCCTTCCAACCCCAGAATTTCTATATTCATGACAACATATAAAGGATTTAGCTGCTGCCAAGAAAAACCCAGCATCTTCCTCCTCTTCCTAATTTCAATAGCATGCGATATCTCAGCATTGTATGTTACTTTATTGCTGAATTCTTCATCGGTTCCTGCTTATAGGAATGGGGGAATCATATATAATATTATGATATATTATACATTTTGTGTATTCATTCTTCTCTATTTATAACTCCTTCATCTGCTGGATATTCAGACTGGTATAGTCAAGAGAAGTTAAAATTTTAAAAAAGGACTAAAGTTTTTTTTAAAATGTCCCAAAATTCTAATAACAACCACTTACCAAAATCAATACCAGTTATATAGCAATGTTTAGTCAAAATATACTTTGATAATTCTTTGAACATACTTTACAAATCTCAGCATAGTTCTTCTGTTTACCTTTTCCATTCAAAATAAGATTTATCTTCCCTTCTTAAACCCATTCTTAATGTATTGAATTATGTAAAGTTCTTTGAAGATTTTGTAATGACAAGTTGTATAGATAATAAATAAATACCAAAGGGCACCCCATTGTCTCACTGTTGCAGTGGACAATGGCCTGCTCCTGGTCATTTTCCTCCACATCTTACTGTGTATAGTAGTGGGGATGGAGAACCATAAATCATTTTCCCTACATTCCTCATCTTAGCACACCTTCCAATCAATGCAGAAGAACTTATCATACAAATACCTTAGATGCTTCTACTGATGAGAGTGATGCACTGCCTATACTGATCTGGGAAGAAGGTTTCTCAGAAACAGTCCTTTCCAGAATAAGGCCCAGTGAGTAGGGATCTGCATGAATATTTATAACATTCAGTATTTGTACTAATTTGGACAAATTTGGACATTTGTACACTAATCAAATCTTACAATATTTGTACATTGACATTCATACAAATATAAATGTTTCCAGACATTCATGGAAATATTTCGTACATTTGTTAAACTGGGGAGGTGGGAAAGCGGTTGCGCCAGTCACATCTGCAATAGATCCAGATTGCTTTTGACATGAGGACTTTTTGGACTACCCTTGGTAGTGCATTATGCACTAAGGCCGGTACACTCCAGGGACAGGAGGACCATTCTCCTTTGCTAGGAGGAAAGCTTCCCAAAGTGTCCATTACCAGTCTGAAATGCAGGATTAAAAGTGGGTTCAGGTCAAATTTGACACTTTCAGAGGAGAATTGTTATGTGATACATATCAGATATATATTGGATATGTATGCGTTCCAGTTGGATACATATTGGATATGTATTGGAAATGTACTCTTTTGTATCAGATATTTGTATGGAAACATATGAATACATTTGTATCAAATAGAATCCTATCACATTAGAAGGGGACCTATTTGTACAATTACAGATTTTTTAACATTCGATTCATTATGAATCAAGTGTCAAAAAACTCATTTGTGCATGTCCATAACAGTAAGGAAAAGGCTTTAGACTAATTTAGGTTTAATTAGATAGTTAACTGGAATGGAACCATATAAAAAGAATAACTCAAAAACAAGATCTTCCAATAAAAACCTAACAGTACAAGAGAAATGGCACCAGAACAATAATGGAATTCTGACAATCTGCTGATCTGCAGTGTCAAAAATAAAAGCAGCAAGACAGTTACAGAACTTTCCCTATAGGAGGCACAGAGCTGAGGTGACCTCTCAGTACATGCGATCAAGTCTGACAATTATCATTACTATGTAATAAGGCCAATTTCTTAGTGAATCCAGACAGAGAATTAATGAGGTGTTTTGAGAAACTCTACTGGGGAACTAAAGAGGCAAAGCTTAGAACTAACAGAAAACAAAGGACCCAAACCTAATGGGG
The DNA here is from genome assembly GCA_023333525.1 of Aspidoscelis tigris stejnegeri. Classification (NCBI taxonomy): domain Eukaryota; kingdom Metazoa; phylum Chordata; class Lepidosauria; order Squamata; family Teiidae; genus Aspidoscelis; species Aspidoscelis tigris. Next base: position 63,891,939 of record JALMGA010000004.1, read on the forward strand.
AATCACTGTGTTCGCATCTAAGATTTAATCTAGTTTAGATTCACTTTCAGAGTGAGAGAATGCATCAGTAAACTATTTTCTTTCAGCATTTTCTAACTCAGAAGATTCACTCTTAGGCTAGATAAAGTGGAAAGAAAACTGATAATAGTTTTGCTGATGTGTTCCCTGACTCTGAAAATCGACTGACACTAGATTAAAACTTAGGTGTGAACACAGTCATACATGTCATTATTCCACCTAGTGCCATTTTCTGTGGTGCTGACTGGAATGCTGCTGAAAAGGGCCTCTCAGTATATTCCAGCTTATGGAGGAGAGATGTCTGTATGTCCTCCATAGCTAGAATAGGGGTGCTGGCCCAGTTGTAGACCTCATCTAACACCTCCACCACTTGCAGTGGGATGGCAGGGCCTGTCAAGTACCATATTAGCAATACTTACTGAAATGTTCTGTAAGGTAATTATGTTCAACTATAGCATCATCTGATTTGTTAACTCTACTTGGAAAGGACAGATCAGTAGATACTTTTGTGACCTCTTATGAATTCTTGCACTGCTTCCCACCTCCCATATTTATGAGATGAAGCAAATGTTACAAGCTCATAAAAACTACTTCAGGGTTATCGGGTCATCTCTGTAATAGAATTTAATCTTTTCTTTTTATTTGATTGTCTGGACTATTTTTTGCATACTTCCTCCTTCCCACAATGAATCATCCTTACCATTACTGATTGCAATTTGAATTTAAGATTAGTCCTTTTTTAATAGCATGCAGGGAAACTAGGTACAGAGATAATTGTAATTATCAACATACCCTCAGTCTTTTCTAATTACTCTTTATGTAATTTGGTCTTGGCTGCTCTTAGTGGGCTTCTGCCCTGTTTATTTTTTCTTTGATTCTAAGGCATTGTTATGTTTCAATTTGTTTGTTTTAGGGTGGAATTGAAATCTTAATAAACAGCATTCTAATTGTAGAATATGATAGGCAATTGAAAAGATATGTTAACAGGTTGCACTCCATGTTTCCCAGGAGTATATATAATAGTTTTATTCAAGCAGTTAGAATACTCATGTTTACTTTTATTAAATTTTAGGCTAGGGATTCGCATAAATGTATTTTTCCCATTTGCTTTACATCAACGTGAATGGAGAAGTGCTTGTATTCAAGGGAATCAAATCTCCTGCGAATGTGAGGGACTTGACTTTGAACCTTTGTTGAAGGTTTGGTGGGGGGGGAGGAAGTAGCTGACTCCAAGCTGCCAGGTCCTTTTCCCAGACGAAGGTGGGAGACAGGTTACATAAGAACATAAGAGAGGCCCTGCTGGATCAGGCCACAGCCCATCTAGTCCAGCATCCCATTGCACACAGTGGCCCACCAAATGCTCATGGGCATCTCAAACAGAGGCAAGGACAAACCTTTTCCTGTTCTTGAATCCCAGCAAATGGCATTAGAAACGTCCTGCTTCCACCCCCCTCCCAGCCTGAAAGATGTACTTAGGCATTCATTCTAGTAGCCATTGATACCTCTGTCATCCATAAATTTGTCTAACCCTACCTTACAGCGATCTAGACTGGTAGCTGTCACCACCTCTTCCGGCAGCACATGCCGCTCATGCTATCTCCCAATCTCTGTTGCCATCCATCAGCATCTTCCATGGACCCACAGACAGAGGGAGGCTGGTGGCTGGGCCCAGCATTTTGCCTGAGTCTGGCACTCACAAGCACTTAATATAATGCTTTGGCTAAAAAGCCAAAAGCTTCATTTTGTGTGAGAAGGCTGGGCCACTTGTCTTCACACACGAAATCTCAGACCTTCTCAATTCATACATAAACATTTTAAGATAAAGTATTTTCTGCTCGTCTGCTTCAAATCCCTAACCAACTGTCACTCTACAATCATGACAACTTTAGAGAAACTTCTATATTTGCAACATTCTTCCATAAGAAATATGGTAATAACAATCAATCAGATCTGCTATAAAGACTAGACAGAGAAGAAAGTATTTGCTATTAGGGATGTATCTGAAGATAAACAGTTTACTCACAGGCTATTCACTTGCCCACTTACTCAGCAAAGCAACAGCCAGTGATTTCATTTTCATTTAAAACTAGTTACATTTTCTGGAGAAGCATAGTTTCAGTGTTACAACAAAGGGTGAATTTGCATTTATCTGTTTGGAATGGTCTCTGAAGACCATTCCCAGGCAGGTCTACATCAGGAAGAGTTGGGGCCATTTCCATGCTTGGTGCAGGAACCCTCCCATTTCTATACAGCAGCAGCATGAATACAAATAGCCAGCCACCTGGTACACTCCATGCTTTGCATTTGGATGTCAGAGACCTCTTCCCACCCCTAGCTGCAACTGGTACCTGAAGGCAGAGACAACCTGATCAGGAAGTAATACCTGGAAGTATTGTGTTCACGCTGTTCCCACACTGAGGGAAGGCAAACATGAAAATAATGAAAGAAAATATGAATCTAACCCACCTATGTATAACTTTACCCTAGAAGTAGGGGTGTTATAAGGCCTTCTGAGATGGAAACTGTAAAGTCTTCAGAAGAACAATGCTATAGCAGTAGTTGGTGACAAAGAGTGTAGCAAAATTTCTCTTAAAAATGTTTTAGCAGAAAATATTAGTTCCAGCTTATATTCTCTCTCAATTTATCATCTATCATCAACTGTCTGTCTGTCTATCCACATATTTCTTGTTTTGATTGCTTCATCTGACAGCATACCCGGTGAAGAAACTTTTCTTCAATTGCCAGTAAAATGTAACAAATTAAATTGGTATTTTGTCTGCAGAATATACAACATGACACTGGTTTTGAGCTAAAAATAAGAGACACAAATTGGAGGTTAGTGAAGGAGTCAGCACACAACACATTTCCAGAGTTATTCTGACTGCCAGCATTTCTGTGAGATTTCATCTTTAATAATATGGAGGCAGCCTTTTGGCAGTGACATTTGTTACTTTGGTATTCATGCTCATATCTTTGGATGTGAAAGCACATTCTGCAGAGTGTTCAAAATGATGTGTTACGTTCCTAGGACAAGTGATTATTTTTCTTGCATTGCTAGAAACTGATTGACTAAGAAAACTGACTTTGCCTGATGAAAATCCTTGTTGAATCAAGATGATACACCTATTGAGATATATTTTTCCCGCACTGAGTTTTAAGGAAAACCACTGAAGAGCCAGCTTATTTGGTATCATTGGATATATGCCATTTCCTTTTGAATGGCTAATCAAAAGGCTTGTTAGTTCGGAAATATTAGAGATTTATTTATTTATTTACAAGATTATGAATTTTAAGTTGTATATTAAGGGGGAAAGCTGACAATGATACAAATCTGGGGTAGTCGAAGTCTATATTTGAATGTAGCAAAAAACGCATCTCAAAAACATCTTGAGTCCTGTTCACACTTGGCAAACGGGAAGTCTGAGGATGCCAAGATGGAGCATCTACATGGCATGAAGATATTTTAATCCCAGAACCATCTCCACACATCCCAGACCATCCCCTGCCTGGGATAGCAATACAGCATGTTTTTTATGCTCCACAGGTATATTAGCCACCGGCTGGTACAGCCTGGCACACTCTGTCTGTACCTTCTTCAGGTGAACAGAGCATGTTTTGGGACAGTACAGATGCAGTTGCACAACCCTACACTAAAATGTTTAGGTGGGAGGTAAAGGGACTCCCATGTAAACAATCCCATTTGCAGATCCTTTCTTAGGGTGCCTCCAGACAGTGGTAAAAACTTCACAGTGAACATCAATCAGCAGTGGCAGCACAGCAGCAGGGACAGAAACTTCACACTTTCCCTAACTTGTAAGTAAGAGACTGCAGAGTTTGGATAGTCCCATCTGGATGACAGGACACAGTTCTGCAGGAGACCCACCCTCCCTGCATAGCTTTCCTTCATCCTGTTAGGACAATGGGAAACATTTGCACCAGGAATTTGACATTTTAAGGCAGCGTTGAGCTGTTTGGACTCACCATAAGCTGCCTTTAAACCACCTCACAGGTGTTTTTTTCTGTATTGCTTATTAACGTAGTCAAACACAGCTTTCTGTTGAAGCAGGAGACCTCAGTCACCGGAGGGGCATGGGGGAGAGGTGCTTCTCTCCTTCCCAGGGTTCAGCAAGGCAAAAGAGGCACCTCCAGTGTGTGCTTCCTGGCAAGGAGAAAACGAGGGGAAGTGTAAAATGAAACGTTGTTATCTTTATCAGTGTGGAGTGTGGAGTGGGTGAATTGCTACATCTTATCAGGCTGAATTGTTACTTCTCTGCTGAATATGGATCTGGCACTTTAACAAATCTGGCAAGGAGCTGGTCCCTGAGCAGGGTGAAAGCCCACCCATTTCATGACGTATTTGCCCCAGTACTGCTGTAGCATTCCCACAGCAATAAAGAAGTGCTTTTAAAAGCAAAAATGGGGGGGGGGGAGGGGGGACACCTGAAAAAAACAGATGTTTATTCATTCCATTTTTTAGCCAAATAATCCTCAAAATACCCCTGAAACAAATTGGTAATGGGGACACAGAGAATCCAAACCATTTCTAAACCATTTTAAAATGCCAGTGGAACTGGGCCTATAGCCTTCCTTTAACTCTCCCCCTAGTTTGTGAAGGTGCAGACTTGCACACTTGATGGTATGCTTAAATAAAAAGTAGATAGAAGTGAGCAGAGGAGAAATAGGAGAATAAAACTTCCATTTCTCTTGAATGTTCCCAAGGACATGGATTGGCTAAAGAGAGAAAAGTATGGGAATTACCTCCAACCATTCTCTTGCACGAGCACATCATCAAAATAATTCCAAACCATGGAACAGGAGGGGTCAAAGTGCTTGGATAATCCAAATAAAGGAGCGCCTTCTCCCATATCGATCTCCCCGTGTCTTAAGATCTGGAGGGGAGACCCTCCTGGTTATCCCACCGCCTTCAGCAGCTAGGCGGGTGGGGACCCAGGAGAGGGCCTTCTCGGTAGTGGCTCCCAGGCTGTGGAATGGTCTCCCCCTCAAGGTGTGTCAGGCCTCTTCTCTGTTTATGTTTAGGAAGGCGGTGAATACGTACCTCTTCACTCAGGCCTTTGGTTAAATGTTCCCTATGCCTCCCCCATTGCAAACACTGATGTTTTAAAACTGTTTTTGTATTTTTTAATGCTGAATTTTTAAACTTTGTACTGGTTTTAGGATTGATACAGTTTTGATATGTTTGTTTTTAAATGTTGTGAGCCGCCCAGAGACCCTTGGGTAGGGGCGGGATACAAATATGAATAAATAAATACTGGATATATTGGATTGGGGTAGCAGTGGCTCAGATAAAATGGAAGGGCAGTTTTAGATGTTTCCAAATTATATTAAATATTGAATTTGACTGCAGCCAACATCTCATATATCCTGAACTAAGAGAGAACTAGATTGTGAAAATGTCCTTCTTTGATGGATTTGCTAATGTTACACCAATGTAGCTGATGCAGTTACTACATTTTTAAGCTTTATTAGATTGTAATTCTGGCCTGACTGTAAAATTAGGGCATCCTAATAATCTCACAGTCTGGGGGAATACTTAAGGTCATTTTTAACCCTACAAAGAATAGGTTCCACTCAGGGCAAAATAGGCTGGCAGTGCTATAAGCAAACTCACATCTGTAAAAAAGCAGGCACAATTATATCTATTAAATTTTATTTTTATTTCTGTACCAGCCTCTGCCCTAGTCTAAATAAGGTTAAGAACTGGGAAATGTTGCTACCAAGGTTACAATTGTATTATCAGTTCATAATATGGAATAATATCCTCATAATTTGAGTCCTGAAACGTTTCTGCTTGAACAAAGGAGCTTCAGATAATAATGCTCTTTTCAGAGCTTATTGATTCAGATCACTGCTGCTGTTAAATTGAAATGTGCATAAAACAGGAAGGTAATTAATAGGCCTTTAGTTTCACTGAAGTATTTGTAGCTTACATGTCTGAGGTTCAGATGTAGAGCAAAAAGTTGCAGAGGCTGGGGAAATTGTGCAGATAAGAAGAGTCTGATCTTGTATTTAAAATACAATATAAGAAAGGGCAACCTTCAAAAAGCAATCATTTCAAATAATAATTGGAAAGTGCAGTGATAGATCAAGAAACTATTCAATCAAAAGTTTCTCAAATAGCATGAGTAAAGTTTCATTGGATGGCATTTCTCTAAGTGTTTTCATTGATTACAACTATAGTAGCTACACAAATAGCTCTAATGAGATGATGCTCAGAGGAGTTTCAAAAACAAAACATAAAGTGTTATGGCTTAGCATTATATAGTCCTGTGTGAGTTTAATGATCAATTTCTCTTTGTCCTATGTGTGGCTGTGCATTGATTTCCTGAAAATGAAATCATCCTCCTTAATTAATTATGATCATTATTATCCCCTTGGGAAAGATCGGTTAACCACTCTAACTTCCTTTTACTTAAGTGTTATTTGCACCGATGTGATTTATATAAGTGAATCAATTGTCAGTGAAAGATGATGAGCAAGATGGCCTAATAAGAATAGCAGGACCTGTCATCCTTGAATAAAGTAGGGAGAGGGTGTGTGTTTTTTCTGTGTGTGTGTGGAGAGGGGGTTACTGGTGTGATTTAGGGTGTTTTTCCACTGTCACTAAAAGTACCCATTAAGTACCCATAAATGGGTACGTAATGGCATTTTTGTACCTATTAATGGGTACTTAATGGGTACTTTTAGTGACAGTGGAAAAACACCCTTAGTGTGACTTATGAAGTAAAGGTTCATTTTATTGCCTTCATCACATGAGTTCAGTTTTGAAAATGTCCTTGGACTAGTGAACTTCCTTTTTATTTTTACTGAAGCCATCAGAAAGAAGAAAGAAAGAAAAGCACATCCTGCTATTACTGCTTTTTCCAGTTATAGCGGGTACCTACTGGGTAAAACAATTAAAGAGTAAAACAGCTAAAAGGAAGAGGTATTATGGATAAAGATAGGAGTAACTGATTGTTGGTTAGATGTAGTAATCGCTAGGCAGCCGATACAGCCTTCACCCACCTGCGTGCTTGAGACCCTGATCCGCTCAGGGGCTGCCACTCCTCTGCCACATGCCTGCTGCTCCTCGCTGCCAAGAGCAGCAGCCAGCTGGCCAGGTCCAGCCCGGGCAAGGTGGCAGCTGTGGCCCTTCAGCCACCTCAAGCTGATGGACCAGCCAGCCACCCTCATCCCAGGGCTGCTGCTTCAGGCAGCTCCCTCCTCCTCGTGTCCCAGCCAGGTCCAGCCTCCTTCCTGGCAGCGGGACACCATGGAGGGCTCCACTGCCTCTCACCCAGTGTGTCCTCAGTGGCTACTGCTGCTTCAGTTCCTTTTCTTCCTCCTGTTCATCCTCAGATAGTGCCCGAGGGCCGCAGCCACAGCAATCGCCTTCCTCCAGCCTGGAGCAGTTGCTGCCATGATCTAATGGAGTCCTCCAGCCATAGGCCCACAGCTTGAGCTCCAGTCTCCAACAACCCCCTGCTTCAACTACAGCCTTCCACAGCAGCCTCTGTCTTCAGCCCCTCCAGCAGCCTCCGGTCTCTGCCAGCAACAGCCTCCTCTAGCAGCCTCCAGTTGAGCCTCCACCATCAGGAGCACATAGAGACTTCCATGTGGAATCTCAATGGTCTCTCCCTCTTCCAGCAGAGACAGGAAGTGATGTCAGGGGATTCCAAGGCCAGCTGTTCCAATCATCATGCGGGGAGACTCAAGATGGCGCCGAGTGAAACAGCCTGTTAATCGGTGCTCCCTGAGAAACTGTATGTATTTTCATATTTTAAACTTATCAGAGGAACAAATGCACACTAGCAAGATAATTTTGACTGCTGTGAAGGGAAAACTCACTTTTAGTGGACTGAAGCACCAAAGAGTATCTGACTGTTTGTTTTTTTAAAAAAAGAACTGGAGTCTCTCTGAAACTTCACCTCCCTTCAATCACCTGTGAAAGGTTGGAAATTCCTTTTTACTATTTTTACTTTTTAAACCTGTCTGAAAGACCACGGTGCCAGGCAGCTGTACCTTATTTCTTATCTTATTTTTAAAAAAGATTGAAGCAAACAAACTTTTGTTGCTTGTTTTAACGTACCTGATAGTCTGCTCGAGTGCTTTCTTTTAAATTTTGTAATGGGAAAAAGGAAGAGAGAACGACGGTCAATCATCATGCCAGCTCTACACCATGTGATTTCAGGAACACCCCCTTTTGGAGCAGGTTATTTAAACAGCTGCAGGTAAACAAAGAGGATCTTTCTGCCTTTCTACACCCTGTCTCCACGTCTCTTCTTTTTACCCCTACCCCATTTTCCAAGCTTATCAGGGTCAGCCATTACATGTGCTTGTTCCCCGATTATCCGGGCTGGCCAGATAATTGGAAATATCTTTCACAACACCCAGCGTTCAAGGGCAGTGGCCATCAGCTGTTGCTTCCCAGAGCTCTTGGATCAGGTGCAGAGCTAGACTGCATCAGTTAGATATTGGGTCTATCCATATGTGTGCTGCTTGGTGTGCCCTAGGGGATATCGATAGACTGGAGTCATGGCACAGCATTCCACCAAAACTCCAAAGGAAAAAGCAGCTCTACACATGCTGGTTCGATCCTTTGGCAGATAGCTGTGGAACAATAAAGTGCTCCACAGCTATATTAGCCATGTCTGGGACACAGCTAGTGCAGCCTGGCATACACTATTGACACCACTTTCAGGTGAAGTCTTCATGGTGATGTAGTTGTGGCTGCATGCTGTGTTGCCCAGTCACTGTGGCAATGGCTGGCACATATGGTTTTGCTGACCACATTTACCTGACACTTAGTGAAATGTCAGGTATGTTTTGGATGGATTGGGCATTCAAAATGTGAATGCCCAATCCATTCCAGATCTTCACTTCCCTGGAACATTTCGCCAAGCAATTGAAGGTGCAGAATCACCCAGAGCATTTTATCTGATCTAGATCCCTGTGCCTCTTGATCACATATTACCTGTGATATAAGTGGAAACAGCTGAGTTGTGTCTACTTTTGTCCCTCTTCCTGCTGTCCTTTTGAGGTGCCAATGGCAGCTCTCTCTCTCTCTGTCTAGAGAAGCACAATCCTACATACCACATCTACACCATAACTCCCAACTGGATCATTCATCTCATCAGCTACCATGTAACACAGCTACAACAATGGTTTTCCATCAAACATATTCAGTGAATGATATCTCAAGCAGTGCCTTGAAGGTGTGTGTGTGTGTGTGTGTAAATTTCTCAGCTTAAATATGCACACTTTTGAACATCCATGAATATGGACCCACTGTGGCAGTTTCAGCATCACTCTGAGGTATGAACAATTTTTTAAAAAAATATTGCACTATATTCTTTAATGTATTTTGAAGAAAGATACTTCCCAATTGCCCTCTTTTGACCTCTCAGTGTTTTCTCTTTTATATCATCGACCAACACAGGCATAGTGCTGAAGAAGACTGACATTAACAGCCATTAATCCAGTAATGTTTAATGTCTTGAATGGATTACAATACTTTGGAGGGCAAGAATTAGGAGAGGATTTTCTCACTTAATTATCTGACCTTGGTAATTCAGAAGAGGCATCTTCCTTCTATGAATAAGTTATTTCAGACTCAATCAACCACTACCAAGGGCTTAGAAGATTTTTTTTTAAGGAATGAAAGCATATCCAACAATGACATCCATTTAATATCCACCACTTTGTTCCAAACTTTCTAATGTGTTTCTAGTAGGGATATGCATAAATATTTGCAACTTTTAAAATTCCTATGAATTCAGCCAAATTTGGACATTAGAATTTGAATGAAATGTTGGCACATTCAAAGATTGACATTCAAATTTGAATTGAATGTTCCAATACATTAATATGAAGCTTTGGTACAGAATTTGCATGGGATATGTATTGGATACGTATGGGATTCGTATGTGATTTGTATCTGATTCATGTCTAACATTCGTATCAAATTCATATGGAACATTTGTATCACATCTGAATTCTACCACATTCAAAGAGATTTATTTGAATGACTATTCATTTTCTTGCATTTGATTAAATACCAAACAAGGTTCTGCAGAGAGATGTTGCTGTTCAACTGTAGGCATGCTTGCAAGAAGCTAATTATCTAGACCCATTTCAATCTGACTTTGGGCCCAGTTATGGCATGGAAACTGCCTTGGTCGCCCCAGTTGATGACCTCCTCCAGGAGAGAGACAGGGAAATGCTACTCTGCTGGTTCTCTTAGACCTCTCAGCAGCTTTTGATACCATTGACCTGGCACTGGTTCCGCCCCTATCTCCAGAGTAGATCCCAGATAGTGGCTGTAGGAGACACTGATTCGACACCCTGGAAACTCACCTGTGGAGATCCCCAGGGGTCAATTTCATCTCCCATGCTATTTAACATCTATACAAAGCCGTTGGGAGAGGTGGTCAGGATATTTGGAGTGAGGTGTTATCAGTATATAGATGATACCCAGCTCTATCTCTCTGTACCATCTGAATCAGGAGAGGTGGTTGAAGTGCTTGATAGGTGTCTGGAGACAGTAATGGGCTGGATGAGGGCCAATAAATTGAAGCTGAATCCAGACAAGACAGGGGTGCTGTGTGTCACAGGGGTCTCAGGTTTATGTAGTTGGGAGATACCCTATCCTTGGTGGGGTTGCAATGCCCTGGAAGGGACAGGTGCATAACTTGGGGGCACTGCTGGACTCCGCGCTGGCACTTGAAGTTCAGGTGGAGGCCATGGCCAGGAGTGCCTCCTCCCAACTATGGCTGGTGCATCAACTGAAGCCTTTGCTGGATAGAGACAACTTGGCCACAGTCATCCATGCTCTGGTAACCTCTAGGCTGGACTACATGGGGCTACCCTTGAAGATGGTCCAGAAGTTGCAGCTAGTGCAAAATGCAGCTGCTAGAGTGCTGACCAGAATAGTTAGCTGGACGCACATCATGCTGGTTTTAAAAGGGCTGCATTGGCTGCCAATTTACTACTGAGCCCAATTCAAGGTACTGACTCTGACTTAGGGGGCATTCCCATGCACTCTATAGTCTGAATCGAATCTGAATTCAACTCGGAGCATCCCCATGCAAAGCCCCCAAACCAGGCTACATGTGCAACAAATCACCCAGATCTGCCGTAAATAAACTCCCCTTGCAAACTGTTCTCGCTGTGGTTCAGGAGGCAAGCCCAGATTATTTTCGAGGCTTGGGGATGTTCTTGGGTTATTAGGGGAGGAGATTGATGCTCATGGCATTACCAGGAGAGTTTCAGGTCCTGTGCTCACTGTTCCTGTCCTGTGCACTGGCAACTGCTGGCCATTTTTAAAGGTCAAACAGCGTAAAAGCACTGATTGCCCCAGTTTGACAGATAAAGATGCAGCTATGAGGAGGGTCATCTGGCCCTTGTTGTTCCACATGCCTCTCTCTGCAACCTTTATTCCACCCCCGCTCCCCATTTTTCGGCAAGCAGCTCCTAAAGTTGGAGGCAGTTTAGCAGAGAAACACTTCTCAGGTAAACTGTCTCTAAACATTGTAGCGGCTTTGGTTAGCTTTTTAGCTGGCAGACAAGACGCTTCTGAAGTTTACCAAAGTTAAACTGCCTCTAAACACTGTAGCGGCTTTTGCTAGGTTTTTAGCTTGTAAACTTCAGAAGCTGCTTGTCAGGGAGCAGGGATGGAATAAGCTAACCAAAGATGCTACAATGTGGGACAGCAAGGGCCAGATGACTCCCCTCATTGCTGCATCTTACTGGGACGATCAATTCTTTTATGTTTGCCTGGCGATCAGATCGCAGAGAGAAGAGGCTCGTTTCTGTTTGATCACTGTTTAATGCCCAGCAGTTGCGATTGGGGAAGGAGCATTGGGTGGGATTTCCCTGCCCTCGCTCTTATTGGGAGAGAGGGGGTGGAGCAAAAAGGATGTGGTTTCCCAATGCAGGGGTTAGGGCAGTTTGCATGGGGACAGGTGTATTCAACTTGAGCCCATGATTTTGTTAATCACATGGGGACAGGCCAATTCAAACTTGACTCCATTTTGGGAATAACCCAAATCCTTCCCGAAGTAAATGGAGTGCATGGGGATTCAGCCTTATATGGCCCTAAATGACTTGGGCCCCAAATACCTAAAGGAACATCTTCTCCCATACCGACCTGCCCATGCCTTAAGATCAAGCGGTGAGGCCCTCCTGGTTGTCCCACCACCTTCAGTAGTGAGGTTGTTGGGCACCCAGAAGAGAACCTTTTCGGTGATGGCCCCCAGACTATGGAATAGTCTCCCCCTCTAGGTGCGTCATGCCCCTTTTTTACATGTATTTAGGTGAAGACGCACCTCTTTACCCTGGCCTTTGGCTGAGATGATTATATTTCCCATCCCAGCGTTAAAGTGCTTTTAATATATATTCTGTTTTTAATCTGTTGTTTTAACAGTTGTTACCAGCCCAGAGACCTTGGGGTATGGGGTGGGATAGAAATGTAAATAACAAACAAACAAACAAACAAACAAACAAATAAATAATGGAATGTGCAAAAGTTTTCAGGTCTCTAACCATCATTAAGCTTGTACAGTTTTTCTGGAGTGCTTCCTATGGTCTTTTTCCTCCATTTGTTTTGTTTACATTATGAGTAGATAATGTGTGGCAGCTCATTCATCATTAGTTTAGCACTGTGTGTACACTGCAGTGGGCCAGGAGTCAACTGCAGGAAGATTATAACTTGGGTGCACCCTGAGAATCCCAGGAGACCATAAATCTGGCTGCTGCCTCAGTTGGGGAATGGGATGCAGGCATCTTGCATGGAGAACAATGTTTTGGTCTATGCAATAGTTGGTTGCATCACACAAAGGCAGGCAGCAGACATTTATTCTGCTCATGGTAGCTAAATGGCCAATGTGAGCTAGATCAATAGAACAGTATATCCTATTCCCTGCCTCAGTCTGGTAATGGGGGTTGATGCCATTTCAGGACTGGGAGACCTTTAATCCCTACATAGTGGGGACAGATGAGAGCAGCATTGAGACATGGCATTGAGAAGCTGATTGTATTTGGTGCCCAACCACATCTTGATGGCCGCAATTCATTCACTCTGATTTGCATAAGCCCTGGGAGTTTTTGCTTGTACACACACAGAGAACAGCTTCCTATCAGAATTTTGAAAAATATTATGCCCCAAGTTAGGTGCAAGTAACTATCAAGAACAACTCCTGGTGGCACTAACAGCTTTTGGAGAATGGCAGGCAGACTAACACCTTTAATCCTTGCCCCCATCATGTGAATCAGCTGCAATTCATTTTCCTTTGGAAGTGGAAAAAGCACCCAAATAACAATTGTCAGGTCTCTGCACAACCCCCTGCCCTGGCTGCTATAGGGCCATGACTTGCAAAGTAATCAGTAGGATAATAGGACAGGCCTTTCAAATAATTTAACCAAAGTGACTTTGGTATATATAATTTCCAGAAAAGTTCTAGGGGAAAGGAAGAGAGGGAATGGAGTAGAAACTTTAAAGAAAAAGACATTGCATGATATGATTTGCCTAATTCCCGTGCTCCCAAAGATCATTAATCTTCTATGATCACATTATTGATAGTTGTTCTCTTCACAGGTGAAGTAAGATCTCCAGGGGAAATAAAAATATTTGCCATGGATATTAAATCATAATATTGTTCTTCAGATAAGCTTAAGAAATAGGAAATTGTCTTCTCTTCTGCTCTGCTTTATTTCTCTAGTGTAAATTCCCACATGTACAAAGATACCTTTACTTGGGAAGAATATTACTTACCACTGACGGGTAAAACTGAGTTGAGTCTTAAAATCAGTCCACTGAATTGATAGACACTAGAGGTTCATCCTACTCCCTACAGCACAGTGTTGAATCGGGTTTTCTGAGTAAGCTCTCTTTTGGGGGGAGGAATCGTGCACTTCCTGAAATCTTTCTTAGTTCATAATGTTGGCTCATCATACACCAACAAACGGAACCACACAGGCCACAATATAATATTGGCCTATGGTGATTTGATCTTGGTTTCACTCATAATTCATTTAGGTCATACTACCAATTACAATGGAGAGGCCCCTTGAGAGTTACAAATAAGAAATAAGCCTAAAACTCTAAGGAGAACAAGAAATATATTCATAGTAGGATGCTGAGAAAAGCTAAGTAAAAGCAAACATCTTTGCTCAATTTTCACGTGCACAGTCACAAGAAATGGCAGGGTTTACCTCCGAAGACAACAGGACCATTAGTTTTCATTATGTGTTTTGAAAAACACATGAGACAGCTTGGAGACATCTCTTATTTTCAGAAGATCCTGCCATTCATTATTTGATTTAATGTACTAGGTAATTTTGCACCCTGTATACCTTCCTATCTAATTCATTTCCCAATGAATGCTTGAAAATGTACTGTTAATAATTGTGAAGTAGCAAAAACATCTAATTATACATCACCACTTAAAGCTATTTGCAGGCAAAAAAGGGGAAAAAATGTAAGTGCTCTCCTGCACTGTGCCACTGACCCACGTAGTCTATCCATCTGTTGTCATAACTGTGCAAGAGATCCCTAAGGGAGTGTCATGTCATAATCAGGGTGTATGTGGATCACATAAGACATACAAGAGAAAGGGTGAGGACAAGAATACAAGCACCAGGGGTCTTTCTGCACTTGGTTCCATAGTTTGCATGCAATACACACCCAGATGGAACATCTGCCCTCAGAAGGGGCCATTTCCAGCTCAGAAACAGCCCCTTCCAATGCAGGAACGTACAACATGAAAACTACATGTGCAGCATGATTTCATGCTGCACACATAGACTTACCTTCACCAGAGAGGTCCTATCCCATCTCTAGTGCAGCCTATTTGCACCTCTATGGTGCTGGACCATACAAGCCTTCTAGAAGGTACCGGTGTGCTTGTGTGGGACCTCAGATGACCCCTCACACCAGAAAAGGTGTGAGTGCTTGCCACCCGGATGCTCCAGGTAAGCTTTGGGTCAGGGTTGGGGAGGGTTGAGTGGCTTGTGGTGCACAACTTTGTGCACCACAGCTAGTTTGCAATTAGTTAACATCTGGGCAGGTGGGGGGGGCATTTGTAGGCTGTAAATACTGCCTGCAAGTGCAGATGCACCTGCCCAGATGTTAACAAATTGCAAACTAAGAGGCCAAGCACGAGTTGGCCTATGGATTCAAACCAGTTAGGCAGCCAAAACAACCAACCAATGAAACCATGAGTGGCAGACAGAGAACAGTATCAAAGCCCTTGTATCATAACTCCACCTGCTACTGTCCTAGAACTGCACCAACCTCTAACCAGTGAAGGAATCAGAGCCTAGAGGGTTGAGGTGTCTTCCTTGGTATGTTTTAAACTCAAATTTCAACATCTTGAGCCACACACAGTTAGTGGTAAACAGATCTAAAATGTGTTTAGCCATGCTTCAAAGTGGCTGGACTCCAATGCTGACTGAGGAGCTTTAAACTTGGATAAACTCCAGCTGCTTTTGGTGAATTCCTACCTGTTGTCTCCTTCCCAAGGCACTGGAGGTAGGAGAAGACAATTGTAAAAGGTAAAGAAAGTTATTTTCACCTACACAGTGGCTAGTTACATGACAAAAACCTAACCAAAATGAGCAGCGCCCAGCAGTACAGCTGCTTCTGCCAACAATAACACACAATCTCCATGGACACAGAGAATCACTTCCAGTAGGTGATTCACAGAGCTTCCCATGAGCAACTGTACCTGATAGCAGTCCATAGATAATCTAAATAACATTCAGATTAAGTTCAGGTGAGGAAATCCCTTCCTCAAAGAGCTTTCATAGGAAGTCCATGGAAAATTGCACATTCATATGGCAGACCACTCCCTGAAAGGCCATGCCTCTTGGGAAATGTCCTGCCTACACAATGGTGGCAAGCAGTCCTCTCCCCACTGTAAAACTGACACTGGGAGTGGACCAAGGGAAGACCACATTAAAGTAGTCTCCCAAATGTTGTTGGTCTTCAAACTGGCTTAGCCAGTTTGCAAAGTCTGGTACCACCACACCAGGCTCCTGGAAGCAGCTCTGGAAATGGGTCTTTCTGAGCACTTGGCAAAACCAGCCACACCCAGCAACTGCAAAGATAGACTGTGGGAGACCATAGCAATGCAGAGGGTCTCTAGCATGAACAACCAGCCGCTGCTCCAGTTCTGTAGTTTTCATCCAAGGTCATTAGATGACACTTTTACTTCAGAAATAAGTATGACCCTGGTTTAAAAATCAGAATGCTCCTGATACTTCATAAACAGTACATAAATGAATTAGTCTTTTCCTTTCTCAAGATCTTCAACATCTGATTTTTATTCACATGCTGCCTTTGATATGTGAGGCCCATTCATATATCTCAAGTGTTTTGATCTCTCAGTAGCAACTAGATCTATCAACTGCGATGTGCCTCAGAAATGATTTATGAGATGGAAATTGGGGACTCTGTGTTAGGATTATTGCACTTGCAATGCCATTTACAGATAATGGAACTGGGGCATTCCATCTTAACCTCCTGTGGTATTTAACATCTTTATGAAATTGCTGACAAATATTGAGCAGTGGTATTAGATTATTAATTTGATGGCAAAATCCAACTTCATCTGTCTAATATTCATTTATTTAAAATATTTTTCACTACTTATTATATATAAGGGACTGAAAAGACTGATATAGAAAATATAGATATAGAAAGTAAAAGCAAAAGTAGTCCTGGCAGCAGTAGGAGCACAACGGGACCACAATAGTCCACACACTCTGGTAACTTTCTGAGTCAGTATTGCTCATTTTAGGAGGGCATCATTTGGAAAAACTCCAAAGCTTGTAAGGTGCATATCACTGTCAACCTCATTCAGAAGTCAGCAGTGAGTCACTTTATCAAAAGTTTGCTGAATGTCTTAAGCAGACAATATCTATCAGGTCATCCCCATCCATGCACGTAGTATCAATTGTATCTAAAATATACTTCCATTTCCATAAAATATTTAGCTGTCAGCCAGGAAATCACAAGCATATTCTTCCCTGATTCCTCTGCCCTCTAGAACATGTGCTATGCCGAAAATTTTCTGTATTATTCTTCTGACTCACTTTTCTCTCACACTTTTTGATAAATGTAACTTTGTTGAAAATTTATGCAAAGGAGAGGGTACAATTCCTTCCTTCCTTCCTTCCTTCGTTTTCTCTCTCTCTCTGGGTGCAAACTTACTGGCCAGGATTCCACTAAGCCAGGGGTTGGCAAACCACGGCTCACCAGCTGCATGTGGCTCTTTGGCCCCTTGAGTGTGGCTCTTCCATACAGGCGCACCCTGCAAACGTAACAGAAAGATACAGTATTGTTTTAGCCAATTAAAAAATAGCTGGAACAATGCTGGAACTTGATAGGAGGAGGTGTGGATTTTAGGATGCCCCAGATGGTGGTCAAGCCAATGGGGGCAAGCTAAAAATCACAAGCTCCTCCCTCTCCCTCTCAACAAGTAAAGGCACGGCTTCATGCACCATTACTTGTTGAGCTGACCAAGGTCGAGCTGACTGAGGATGAGAAGGTAAGTAAGCCAGGCAGCCCCCAGACCTAAGCCGGGATGCTGCCTCCTCCTCTCCCCCCTCCCTCCTCACCTTTGCCCGAGGGTCTGGGCACTAGAAGGGCTCTAGCCTTGGGCAGCACATGGCTGCTAACTGGAGGCCTTTTGATGCCTGCTTCTGTTGGCAGTGCCGCTGCGGCGGCCACCTTTCACCATTTGTTTTTGCACATGGCCCTTGATCGCCTGCCTTGTTGTGATGCTAGGTGCCAGACAGCCCTAACAAGGCAGGCCTCCATCTGCCTTGGGGTGAGTTGGGCTCCTTCACCAGCCATGAGGCTAATGTGGCCACCAAGGGACTCTCTCTCAGCTGCCTGGCTTGTTAGCCTCGTGCCGCTGGACTTCCCTTCCTTTCCCTTCCCTTTACTTTCCCTGCTCCATGACTGTCACAGCCCTGCTGGATCAGAAAGACTACAGCCCATCCAATCCAGTATCCTATCTCACACTGGCTAACCAGTTGCTTCTGGGCATCTCAAGCAGAAGAAATAGTCAAAACCTTCACCTGCTTTTGAATCCTTACAAGTAGGCATCCTGCCTGTCTCTCCAACCTGGAGGTGGTACCTGGGTATCCATTCTAGTAGCCACTGATTCACCTGCCCTCTAGGCTGGTTGCTGTCATCACCTCTTCTGGTAGTAAATTCCATAGACTGATGAGTCTCTGGGTGAAAGAAAAAAACCTTCCTCTTCTCAGTTCTAACTTTCTTCTCCACCTGGCTACTACAAGCATCTAACTTCTCAATGCAATCCCATATGCGCAACCTAAGTATTAGTGAGGGAGGGGGGGACAGAGAGGGGGAAAAACAGTGGATTTCACATTTAAGTTGGATTTATTTTATTTAAGATTTCACTTTAAAGGATTCCTCTTTTATTTTGAGATAGGTGTTCTTCAGATTGCAACCCAAAAGAGTAGATACGGGGACAATGTCTGATTTATTGTACTGGTTCAAAACAAAACCATGAGAGGGTTTTCTTTTTGATGGATTGGTTTCCAAGGGTAGTAGGCCTCCACAGTGGGGGTGAGTGGGAGGGAGGGAATAAAAAGGCCAAGACTTCTTTTTATTCAGATAGATTATCCGCATTTCAGGACTTTTAGTATTCAGAAACTGTGGATTGTATTCAAGCTTTGGGAACGGTCAGCTCTCAAAATGTTTTCACCTTTTAAGAATATAGTGAGGCATGTTTGCATTTTCTTTAATCTCATCCAGCAATCTACACTCTCCTAGACAAAATTGCATTTGCCAAATGGACATGTACTTCACCCTCAGTATGAGCTCTGCCACCTTTTAATTAGCCTTACTATTTAATTGATATCAGTTTGAGATAAAAAGACAGATTTATAGATTTTATACCTAAAGTGAGTTTTGTGGCTTTTATTTAAAATACAGATTTGACAATGCTTGTAGACTTGCTATTATTTCTATACCAAATTCATATCAAAAGGGAAGTTTTAACAGAGAGAACATTTGTTTTTCTCCAAGTAACTATCACATTTTGAGAATCTGTCCTATGCAGGTCTTAGGGTTTTAGACAATTGATCAATAGAGTGGTTTCACATAACTATCAGCCTCTCTGCACTCAGTCAATCAGATCATTATGTACAACAACCCTCCTTTCAATTTCTGAATTTTTACAGTGCACAGTAAGCCTGTCAGGTATACTGTGGTTGCAAAGGTGAGCACCCAAAAGGAAAGTGAAGATGCCTTGTATCAGCTTTTCATTTAAGAAAATGTGAAAAGGCAGCTAACTATAACCTTTCCCAAACAGGTAAGGTTTTACATTTGTGTGTGTTTATGTAGGAAATCCATTGTGAGAAGGGGAGGAAAAGTATTCCTGTCAATAAATTACCAAAGATCCCCCACATGTTCAGCCTAATTTATTGACAGACTGGTGATTGCTAAAACATTCCATGCATCATAGAACCTGAAATTTAGTAGTAAAAATGACATCTATCAATTATAGTGAAATGGGTGGATGAAAATGTTTTATTTCCATAAATGCAAATATCGTCAAATTCAAGCATGAAATGGCCTTCACATTCTTGTCTGTTTTGGAACAAGATTTTAAACATTTTTTTTTGTCTGTTTGCTTTGTTTGTTTGTTTTGTGGGGGAACTGCTATAAACTCTGTATGGAGTTTTTTATGTGTATGGTTATCACACTTTCTATAAGCCTGAAATGCCTGTAGCTACATTCACAAAGAAGAAAAGAGAAGAAAAGAAAATCCTCAAAGGTGGCTTAGAGATGGTTCAGAGGCTGAGAATGGGATGATAACATTAAAGTCACATGCTGCCACCTTTTTGCTGCATGTGGACACATCCTCTAATGTGCTTTGAATGTGTATTTCTTGGCGTTTAATGTGCATTGCAGTTTAGATGAGCACACCCATGTGTTAAAGTACCATGGTTGAACCATTTTTTATCTACCTTTAAGAACTGAAGCAGTTTCTGAGTGAGCCCTATTCATTTAGGGTGACACTTCCTGAAGCATTGTTAAAAAAGGTCCCCAGGGACCCACTAGTACTCTGGTAGGACTTGATTTCAAAGGCTATTGGTACAACATTTGGGGCGCCTTATCCCACTCTATGCAATGTCCCCAGAGGATTCCACAGGTGCAGCATCTTTGCCTTGCTTTGATAGTATGTGGAAACCAGACTCCTTGGACCCTTTCCTGGACTGCACAAGAAGCAAGTGCAGAAAAGGTCTACTTGCAGAAAACAGATTAAATAGATACGTATAATAGATAGAGATATATAGAGATAAAGAGATACAGATAATGGAGAGAGAGGGCGAGGAGAGATTCTTAGGTTCTATATAATTCATGTGTGTGTAAAAAAAAATCTTAAAATGTGTGAATAATGAGGGGACCACTAAAAACTAATTTTAACCCCTTCACTGTTTCCACTCTCAAAAGTCAGCTGGGTCAGCAGCATTAAACTTGTGCATATCAGTCTGAAAGAGCACACTACAGAAGATACACAGCTATAATGTCAAATGTAAATACCCTGTAGCAGGCCAATTTTGTGATTGGGTTTCTGCAGCACTGCAAACAGAGAAAGGGAGTGAGTCTTTAAATGCCAGATTTCCACTGCACAGTCCCCAAATAGGTAAAAGAATATGCAGGGCTATTTGCATATTGCCCTGAGAAGGCAGCAGTTACAAAGCTCTACGTCAAGCAGGTTCATAAAGACTTTAAATAATGTAGGAGATTGGACTGAGCACTGTGGAATCTCAAAGTGTAACTGCTTAAAGCCTAACAGGAATCTCCCATTATATTTCCTGATGATGGTCCTGCTGTAAAGTAGGTAAACCTGACCAATTCCACTAACGTGCATCAATGTGCATCGACATACATTAAAATAAGTGTTTCAGAAGCATTTTAGAGGCAATAAGGTGTAGCTAATGTGCCCAGCCATCACCTATAAAATACTTTTGAACCACATTTGTAATGTGTGTGGGTGTGTTGTAACTCACGGCCAATTCTGAAGCTGCAGGGGCTGTTTTGTCTATTCTGCTATCTGCTGGGAATATAGTGAGAATGACAGAGACAGAAAGCTGAGGTGAAATTGGAATGAGCAGCTAAAGGCAGTAGCCTGGAATGTGAAGCACCAGCAGCTGATTTGCATACTCTGCTCCTGGAAAACAGTGAGAGCTGATGACCAAAATGTGAGCTAAAATCGGACCGAGCAGTTCAAGACATCAGTCTGCCTAGCAGTGAATAAAATCTAAAACAAAACAAGTGAGCTGGATATTATTTTAAAGTAGTCAACAGCTAAGAGCTCACAAACAGGGTTCTATGCCACTCCCTTTGCTATTGTTTTTCTTCTAGCTTTTTTTTTTTACTTTTTTAAAAAGCATTTTCTAGATGCCCGATAAAGATATGAAAACAAAAAGCCAGCAGAGGTATAGGACATATGTGGGAAAGAATATAGATGTAGTGGGTGGAAATGAAACCTGGCAGACTTGTGAGAATCAGTGCGACAAGTTATTTCTGGCTACAAACTCTACAGGAACGAGACGGAAGGGCATCCTGGTGGAAGTGTCACATTCAGTGTAAAAGAGGACAGTGAATCAAGGAAGAACTATATGAAGCCTATCTCCTACAGCACTGACCCCCTACAGGCAGAGGGATCCCAAAATGAGGGCAGGATGGGGAGAACAGTTCTCCCCCACTAATTCCCTAAATAAATGGCCTCTTCATTTCCTTAAGTAGCCCAACTAATATTGAACCTCCTCCCCTACCCAGACAGTAGCTTTGCCACTGTTGTCAAGTTACCTTTTCAGATCATTGTGTAGTTGACCTAGCTGAACAAGGTTATGCCTTATAGTTTAGTCATTTATAATCTGAAAGATTCTTCCTCTCCCAATTTTTCAAAAGATCTATATAAGAGGTCCATTTTCCTAGAAGTTGTCTCAACCCAGATAGGCACAGGATTAGTAGAACCATTATTGTATATATTCCCTGAGAAAGGGGAATCATGAGTGATGTCGGACCTTACATTCATAACTTCTTCATCAAAAATAAGACATTCAAAATAGAGTCTTCCATCAGATCTGCATTCCAAACATCTGATTTTCCACCTTCTTAACTATACAGCTCAGTAATCCCCACCAACAGGCAGTTCCTGAGTTTTTCCTTGGACAATAGTCACTACCAATTTATGGCCTATCATTTGGACTTTCCTCCCTTTCCCCAGTGTATATCTGTTTCTCCTCAACCAAGGCTCTGGTGGGTCTACATAAACAGATTATACTTCAGAGAAATATCTACTTAGATTATTTCCTTATCAAGTCACTCTTACTGTACCATGGGTTCGTTGTCAAGCTAAGAAAAGCTGCTTAATACCTAAGCAAAGACATCTTCATCTATGACCTCTGTTTGATACACTGATTCCATTGTTCCCTCTGAAGAGAGGATCTCCGCCATCTTATCCAAAGTAACATCAGTTCTGACAGTTAACAAATTTACTGCCCTGGATCTGGCTTCCCTCTTGGGTTACATAATCTCAGTTGTCAGAGGAGACAATGAGAGAGGCAAGGCAACTCTTTTTGGGTTATATAATTGTGTTAAGTCAAACTGGATCTATTTGTTGTGCTACTCTTGTTCTACTCATCTCCATCATTTTCTTGATTCCACACCCCTTAGTAAACCATGGGGCCTTCAAAGCTGTGTGTGGATGAAACAGGTTTTCTGGTTCAGTTTTGTTGTCCACTTGTGTGAATTTCATGCACCACAGCCACAGACAATCATATCTGGTGGGACATCTCCTAAAGCAATCCTCTGGTCTAAAGTTATGTTGTAAACCTCATCCTAATTTAATGAAATTCTCATCCATTCCAATATATATTAACATAAACTCTGTTCACACTGCCTGGAAATAATGTTAATATAATATTGCATTAATGCTTATTTGAGCCTATAATGAATCCCAAATCTCCATCAATTTGGTACCCTTTCTGGTATATCTTGTTTGAATTAAATATGATTTAACTATTGCCTGCAGCATCAATCAGTCTTTCTGAAGCAGATTTGAAAATGAATACTAGTCATCAATGCTGCAAGCAAAGAATACATTTACTCTTGTTTTCATTTTCTTTCACCCTTTTACCTTATATCCAAGCTCTTAGATCTTAGATAATCCATTTTATTTTTCATTCCAGCTGCAAGTTCACAGTGTTTAAAATATGGATTAATGATCAGATGACCAAAATTGAGAAGGGAATAAAATATGACCTTGCTAATAAGTTATAACCAGGCACAATTCTTTTCCAAGGAAGCCATTAAAGATTATGTTTTTATCTTTCCAACTCAAGTTTCATTGTTCAGAAATCATTACTGAAGTGGAATTAATAAAGAGATGTGAACTTTAGAAGTATATTGTGTGGCACTTAAATAACTCCAGGTGCTTCCTAGATGTGCCCATGCAAACAATTAACTACTAAAATGTGACAGGCAAGATCTCAGACATACCATAACAAATGAAGTTAGGCATTACTGCCAACAATGCACTACACTTTTATTAGATTAGGATGCCATTAATGTCAGTTCTGAAGAGCATAATTCTTGGTTTCTATATTTCTATCTAAGTAACTGTAATAAATCCCTTCATCTGCAAGCATTAAAAAAAAAAGCTAAGCCCCTTTACTGTTCTAAAATTCTACCATACTTATAATTTAACTCCAAGTCATTTTAGTACATTTATTCTTCCTAATTCTACTGACAACTTCTATGGTTGTTGTATGCATAACTTTTGAACTAAGAGACTATTAACTAACTATGCTTCAGAGTGAAACAAGGGGCTCGTCCCCATGGGGCTGCCAATGTGTCATGGTGAATTCAGGGCAGCCTTAATGTGAATCTTAATACACATTAAGGAGTCCCTATGGTAATGGAGGACAGGGAGAGTTCAAGCCAAACCTGCCGGTCCCCATGAAAACCACAGTGAATCCCTGCATTGGGATGCCATGGTTTTCTCTACCACCCCCTCACCTGAACACACAACTGCCCAGGTAAGGGCATGCTTTACATCAAATGATCATCTGACAGGAGTGTCCCCATGCCCCCAGGATAACCTGTTCTTGCCCCCTAATTAGAAACAAGAACAGTTATAAAGTTTGGGATTTTGTCCCTCATGTAGCCCAAATTAGGGCTTTGCGTGGGGACTCTCCTGAGGCGAACTCACATTCACCTTGGAGTTTCCTTATCAAGGGGACACGGCCAAAGGCTGTGGTCATACTTTGAAAATTACTGGTCACTTTGCTGATGTGCTCTATCACTCTGAAGGTGGACTGAAGCTGGATTAAACCTTAGGTAAAACCACAGCAATACTCAGAGGAATTCTGGACATGAGCATGAATGAAGAGGATTTTCAAAAATTGGAAAAGCATGTAAGGAAAAGGATATCATAAAACACACCAATTTAAGCAATGGGAAACTGCCACAAATAAAATGGTTAAGCAATAACAACAAAAATGCAGGCAGTAAAAAAGCAGTTGGGAAAGAACAAGGAAAGAGAACTGGTGGAAGAACAAAAAGAGAAAATAACATAACATATTTTTTTTAAAAAAGGAGGGTGAAATGTCTCCATGTGGTCCCATCATGAAAAAGACCCTCTCATGTATGACTTCTCTTCAAACCAATGATATCAATATCCAGAAATGTTTGTAAAAGAGAAGACATTTAAGTCTTTATATCTGAATGTCAGTACCTTAAACCAGGCTCGGTATTAAATAGGCAACTAGACTGTGTGACAGGCATTGAGCTCGCAGGTGCCTGTCCACAATGGGCACTAGTTTCAGTTTCTAAGAATGTGCTATATAAAGCACATTGCAGATCATAGCAAAGTTGTTCATTCTGGGGGAGGAAAAAAAAACCCAACTCATCCAGATTTTGATGTCTTCTAACTTCTTGAATTTGAGATCTGCCATACCGTACCTCTACCTGATATGTTTTCATTTCCAAGCATCTGAAAAATCTCAATTGACCACACAATGCCAAAACAGTACCCAAAGAGCTTAGGTATCACACAACCCCACACCATCAAGCATCATGTCCCATAAAGAGCACTTTCTGTAGATCTTTAGCAGCAGAGTGGTGGAAAGCACTGTGGTAGAATTTTATTTTGTTCTTTAACTCTGTTCCAATGCTAATGTGGATTTACCTGAAGCACATCCTTCAGGCCAGATACACACACACACACACACACACACACACACAGACACACACAGAGAGAGAAAGAGAGAGGTTATTTCCTTGTTGAAAACAGCCCTGATCAGAAACTTTGAAGCTGAAGAAAGAAAGTTCCTCACCTTCAATGCCTTTGTGGCTGGGAGTGGGATTGGTGGTGCAGACAGCATGCTTTCTGTTTCAAAGGTCAGAAAAAGGGGACTGGTCTTTGAAGAGGAAGCAGAGAAATTATGTCAGTTTATGTTAGTCTCTGCCATGTTACTATGCTATTTTTTCTATGCAACATACATTTAAAGTTTCATGACAATAGCTAAAACTATGGACTTCCTGGGCAAGAGTGAGGCTGGGGAAGAAGGAATGTAGGAATATTCAGAATAGGGTTGGGGTGTCTCTTCTCAAGATTTTATGATGCACAAATCAAGGATCTCAGATGTCTGTGTATAGTATTACTGCTATGTTAAAAGAGAAGCGTATCAGGCACTTTGTTGCAGGGGTGGACAAAAGAGAAGCTGACTATAACTGGTGGAGATCTTGAAAATCAAATAACTTCAGTAATAAGCAAGATTATTTGCTATGGATGTCTGAATAAAGATTATTCTCTTACACAGGAGGAATTCTTCATTTCTGTCTGAGTTTCTGGCAGAATCTCACAGATAAACGTTAAAGTCAATAGCATACAATTGCTTAGAAGAGCGATTCTGTACATAAACACTGTGTTCAAACTGAAGAATTACAACAAGCTGTTAATTATATTGATGCATTTATTTTTCCAAGGATGAAAGACACAAACAGAATCATTTTTGTCACTGCAAGATCTCCCTGAGCTGAATCTTTCTTCTGCAGAGGTTTCACCATGAGAGTTCATACTGAAGATACTGCGTAGCTGATGGCAAAAGACTGGCACATTGGAGAGCTCCTAAGATGCAGAATCCTTTTTACAAAGAGGTGGGGAAAAATGTTATTGCAGCACCAAACTGAATACAGTATGTAGCAGATACAGGTCACTAGATGGCAGGGGAGAGCTAGTACACTGAATATTTCAGTAATTTCATCAACAGATTTCTGCAGCTTAGTGGAATTTGCTCACTTGAGATTTGTTTCCTCTATTACAGCTATGGTCACACACATCTTTAAATCTTCTTCAGTCCATCTTCAGGTCGGACTGCTCACACATTTTCATTTCTATCCATTCTATTTGTGAACTTTTCACCCTGCATTTGGACAATTAAATTTTATTCACAAATAAAATGGATAGAAATGAAAAAGGTGTGAGCAGTCAGACCTGAAAATGGACTGAAAAAGGTTTAAAGTGAAGGTGTGACCATGGCGTTGCCAACATTCTATAAGTCTACTGTATTTATATAATTTTGCAGTATTTGTCCATTTACTACAAATTATGTATTATACAATTTTGGCATCTGATATGAAGGATTAGGGGAGAGGCAAATAGTGCATGGTGAATCCTTTTTTATCTTGCTGCATTTGTATTTATTTATTTATTTATTTATTTATTTATTTATTTATTTATTTATTTATTTATTTATTTATTTATTTACTGTTATACCCCGCCCTGTCTGGATCCAAATCCAGACAGGTTTCAGTGTGAACAAAAGCAAGGTGCCAGTTGTCACCTTGTACCTTACGCTGCCATATTCACTACTGGCAAGATGCACAAATGATCACTATGAATTTTTTTTCTCCAAATAAACTTTAATTTCTGTTCAACTGTTACAATATAATAAGTCTTTTTCTCATAAAAACATATGAAATTGAAGACAGCATGGAATAGTTTGGATATCAATGTTAAAATTCAGAAATCAGTCATTAAATTACCTAAATTGAATGGATACCTGGGCTGATAAAGAAAAACGTAACTCTAAGTTTGTTTTTACCCCTCAATAAGCTTCTAACCACGTTCTTCAGCTATAGGAAACAGGAACTAATACTGAAGGAATGTCTTCTCTAGAAACTCTGAGAATTCCTGGGGAATGTGCCATTTTATAGGGAGCTACACTTCTAGGTACTGACTGAAGACTTATGTTATTCAGGCCTTTCCAGGGCAAACTTGTTTATTTCTGTGTTTTCCCTATCTTTGATTTTAATCATATTTGTATATAACAGTTGTAATTTGGTTATTTTTATTCTCTATGTTATGTAAACAGCTTCAAGATTATATGTGAATGGGAAGGAGTATATGGGAAGGAGTAAATAAATAAACATATAAATATAAATATAAATAGAATAAATAAATAAAATTTATTTAGGTAGGCTTAGCTGATCATTTGAACAGGAATCACTTTGATTTGCTTAAGTTAGCAGTAACAGCAGCAGCAGGAACAAAATAGTTGCAGTGATAGTAATAATAGTACTAGCAGCAGTACAAGGGACTCATGGAAATATTATATATGAAGCTTAATATTCTGAATTACTAGCAATATATTTTGATTTTGATCTTTTAAAAATTTTCTTTCCCCCCCAATTGTATTGATTTTTACATCTTATGACATTACATCCATAATATCACTTATTTTAGTTTATTTCATCCTTCCAGAACAAGCGCCTTCCATTATTCTGCTCCCCAGGCATGACTTGTGTTGGGAACAATCTATATTCATGTGCCCAGCTGCTTTTTCCCTGCCTTGGCAGTTTGACTGCTTCAGATGGCTAGATAGTAAAAAGTACATTCGGAGCACCAAAAGGGTAGAAGATGTCAAACTTCATATTACTCACATTATTTCACATTTCTGGACCTGGAGAGCAGAATAACATGGTAAATGTCCATAGGTGGTTGCTGCAAGAAAAGAAGCTTGTATAAAATATCATTTATCAACAAGCCCCTGAGTTGCTTTTCTCTAGGGATGTCCATGATTTTTGTGTGTGTTCACTTTGCACTGGGGTGAATGTGAAGTAAATTTGCTTTCATGTGAGAACAGCCATTTTGAATATGGTGGGATTCAAATCTTCTACAAATTCTTTTCAAATGCTATTCGAATCTGCTTCAAATCCCTACTGCCAGTTGTGCCTTCAAATCCCCTTTATTGCCTTTCCACCTTCTTAAATATTATGAAGCTTCAAACGAACACACAAAAGCATTTGCTTCATATTTGAATGTCAGTCATCTCATGTAGCCAGTATTTTATTTGAATGTGAATGTTTCAAATTCATACTAATTTATACAAATTGTGAACCTGATGGATAGTCATGCACATCCTCACTTCTCTCTCTCTCTCTTTTAAAGTAGGAACAAAGTAAGAAGTTGGCTTTTGAATTGATGTAGACTGAAGGAGAGGCTTAGCATCATTTACCCTGGGGTGTACCAAGTCAAAGTCCCCTTAGCTCAGTTTTGTTTTGTTGTTGTTAGAAATAGGGGCCTATTTACAGTTAGGCCTCTGGTATGCAACTAGGACAGCTCTGGTACAGATACCAGGCTAAGTGCGAATAGGCCCAGGGATTGGTGTCTTTATGAAAGTCTGACCATATCATCCCAGTGTTCCAGAATTTCAGTGCCTCTCCTGATCAAACACTAGTCACAGGAATTTGCCAGCTCCATGATTGGATATAAAACAGTATCCTATTTAAGGCCACTGGAACCCTCACTGTGAGCTTTGAAACTCACGTGAACTTTGGAGAAACACAGGGTGGTACAAGGCTTGTCCTAGAACAACCTGTCCCACAGTCTGTACAAGTGATCTACTCCCCTTAGGTGCAGAAACAGTCAAATTGAGATCAACACAGCCCATTAGTTAAAGCCTTCATAGTTATGCCACTAATGATAAGATTACGCAAATGGGCTCAGTTAGTGGGATTACCTCCTTTATTTGGAATGCAAAAGTTCAAATTTTCTCAAAGTTCATCTTTCCCATCCTTAAATTAGATTTTATTTCTTTCTTGTTTTTATTTAGTTTTAAATAGCAGACCACCATTCCTAGCTAGATGCAACCTTCATGAAAACTGACTCATGACATATGGGCAGGCAGTATGAATTTTACCAATATGTGGGGCGCTGCACATGACCACATATACCACAATGGTATCACTGTTTCTCCTCCCTTCCACCATTTTTTTTTTAAATTCCCTGAATAAGTTACTACAAAACTCAATGGCCATATTTGACATTTCCAACTTCACAAATATTGGTACTATGTTCAATTTTGCAATTCAGCTTAAAAGATATATTCCTAAAGTTTCTTGTCAAAGCACACCACTCAATAGCACATTTTTGTAGTACGATTTTCCCTCTTTTCTCAGCATAAGCTACAGTGATTTATGCTTTCTTTTCTTGCTGATTGCTGTGACCTTTTGTACCTATTCTCTCTCTCGGAGCTACTGTTGCACTACTGAGTTTCATGTTTTTTTCCTGTTGCCAAAACTGTTCAATGATTGTTTCATTAATTAAAATGCCAACATGACACCTAGCCACTCCATTTTTAATTCAAGAGTATCTGCATTGTTCACATTGTTGACCACATTAAACTTCTCCTTTGATTATTTTCCATTATCTGGTTCTTATTTAATTTTTTTTATGTGTTTAATAAAAAATCATTTCATTTTAAACTGTTCTGATGACTATACAATACAAGCCTTCAGATGGAGAAACGAAGCCTTTAACTCTTCAAAAAACCAAAACCCAGCAACAACCATGGACACATATACTGTACAAGTCTAATACTAACATAAAGCTACCATTCTTTTTTTTCACATTGCTTAGTGTTCCACCAATGAAGATGGTTGCTTTGCTTTTGTTGTTTTTTTACAAAAAGGAAAATATCTAAAAACATGATATGTTTGTCTAAAGTCTGAAACTGCACAGATTAATATAAGGTGACTGTCAAGTTTAGATCCACTGGGTTTTAGATAGGGCAGCTGCCCTCTCATCAGTATCAGTTAGGTCATCAGCAGCATTTGTCTAGTGGTTAGGGAGCTGGACTCTTTTCTGGGAATACTGGGTTTGATTTTGCACTCCTCCATGAAGCCAGCTGGGTAACCTTGGGTGAGTCACAGCTCTCTTCTGAGCTGTCACAGCCCCATCTACCTCATGGGGTGTCTGTTGTGGGGAGAAGAATGGGAGGCTTTGTCAGCCACTTTGAGTCCCCCTAAATGGATGGAAAAAGTAAAGTAGAAAAGTCAACTACTACTCCTCTTCTTCTTTGGTAGGCCTTTTGGTCTTACTCTTTCAGTTATCATTGCTGGTGATAGTCAGCTGGAGCTATGGAGGACTCAGGAACAATGGTGTAATTGCTTTCTAGGAGAAAAACATGTTTGGGACTACTGAGAGATGCCAAAAGAATCACCCAGGGGCCTCAAAGCTAGGAACGTTTGTACCAAGTCCACAAAGGCTTAGGAATGCAGCCATGAAGTTTGTGCAAGCTTTAAGGCTACAGCTTGGGCTGGTATGGACCATCACCATCATGCAGATGGCACTCATCCTGTCCACATCTTCATGCGAGCAGGAATCAGTGTGCCTGGCTGATACAGATCCACTGATTCTAACAGAGGGCAGGGAAGTGCAGAAATGGCCCCCGCCACTACTGCTACCAGCCACTGATTATGAACTTTGGATTGTGCTGCACTTTTCATTCTGTCTTTACGTCAAGGATGTGGGAGGGCATGGCCACTAACTGCCAGCTATGACTTCATATTAGTTTGCATATTAGTTGACAAAGGCAAGCACAGTTCAGTTAAGAGGTCTGACTTAGGCCCATGACAGATAAACAGCAAAAGAAAAATAAATTATTGGAGCATAACACCCCTGATATTACAATCGTTGAAAAAGAGAAGGTGTGGATCGTCGATGTCGCTATTCCAAGTGACAGCAGAATTTAGGAGAAACAGTTGGAGAAGCTCACCAGATACGAAGACCTGAGAATTGAACTTCAGCGACCCTGGCGAAAACCAGTGAAAGTGGTCCCGTCATCCTCGGCACACTGGGTGTGGTGCCAAAAGATCTCAATGGGCACCTAAAAACCAATGGCAAAATATCCATCTGCCAACTACAAAAAGCCACTTTACTGGGGTCTGCTCACATAATTCGCTGATACATCACACAGTCCTAGGAACATGGGAAGTGCCCAACTAGTGATATAATACGAAATCCAGCATAGTCATCTCGTTTGCTGTGTGTAACTGCTGTTTTTACATCATCATCATCATCAAAAAGGAAGACCCAAAGTGCAGACTCTGTAAAGAAGCTGATGAAATGATCAACCACATTCTGAGCTGCTTCAAAAAGATCGCACAGGCAGACTATAAACAGAGGCACAATGTTGTGGCGTAAATGATACACTGGAACATATGCCAGAACTACCATTTGCCAGTGGCAAAGAACTGGTGGGACCATAAACCAGAAAAAGTGCTCGAAACAAACAAGCCAAACTACTGTGGGAATTCCGACTTCTGACTGATCGAACACTGGAACATAACACACTAGATGTCACAATCGTGGAGACAGCAGGATTGATAAAAAAAATTGTTAGAAAAACTTAATGAGATATGAAGACTTGAAAATAGAACTACAATGACTCTTGCATAAGCCAGCAAAGGTGGTCCCAGTGGTTCTCAGCACACTGGGGGCAGTGCTGAAAGATCTTAGTGAGCACTTGAAAAGCACTGGCATCAACAAAATATCCATCTGCCAGCTACAGAAAGCCACTTTGCTGGGATTTACTCGTATCATTCGCCGATACATCAGTCAGTCTTAGGAGCTTGGGAAGGGCCCGACTAGTGATAACAAATACCAAAACCAACATAAATATCTTGTTTGTTGTGTGTTACTGTTGTGTTATGTCAATAATAATAAATAAATATCACTCAGTGCTGTTAAACATCCTCCACAGAGCATAACGCCACATAGTACATTGCATCTGCTGGGAGCAGGAGGCGCAATGACCTATTTGCCTCTGTGCTACTCTAATTTGATATTTCTCTTAACAGGTTCTTTTTCCCCCCACAGAAAGCATCTATATTCTGCTTCAGCCCATCAAACGTGCCATTTCATTTGTTCCTAAAGTGAGTTTCACCTGCTCTAAGAGTAGCCTCTATTTTAGCTAAGATACATTGTGCTCACAGTTCTTTTTATAGGAAGCAAGATCCCAATTTTCACGTCAGTGTTATAGACTACCTTATTGCCAAACAGTACAAAACTTTCAGGTCGAGTCTATATTAGCAGTTTGATTTCTGTAGAAGGAAAGCCATTAGAGATAAATGGTGCTTTCTAGCACACAAAATTTGTTCACATTTATACATAGGGTTGAGCATGAGATGGAAAGTTCATAACATTTATGTTCCAATAGATACTGCTTCTCTTTTTACAGTTTCTATGGAGCTTTCTAATCTGTAGCATTAATTTCAGCACAGTAAAACACACACAACACACACACACACACACACACCACTGATGGCATCATCTCCAGCATGTTTCCCATTTTCACGTCATTAGTTCCATTTGAATTTCAGGGTTTTTTAAAGTTTGTTTTCCAACCAGACCTTTTAGACAGGCAGAAGCCTTTCTTCTTTCTAGACGTCTCTTTTTATCAGAATAGATTGATTTGCCCACCTCAACCTTTTCTGCTTTCCATGAATTCTGACACTCACAACTACAATATTTCAAATTTGAAAGGTAAGGCAAATATTCATTTAAACTTACCCCAAACTTATATACATGCACGCACATTCTTGTCAGTGTCTGCTCTTCCCTTTTGATTTATCTGTAGTTCTTTAATTCCATCTTCCAACAACTGCACTTATTAATATGCAGGTGTACAAGCTAGAGAACACTGTGTTAATTGGCTAATCAATCAAAGAATTCCATTTATTCCACATACTCTAAAGATATATGGAGGTCATTTCAATGCTCAGCAAATACCTTTAAGAAAAACCCAAGAGACAATTGAAATAAATATTTTCCTTTTGTTAAGATTTGTTCATTAAATACTGCTAGCTGACTGCATTAAATCTAATTAAAATTCAGACTATAGATGACACGTATACTGGCATATGGTTCCTACATATGATTATGCTGCAATTAATGATAGAAGCTGCAATTTGCCTCTTACTTACATTACTTATCTATGGTATCTGTTTTAACTCTGTCATTTGTACTGATGATCCATGCATATCATTTCAGTGCATAAAAATGTACTTCATGAATATTGATACCTGTATTTAATAAATGAATGTTAAGGATACAGAAGCAAAAGGTAAAGTTACAAATCATTTGGAAGGCAAATAAGTTTCTCTGAGATGCCATTCTGATGTAGTACAGGACTGACAGTATTGCATTATGCAAACTTTGAATTCCTGTTGTCCTCACAGTTGTTAGCATTATATCTAAGTCACATAATCTAAATAAACTTTTCAATCATTGGATTATTGTGGGGGGGCGGGGGAATGCAGTATTTTTTTTTCCAGTCTGTTTCTATGCTATAGTTGCAAACATTTGCTGAAGCAGAGGGTGGCAGATTCAAGAATCTATAAAACATAAAGTATGTTTTGTTGGCTTGGGAACATTTTATAGTGTGGGAGAAACTGTATGGGCTTTTGAAAAGAGCAGGGATATAGAAACTAATACTTTTGCCCTTTGAAATATTTTTAAAGCTTTGGCATTTAATGGAGGGCAGAGTTGTCCACACAAAGGCTAGCAACCCAATATTAAACCTATTTGCAGTTGGATCAACATTCTAGGACAGACAATTTTTAAAAGAAGAAACGGTGATCTCCAAAGTACCGAAGAGGTTCATTATACAGAGGCTTTGAATAGATTGGATTCAATATACAAAGGCCCTTTCTGCAGCTGGCATACATGTGGATCCGTGGGACCAGAATAACTAGACCCACTGATCTAAATCACGTGAAGACATGTGCCAGATCAGCACCATCTGCACTGATGGCACTGACACTCCCCACACTTCCCCATAGTTATGAAACTTTTGCAAACTTCGCAGCCATCTCTACCCCAACCTTGGGGCCTTGATGGGTTCTATGGCTCATTTTGGTGCACTGCTAAAAAACACTTCCTGGTAGTCCTAGAATAAAAAGGAATGCTATCTGCATGTCTCCAGTGTTCCAAAACATGATCCTTAGTTCCTCTGGTAGACCTTATTAAATAGACCCACCAGAGATCCAGTTTAAGGACCTCTTAATCTGGATTTGACTCCTACTGTAGACGGAGCTGGGCAAATGTGGGGTGGGGAGTCTTTGATCCATATTAATGTGCAGATGGGAAGCCCAGAATCTGCATTTTTTAAAAAAACCCTCTTTAAATCAGATCAAGAGAAAGTGCAGAAAGGGACAAAAGGATCACAAAAATATCATGTGATTGTTCTAAACAAATGAAGCTGTATTTCTCATATTCTTGTGTGATGAGTATTGTTCACTTTTCTGGAAAGCTTTATAATAGCTGCAAAGTAGTAATTAACACAGATAGTAATCATTACATCACAGTAGGAATCACTACAAAGTTGGTGGGAAATTTTCAACTCACTTTCTCCCTTAAAAATGCAGGTGATATTTAATCCCAATGCCTTAGTACTTAGATTTAAATACTAGGCATTATATACAATTGTAAATATTCCAGTCAGCTGTTATGCAAGAATAGTTTTGATCTCATTTAATAAGTGAAGATCCATGGTGCAAAAGCAGCGCATCTGCAGGATGCATTTCTACCCACCAAAATCAACAATTGGAGCACTGTGCAGGCATGATAGATTTTGATGTGTGAAAATAAAATACTAAATTGCACCCCTACCACTGAGATCTATTGTCCATGCCTGTCTCTTAGTCAGTAAAGAGTCCACATCCTGATCTAAAATGTATCAAAGTGCAGCTCACTACAATCAAAGCAAGGCTCCTAGTGTTTCATTCACCCCACCCCACTCCCCTTGCTGAAGCACTCTACAAGCGCCTAATGCCTGCTAATTAAGCTAATATTAAAGAGACTGAGATGCAGATTAGGCTGGGTTTTTTTCCAGGCTTCTGGCATCCATAAAGCACTGCAGCAGCTTCAAAACCTGAGGCTATTATGCCACTGTTTGTTTGTCTCCCCCACCCCCAGGAGTTCATTCAATGCCTTGAAGGGAATGTAATGATAGGAATTTAGCTTTGTGATGCAAGATACTAAAGCAAGCATGAAGTGCTTGAAAGTTGCCTAACTAGAGGCTCAAAATGTGACAGAGAGGCATGGATTTTTTATTTTATTTTATGTTCTTGCCTTGCATGTAAGTGTGCAGCATCACTGTAGAATTTCTAAGAGGCAAGTAGAGGTAGATGTTTCTCTAGGGTGTCACTTAAGTGGCAATTGCTTCCGCCTAAAGTGGTAGCGCAAGATATTCAGCTGGTGAAATTACAGAGCATTTGAGGAGGAATAAGGGGAAAAATGCATTATATACAATTGTAAAGAAGCTGGGATGCAAAATGAAAAGCAGAGAAAGTAAGAAATAAGAAATAAGATGCACAGACACAGAGCAGACCTTTCTATTACATATTCTTTGAAGCAATTGGTTTGCGGATTGGGGCAGTTATGTTTTCACCCTGTTGGGTCACAGGTCCATGCTATCTAGTTGGTATCTCCTACCTCATCATCAGAATTCAGAATAGAAAAAAATCCCACACCTCCAAGTCAACCTTTTGGAATAAATGTGGCCTGCACTTGGACCTCCAGGTAAAGAACTTACTACATAATTTTTATTTTAAAAAGTATGCATACCTGAATACCTATACTGCCCTTGCTGATGACACTGCAAGAACATCCTTCAACTGTCTAGTCCAAAATAACATAGACTGGGTCTCAACATGACTTTTTGCAGGGAGATATCATAATCACCACTCCAAATGGCATGTTAGTGGACCAGGGCAATGCAAAAAAATAAGAAAGTTCCAATATCTGATTTAACCTGAAGCTCTGAAAAGCTGTACTGTTAAAAGACAAATCAAAACTGTCTACACAGACAGTAGACCATTGATAGCATTCAAAGAGGGACCACTGCTTGATATTTGATAAGAAAAGATTATATAATAAAAATAAATCACGCAATGAGTTTCCAGATATCATTGCTGAAAGTCTGTAAACAAGCTTTAAAATGTGGCCAAGATTAATGCTGCATCTTCAAAGGAAATCAAAAGGGCAGAAGGCAAGGGGGGCGGGGAGGCCAATTAATTGGTTTCCAAGAGAAAAGTCATCCCGCTGTCACATTCTGCACAGGGTCTATAACAATGCCTGAAATTGGATGAGATGGATTAACACAATACAAAAGTGACAGCAGGTGGCAGGCAGATATCTCAGTGGCCCACGGGGTTGACTCAGGCATCTGGAATGAAATCATCAAATAGTGGTGGTTTATTAGGAAGGGACTTCGCATGTCAGAGCCAGGGAATGAGGGGGAAAGCATCAGCATTACTTTACCAGACTGCTACAATTACAGAAGAATGAAAATGAAATCATCTGCAGAAGGGAGATTCCATCAGGCAGCTTTTTATCTGAAAGAGACACGCTCAGATGTCACTGAGAGATTTTCATGTTAAAATATTAATAACCCACCTTTCAACTCTAACACACCTTGAAAGGTATATTATTAAAATATAAAGCCATATGAAATTCTGTTTACAAGCATGTAATCTGAGCAGGAGAAGAAAAGTTAGAGGAAGGAGAAAAGCGTTAACATAAAGAGTAGTAAATCTGGGCCATCTAATCAGATGTAGCCCAGTGCAGTGGAGACAATGTTTTTTCATGCTTTTCTTTCACACTTTTTTTTTCATTTAAGTATCAATCATTTAATAGAACAAAGAACAATGTATTTTTATTACCCTGTTGTTGACCCTGTAATGTGAGTGAGTGAGTGAGTGAGTGAGTGAGTGTCTGAGTAACCTACAGACACATTTAAGTATGTACTATGGACAACCCCATATGAAACCCTTAAATTTGTTTCACCTGCCTGGATTAATGACTCCCTCTCTATTAACACAGCAGATACACCCACCACAGAGCAGTGCACCTCCATCTACACACAGACAAACAAACATTCTACCAGAGACCTTTTTGCACTACAGCCAAATGGCTACATGTGAATGGGGAATCCGTACCCTCGTGGCCTAGCCAGAAAAGGGTGATGCAGGGGCGGGACACAGCTCCCTGGCCTGCTGCCATTGGGTCAGAGTTGACCCAGGAGCAGGCAGGCCATTTCTGTTGCTTCCTCAGGTTCCTGCGGGCTGTAGCAGGCCCAATCGGGTCTGCTACAACTAGCAGGAACCCACCCCAGGCACCACCCACCCCGGGACAAGTGCCTCCCCAGACACAAGAGTGAGGGACTCCTCGCTGCCAGAGTTCAGACTGGGGAGCCTGGGGGTGGGGCTTCCCAGCATGGTTGGTGGTGCTCTGCGTCTGCGTGCACCACTGGCTCTGACTGGCCAGCAGCCCACACCTGTGCAGAACACCCGGTTCGATGTAAGGCACTCTCTGCAGGCGTGGGCTGCTGGTCAATCAGAGCCAGTGGTGCACGCAGATGCAGAGCGCCGCCAACTGGACTCCCCCAGTCAGGACTACAACAGCAAGGAGGTAAGTATCTCTCTCATGTGTGTACCTGGGTAGACCTCAGCCCTGGATGGGAGATGGTCCCAGAGGGCGTCTGTGAGGCTCAGCTGCCTAGATCTAGGTGGCTGAGCCTCACCAAGGCCAAAGACCTGCCCCAGTGCACTGGCAGATGTGCTGCTCAGTCTACCACATGGAGCAGCACATGGCCTCCAGTCCGGTCTCGCCCCACCCTTGAAAGGGCCTGGTGAGACCGAACCATGGATTTGCTCTGCTGCAGTCTCGATTGGACTGCAGCAGCCGGCAGTGAGCCCCTGGGTGCCCAGTGGCACCAAGGGGTTCACCCACCCACCATGCACACAATGCTTCACCTCGGGTCTGGGGTCCAGAGTTCACACAGCCTGGAGAACGATGTGCTGCAATCTGTGCAGGCTTGCACACTCTGGTTGCTTGGCCCCATGCTCATCTGATGGGTCAGCGGGAGTTTGGACTACTTATGCATTCATATATATAATCTGTACACTATTCATATGGGATTCGCCTGGGATTGAACATTCATATCAAATACAGATCTTACCACATTTGAATCAGTACAAATTTTATTTCATTCAATTCGACACAAATCAATTTTTTTTAAAATGTGCACGTTCCTAATTAATCCTGGCATGGACCAAAGCTATCCACACTAGGAAAGACTGTCCCACATCAGCACTTGTGCCAACTCTGAAGCTCACACCAGCTTCAGGCCTAATTCATAGTGCTTCTAAAAGCTTTGAAGGTCAGGAATGAAATTTTCTGCATCATTCCACTTCATGCACTTTTTGCCCAGAAGAGGTGTGAAGGGTGAATGCTGGAACATTCTAGCAACATTCCAGATGCAGCTAGTATAGATGTGGAGCTGTGTGGAACAGAACAGAACAGTTCCATGCAGCGTGACGGCTCTGTGCTAAAGCATCCTCAACCTCTCCAACGGGCCAAGTGTGAAAATTCCCAAAGACATTCTTAGAGATGGTTCACAAGTGGGACCATCCTTCTGTAACCAATCAGTGAAGCCTTGGATTTACATATCATGCTTGCTGGCCCATTTGTCAGGGTCAGCTTCTAGAAAAGTGGAAAAGCCACTAAAGAACATGCAGATTCTTGGTTCAGTCAACATTAGTAAAGGAGATATTTTCAGCTGAGATATACAAATAGGCTTGTAATTTCTGAACAAGAAAACCTTGTCCATTCAAACTCACTTCAATTAGTTCCTGTTGTCTTGTATAATTATAGCTATTATATGTTCTGAAAACCTATCTACCCAATTACTGAGGGTTTTTTTGCACAGGCTTTTCTGAGACTTGCTTGAATGCCTGCTAGTACTATTAATTTAAAATATTGTAATGGACACATTATACTGTATCTGTGCTGCATGTCACAACAACCTAACTAATGCGAACAATTGAAGTTGATTCATTGGCTCTTTAGCTGCTGGTACTTTTTTGGAGCTGGGGGGAGAATACTGTACTGCTCATATACCCTCTGACTTGAATTGCCCTGTCCCCTCCATGAGTGTGTTCACCATTAGAAATGACACTGAAAATTGTATCTCTGCAGTCCATAACAGAGATGTGGAGGCTTCCTTTTTCCATGGTATCCCATGGTGCCCTCACCATAGGCCCCAAATGGAGCTGCCTCAGAAGGTAAGTAGAAATTTGTCCTGAAATATATACACACATAGGATTTGTCCTAAGCAGATCCCTTAGGAGCAGATTCCATCAACTCATTTGGAGTTTCATGCCTGTAAGTGTGTACTGTTAGACAGATCCCTTGTGTGATGGTAGGGCTAAGACGAGTAAGGCTTTCCCTGCCAAAATAACCCTTCTGGTTTCTAATAGCACAAAGAAACAGAGGAAAATTGTAGAATAATTTGGGTTATTAAAATTTTAAAAAGCAAACAAACATAAAATAGCAAGAAAGATACAAATTCAAAATAATTCAAGCAAATAAAAAGATTTCTTCATGCAAAACATGGGGTTCAGCATCTTAGTTCCATAACAGCTCAAAAGGACAGCATCAAGGTCAGAAGTAAAAACTGAAGCTGAATGAATAATGCTAATTTAGGCATTACTATATCCTAAATCATGAATACATCACATGTTACACAATAACCAATAAAATATCCACAATCATAGGTCCTTCTAGAGGGTGAGTGATTACCCCCTCCCATCATGAAACATGAATACTTGCACATCCCCTCTTTGTAGCCATTAGTGTTATCTAACTCAGGAATAAGTTACCAGATACAACTGTTAGCGGGTGGTACTGCTCCAAGGCCAAATATGTTTTTCTTCAAGAGTTAACATAAAAAGCTGATTTTACATCCCAGTTGCTTTGAATAGGATTAATAATACTTTTCTCCCACTGTGCTGGAACAAATGTGGAGAAAAAGGTACATATATCCATCAATGGTGGCAATGTCCTAAGGTTAAAATGATTTGGGAAGCTGTTCAGGAAAAGATAAGTGCCACTGTATCTCGAAATGTCCAACTATCACCAGCTATAGTATTTCTACTTTCCTTTAAAGAAGAAGGGGTGCCAAATCATAATAGGGATTTGATTTGTTCGCTGATCACTACTGCAAAAGCAGAGATTGCTCTCCACTGGAAATCTGCAGATCAATTAATGAACTCATCAGAGTGCAACAGTATAAGACGTAGAAAGATCGAGAAATGGGCACCTTTTATCACTCAGGCACAAATCAATCCCAGACTTCAACCTTCTTCCTCCTTCTCAGTACCATGTTTGAAACAAAAGATATTGATGCTTTCCTCAGATTTTTCATTCTAGACAGTACTGGGTAAATTTTGATTGAATTGTATGGCCTATGTGATCCACAGAAATGTATATTTGGTTTATGTTATTTGTTTTTTGATGTTTGTTGTTATATATTAGTAAAAAAATTTTTTTTAAAAAAGCTGATTTTTTTTCCCTGACAAGATTTTTACTTTTGATGTTAACCCTCTAAGGCCAAATATCAAGCTAGTTAGGCTCTTCCGTTACACCTTGTTATGTACTTTTTGGATTACAGAACTATAAAGGATTTATATTTGGGAACTTAACTTAAAAGAAAAGGAAAAAAGCTCAAACATCTTCAAAGTTTATTCCAAAGAGAGAGAGAGAATCAAAAGAAAACCAGTCCAGTACAAATCACTGTATAAAATATTTCTTTCAGAGGAGGCATAAAGAGCACAATGCAGGCTTAAATCTCACTAATTTGAAATTGCAGCTGTAACTGCTCTTATTCTTTTCTGTGGAATCTACTGTACTTCAAAATCGTTGCATCTCTTGCTTCTTAATACGTTCAGCATATTCGTAAGTAGAACAATTTTCCGTTGACAAATTACACCACTTAAAGTAGTTTAGTTCCCAAAGATTCCAAAAATATCTACACACTGAATTGTGTAGCGGTGGAACTTGTCAGTCTGGAATGGAAGAACACTTAACGCTTCCATTTACACTCTTAGAGCTTCCAAATGTGCACTTCAGTTTCTCCACAGCAAATGCTTCCCATATTTGACTGTATCAGTCATGAAAATTGTTCCTTGTCTCCTTACAAAACATTGAGAGACAGAGGGGCAAAGCACATTTCAGAAATGTTTCCCTCCCCCTTCATTTTAAAATGTCTGCTTTCTGAAATCCTGAATTAGTGTAGTGAGGAATACATCAATAAACATCCAGACAGTCTCTGTCATGCAATCATACTGACCCAATCACTCTTATTCACTTGTATTTTAAAATCTTCTCCTCTATAAGCTCAGTGAGAACAATTATTTATTTACTTATTTTTATTTTATTTAGAAAATGTATATCCTGCCCTTCACTGAATGGTCTCAGGGCAGATTACAATGAAATTAAAACGTTTCGAATAGTAAAACATAATTTAAAATATCCCATTCAAGGATGGTTTAGGAAGATACAGCAGCAGGGCCCATTCAAAAGAACCCACAACATCTAGAGCTTCATTATTCAATCCCTCTGGAGCACATTTTGATCTTCTGCAAATAAAAACACAGTAAGATCTACCCTACCAGTTCTACTCTGCAGCTTGCCCCTGGGAAGAGGTGTTCCAGGTAGAAATGTACAAAGAGTTATGATATATGAGAACAGACTCATTTCTATTTTCATAAAGATGAAAATCCTATGTAGGCCTAGCATTCCAAAGAAATATGAATAAGGCAGAATCCACATAGATAGGGAGAAGCACCACAACCGTACGTTAAAAGCACTATTATTTAATAAGGAGGCATTCTATTTGCAACTCACCACCACCGCCCACTCTCAGAGTAAAGATCATCTTTGATCTGGCAGTCAAAGGCAGTCTTCAAATCTTTTTTTTTTTCATTTCTCAAAATCTTTCCATTTAGGAAAGTCATAAATAAAACAAATAGAAATGAAAAGATTTGAGCAGTCAAATCTGAAGATGAACTGATGAAGGTTTAAAGTGAAGGTGTGATCATGCTTAAGGAGTCACAATTTAAGAGTTAGTGAGAAGAGACGTTTTCGCACGGGGGAAAACGGAACGCGAAAAAGGCAGCTGCGGACACGTCATCCGCATTGGCCGCGCGCGGCTTGCGTCCCGACGTGTCCGCAGCTGCCTTTTCCGCGTTCGAAATGTAGAGCACTTCGAAGTGCTCTACACGCGTTCCAACGCGGACGAGCCGCCCGCAGGCGTTCGGGAGAAGAAGCGTTCGCGCCGCTTCTGTCTCCCGATCGCCTGCCGGCTCGCCTCCGACGCCGCGCGGCTTTGACAATCAGCTGTTTTTCAAACAGCTGATTGTCGATCTGCCTCCGCGGCTGCCGGCGCGCCCCTGGCCGGCGTTTGCCGGCTAAGCCAGCTTCGGGCGCTTTGACCATTCGCACCCAGACGCTCCGGAACGCGTTTACACGCGTTCTGGCGCGTCTGTGTGTGAACGGGGAAAGCGCCCGAAGCTGGCTTAAGCTTTCCGCCTGAACGCGTTCGGTTTCGAACGCGATTCAGTGCGGAAATGCCTAAGGTTCATATCTGATAAGTATGCCAAACAGCAGCAGCTAGAACACAAAGTATAACCATGGAAATCTATGGTGATTTGCAATTCATATTTTATGTCTTTGAAAAGTGACAAACAAGGTTTTAACTACTGTATAGTAAACATGCCTATTTCCCATTAGATCTTAAGGATCTAATTACTAAGGAAGCACTTAGTAATTGTTGAGACAAGGAAGGAGGAGGAAGCACAGGAGTCAGTGAAGATCACTCCATATCAGCACCTGATAAGGATTTTATCAGCTAGATTTTTGTTGTTAACTTGAACACACCTTTTAAGGAGGAGGCAATTATGGCAGTTTCCACATGTTCATTGTATGCATGGACTGTAGAAAATGCTTCTGGCCTGAAAACGTGTTCTGGGTCAGGAATGTGGTGAACAGAGTCAGTGGGCTGGCAATCATCAATTAACACACTGCCTTGCTCAGCTAGTAGTTCAAAGTTGTAAACCAGAGCATTTTGCCATGCTTCTGGAATTGGAGCTACTCCCAGACTTTGCAAAATGTTACTGAGTTTCAGAATGGGGCCTTGACTATTCCAGCCACTACTGAGTCTCTGCATAGTGGAGATAGGGATGGGTCCCAGCCTGGACCACATGGCAGACTACCATTAGACCACACCCAGGCATGGATTTACACAGGGAAGGCTAATTTTAAGTGGTTTTCTGATAGAGCATTCCCAGATATACATTCTATACCTGGGACAGTTTGAGATGTCAGGGCTGTGTAACCTCTGCATGGGACATGGGACTATATGGCAAGCAAAACTCTGTGGAACCCACAGTCCTAGCACATATCTGATGTGGTCCTCAGAGACGATGCAGATGTTGTCCAACTGTTGTCTAGGTAAATAATTTCACTGTTCAAATGCCCTAAGGAAGGTTTTTGTCCTTACCCCCCATCCTGATAAATATACCTAGTTATAGATTTCAAACTTTGATTCCCCACCCCCCACCCCAAGCTTTCTTTCTTTCTTTCTGCTTAGCTTTGTCAGAACTGGTATTGCAAAGGCACTTGCCCTGTTGTGGCAGTGGAGACACATTACTATTTTTATGATTATTTAAAATGTTTATATCCCACCCATATCTTAAGATCTCTGGACAGTTTACAATAAAAACCTGTATGTAAACATCCTATATCTGTAGAATAATAATAGGTTTTTAAAAGTTACATGGATGGTACTACTTTTGTTGCAAGATTCTAACACAGCTACTCCTCTGGAAGTCATGCTCATGGCAATGCTAACTCTCTTAATCTTTGTAACAACAGGAATAGAAACTGGATTAAGTAAAGGGCATGTTAATGGGTTTAGATGCAGCTCAGCTTGTCTAGAAACATTGATTTACATTTAGTGCTGTAGATATTTAATAGTCTCATCAGTACATGAACCGAAACACTTATTTATTCTTGAGGCTATTTTGGTTCCAGTGTGCTCGTACATAATAGCAAATGAAAAATGCTGTATATATTAAAAGCTGGCTTTCCTTTTGAAAAGAAGTGATAGTGAACTGCAGCTCTAAACACATTTGCTAGGGAATAAGCTGCAATCCTAACTGCCCTTCCAAGGAAATAAGCATAACTGAGTACAATGGGAGTTACTTCTAAGAGTAGGTATAGCACCCTGAATCTAGATTGAAATGGGGGAGGAGGATTTTATTAGCCTGAAATCATTAGGTATAAGGTAAATGGATATTCATAACATAAGGTGCCTCCAGTTGGCAAGTTCAAATTGTGGAGC
Organism: Aspidoscelis tigris stejnegeri; assembly: GCA_023333525.1. NCBI lineage: Eukaryota > Metazoa > Chordata > Lepidosauria > Squamata > Teiidae > Aspidoscelis > Aspidoscelis tigris. Next base: position 63,936,537 of record JALMGA010000004.1, read on the forward strand.
TTACCTTTACTTCACAATAAAGCTGCTCTGCAGGGAAAACTGATTGTCCCCATAGTCTTCAATACTTCAATGTATCAAAGAGGATTCTTCTGTCCATGTGCTCAACCTCCCTCTCTTTCTGATAGGCCTGCTGCTCAGGCAAGGATAAACTCCCCTTATATCTCACCCAAACACCCAGAAAAATGCAGAGGAAAATGACATGAGTTGTGTTCTGCATAAAAATGCCCGTCCATATTTCATCCCTATAAGGTGCCTTCTCATCCCTCAAATGCTCTACACAGATGGGGAGAAAACATTGTGACCAACAGGAGACACAATGAGCGTGTTCACTGTACCTTTTTCTACTTCTCCATGCCTTTCACCACTGAGGTAGCTCATTCATGCTTCACATGAATCACCCTATCAACCCAGGTTTATGCTGTTGATAAACCAGGAAGTTGTCTTCACGTACGTGAAGTTTCATTCTGGATGGCTCCAGGCAGAATAGTGTGGGTTGTCCTCACTGCAGCAAGCTGCAACGATCGATAAAGGGCACAAGCTCAAAAATCTATAAATAGAACTACCATTTGCCCATACATCAGTTCTTCCGAGAGAGCTGAAACTCCTACTTTAAAACATTCTGAAAACACAAGAAAAAGTTAGTGGTGGGAAGTTTATTCTGCCTGGAGCCATCCAGAACAAAACTTCACATATGTGAAAACTTCCCATTCCCAGATGGCTTCAGGAGAAAACTGTGGGATGTACCAAAACTCCATCCCTGGGAGGGCCAAATAGAATCTCTTACCCCCATTTTAGAGAATGCCTCAGCACTCTAACACCAAAGGATGCCTCCTGTTGATCCAACTTATCCAAGCGGTAGTGTTTGAAAAGGTGGATGGCGACCATGTTGCCGCCCTGCAGATCTTTTGAATTGAAGCCAACATTGCAAAATCAGCTGACGTAGTGAAGGCCCTGATACTGTGAGCTGTGACTCCATGCAGCAACTGACGTAGTGAAGGCCCTGATACTGTGAGCTGTGACTCCATGCAGCATATTCTAAGCAATATGCCATCAATATGCAGGCTCTTATCCAGGAACACAACACCCTAGAAGAAGCCTTCTGACCCAAGTACTGGGGATGAAAACTCACAAAAAGTGTTGAAGACTTCCTACATCCTTTAGTTGTGTCCAAATAAAGACAGCCCTTCTCACATCCAAATTTTCCCAATCTTTCTCCTCTGGACACTGAACATCTGGATGGAAAGATGGCAAAACAACCTCCTGCTGTCTATGGAATGTTGCATTAATCTTAGGAACATAAGCCAGAGCCATACTTAAACTATGGAAGATACTAAAACCCTGCATAAAGCAGGCTGCACAGAGAGTGCTGCCAAATCTGAAACTCTCCACGCAGATGTTATTGCAACCTTATAAGTTAGCAAACACAAGGAAACCTTTGAAAGATCCTCAAAGGGCTCCCTCGCCAAGGCCAAAAGGACCAAATGACCATCCCAAGTAGGGAAATGGTGAACAACTGGAGCAGACTTAGCTCTAACCCCTAAAAGGAAAGAACTAACTACCTTGTGTTGTAGCAAGGACTATGAATCCGTGGCACTGAAGAGAGCCGACAAAGCAGAAACCTGTTTCTTCAGGGTATTATACTTCAAACCTTATTAACACCCACTTGCAAAAACTCCAAAATCTCTTCAACAGCCAGAGAAAGAACATTCCCATCCCTTGAATATGACCACCTACAAAAAGCCCTCCAGGAAGTATTGTATATTCTTCAAGTAGAATAGCCTCTCAGCTGCCAAAATAGTTCCTGTTACCTGATCACTCAAGCCTGTATCCCGGAAAACCCTCCATTGAGCTTCCATGCAGCTAATTTACACAAAGAAGGATATTGATGTAGTACCCCCTTCTAACTCATCAAATCCCTTCTCCTTGGAAGACGAACTGCACCCTGAACTACCATATGCAGCACTGAAGGGAACCAAGCCCTCCTGGGCCAATATGGGGCTACTAAAATAACTACAGCCTTCTCCTGTTGGATTCTCCTCAACAGTTTGGGAATCAGAGATATTGGAGGAAAAGTGTATAGCAACTCCTCTGGCCAAGGAGCTGTTAACACATCCACTGCCAAAGCCCAAGGATCTGGGATTTGTGACATGAATACTTCTACCTGGCTATTGAACCTAGTGGCAAACAAATCTACCTTTGGCTTGCCCCACCTCTGCAGTAGGCTCCCGAACACTGCTGGGTGAAGCCGCCACTCTGTTTGTGGAAGGTCTACTCTGCTCAGCAGATTTGCCTGCATATTTTGTGACTCCTGAATATGAATTACAGAGATAACAAATCAGCCCTATCAAAGATAGAAAAAGACAACTTCATGAGGGATCTAGACCTAGATCTCTCTTGCCTATTGATATGAGCTTTAGAGATGGTGTTATCTGTATGAATTAACACATGTTTACCTCTAATGAATCTTGAAAAACCCCTAAGGGCCAAGTCAATTGCTTTTAACTCCAAACAATTAATATGGTGCACCTTTTGTTCTGAATTCTATTTACCTTGTAGGGTATGGCTCTCATAAACTGCCCCCCAACCATCCAGACTTGCATCTGTAGTGATAATAACATCATGCACATTAGAAATCAGAACCCGTTTTTTCAAATCTGCGTTGAAACCTAGTGCTCTCTTGATATCAGCCAAATGAGCCCTCACTTCTTGAGGAACAGCAGGATTACCCAGGACCTCATCAGTCCACTCGATAGCTGTTCTTGCTGCCAGTGAAGATATAGCCGCAGCTCTAGCTGCTAAAGAATATGCTTCAAAATCTTTCTTCAAAACATTCTCCATTTTCTTCTCCAAAGAATCCTTCAAATTCAATTCTGATTCCCTTGGCACCATGTGATTTGTTGCCAAGGCAACGATAGGCTGGTCCACTGTAGGGACAGCCCAAATTGACGATGTGTGGTCTGAAGCTACAAACAATTTTCTGGGAGCTAAGGGCACCGTCTTAACAGTTGATTGCTCAGCCCATTCCCTTATCATCAAATTCTTCATCAAATCTGGGATCAGAAGCACAACCTCTTGAGGAGACGCCATCAATAAAACTTGAGCCTGCTTAGCTAGATCATCAGCATCTTAACCGCCATTTGAGTATTCAAAGATGAAACAATCATTTCAATCAATTGAGGGACTTGATCAAAAGGCACTAGTTTGGGTGTTAAATGAGCTCCTGAAGACTTGATCTTCTTTTTCAAGATCATTCTGTGGTGCTTCAGTAGTATTCTGACTCACTTCAGAATCCTTAACCACATTGTCAAAAACAACCTGAGGAGAAGGAGATCTTCCCTCTGAATTCTCCCTTCTTGATATTGTTGCAGGCCACACATTATTAGCATTAGCAGACTGGCTTGATGGTCTAATATTGGCAGGAGAAGTTACCTCTTTAACCTCCTGGTGCTGAGATCTACTTCACTTTCTTCCCCTTGATTGTGACCTGGAAGATGAACTTGACATACAAGAAGAAGAAGAATGTTTTTGCTTTCTATCTAAACTTCTGACCTTTAAAAAGCTTGCTTTAGCTATAAAGGCAATCAAAACATCCTCTGAAGAAGAGCTCTTCTGGGCTAATAATAAACCTCCCGAATCTCCTGCTTCCAACTGAACAGGAACAGGAAGAGTAGTAATGTCAGGATTAGTGCCAGGGTCATGTTCTGAGTGTGTTTGTCCTTTTGGAGTGTTTTTACTTGAACAGCCTTTAGACTTAGACTTAGCTTTTTATAGCTTCTTTGGAGCAGATGTTCCTGATGACTTTTGGTTTAAATCAGCCTCAGCGCTCAGACCTGTGGGTCTGCATCTTCACCTAAGATAGGGTGAACACGTAAAGAAAGGTATAATATTAGCACACCAAAAAAAGAATTACATCTTTTTAAATATGCACAGCTAATTTAAAAAGCTAAAATGCAAAAATCATCATAAAAAAGGACTAAGCAGCATGTTCATGATGCCTTGCAAACTTAAAGCGAACCTATTTGCTGCATACAGCAACTGAGCTTAACAGAGTAACAGCAAGGCTCAGGAACTCAGGCTCTGCATGAGAACAATACAGCCAACAACACTCACACATAGCCAGGCAGCTTGCCATCTTAAAGGTGAGGCTTTATATTTTTCAGGGTGCTTATGTGACAAACAGGTGCCCCAATTAAGGCAGGCAATTTCCACAGCACCAACAGCATTTTTGCTACCCAGTGTTCTGCTGCCGTGCCATTCCTATAGTGCTTTGCCTCCTGGGAGGTGAAGTTCCAAGGGAATGCAAGCATTCCAGGCGTGAGCACTCAGACAACATTAAGCTTTGCTCTGTGCTGCATGTAGGCTGCTGGGAATTGTAGCACCCACAGCAACCCTGCATTGAAATTCTCACATTCTAAAACATTAGAGGGAAACTACCCTAACAAAAAATTAATCTGTTTTCCTTAAAATAGAAATATAAATGCTACATAGAAGGAATAATAAGAGAATCAGCCTTAGCACTAACAAAGCCCATGCTGAAAAAAGGAAACTGAAAAACCCTTTGAGCTCCAGAGGAATAAATCCTAGAGGAATTATCAAATAAGGTATATAACAGCTGATTGGCTTTACCACCCCCCCACAGGGCTACCAATCTCACCTATATTAACAGAAGATCTCAATTTAGATAAATTCTTGTTAGAATTGATAGACATATCTAAAAACATTCTCTTGTGGCTTTAAACCATGACCAAGGAACGACTGATGCATGGGCAAATGGTAGTTCTATTTATAGATTTTTGAGCTTGCGTCCTCTATTGGTCACTGTAGCTTGCTGCAGTGAGGACAACCTACAGTATTTTGCCTGGAGCCATCTGGGAATGCTGTGTTATGCTTTTCCTATTTCCCTCTTTGTTTTTAATGACGAAAAAAGTGAGAGGAAACAATAGAAAGAGGGGCACTTGGAATGTTTGGCATTCTACGACACAATATATATGAACAAGAGGTAAATATGATATTGACAGACAGCAATTAGCACATACTGTTTGGCAGGGGGAGAAGCATCTTGGAGGCACCTCGGAGGCAGCTTAGAGAAAGTTTTGAGGTGGGATTGTTCACACAAAAGTCTGCCCCTCCCTCCCTCTCATGAACATTCTATGTAGAAAACGTGGATTAGAGAAAGCTTGGGAATGTGAGGGCCACACATTACTGTCTCTGAGGTGTCCCTATTTTTATGTCTGAACATAGTCTAAATGTAAATACCAATGAAAAGTGTTGAATGCATGCTTAGAAGACCTACATAAGAAGTAAACTTAATAAGACATAAAATGAAATGCTGTCTTAGGAGGATAAATAATCCACTTTTAAATTTTAAAATGCTTAAAAAGTTTTAAGTGTAACAATGAACTTGGATTATGATTGCTACATCTATTACATTTTGGGCTGTGCTCACACATAACAGAGAAAGAGCTCAGATTTTATTTTATTTTTTCTTATGCCAGGAGAGAAATAGACAATAAATCGGAACCAAAGTTATTCTTTAAAAATTAAGTTTTGTCAGTTTCTTAGGGGAGCTGGAGCAGGATTTAGATTTAGAAGTCCAGTACTAAGACCTTTGTGATTTATCCCTGCATTTAAATTATTTCTTTATTTTAATGATTTACAGTGGATATATAAAACTTAAGGAAGGAAGAGCATTTGGTAATCTGAGATATTTAAGGAATGTTTACTTGGCATTAGTCTTTCATTACAGTTGTTGATGTTCATTTATTTGTGAATACTTGTTTGAATAATTGATATGGTGCTTAACGGCAGACATTTCAAATTCTTCTAGGACCTGTTCTTCATGTTAGATTGTTATGATATTGGGAATATTCATGTCAAAAGTTAAATTAGAAGTGTAATAAATTAATCAGTTCCTTAGGAACACTGGTGGATGCCAGAGGGTCAATAGAAATATCTTAACAATGATGCAAGAGGACCAAGAAAAACTATTTCAATGTTCATTCAATGCAACCTATGACAACCAGGACCTTAACTGATATCCATACTTGGCTGGGACACCATCCCAGAGAACCTGCCATATTGCTTGATCTGCACTCTGCAGCGGTTCAGCAGAGACTGTGGACCTTTTCACACTAAAGTTTAGTTCAGGAATGGTGACCAGGATTTGCACTGTGAGTGCTGGCATCATCCCCAACTTTCCTACCAGCCCTTGAAATATGGATGGTCCATCCCAGACTATCTACATCACCATAGCAATGGCCACAGTAATGTCCAGCATGTGCCAGACTATTGCTATGGAGATGGTGATGCAGTGCATTCTATTCCTCTGAAGCTGGACTGTGACGAGTATCCCAAAGCACTGTGGACCAAGTTACTTACAGCAAGTCAGCATGGTGCAAGATAGCCTACATCATTCATTTGACAGGCCCTTAGACTCTTCTTAGAGCATCTCCTCTGACTTCCTCAAAGTGTTTTTGCCTAGCTGGAATACTATGATCATGCCACTTGCTTACTTTCAAGGTATATGCTTCAACGACTGAGTGTAGTCTTCTAAAGAAAGATCAAATTTGTATCCATGACATCCATCACTCATGGAACTTCCAGAAGGCTGAGCACAAGAAATCTGTTCCACAAGTTGAGAAGAGTTCTAGGTTTCTTTGTTGCATTTTTAATATGAATAGTTTAATAATGTGCAGACTTTCAATCCATGAGATCAAGATAAATTGCAAAAACACACACACCAACCCCCCCCCCCCCTACACACATTTGGGTTTTTCTTTATTCCCCTTATATTTTCTTGTGTGAAGAAACCTTTGACTCATATTTTCAGATGAAATGAAAAGGAAAACATCTTGATGTTTTCCCCTGTAGGCATCACAAATATATTTCTAAAGCTTCCAGATAAGACATATCCAAAGGGCTAAATTACAGTAAATCATGAATGGGCTAGGAATAGATCTCCTTAAAAAAAGAAAAGAAAAAAAGATTTTGCATTTCTATGGACAGAACTAATTTGATTGCCAAGCTTCCAAGGTTTTCAGATGTTCTAGTCATTTAAACATGCCAGATGGATTCAATAGATACTTTATCCAGAACAGAAATATTATTTTACTGACTAAACATGTTTTCCTTCCTGTCTGAATGTTATGCAGTACTTTTCCAAAAACAATCTATTCGGTCACACTAGTATTTATGTGAATATTGTACAATGCAATGCTGCAGTGTTTGAAGTCCACATCACATGCAAAACTCAGGAATGGAAATAAAATTTATTTCTTGATTCCACTGGTCTGCCTCCTTTAACATATGGCCATAATAGTAAGATCTGCACACTTCTTCAGTAACAGAAAAAGCACTCCAAATGTGGCTTATAGAAAGCTTAAAGGTGGTTCACAGGTAAGGTCATCCATATGTCAATCTTTCCCTCTCTCCTCGGAAGAACATTTTGGGCTAGAAAAAGTGGATTACCTATGGGATGAAAACCCAAGTCCCACATGCTGCTATATCTAATGCATCCCTAACCTCTCATACACACTAATGGGATGAGGTGATTGTGAAAACCTCTGCCTGACAGAGAGGAAGGAACAGTACAGTCATACAGAGATATACCAAAATGGTTCATTTTTAAACTAGTTTGAATCACACTGGGTGGTTTGACCAATTTGAACCTGAATCTGAACCATCCCTTGTTCAAATAAGCCCATTCAAGCTCGTATCAAACAGGAAGGGCACAAAAGGCATGGGCAATGACATGTCCTTTCCTGTGGTGGCTATCGTGCCTTGTGCCATCCACCCATCCTCTTCCTCTGATGATGAAGGAGGGTTGCCAGGTAGCCAGCAAGGTGAGCCCAGCTGTCTGAATGAGGAGCCAGAAGTGCAGGTGCAGCCAAGAGACACAAATGGTAACAGCTCAGATGCTGAGCTCAGTGCACACTCTTCCCCCAGCCTTCTCAGACATGAGCAAGAACAGCTGCAACAGTCTAAGCATCTGCAGTGCACACACCTGGGCCAAAAAGGGTGTGGGTCTTCATTACCGATTTAAGCCTGTCCCACATTAGCACAAATGTTGCAGACAACCAATGTTTAACCTTGTAACTCCCATGTGTGTATCTCCTGTGTAACCTGACTCCTGGACCTGTTATTTGACATCTGAGAATCTCTGGAACCCTGAATCCCAGACAGTCTTTGACTTTGCTTACTCTTGAACCCCAAAGGACTCGATTGCTGTTGTTGGTCTCTGCCAAAAAAAAAAAAAAAAAAAGCCCTGAGAATGAGCGCATGTGTTTGCATCTTCGACTCGGCTGGCCTGAGACATGACAGTGGCCTCCAAATTCTGAAACAGCCTCTCTGTGGAGATTCAGCAGGTTCCTACATTATATGTTTTTCAGCATCTAGTTAAACATACCTCGATTCAAGATTTGGATTTTTAGCCTCCTCTGAGTGTATTCCTGCCAGGTAGGAGGGGTAGTTTATATTTTAAACATCTTCTAAGTATATTCTATATATTTTATCTTTTTATTGTTGTGACTGATTGTGAGATCTTTCGGGTGAAAGTTGTGATATAGATTACTTAATTAGTTAATTAAATAAGGCACACAGTTCATTGGAAGTACTGACACAATGTGCATCCACCATAAAAATGACCAACAGCATATTAGGAATAATGCTGAACTTATAATATTCTTATACAAGTTGATGGTGCAAGCACATCTGAAATACTGTGTACAGGTTTGGATGCCACATTTCAGAAAAGATATAACAAAATGGGGACAGGTTCAGATGAGAGTAAATAAGATGATCAAGGGTCTAGAGGAGCTTTCATACAAGGAAAGATTACAATGTTTGAATTTTTTTAGTCTAGACAGAAGATGGGTAATAAGGACATTCCAGAAAGACATAAAATTACTCTTATTGTGAACAAAATGAATAAGGAGAAATTTTTATCTTTCCCAAAAATTTTATTTATTTATTTTTTTACTCAACACACAAGTGAACTTTGGAATTTGCTTTCATGCAATATGGTGTTGGCCACTAAGTTGGATAGTTTCAAAAATAGTTTGGAAGCCAGGATTATTAATGGCTATTAGTCCTGATGGCAATAGGAGGTAAGGATATGCATTTTCTTTCTTTGTTCTTTCTTTCTTTCTTTCTTTGGTATTCAATTAGTATTGGATCAAATGCAAGAAAACTGGTATTCATTTGAATAGATCCCCTTCAAACATAGTAAGATTTGAATTTGATATGACCGTTCAATCCCATACAAATGCATATGAATACCATACACATCCCATATCAATCCATATGAATCAAAACATTTGATTCAAATTTGAATGTCAATCTTTGAATGTGCCTACATTTGAATATGAATATGAACAAATTTGTACAAATTTTGAATGTTATATTTGTGCACGTTGTGCCCCCAAAGGTCAGTTGCTGAGAGAACACAAGCAGAGCAAGTTTTGTGCATCTCTGTGCAGGTGGTCGGCTACTGTGATAACAGACTACTGGACTAGACAGGTCACAGGTCTGTTGATCCACTGGGATATTACTTTTGTTCTCATTTTATATCTTCTTTTGAGCTGTTTATTTTCCTATTTATGAACACAGCCTTAGAAAGAAGATAATAAGCACTTCAAACCTTGCTTGAAATTTACATAAACTAGGTTGCATATTTTTTTAGGTGTCTACCAAAATCTGTGAAGAATATATGTGATAACCAAATTGATGTCTACAGAAAATACGGCTTACTTTATAAATATTCTGAAAAATTATAAAACTGTATAATTTATGTTAAAAATGTATAAGAAATTTATGTAATCTTCACTCAATATTTGCAAGAGTGAATGGGACCAACCTGTAGCCTTCTGTATGAAATCAATATATATTGAATCACATATTCATCTTAGCCTAGGTTTGACCAACTTAGCCTAGCTTGTAAGTCTCTGAAGGTAGTTTCCACCAAGGAAGAACAGAAATGACTGGGGCCATTCACATGCTGAGTGCTGGAACAGGTGTACCCTGCTCCTATCCAGCTGCCCTAGCTATGCATTCCTGTTGGGGTGTCTTAACATCAGGCACATTACTTGTCTGTCAGCTCCCTTTAGACTGCCCTAGCATATGGAAAGGTGGCTTCTAGTTATGCTTGCTGGTCTGGTATATTAGTGAGTGTATGAAGTACCCCATCTAAATGATTTCTATCCTTCCTGCCAAGATGAAAATGTACACTCTTGGTCATGGTCTCTACCCGAGCTTCAAGCATCAGCACAAAGTCCAGGAATACTGCCAGATTTTACACCTGTCTCTTCCAAGACATTGCAAACCCATCAAGGACAAGATGCTTCCCAACTTCATGGACTTCAGGTCCTGTGACAAATAGTGTCTCCATCTTGTCAGCTTCAATTTATTGCCCACCCCCCACTCCCCATCCAACCCATTACCACTTTCAGGCACCTGTCTAGTACGTCAACCATCTCTTCTAATTCTGATGGCACAGAAAGATAGAGCTGAGTGTCATATGAAATTTTAATTCCAAATTTCATTCCAAATTTCCTGATAACCTCTCCTATAGGGCTTTAAGGGACACAAGAATGACTCCTCCTGGGGAATCCCACAAGTGAATTCCCAGAATGTCAAACAAGAATCTCCCATAGTCACTCTCTTGTATCATCCTTGGAGATAGGACCAGAACCAATACAACACACTGCATCCAATTCCCAGACTCCATAGCTTTTCCAGAAGAACACCACAGTCAATGGTATTAAAGGATCCTGAGAGATTTAAGAGAGCCAACAGGGTTGAACTTCCCCTTTCTCTCTCCTAGAAAAGATTATCAACTCAACCAGGGTGACCAAAGAGGTTTCTATGCCATGACTGGTGCTGAAGTCAGACTGAAATGTGTATAGATAATCAGCTTCTTCAAAGAATGCATGCAGTTGAACAGCCAGGGCACTCTCCAATAACTTGTCCAAAAAGGGTATATTGGCCACTAGGCAATGGTTGTTTAAATATTAAAAACAAGTGGGACATGTAACTACTAGTATTATGTCCTGTTGGCACTTTGTTATCCTTTTAACATTAAAGATCTTGCTAGTGCTCTAAACATTTTAGACTTAATTGCATATTTCAATTAGTACTATTATCTGGTTTCAAGATCTTGCTGCTTTTAGATTTTCACTGTTTTATGGTTCCAAGCTTTAACATTATTTGCACTAAAATTGTTCTTTTGTAGGTTATATTTGTGTCCTGGGGAATACTGACTTGAGCAGCAGAATAGCAATACATGTGAATAAAACATATTTTGAAAAAAAAAAGTTACAAACAGTAGAATATATGGTCTATTTTAATATGCTCTTAAATATACATTTTATGAAATGCTTCCTTGTAAACTGCTTAATCAGCTGAAAATGCAGAAATATTTGCATTATTAATGTGTATAGAGCTTTCCTCCCAAGGTAAAGAGAAACAGATTATTTTAAAGTTACGTTCAGGTTACGATGGGAATTTGGAATGAAGTTCAAGACTTGTTAAAGCATTGAGAATGAATAAAGTCATGGAGCTGTCTCTGTCTGATCCTCAGATATTTGGGGAGAGGGAACTCCCTATCTTTGTAAAGTGCAACAGTTTTGTAGAAACTTCCTTCTTCCTCTTTCAGCTCTCCTCTCCTCTCCCTCTACTTCTTATACATGTGCCTACTTCACTGAATTGACACTTCATAGATCAGAACCTCCTCTCATTGTATTAGTGATCACATACTGTGACAAGATGCTTCTTTCTGCCTTTTCAAGTGCTTTTCAAAGAACAGCTCTGTAATGGAGCTGAAAAGGAGGAAGGATAAAAGGCACAGAGAATAGAGCAAAATCTTCCACTCCATCCCTCCACCTCTCCCCCCCCCAATGTAGTAGAATGGAAGAAGGCAATAAAATACTTACCTTTGTGTGTTGAAGCCCTAAAATATGAAAACTTATATTTCTCTATATTTCAGCTTTGTGCAATGGACGTTAACAGTGTTTTTTACAATACTGAATGTGGAGATCATGATCAAAGTGTTGCTGAAGTGGAAATACTCATCCCTCAACAGAACCAGAAATTTTGGTAATCTTATAACACAAGGGTGCTCAACAGGATGCCGGACTAGATGGTCTGTGGCCTGATCCAGCAGGGCTCCTCTTATGTTCTTAAGGGGAAAAAACCCTGTAGACTTTCAGATGTTGTTGGACTACAGGTCCTATCATGCTTGATCATTGGCTAGATTGGCTAGGCCTCATGGAAACTGGATTCAAACAATGCATGAAAGTCGAGAAAGTCATGATCTCCATTACATGATGGAGATTCCTGTTCTCCAACCTGGGAGTGGGTCGTTTCTGTTGGTTCTCCTACTGTGGACAATTGCTGCCCCCCTGGAGTTGGGGAAAGGCAAGTTACAATCAGAATGAGATTTTCATCTCTGAAGGGAGAAACTCCCATCTTGTCTCCTTAATTTGCTGAAAACATATTGTAGAAGTGCTACAAGATGAATGACAGGCCTGTTAAATCCTGCACATAGAGGTTGACTTGCAAATAGAACATAAATCTCAGCCTTCATATCTGTCATCAGTTTAACCTGGCTGATGGCAGGAAAAGGGTCCTGATGCATCACTCAGGCCACTCCAGAGAAGGGTATCTCACCCTTCCCAGCCAGTTGCCAAGGATAAAAAGAGAAGCAGCCAAAAATTGACATAATTTGGTTTCTTTTTTTTCTAGTTGAATATTGCCTATATCTTTATGTTGACCACGTCTTCACTTCATATAACGTTACATTAAGCTATGACTGTCCAGATCTTTTGCTCATGGGATCTACAAGGCCTGATTATGTAGGCTTGAGGGACACAAATTTCTAAAACAATTCTATTTCTTTTTAATTAACACATAACTGAACTAGCACAGACTGATTGTGGGCTGCAGAAAAACCCTTTGAGGCCAAATGTAACTATCTGCTTGCCATTCTACCAGAATGAGCTTTTACTTAAGGGATGCAGTACAGGGCTGACTTTATCTACTTATTTCTTTTACTGCTTAGAAATTGGTAGTTTGAGTAAGGTGAAGCAATTTTGAAACTAGAGTTGCTGGAGTGCTATCGTGCGAAAACATCTTCCCCAAAGGGGATTGAATTGTCTGTAGTCTGCAGTGGAGACTTGAATCAGTGTAGACTGAGTTCATACAGCAAAGCAGGGACGGCACTGTTGCTGAGCAGATTTGCTATTAATTCGCTTGCCTACATGGGTCACAGCTGCTAAATTAACTGTCGTTAGTGATATATTAAGTTCTCAGGGTTCATGACAGATTTTGTTCCTTGTGCATTCCAAGTCTGACAGCAGCCATTTCCATTGCCTCTGCAAATCAGACTACAGCTACCAACCATCTTTGTGACAGTGACGTTAAGTAGCGTTATGGCTGACATATGCCATTTGTAGTTATTAAAATAAAATTTTGTTATTAAATTGACTCAACAAAAAGAGTAAGAATGCCGCCAGTGACAGTTTAAAACCCTTTCTTTTGTTTCTTAACAGAGGCAATGCATTATTTCATCAGAATTGTTTGGAGCATTTATAAGGTGGCTCGCTTGTTTCATACAGGTTTCACAGCTTGATTTTGCTTTTACAAAATGGAAAAATGTGATTTTTGTTTGATCGTTTAATGAAATGTTAGAAAACTTTTAGCCTCATGAGTTAGCACAGACCTATTCTGGCAGACTGGGCCTTTCCTCCACACTGCCACCAACACAACAACTGGCTCCAAGTGCAAGCGTTAGTCAACACTGATTCATTGCAATCCTTTCATGTCCAGTGGATGGGAAGGGAAGTGTGAAATTGCCCCTAGTCACAAACATTCACAAAGTACAATAATAAATAAACAGCAAGCTCAGCTACCAGACACTCCAAAAGAGGTTGCTTCTCCTTCTTGTGCCCTAGGGCTGTTGGGTTTACCCAGTTGTCGTTACTCCCCTAGTACTCATTCTTTGTTTAATTTGAAGCACATCTTGTAAAGATAAGCATGGCTACCAACATGGCATTTGTGAACAACTGGAGCATATAGGATACTGAAAATGTATTACTAGGATGCAAATAAATCCTTGGATTCTTCTGAAATCAAAGTGAAGTATATAAGCTGATGATGTAAGGTTTCCGGCATCCAGGCTGATCAAATTTCCTTTTTTAAAAATAAATATTTTCAAGACTCCCTTGTATAATCAGGATTTTCTTAAGTTTCACCGACTGCAGCCTGACTCCACTATCCCCTCAACATCTTTGTTGTCTTGGGTGGGGAGCATGGCCTCTAAGTTTTGATTTGTTTTCTTTGCATATAATTGTGTTTATATTATGTTTTTGTTACATACCATTATATTTAATGTATACAAAATTCATTATCTTCCTTATAAATGATTCACAGCATTCCATCCTTGTCTAGATCTACTTACCCTAAGTATATCCTTTTTCTGTCTACCAGTGCAGTGTCTCAGGCAGGAATTAGTTGAACAACTGTCCTTCAGAGACCCAGGAACAAAGAGAAAGAATAAAAATGCATAAGTACAGCCATGCATACATGTTTAAGGGAGGTGTCATGTCCCTTTTCTGAACAGCAAGTCTGCATATGGCTAATTTTGCCAAGGGAAAGTGGAAGAAAGATGCATAGGGTACCTGACTGCAGTCAAGACATGAGGAAGGTTAGATTGGCAACTAACACAACTGCAAGGATGACAAAATGTGTGAACTGGGAAAATGCTGCACTAATCCAAAAAGTAATTTCTCAGGAAAAGCACCCAAATCAATGTGGTACCCCACAATAAACAGTCTTTCTGACCAAAAACCAAAGCTCTGAAGCAAGCAAGATGCCTACTTTAGCTGTATATCTTTTATATATGTGTGAATGTTAATAAACTTTGTAGCCTCAGCTTCCCATGCAGTTGTCCTGCTGCCTCTTAATCCAACTATGGGAGAATCCAAGAGTACCCATAGTTGTTCAGGTTGTATTATGCATGCAAATACCAAATTTTCTATGGGATATATTCCCTGTAAAGAATCTGTGAATGTATAGCTTGTACAACACGCATCCCCTCCTGAAATTCTTTCATCTTTGCAACCGTTAAACATACAGGAATTATGTATGCTAATCTTAAATAGTATGTGATTATTTCAAGTTATAAAGAAGTAAGAAATGAGCTAGTCAGATCTGAGTCTGCAGAACAGATTTAATACTGAAATATTAAAGTTAAAGAAATACATTTTTTCTGCTGTTGATGAAAAAAGTTCTTAAATGGCCTGATACTGAACACCTGTGGCCCTGATTAAACAGATTCACCAGCGTATTAGTTGGTGGTAAACTGGACCAAGGAATCATGAAGAAGGTATATGCCACTGTGTTCTGGTCTACTTGATCTCACACAGTCTAGAACACAGTAGGCATGTAAAAGGCACATGGCCATGTTCTGAACTATTGGGAGACACTTTTCAGTAGCGTACCATAGCATGCTGCCAAAATGCATCCCCAGAGGCCCTGAGGCTAGAAGCTTTTGTTCCTACCCCTTGGAGGTACTGGAGTGTGGCTATGAAGCTCATGTGAGCTTTGAAGCTCTGGTGTCAACTGGTTTCAATCAGGCCATCATCTACATACCACTGGTGTCACCCATGCCTTCCTGTGTCTTAATCAGCAGGTCTTCTACTTGGAAGACTTTTTCTGTTGTTGCTAGCCAGCATTTTGATCCTAGCAAACCTTTTTTCATAAGCTGTCACTGCCATTACATGTACTGGAAATTATTTGCAGAAACAGCGGTATGCATGGTATATGCTTGCTTTTGGGACTATAAAATCTTACTAATTGAAAATTTCTTCATAAAAAATAAGACTATGAAGATTCTTTTTATACTCCAGTTAAAACCTCTTACATGCTAAAAATATCTGTCTTTAAGCTCAGTGTCTATAAGCTTAAAGTCTGAAATATTATTCAAAAACAAATCACTTTGAATATTGTTGAGCTGTAATGCTTTGGCAAGACACTGACAAACAAACTAAGCATGGTAATTTTTCCCCCAGATGTATTTAATTAAGTTGAATTATTATGTGTCACATTGTTTTATACCCAGCTATGCTGTAAGCCAAAGCAATGCAAGGAGAATAAAATACAAAAACATTAAATACACAGATTGGATGAGATTTATTTGCCACAAAGACAGCAGTCATCTGGTGCACATTTTAAAAAACTTTTATACCCTGGACATCTGTCACAACCAAGCAAGCATTTCCAATCGGTTGTGCACAATTTATATTCCTCTATTTGTTCTCTTTTGCTATGCTCAGTGATAGCTTAACCTTTTTTCTCCTCTTTTTTAATCCACTGTTGATATCTGGAGTTACAGCTGAATGACACCGTTTTCAACAAATTGACTATGGACTTTCATTTTTAATAAACAAAAGATATTCAAAGCCCTGGTACAAAGTGGGAGCAATTTATACAGGAAAGGGATTTTTCTTTTTTCTTTTTTTAATAAAGTACCTGCAGTAAATTACACCTGCAGTAAATTACACCTTTGTGAGCAACGTTTGGGAATGGATTTATATTTTATTTTTTGAGGAGAAAACATAGAGGGAAGGACAGAAAGGAAAAGTAGTTCTCTCCCTTTTTGTCCTGGTTTTCCAAACTTGAATCTGCTATATCTGAAAAGTGGAGGAGAGAGAAGGGTAGAGGTGGCATTACTAACTATTACTAATTAAAACCAAACTAAACAGTTCTGCCTAATGTATTTCTACCAAAAATTCGCTACCGAGCCCAATTCAAGGTCCTGACTCTGACTTATAAGGCCCTAAATGACTTGGGCCCCAAATATCTAAAGGAACGCCTTCTCCCATATCGACCTGCCCGTGCCTTAAGATCAAGTGGCGAGGCACTCTTGGTTGTCCCACCTCCTTCAATAGTGAGGTTGGTGGGCACCCGGGAGAGAGCCTTCTCTGTGATGGCCGCCTGACTGTGGAATAGTCTTCCCCTTGAGGTGCGTCTTGCCCCTTCCTTATATATATTTAGGAAGGCGGTGAAGATGCACCTCTTTGGCCTGGCCTTTGGCTGAGCTGCTTATGTTTCCCCCCAGTACAGACACTATTATTTTAAACATATTGTATATTGTTTTATATTTATTGAATCTTTTTAAAAGTCTTTTAATGTATAATTTGTTTACTCTGTTTTAAGGTTGTTACCCGCCCAGAGACCTTCGGGTATGGGGCGGGATAGAAATGTAAATAATAAACAAATAAATAAAATGTTATGATGAATGTTTTTACTTTTTTTTTAAGACAGGGAAACTTGTATTATTCGAGGAAACCATTATAGTATCCTAATTGCTGAAAGCTTTTTCCATTAATAACTTTAAAGGCAAATAAAGTATGGCAACTGTTAATTTCATTAACACCAAATTATCTCCAGGGAATTTATTATACTTCTTTTGATTCATATTAATATCATATAGGAAGAAAACCATTAACATTAATAAGAAGGATACAGTGATTTACTTCAGCCAAACACATTGAGCTCCAACATTGGCATCTCCCTTTTTTGATAATTTACCTTTACCTGAAGCTATCCTGAAAACCTTGTCCACAAACACACTGGGAAGAACTGGAGAAGCAGTTACCCTAGATTGAGCACATTTGTAGATTTGACCTGTTTTATGCAACACTTCCAACTGACTGTGTGATTTCCTCAAATTATCACATTGGTTTTACAGAGTCAGACACTTCCAGGCCTTTTCCTTTTTCTTTGAATAATGATAATTTTCGCCATGGCACACAAGTTCTCTCTTGCCCTAATTCAGACTCCCCCTCCCCCCCCACTTTACCTCCGATTACAGAAAGGCAAATCCACAAAGGGGAAAATTTTTGAAAAGTGTTTTATGAACTTTTCTCAAATACCCTCTCTTCCTTCCTTCCCCCTTCTCACCTTTGTTAAAGGAATTGTGGATAGGAGAAATAATACAATGTCAAAACAGAAGCCTATGTTGTACATGGAAACAATGTTGATAAAACATGTCTACTGTTCTTCAGAAAAAAGTTTGATTCAAGCATAACATATGCTGACACTAAAACCCATTTCTGCTCTGGGATTTATTCTTGATTAATGGTGTCTGCAATAGACCTGATCAAAGGTGTCCACAATGGGGTCTTCAGGCATCTTCAAGATCTGGATCGCCAGGAGGACTCCATCTCAAAGATCTGGATCTTGAAGATCCAGATCTTTGACTGTGCCTGGAAAAGGGGGTTATTGTAGAATAGGCTTAAGTTTCCTTCTCTTTTACTCACTCTTCACTGTCCTTCCCAATGTTATTGAAAGTTCATTCTCCACTGACTCCCGTAACTGAAAACACAAGCACCAACAAGTGAACAATCACAGATTTATTACGATTGAAGAAGATGCATGGAAACTGGTTCATAGACTCAATTTTGCTCCCATGCAGTGCTTCTTGGGAATACATCCTTACAGAGAATGTCTGTGTATGAAAAATGTGCCTATGAAAAAATGTGTCATAGCTATTGCAGCAAATGTTGTCATTGACAAATATGTCAATGTGATTACAAAAGTCATGTCTAAGAACCAGTAAGTACCACTGAGGCTCTGTTTTTTAAGACGTTTGTCTTGCAGGCTACTTCTGGTTTAGAACAGTCCACAGATTTTCCAAGAAACTTCTAAAATTTCACCTAAAAACAAAGGGAGATAAAAAGGAAAAGGGAAAGGAAGTGAAATAGAAATTGCTTCAAAGGGAAGACAAGCCTTCTTTCTCTCAGGCAGGAGCCACATGGTGGCTCTTGCTGCTTCAGGGTTGGAGCACTTGCAAGAAAATGTTCCAGAATCCACAGCGGTAAACATACTCTTCTCATGCCCCTGCCACTCCTAGTCATACAAACATTAAACTGGAGAAGTTTCATTTCCTGGCTGGTTTCATAAACAAAGGAAAGAGCCCCAGAAGTTGGCTATTTTCTGTGTTTGAGAAAGTAAGGTTGTTTGTTTTTAATCCAGAGAATGTGAGCAGATAAGGCAGTGGGGGTAGAATGGACGACTGGAAGAGTGGGATAACATGCTGTGATGCTGAAGCACTGTTAACAGCCAGGCTACTTGCTCAAGGGTTGAGAGGGCATGGGGACCACACACCATTCAAGCATACCCATGGCATAATTAGTGTGCTGTATGGATTCCCAGAATTTAGAAGAATGGATGGGGCAGTATTAGCTATAATTCTTTGTGCACCATTGAATATGATGAGATCTACTAGGAATAAAACATATTTATTCCTATGAAGCCTAAATGATAAAGGCTTCACATCAGAGTACAGATCAGGATACAGATCAAGACTGCAGGCTGCTGGGAAAGGGGTGGAAGTCCAACTGGAGAAAACTTCAGTTATAATTAAATAAATCCAATTAAATATCAAGCTTATCTAATAAGCAAAAGAAGAAGCAATAGCTGCTTCTCCATGTTGGATATGCAGCAGGATATCTCAGATATATGAGTCTCATTCAGTTTATCTGGCATATTCAAGAGTTAGAGAAGACAAGGGGCCTTTTCACACTTACCTGCATGGGATAGTATCCCACAGCAGTTAAGTTCATAGACGGTGGCCTGCATTCCCATCACAAGTGCCAGTAACATCCCCAACATACCTACTGGCACTCAAAGTGTGGACAGTCCATCCTGGGCTGCCCACAACACCATAACAAAAACGACAGCAAATTCTGGTGCATGCTGGGCCATTGCTATGGGAATCAGTTTAGTTGTACAGGGGCAAGTTTTAGAGAGGCGTTTTTGTTACTCATCCTAGTGTATTCCAAGTTCAAAAGGCTCAAAAGCAAGATACTTCCCCTAAACACCAATAAAGTCTGCATGACACCACTGTTGCACCATGAATGCACCTGCACATCGCTGCACACTCATGGGTATGGATGTGCATGGATATTCGAAAATTTGAGTATCTGATTCAAATCCGTCAAATGTTGACATTCGAACTTGAATTGGATTTTCAAAAATCCATTATGGATTTTTTGATAATTCAAATATGTAAATTCATATCTGTTGTAATACGAATCTGCACAAAAATTATACGTATCTTGCGCTTAAAGTACGTGGTTAAAATGGGATGTATACAAGATAATATGGGATGCATACAGATTTTTACAGAATGTGTACAGATATGTATAACAGATACGAATGTTGTCGACATTTGTATCTTTAAATGCGAATCTAACATTTGAATGTACGGATTCACATGTTTCGGATTCGAATTGGATTTTATGGCATTCGGATCTTAAATATCTTAATTGAATTGATTTTTTGACATTTGAATCAACTTGGATTTGAATGTCAAAAATACATTCATGTACATCACTATTCATGGGGCACTGCATGCATTAAAAGAATTAAGGGCTACAATGGCCTCACACTCCTCCAGCATCCCAGTGTAAATGTCTGTCTGAGTGCTATAAAGGTACCATTGCCCCTCGTTTCTTTTTTCCTTGTGGCCAGGATTAGCAGCCAGCATGCAAAGGCCATGGCACCTCTTTAAGAACAACACTACTAGAGTAGCACTGTTTTTGGAGGGCTGCCTAAAGCTGTCATCTATATCCTGTCACTGGATGGTAGCAGCAATTTAAAATTGTTTGGAGGCTTTATCACTCTTTCTTAAATGCTGGACATAGAAAAGCTTGCAATCAATCACTTATAAGTGCATGAACAACTATGTATGCAGATTGAAGGGTCACTCAAACAAGTCTGAAGGGCGATTGCCAGATTAATTAGTTTTGGGGGCACCAGTGGTGACAACACGCCAGATCCTCCTGCCATTCTTCTCGTGGACAAACTGACAAAAGCGAATGGGGAAGAAAGGGGAGGGGGTTGTTCTCATTAGGGTATTTGGAAAGCGATGAAAAAAACCTTCCCTGTCAGGATTGTTAATGTTACCCAGAGGAACCGAGAAAAGGTGAACCTAGTCAGTACGGCTTTTGCTGATTCTAAGAACAGTGAGTATCTGTCAAGTGGCCATCAGCTATTCCTATGCTTGAGTGAATGAAATGTTTTTGAGAACACACTGTTAAAAAATGACAGCACTAGTGGGGGGGGGTTGGGTTAAGAAAGCTTTCTAAAAGAAAACCAACTAGAAGTTGTCTTCACAATTCACAATGCCCATGGATGTCTTTCATCATATCCCAAGTTCAAAAGGCTCAAAAGCAAATGTTGACAGCCCATGAAAACCTATAATCCATTCTCACCACAGTCTGCCAATAACCATTTCAAATGATTGCTGGAACACGTGAGGTGTACATGTGTTCACCTTGCTCCTGCCTGCCCTTCCAAGGATTCTCAGAGGACCACCCATTACCACTGTGGGTCACACGTTTAGGCAATTGGGGCTGTCAAGATTTCTCATGACTGATCTTTAAAGGTCAAATAATTATTTATGTGCTTCTTATTGTCCCAGTACAGCGGTGGATGGCTCCTTCTTCTGACGCAGAAAAGGCCAGAAGGGAAGGGATATATTTATAATCAAAGTTCCAATTCCTCTTGCAAAAAGACTGGAAACCAACTTTGTAGGATCAGGTGTTTGGTTAGTATGATCACAATACTAAATCTATCTGCTGGATGTTGCTCTACCCGAAGTCTAGTGTGAACTATTGGATAATTTTGATAATTTCAAAATATGCTAAAAGTCACCAGAATTAAAGAAACAAAGGAAAGAAAAATAACTGATAAAGATATAGAAACAAATAAACACTTCCAATGTCACATCTGGTAATTATAAGCAAAATCATATTTCTATCCCTTCAGTAATATTGTATTAAATTCATTTCTTTTGGTAACTCTAAATACACTAACTTTCAAATCCCAACACTAACTTATCACTTTCATTTCTACACAGACAGTCCATAAAGGGTTCCCAATTCTTAATAAGTTATTTTCTTCGCCTTAATCAAACATGTTAACTTATCAATTTCTGTCCTGTATTTTCATAGTGGGTTGTCTAAGCAATCTAGATCTAACTCTGTGGTTTCATATTTGGACACCGTATTCAACTCATCAGGTGATTTGAGTGTGCTTTCTGCTTCTCTCATTCTATCTGTGGTGTACCACTGCACTCAGTAGCAAAAGGAATGTGAAGCTGGACAGAGCTTTTTCAGTGATGGCAGCTTCATTTTACATTTTTAGGAAGGTAGTGAAGACACACCTCTTTGTCCCAACCTTCTCTAAATGGGAAACAGCTTTTTCTTTTCCACTTTTAAGACGCTGGTATTGTTTTAATATGTTCATTTTTATATTTGGTTTTAATTGTTGTAACTCATCTTTAGACTTTTGATTATTGGGTATGGGGTTGCATTAAAATGCAATAAATAAATATCTGCACTTCTGGATGTTCACAGTATGCTAACCCCCCTCCCCACACATACTGGGATTCCATTTCTGGTTCCTTCCAGACTCAGAAATGGCATATATGAGTTGCCATTTCTTATGCCCTCAGACTGCCCTAGCACATGAACAAATGGACTGTGATCATAAAGCTGACAAAGCACCATGTTATTCCCATAGCAGAAGAATATAGGAAGGACAATGAATGTAAAAGTCTCATGTATAAAGGAAACTCACTGTGATGCGGGCTCTAATGCAGCCTGACTATGTTGATCCTTGGCACATGTGCAGACAAAATCTAATAACATGCAGGTAAGAATTGTCTCTCACCCATATTTAATGCAGGTAGACATGGCCTCCATCAGTTTCCAGTAGTGGCCCCTCCTTCCCTCATCTGTTGTCAGAAGAGCCAGCTTGCCCGAGGGTTGTGGAGGAGAAAGAGGAAGCTGGGAAGATCCATCATTATCTCACTGTGGTGGGTGACTTCAGAGTGAAT
The DNA here is from genome assembly GCA_023333525.1 of Aspidoscelis tigris stejnegeri. Lineage (NCBI taxonomy): Eukaryota > Metazoa > Chordata > Lepidosauria > Squamata > Teiidae > Aspidoscelis > Aspidoscelis tigris. The sequence continues at coordinate 63,959,440 of JALMGA010000004.1, forward strand.
TTCTTTTTATGCGAGATATTTTTGTTTTGTTTTTGTTGTGTAAACCACTCTGGGACCTCATGGTAAAGAATAGTTTTGAAGTTAAAACTGAAACACATGACAATATTAGAACAAACTAGAAGCTATAGACATAGACAGATGCCCATTGATAGTTCCTACTCTGGATTTCCATTGAACCTTAATAGTTTGGCCAGTAAGAAAAATCTTGCTCCCTCTTGCATTAACACAATATGTGAATGAGAAAATGTGAACTAAATATTTAATTGCGGTGAATCACAGTTAAGATATGGCTTTGTGATCAGCTGCTGTCATGTTGTGATATTCATGAATGTTTTAAAGTGATTTATTGTTGAAACCTGATAAGGGAGATTTTTGCAGCACTACTGTAAAATTGAAAAATAAGTCCCCCCACTCCAGTTTCCATACATTGGTAGCCTTGCAAAAATTGGAGGAAGATCTGAAAGATTTTCAGGAGGCCCTGGTTGTAGAATGGCAGAAGTGTTTTCTTTGTAAAGCCAATAACAGAAGCAATTTTTGATGCCAGTTCATCTGGAACCCACTGGTTCACCGAATAAGACCATCCACAGATTGTGACTATCTAAAGACTGATCCATAAGACATACATAAAGCAGGTACTTTTGGAATTGATACAAAAGCTGTACTCAAACACTGTTAGATACTTTGGAAGTCAGCTGTGTTAGTTAAGACTGAAGAATGGATTAACGAATAAAGAATGATAAAAGGGTAGAGGGGTTTTGTGTGTTGGGGGGTGAATATGTGTGTGTATACATGTTGTAAGAATGTTTAAAGAATGTCTGGACAGAAACACTGCACTAGCTCTCCTTGACGGCAATAAATCCAAAAGCATATATCAGAGGATATGTAAGTTCATGTTTAACTGAGTTCAGATTATTTACTTCCAGGGAGATTTATAATCACCACAAGGCTCATTAACATTGATTTTCATAGCCCCCACTTGGAATTAATGTGTCCTTGGTCTTTGAATATATGCAGCCTTGATATTAATGGCCAATTGGAATCTTTCCACATATTTTCAGCCAATGTATATTAGCTTTCATGCAGAGCCAGACAAAAGGTTTGGCTCCAATGAAAGACAGAACCTGCAGTGTAAATTAAAAATAATGCTTGGATAAATAAACGGCAGTGAAATGATTCACTCTGTGCAGAAATTCAAAGTCCAAAGGGTTATTCACAGATTAAAGGATGGTCAACCTATTGAAAAATCTGATAATCTCCCCCCCCTTTTTCCCCCCCAAACAAGGTTTAAAAGGTTATGTGCTTATCAGGCAGCAGCATAGAATATATACATAATCTTTCTGAAGTTCAAATGAATTAGTTCCACTCTCTGGGCTTTTAAAGAAACCTGAGGAAATTACCACAAATATATCTCACAAATATTTTATTGCTCTTTCCTTCCTTCTTTCTTTCTTTCACTTTCTTACTATTAGATGTCTTATAAAATATCTTAGCATTTCCCATTGGTATTATTATCAAATCAGGTTCATTTTCTTAGTGACCTTTAATAATGGTAAGATCACATAACAACTTTATGACCATACATATTCTATGACCTTGCATACTCATGCTGCATTGAGCATGCTGGAGGAATGTGGTGTCTACATGAATCCACTCTCATCCGGCCTCCAAACTTGCATATACACTCATTGGAGTGCTTGAATGGCACAGTAATAGAAAGATTTATGACAGTTATTCCTACTGCTCTCTGCTCTTTGCAATGTCCCTGTCCCCATTACCATCATACTGCTTGAGGAAACCTACCTGTCTCCTTGGTGGCTTGCCCATAGTTACTGTTTGAAGGTCTCCCTAGCTATCAGTACAGCAGCCAGGGAAAAAAGGTCAGGTGCACTGGGTGGCATGTGATAAAGATGCTCTTATATTAAGAATAACACTACAAGAGTACTGCTATTCCTAATCTACAACCTCATGTAATGTACAAGCAACTTTCTGGTATGGCCAGCACTCACTTTACCCATAACCATGTGGCTTTAGAAGGCTCATAAAGTACAACATGATGAGAGAAGCATGGGGAGGTTAATTAGAACATAAGAGAAGCCCTGCTGGATCAGACCACAGTTTAGTCCAGCATCTTGTCTCACACAGTGAGACACCAATTGCTTTTGGGCATTCACAAGCAAAACAAAAGTGGTGTTTTCATACATAACATCGAGGGACACTGGCAAACATTCACAGTGGAGGAAAACTCTTTTTTCTGGGAGGAGTCACATTTGGTGTTAGAATTTGTCTGTGTCTCTACTTAACTGCCTGAGATGCCTGGAAAAAGGGAGTTTGCCACTGTGCCTCTATGAACACTGGCAGTAGGCACCTTGCAGGAATCACACCATTCCATTTCCAGGTGTGATCATCACCATAAAGTGCCACTTTATTTTATGCCTGACCAGAAATGTTCCAGCCAGAGAAAAAGCTGCCTCTGGCTTCAGTTTTGGTAGACCGTCCCATGGCTTGGAGGAAGTTAATCCGATATGGATAATAGGTTTATGATGGGTAGCACCACAAGTTGATGGTAAGCCAATCATTTTATACTATATGGTTGCTCCTTGTGACTCCATTCGCATGAAACCTTTCACATGTGAGCCAGTTTGGTTTTGTAGTTATCTTGTAGTCACCAGGTTTGATTCTGCACTCCTTCATGAAGCCTTCAGCTAATGGCAGATCTCTTTCTGAGCTCTAACAGCTCCACATACCCCACAGGGTGTCTGGTTGCTCCTTGTGACTCCATTCGCATGAAACCTTTCACATGTGAGCCAGTTTGGTTTTGTAGTTATCTTGTAGTCACCAGGTTTGATTCTGCACTCCTTCATGAAGCCTTCAGCTAATGGCAGATCTCTTTCTGAGCTCTAACAGCTCCACATACCCCACAGGGTGTCTATTGTGGGGAGAAGAATGGACAGCTTTGTCACCTGCTCTTAGTCCCCTTAAATGGGTGAGAAAAGTGCAGTATAAAAGCTAACTTTTCTAGAGGTGGTTTCATGCCTAGAAGTCAACAGAAAAATAGAAGTGTTTACTATTGCCGTGTGGTTTATACTGTTGGTTTCTTATATCCACACAGTATTGATATTCTTCCCCTTCTTTCCTCCCGCCCCCTTTTTAATACTACCCTGAGTCCATTGAGACAGGGTGAGATCTAAATTTAAATAAGTAAATAAATATCACAATTAACAATGTAGAAAGAGCACAGAATAAAATGAGCATATTTGCCAGTCTGCTTGTTAGTTAAGTTTGACAGAGGATCTGAAATAATATATGAATCATCTGACCACTATAATGTTGGCTCACAATGTTTTCAAACAAATTTTATTTTGAATGAAAGTCAGATTATTTACATTAATTGTTGTCTAAGTTAAGCTAGAACAGAGCAAACTATTCTTTGCATTTCATTTTTGACTCTCAATAAAAGAAGTAAAAATCTACATATGAGGAAGATATGACTTTTTTCTAGACGAAGAATGAATAAGTTTAACGAGTTATATGAATGCAGCTCATGAATAAACATGTAATTGAGGAATATTGAGCCTTAGTACTGGAATGAGAATTGCCAGATTAGCAGTTCTATAAACATTGTGACTGAATACTGCCTCAGCTGAAATGATATAACCTACAAAGACTTTTTCTGAAGCCCAAACATCTCTTGGGACAAATTGATTCAATTTTCAGTTTCTCTTGGCTTTCAGCCTAAGGATTTCCAATGCAATGAATAACACAGAAACAATGTAAGAAAGAAACTATTAAAGACATAATTTTATGACATGAACATAAAACTGCAGTTACTGCCCATAGGACCAGTGCCCTAACATAGCATGATAAGGTTGTCACTGCAATATCACATTCAGAAATGCACTTAAAATTTGGAGCAGAAAAGAAGGAAGGAAGAAAGGAAAAGTAGTAAGGAAGTAAGTTTGGTTCCAAACATCATGATGGACTTCATTTTACTTCACTTTGCAGTTAAATATGGAAGTTTGCTTTACCAGCTTAAGATCTCCATGGGATACTCAGCAAAAGAACTTGTTTCCACAGAATAGCAACACCAGACAGAGCCCTCCTTCAACCACATTATGAGAGGAATTATGAGCAGGATACTCTCTCCCCGCAGCTACTCAGGATGGCAAATACCGTAGCTGCTGCTGCCACTCCTATTGTTATTCAAATTTGCTGCAACAGTACTTAAGATTGCTAACTAGAAACCAAGTCTAAGCGACTTTCTACATATTTTCATGGTCTGGATCACCAAGTCTGGATCAGTTAGACCTCCTGGTTTGGACCATGGAAAGGCCCGAGGTCTGGAATAACTATATCTGCACAACAGCATTAGTCCTGAGTCCTCACTCCCTGAGTGAACTATTTCCCCCAAAACATCAGGATGGCTCCCAAAAATACTATGAGCAGGTTGTACACATGTGCATGTTGGACCCATCTGAACGTGTATTATTGTTAATTAATTCATTTGATGTATTTGCCAGAATCCAGATGTTGGTAAGATTCTGCTGGTTTTGTTTGTATGTCTGAATTCATGCAAAGAGGAAGTGTGCGTTGTTTCCAGTGACAGTAATGTTTAAGCTTTAAAGTTTCCAACCAGGACCATTTAGCTCCAGGTGTGAGTCATGGAGCAGAAAATAAAGAAATTCTGTATTTCCCCAATGCCCATGATCAGCCATGATAGTCCATCCAAACAGTTGTTGAAGACGACACTTCTTTGCTACTTAAGAGTGAGATGATAACTCAATGGCTGCAGGGTTGGGCAATCTTTCCACTCTTTGGAATCCTCTACAGCACAAGAGTCCTTCCTTAGCATGACTACTTTAAACCCAGGCATAACAGGAAGCAGTCCAGGAAGCATCAAGAAAACTAGGAATCAAAGGATAGTAGCCTGTCCATCCGTATGAATAGCTCACAAGGAGGACATCTGATTATTATATTTATGTGCCACAAACAAGAGGATGCATTTAATTCCATTTCCATTTTTTCCCATTTTTTATTTATATACCGCCTTTCCAAAAGAGACTTTTGCCCAAGGCGGTTTACAACAAATGGAAACAAAATGCAAAGCAAAATACAAACATTACATCAAAAATACAGCAAATATAAACAACTTAAATCAAAGATAATTTTTCCCGAAGTCAGTTTACATGCCAAAAAATATATAGCATATTATAACAAATAAAACATTTAGTAGTTAAAAAAAACTAGCTGGAGGCTGGCTAGTCACACATACAGCCACAGACGCGCACACACGTACCCGCCCCCAAAGTTTAAAACAATATTAAACAGTGAAAAGAATTTAAAAACAGTAATATTTTTTAAAAGACAACACCTACTCTCATGCACACCACCTTTCAATACTAATCATAATTTATGCAAGGAGGGGAAAGCCCCGTCTCTTTGTCCCCTGCTGCTCCTAGGTAGTTGCAGGGAGGGAGGAGCCCAACAGGCAACTCCCAGATGGTGTTCAGCATCTTCCCTCTCTCCCTGCCTTTATGCAATTGCGCAGGAGAAGGAAGGGTCCCATTGGGCACAGACAGGTGTTGCTCCCTGTAGTTGCAGGTGTTGCTCTTAGGTAGTTGCAGGGTAGGGGGTGGCTGGCAAGGGATGCCCAGGTGATGCTCAGCGCCTCTCCTCTTCCTCTGTCCTCTTAAGTAGTTGCAGGGTGGGGAGTGGCCCAACAGGGGATGCCCAGATGATACTCGCCATCTCTCCTCTTCCTCTGCCCTCTTCAGTAGCTGCAGGGTGAGGTGTGGCCCAGCAGGGGATGCCCAGGTGATACTCAGCATCTCTCCTCTTCCTGTGCCCTCTTAAGTAGTTCCAGGGTGGGGAGTGGCCCAGCAGGGGATGCCCAGGTGATACTCCTTATGTCTGGCTTCGGATGTAACCTAGGCTGCGGTCACACCTACGGTTTAATCCAGCTTCAGTCCACCTTCAGAGCAAGAGCATCAGGAAAGTGACTAGTAATTTTCTTTCCATATTATGTATTACAAAGGTGAATTTTCTGAGTTATTTAACACTGAAAGAAAGCAGCTTGTCAGTTTGCTGATGTATTCTCTCACTCTGAAGGTGGACTGAAGCTGGATTAAACCTTAAGTGTGACCACAGCCCTAGAGTATTTAACTGGTCCTAACTGTGTCCACCAAGGGAAGCTTTATGTTTTATTCACCTAGGCAGCTGTTACATTTGTGTCCATATTAAGAAGCAATTACACAGAAAGAGGGTCTTTTTGCACTTTGACTTTCCTAGGAAAATGTCCCAGGGAAGCATTCTGTTGTGTCCTTTCCAAGTGCTTGTCACAGAACAGCAGAAAAAGTGTTAACTGGCTAAATGTAACCTTGTTTGTTCCCCACCTTTTTTTTCTGTAAGAACTGAAATCTGTTCCAGGTTTGTTTGTTTGTTTTTGTAGTTGGTTGTTATTCAACAGGAGAAAGAGAAGGGAGAAGCCATGTAGTATTTAGAAAAGGAAATATTGAGAAATAACAGGACAGAATAGGCAAAATGAGATGTTATTGTTTTATATCCAAGTAATCCCACCTTGTTAGACATAGTAAACTATAAGGTTTGAAGCTAACAGAAGTTGTGGACTCTATTCTTTGGAAGTACAGCTCTGCGACTTGGGAGAAAATTCCACACATGCATATCTTTATTTTCCAACACATTCAGAATTTAGTGGCCACTTTACTATGCACCAGTTAAGTGTGAACTGCCAGCATTAAGGTAGCAATTATAGAACTGTGGCAAAGAAGTCAATGTGTCTGTGCGGTGTCATTTCTGTGGTGACTGAGCAATGCAGCAGCAACCACACCTGTGCCACCAGTCAGACACTCCATTCTAACCTCTTCTCCTAGGAAGAGGAGTAGATGGAGCATAGAGGGGTATCTCAGCAGTAAAAATTGTAGAGCATTAAAAATTGTTCTACGGTCATATGCACTGGGTATACTTTGGCATGTGCAGAGCCGTGCCTGGCATAGAAGTAGCTCAACACAGTGCAGATGCATTGTGTGGGAGTAACCCCGAAGTCCCCCACAGAAGTGCAAATTTCCTGTAATTGTTAAAATATTAAATTGTATGCAAAGATTTGCATATTTGAATTCTGTGGTTGCCCAAATGCCTTTTAAGAAAATAAACAGATAGAGCTAAAACAAATCATATTAACAGATAAGTCAAATTTCAAGCTGAGGATGTTTATACACACACGTGCACACACACTTCTAAAATTGATAGGTTGGCCCATATGATTAATATTATAATTATTTCTTATGATATGGAGAATCAATGATGCATACATGTAATACAAGCTTCAATATATGAAATACTGAAGCCAATTTATGTGTCATATGGTGCTTGAGGTTTCTAGCATATTTATGCCAGATTTGCATAATTACTCTTTTAAACAAGAGTAACCTTTTTCCCTAATTGAATGTTATTATTTGCTAAATCTCTCCAGACTTGTTTTTCTTCTTTCATATGTAAAGTTAATATGGTGATTAGCAAGCAATTGAACAGCCACAAGAATACATGAATATGGATATATCCTAGCAAATATATGTGTATCATTTAGAGATACATCCACATTAAAATTGAACTTAATATGTACAAATCTTTCATTTTTTTTTAGTTGTTTATTTAAAAAGAGAAAAGCTTCACTATCCCTGAGTTTTTATTATTGTACCATTTTTCATTGATGGAAATCGGCCTGGGTTTATTTATATCACAAATTATATAGAATGCTGTTGCTTCTGTTCTATCTGATACAGCACATTAGAGGCCTATAAGCAAAGACGGCTGTAGAACAGAAGAGGAGTCCTGGTGGATCAATTCACAGTCCATCTAGTCCAGCATCCCCTCACACCCAGTGGGCTATCAATTTCTTCTGGGCATTCTCAGACAGAAGGAAAAGGCAAAACCTTCACCTGCAATTGCACCCCTACAAATGGTTTTAGGCTGTGTTGACACCTATGTTTTAGTCCAGTTTCAGTCCACCTTCAGAGTGAGAAAACACATCAATAAATTTACCAGTCATTTCCTTTCCATATCATCTACCCTAAAGGTGAATTTTCTGAGTTAGACAGTGCCAAAAGAAAATAGCTTGTCACTCTGCTGATGCATTCTCTCACTCCGAAAGTAGACTGAAGCTGGATTAAACCTTAGATGAGATTGTAGCCCTAAGAGATCTTCCATTCTGGAGGCAGGGCTTAGGCATCCATTCTAGTAGCCACTAGTACATTTGACCTCCTGCACAGGAATCTCCTTGCTCCAGAAGGATATAGGCATATTCTTTAAGAAAGGGGTTCCATCTAAGTGGTGAGCTACCCATTGTGGAGTGGGCTGCTTCTATTGCATCCCTGAAGGACTCATTCTTATACTAGACTGGCTCTCCCTATTTCCCCAGGTCAGTTTCCTCAGCTTCAAGGAAAGAAACATATCCCCTGAGGACAGGAGCTCATTATGACTTCCATAGGTGATGTATTAAAATGGCTCTGTGAAAAATTTTAGATGTGTTTTTAAATGAAATGACTATATCTAGAATTGAATTAAAAACACCTGGATTAATCTTTCTTATTTACTTTCTTTACCCTCCTCCATCCACCAAGTACAGAATTTTCTTGTTGAAGAAATAGATTAATTTAGCCTAGTGATGTCTAATTAGACAGCTTCAAAATTCATAAACAACTGCTGGAATGTGAGTAATTTATGATTCACCATGTTTGACAAACGTACCATATCAGTGGTTGTCATGCAATTTAGCATATGATTATGAATATGATGGTAATAAGGTCTAAATCCTTCAATAAAAAAAAGAATGTTTCTGTGAATGCAAATAGATCCATGAATATTAATTTATAATTATTCATTTCTCAAGGGTTTAATCTGTAACAAAAGTGAAAGAAACCCAGGAAAATAAAATAAAACCTCAAAACAAAAATCACATATGGATTTAACTGCATTTTCTAAGCATTAAGTCCCAGAAGCCATTCCAAGTAACCAAGCCTTGCAATTTCTGAATGGTTCTTGGTAGAATGTTAAAATATTTATTCCAGGATTTAGCAGGCTGGTATTAGCTCAGGAGCCTAGTAGCTTCCCACTTTATTTGATCCAAACTTCCTGTAAAATGAATGCACTAACAGAAACCTTGAGATGAGGCAAATCTGCTCCAGGGCTGACTCTTTTACTCTGTGTAATCACACCCTTACTTTAGTATCATTTAGCATCATTTTACAAAGAAGTCTAGAAATGTTATGGGACTGTGGCAACCTCAACTTAACTGAGATTCAGTGTTAGATGGTACTTGGGTGTGTGGGAAGGATGCATGGGTGAAGGGGAAGTTTGATGTGCTATAGAAGAAAACCCGGTTTGCTATGCTTTTCTGACATTAAAGCACCTTGCACCATCCCAACCTTTGCTGATGATAGGAAAACCTAAGGCCAGATTACCTTTATCTTTACAGTGACACCATGGCTACGCTTCAACTGGTAAAAAACAAAAATCCAGGTTTTAACCCAGATTTGTTTTTACCAGCGGTGAGGGCTCCCTGCAGACGTCCTAATTGTATTGGGTTGCCATTCCCCACCCCGTTCCTCAGTCTTTCATCGTCATCCCACTGCTTGTCTTCCCACTGTTCTCCCCCAGAGGGAGGAAAGGGGCGGGGGGAAAGGCAAGCACCAGGGGAGATGAGGAAAGATGGAGCAAAGGCATGGGGAGCAAAGGCAAGCACCTGGAGAGACAAGTAAAGACCGAGGAAAGTGGCAGAGAAGGTAAATAGTGGGTGGCAGTGGAGGAGATCGGCACAGGTGGCATTCCAATTAATAAATCTAAACAGGAACTCCCCGGATTATCAGACAGATAGTCTGCAGAAATGGGAATCCCATCAAAGTGTCAGGATGTTGGATTCTCAAGCCAGATTCAGGCTAGACCAAAGGGCCAATGGAAATGCACCCCATGTGAATTCTACCATACACTAAGCTCCAAAATTGCTGCAAGTAAAGAATGTATTGGAGCTTGCATACAAGATGAAAGCTGTGTTCACACCTAAGATTTAATCCAGCTTTAGTTCCATGTTCAGAGTGAGAGAACATACAAGCAAAGTAACAAGCTGTTTTATTTTGGCATTAGCTAGCTCAGAAAATCCACTTTTGGGTTAGATAATTTGGAAAGAAAATGACTGGTCACTTTGCTGTTGTGTTGTTCCACACTCAAAATGGACTGAAGCTGGATTAACATTTAGGTGTGAACACAGTTGAAGCAAGTAAAGATGTGCTGAACTGGCTAGGGTTCAATACCATTCAAATTGAACCATATGGTTTGACTTGGTTCAAAGTGAACTGACTCACCCTCCATTTGAAATTGGCTGGTTTGAATCAAACTGAAACAAGGGGTGTTCATTCAAATAGGCTCAACCATCTGGTCCTATTCAAACTGGTTTGTGTTTGCCTTCAATTCTCTTTTAAAAGGGGCTTTTTACCAAAGATTTTAAAGATTATTTTAATGTGAAGAGGTTTAAACCTGGGGTGTTTCTGCACTTACCAAATTAGTCTGCCATGTACTAGGGCTTGCAAACCTCTGGTAAAGGTGAACCATTCACATGTGTCATGAGGAAAGCTTCCCCAAAGCATCCATTACTGGCCAGAAGTGTGCTCTTCCTGCTGCATCTAAAGCTGGAAGTTCAACCTCCTTGCTGCCACAATTGGCCACCATCAACTGTGTCATCAAATGGCATGATGTGCTTACAGAGGGGGGTGTTTGAGCACAGGGGCGTATTGCGGCCGATCACATCAGCACATGGGGCGTGCCTGAATGTGCAGGGCCCACTACATTGCTGACTGAATGCCCCACTCGTGACTATGATTGGTCGCTGCGGCTTGCAACTCACTATGACTGGTTGCTTCAACTGGACGCCCCACTTGCGACTCTATAACTGGAACCACTCCCACCATGGCTAGGGGCAGAGATCCAGTCATGTCAGAAGCCCACAATCAAACACTGCTGCCACTGCAACTGTGCCTGTGCAGACACCACCTCCCCCACCCACCGACCGCAGGGATCCAGAAGTAGAGCAGATAGTTTCACCACTGGATGCTCTAGGTAAGCTTTCTGATGGGTTAGGTAGCTTGCAGAGCATGATTTCACACTCCACAGCTGCTTGGCAATTAGGCAACTTCTGGTAAGGCAGGGGGTATTTTTAGCATGTAAATGCCTCCTGCAAGTGCAGATGCACCTGCCCAGATGTTGCCTAATTGTTGACTAGAGGCCAAAGTGAGAATTGTCCCCCCTGTTTAAGGTTTGAACTCCAACTGTTTGTCCTGGCTTGAATTCAAACCAAACCAGCAGTTTTAGGTTCTTGCACATGTCTAGAAGCAAGTGATTTAATATTTTCACCCAAACGTGTCTGTGAGTTCAAATTTGCCCCTTTTTAAAATAATAATATGATGACTAAGGTGGTTATGTCTGAAGTGAAAATTTCAGGAAACCAAAAATAAGAAGAAATGACATTCCTGTCCATTCAATTGTTATAATATACACAGCTTCAAACCTCATTAAGACATATTCCAGAGAAAGGCATAATCCAATTATTGAATTTTCTTCTCCATTTGGGCAATATTGTGCTTGTTAAATTAATGCTGTTCCCTGGCCTGGCTTTGGAACTAAAGCTCACACAAGCCTCTGGGTCAAACTCCAAATGTTCTGAAGGACGTGAAGCAAATGTTTTGGTGGCCCAGTAGCCCTGAATGCCTCTGTGTTCTGGACTAGGATCCTCTAGACAAACCCTTGATCAGGTTCATGCTCCATCCTCTGCAGACAGTTGGTGGGCAGCGCCTCATAGATTTGCAGAAATGTGTGGATTAATGAGGCCCTGAAGAGGACCACAGGAGATCTTACTGAACTAATATAAGCACAAAAAGGTTGTAAGTAGAATCTGAAGTCTTTGGTCATCATCCGTCCTACCTCTGTTTTTTTCCTCATTTGCTTTCCCAAGTGGACTGTGAAAGTTACAATGGGTTCCCCTGAGGGAAGAACTGATCTTCCTTTTATTTCTTCTTCAGTGAATCATCTAGCAGGATCAAACAGGCTGCAAGACACTTTGCAGATTCCTTTAGGATATGGGACAGTGATATCTATGAAGATTGTACGTTCGTTGTTGCCCAGGAACGGCAACAAGCAGTTTTACTGCTATTAGGGATGTGCTGTTTGTACAAAATTGGTGTTTTCATTATTTCACCTCTGGATGCAAAAAGGTTGCATTTCACATTCGTGGCTTGAATGCAAAAGTGAAAAACAATCATTACATCCATTCATTGATCTTTTCGCCATTCATGCAAACATCACCCACACACATTACCCTCATTAGAGAGTGACAGAATCTCTCCCAAAGCATCAGTAATGTAGCATTAAGCCTACCAACACATGTGCTCTCTCCCCCTTCTCTCTCTTTCTCTCTCTCTCACACACAGCGTCAGCATGTGAGAATGGTAGGCCTTTGCCTGGCTGGGTCTTTTGCTTGGGGAAACAGACTCAGTGCTGGGATTGTCCAAATTTAGGATAATCTCTTTCCCAACATGAAAGTCCACGGAGAAACTGGAAATGTCACTAGGTATCTGGTTTCCAAATACTCAAGATAACCTCCATCTTTAAAATTTGGAGGTGTGATCGTGGTCTATGTGGTGACATGTCTTAGAGGATTTAGGTTTGTTGAAGACAGTGATGGGGATAGTGTACCTCCTTGATGTTGCATATACCATTTCATTGGTTTAGGTAATGATGGTAGTTGGGTTGGTTTTTATTGCTGTATTGTTATCTATTAGTATCTCATCTGAATATAATTTCTGTTAGGCTTAGGCAGTTTAGTGTGAGGGTTGACAATAACAGAGTTGTCCATCATCAATATTCTAATTTCAGCAACTCTGGTAGTGATGCTTTTTTTGCCATCTGCTATTTCCAAAATTTGTTCAATATTTTTTTTGTGTGTGTGTGTGTGCTTTAGACGCTGCGATAGCAGTTTTCTCTTGATTTTATATTGGTGTAACTAGTGGTTTTTCAGTGAGTGTGCATGTTGACCTTTTAAACATCCATTGTTCCTCTCACATTGGGCATTTTTTTATAGTAGCATTCCAGTAGATTCAAGTTCCTTGTCTCAACCACAAGTGTTCCAGTCAGAGAGTCCGGCTTCCCCATCATCTAACATGGACAACAAATGCTGTCTGAGACAGCATGACTCTATTTGTTTTTATTTGTCTCATAGTTGAGTCAGGGTAAGTTGATAAAGCATTGGTATTCTTGTCAAAGGTCCTCAATAGAGGGGTGTTATAGCTGGGACTTCAACCAGTGTTCTGCAAGGTAGCTGCATGGCAGACTGTGTGATTACCCAGTGTGCTGTCCAACTGTGCAAGTGCAGACAAGTGCACTTGTCAAGTGCAGACAATTTCAACCAATTTACATCTTGCTGGAGGAGGAGAGAGGAAGCACAGCAACTACAGAAACTTGCTGCAGTTTTTTTTTATTCAGTATTTCTTTCCTCTTTCCAGAATCTGCCATTCATGAAATTATTTGCTCCCGAGAAGGCAAGCAACAGTAAACAAAGTAATGTCTGTCTCTGAGCCCTTTCATACATAACAAAAAGGCAAAGTTAGGGGGAACTCCCAGACAATGCATCTGCACATCACAGACCCACTTCTTTAGAACATAAGAAAGGCCCTGCTGGATCAGGCCACAGCCCATCTAGTTCAGCATCCCGTCGCACACAGTGGCCCACCAAATGCTCATGGGCATCTCAAACAGAGACAAGGACAAACCTTTTCCTGCTCTTGAATCCCAGCAAATGGCATAAGAAGCATCCTGCTTCCGTCCCTGCCCCCCCAGCCTGAAAGATGTACCTAGGCATTCATTCTAGTAGCCACTGATATAGCTGTCATCCATAAATTTATCTAACCCTACCTTGAAGCGATCTAGACTGGTAGCTGTCACCACCTCTTCTGGCAGTACATTCCATAAACTGTTGACCCTCTGTGTGAAGAAATTCTTCCCCTTGTTGGATCCAACTCTCCTACCTTTCAGCTTCATAGAGTGCCCCCTGGTTCTAGTGTTGTGTGATAGAGAAAAGAAGTTTTCTCTATCCACCTTTTCTATACCATGCATAATTTTATATACTTCAATCAGGTCCCCTCTTAAAGGTCGTCTTTCCAGACTGAAGAGGCCTAGACGCTGCAGCCTGATTTCATAAGGGAGGTGTTCCAGACCCTTAATCATTCTGGTTGCCCTTTTCTACACCTTTTCCAGTTCCATAATATCCGTATTGAGGTGTGGTGACCAGAATTGTACACAATATTCCAAATGTGGCCTCACCGTAGATTTATAAGGAGGCAAAATGACACTTGCTGACTTATTTTCTATTCTCTTCCTAATTATTCCCAGCATTGAATTTGCTTTTTTCACTACTGCCGCACACTGGGTTGACACCTTCATTGAACTGTCCACCAAACCCTGAGATTATAGACATAATTTAGATTCTTGGCCCCGATATGCATTACTTGTTAAGATTAAAGCACATTTGCCGTTTGGTTGCTCACTCACCCAATGCTAAGAGATTCCTGTGGAGCTCTTGGCAACCTCTTTTGGTTTTTACTACCCTAAATAATTTAGTATCATCAGTAAACTTTGCTATTTTACTATGTACCCCTTCTTCTAGATCATTGATGAATAAATTAAAAAGCATTGGTTCTAACACTGAGCTTTGAGGGACCCTACTTTTTACCTCTTTCCATCCTGAGAATTTGCCATTTATTGTTACTCTCTGCTTTCTGCTCTTAAGCCAGTCACAAATCCAGGACAGAACCTGTCTTTTTATTCCATGGCTGATGAGTTTACTCAGTAGTCTTTGATGTAGAACTTTGACAAAAGCCTTCTGGAAGTCCAGGTAGACAATGTCTACTGGTTCGCTTTTATTGACACTCTCAAAGAATTCCAACAAGTTTGTAAGGCATGATTTACCTTTGCAGAAGCCATACTGGCTTTTGTTTAGCAATGCTTGCTCCTCCATGTGCACAGTAATTCTGTCTTTAATGATGGTTTCCATCACCTTACATGGAACCAGCGTTAAGCTAACTGGTCTGTAATTGCCTGGATCACCCCTGGATCCTTTTTGAAGATTGGCGTTATCAGGAATGCAGGAGTTTCCCCTGCGTGTACAAAAGTAGAGCAGCTGTAACTGCTCTGCCTTTACACTAGCTGCCATGCTGAGTAGCCCAAGAAGCTCCCGTTCACATCTCTTCCAGCTGCAATATGTGCAGTTGGAGCATGTGACTGGATGGTGCAAGTGAGTTGTGTGCTGCATCATTTGGCTGCTGTGGCAAAAGTGCAACACAGGCATATTGATGACATTGCTGGGGCTCCACAATCACCTCCTTAGTGGAAGCAATTTGCTCTTCACCAATACTTCCCTACATGCTGGCGAGGTTTGTGATAGATTCGGCATAACACAGTGCAGATGCCGTATCTATGCCAAATCTATCCCCCATCTTAACTTCCACAGGAAGTTCTGAGTACAGAGCTCTGGCAAACGTTATTGAGTCAGATTAACTCCACACCTATAAAACCATAATGCCCTTGGCATCCACCAACAACCCTTCTTCAGTCTTCACACAGATCACTCAGTCTGGGCCTGGACCAGCCTTGCAGGTTTGCATCAAAGTACCCTGTGCAGAATCAGTTTAATGTGTTGTGTGGCAGCCCTTGACTGGAACTTGCTGAAGTCAGTCTAGCTATACTAGAATTTCTTGCTGGAGGGAAGTTAATATTGATAGCTAAGAAGATAGAAGGTATAGTCCACTCTGTGAAAATTCCTCTTTGACAGATCTCATTATTGTCTAATTGCCTCAGCTACATTTTCCCCCCTTGCTTACCAAAAAGTGCACAAATGTACATTTATTTGACAAGTTATAAGATCTCTTAGTAAAATATTGCAAAAGACAAAATGCAGTAGAAGGAATCCTGATTGTATGGAATACAGTACATTTGATTGCAGATTTCTCTTTAACACTTGCTGACCTAAGCTCTTTCAAAATATGAAGATGGCATTCCAACTACAGAATGTCTATGTATCTTCTTGATAATGAAAGATAAGCAATATGGAGACAAATGAAAATGGTAAATAAAATAACTTTGGAGAAGAGAGACAATAAATTAATATATATTGCTACAAAGACAGATGCCAGAAGAGTTGATTATGAATGTTTGATTCTCCTTTCCTACTTCTTTCTTTTTAATATGCATTTGTCTCAGACTTTTATTGGTGCGTGTATAAGAAAGTGAAGCTGCATAGATTTTCACAACAAAGAACCTGTGTCAAACCAGCAGAAAAATCTGTTCATAATGAGTCTCTCGGGTTGGATATCCTGCAGACAAGAGATCAGCTTAGACTGACCTTACAAAGCAACCACCTGTCTATGCCATTCTTTCTCATCTTCTAGTTGGCAAAAGAGAAAATAAATGCATTATGTTTCCACCTACTCCTTTCTCCCCTACTTTCCTCAGTCATAAGAGAAGAAAGGGGTATTTTCTGTAGGTGAGATAATGGGAGGAAAAATGTCTGTCTTTTTATTTTATTTTTGAATCACAGAGTTAATGATGGACACCCACAAAATCCTTTTGCCCACAAAGTGATAAGAACTGAGGGAATTGTAATGAGAATCAATTCTCCATTCTGTTAATTAAAGGTTTGCAACAAAAGGCAATAGCAGTGAGGAGAAGAAAGGGAAATAAAAGCTTCACCTTTTAAAAAATAGTTTTAAAACTTTTTATTTTTTTTAAGAACTACCATGGTGATTGTACTGTCTGGATGCCTGAAGCCAAATCTGATAACTAGAGATGTGCAAATTCAATTTGGGTTTGATCTAGTTTGAATCAAACTGAGAGATTTGACACACTTTGAAACAAACTGAATCATCCCCTGTTCATGAGGGGGAAGGTTGATTCAAAACAAACCAGGGGGCATTCAGTCAAATGGTTTGAACTACCCAATTTGCTTCAAACGAGCTCAATTCTACCTGCACCTGCCCTTTTGAATAGGGCTTTTTCAATTTTTTTCATTTCTTCTTATTTTAGTGACTGAACATGTTTTGAACTTGTTCAGTTTAATTCAAATTGAACCAATGAATTTTCGTTCACACACATCTCTACTGATATATAGAAAATGTTTCACCAGAACAGATACCTGCTAGAGTAAAATTCATCCAGGGTAGAATCTACACACCAGAGAACGAAGTGCTACAAGTGTACCTTCAGTCCTCTCACATTAGGAATAGTGCAATGACAGTAGAATTATTCTTAGTGTGGAGGTGTGGTGTTCACATCCTGCAGTGCCCTCCCTACAGCCAAAATTTAAATTGGTCTTTGATCTTGACTATTCAGGATACATCATTTCCTGTGTTTAGCAACAAGGAACACTACTGACGAGATTGTTAAGTCCTCTCAAGCAGTGGAAGTGGCAGTAGCAGCAAATGGACTGCCAACACAAAAGGCATGTGGGAGAAAGGGCTGTGTGAATATAATACTCCCATACTGCTACTGGAGAGCTATAACAAAGGTTATGGTCACATGGAGGAAGGCAGAATGTGGCACCCATCTGGACATTACATAAGGATATATATTTAAAAGATTGCAGAGCAGCTTTTAAACTTATACTTGGGTGACTGCAGAAAGGAGCTGGGCAGCATCAGCTTCAAGAAAATTAAAATTTGAAGGAAGGGAGTTGGATGTATCCAGCTGGTAATGAGTGGAGTAGTGTTGGAAAATAAAGATATGCGTGTGTGGAATTTTTCTAGTTGCAGAGCTGTACTTCTGTGCCAGAGTACAATAGCAATCTGGTTACCAAAGAATAGAGTCCACAAATTTGTTAGCTTCAAAACTTATAGTCTACTAAGTCTAACAAGGTAGGGTTACTTGGATATAAAGCAATAACATCTCAGTTTGCCTATTCTGTCCTGTTACATGGCTTTTCTTTTTCTTTCTCCTGTTGAACAGCAACTGACTACAAAAGCAAAACTGGAACAGATCTCAGTTCCTACAGAAAAAAGGGTGGGAACAAACATGGTTACATTTACCCAGTTAACTCTTTTCTGCTGTTCTGTGACAAGCACTTGCAAAAGACACAACAAGTAGTCAATAATAAAAGCTAAAACATGTAAGGGGCATCCAAGAATTCTCATGGTCTTATGAGAATGAGTTGGCACCAGAGGAATGCCTACAAATGTCTCTAAAGCTAGAGGCCTCAGAGGAAAAATAGAGGAGCTGGCATGCTTGGTGATAGATGAAAAAATATGTAAATGACATGACTGAAGTGTTGTGGGCTGATGAAACCTGATGGGATAGAGGTATCCCAATTGCAAACTATACATGCAGGACAGGAAATGGTGAACTGGAGGTAGTGTCCCTCTATACTTTGAAGAATAGATAGAATGCAAGCTTAATATTCAAACTGTGACTGGCAGTTGAAAAATGAGGTCAAAAAGACATCTAAAAAGAGGCAAAGTTGTTATAATGCGGAGTCTAGCTACCTCATATAAACTGATTTAACACTTGTTCAATTCAGGGGAGAGAGAGAAAATTCCTGATTATGCTAAAGGATTTGGGGCCCAGGATACAGAAAAGCCATCTGTGTAAATAAATGACTAATAGTAAGTAATTACTAATACATGGGCCATCTATAAAATGGGGTCCTGAGATGGACCTCAGTTTGACCCACCCAGAAAGTACCATGCATCATGACACGCCAAGGGGTGTCCTCTCTGTCATTATAGGGGCCCTGATAAGTAGAAATGACACGTATTGTATGTTTGCTTTCTGTCTAAAAAACACTGTTTTTAGTTAACTAAAGCTAACACCTTTTATCAGCCAAAGTTTGTTTTGTGGTCTTTTCCTGTTAAAAACTATCTTGAAAGCTGCATTTTGGCAGGAAAAAAACTCTTCTTCTTCCTCCTCCTCCTCTGTCTGCTCATATCCACAAATCCAAATGAACCCCCAAGCAGTGGCTGGCCACTTTGATAAGTCATTTTGCATCTGTGTCAGATCCTTATGAGTCTGCAGTGTCTGTAATATTTCATTGAATGGATCCACAGAACATCAGCTAAAGTGCTTTAAACTAGTACAACCCTTCCAAATGCATGCATGGCCGATTATTATCTTAAAATAGTTATCTTTAGCTTCTAATATTGCGATTGATTGATCGATTGATGATCGATTGAATGATTGATCAATTGATTGAAAGGACAAAAAGCTTCTGACTATCCAGACATTAGACACCTCTAAAAGGGTCAATACTACACATATAGCATGTTCAATATTTTTTGGCTAAGGATAAGGAGGTCAAATGTTTGTAGAACAGTAGGGGTTCAAAAAATGGCTTTATTACTTATTTACATGGGAACAGGAACAAAGTGACATTGTGAGAAATATGATTCCTTTGAGCTTCAAGATCTTTGCAGGAAACTCGGATGTCACAGTTAACAGCTAAGAATTTCCCATGAGCCCAATATTCTAGCAGAGTAGGAAAGTACAACAGATTCTAATTCAATAAACAACCAATGTGAAGCATGGTTAAGACACAAGTGGGGAAAGTCTTTAAACTCCAAGTGCACACAGTAAAATAAAATAAAAGTGGCTTAAAAGCAGTTTAGAGGCAGCAGTGTCTAGTGTATGCTAGTAACTTAATCTATGTTATAGTTCAGAAAATGGACTTCCAAAATGCATTATCTGGCCTTTAATGTGAATTAGAGCTGGATTGCTACATTGGCATCCATCGTCCACGTGCTTCCCACTCCAAGCTGCTTTTGGGTTGCTTTAAATAGAGAAAAATGTAAGTGGATGCAACCACAGATTTGTAGACTTGAGAAGATTATTTAATTCAACCCTTTACACAGTCTAGGGAAGCAAATTAATGCTGCTTCCAGATAGTGAGAGCAAAATGCAGGATCTTGTTTAAATCTGGCATTTGTCTTTTTCTATTTCCTGCCACAGGGCAGTGCAAAATCATGGGACAAGTCTGAATTCATGCTTGTCTGGGAGCTTGTTCCTGTGATGGCCTGATGTGTTTTTCCATGTATTCTGATGGCAGAAAATGTGCTGAAGTATGTGAGTGACAACTTGAGTGTTTGTGAAGTTACATTTTTTTTACAAAATGACCCCCAGGGGCAAGTGTCCAGAAAAGTAAACAACATCACTATTTGACGATTTCCCCAAAATAGTGATATGCCAGGATTTCAGTCCCATATTCTACGGCGATGTTAGGATTGCCACAGATACAGGTGGCAATCACAATATAGCGCTGGGATAATCCCCAGTTTTAGGCCATGTCCAGATGAAGCTTCATTATTGTTAAGCTGTAGCTATCTAGCCTCTCCTTGAAAATCTTCAGGTCCCTAAGTAAATAGTCAGATATTCTGAAGCCATTGAGACCCTTCTGAAACTAGAGAGTTCAGTATCCAGTTGAGCCTTTCACTGAGTTCTGCTTTCACATCAGTTCTGCTTTCTATCTGAGCCTTTCTGCACTGAAAAACTTTGTTCCAAACCAATAGGTCTGGACCAGCAAGGCTCACTGGTTTTGGACCATGGTCAAGTGTGGTTTCAAATAGTGCTTACACAATGGTGCTGGTCCAAAATAACTCCCATATCAGCTCCAAGGCCTAAAGGTCTAGGAATGAAAGTTCCTAGCATTGGAGAAACCAGGGAGCCATGCTGAAAAAAGAACATGGAGGAATGCCTCTTTCTTACTTGGGTCTACCAGCGATCCAGATCAAGGGTATACTAGAGTGGGTACGGCCTTTGTTATTCCACACTAATGTGAAGTCTCCTACCTGATCCTGAATCTGGACCAGTTAAGAAAGGCTCTTTATTGCACAGCCAGACTACAAAACTGAAAGGACAGTCTGAATTTACCTTCATTCATTCAAGTGCAGACCTTTAAGTCTGGCTTTGCCAAGGTCTGTTATCAAGCAAGATGCACATTTTTAAATAGCGGCAAGTCAGGACCTTAGCAGCCATGGAGAGACTATCTTCTGTTAAAATTTCCCAATTACTGTTCATATTTTATTCAGGAGAGAAAGAGAGGGAAAAAAAAACTTTAAAAGGCTTAGTTAACTCCCTAGACCAACTTTAAACATAACGAATTCAATTATAAAAGTTCTAAACTGTAATGAGACTCTAGAGATTTCACTAAAGGATTGAAAGCATATTTTAATAAGTAGTCAGCTTTTAAAAATAGGGAGACACTGGCTAATTCAGTTTTATCCCCTCCCCCCAAAAATATAGACTAGCCCGTCAATGGTTTATTTCACTTATGCTATGTTTTACTATTCAGAAATGGTTTGAATTCACATAGAATGTATCCATAAAACAGTTACAATCCTATCTATTTTATTAGTATTATTAAAGTCATTTCTAGAAGACAATTCCAAGTTTACAGTGCCAAAAGGAATGAAGCTTTGTTTCAGACAGGGAATCCAAGTATGATCTCATGGCCAGTCTTAATTTAAAAGAGTAGTTCATATGGATTAAGACCTTCCAAAGAAGTATTGGGCTAAGAAGTTTTAAAGGTCACCTACTTAATCTTGAATTGCCCCTAGCTGAGAAAAGGAAGGAAAGAAAGAAAGAAAGAAAGAAAGAAAGAAAGAAAGAAAGAAAGAAAGAAAGAAAGAAACATTTTTAGAAGATCTGGTCAAAACGTACGTAATGAACAGATCTGGGGCTGTGAAAGAGCAAACTACTGACCAATAGTAATGTCTCTCATACTCCTAGTGCTGCAAAAATGCACAATTGCTTGAACTTAAGGTGCCTCAAGACACAGTTTTAAAAAATGTGATTTCTGCAAGATTAGACTGGGATTGCCACACATATCCTCAGAAATCCCAAAATACTCCTGGAGCAGTTCATTGAAAATGTGCTATAAGAGCATTACTGTGATCCGTCCAGAAACTATATAGACATTATGGAAAATTCAACTGTAATATGGGGTTTTCCATCATAATAATTACCTTGTCTGTTAGTTGCTTGTGGAATTGCTGTTCTTGCAAAATTATCTGTAGGTAGGAAGCATGTGGAAAGAAAGAAAGAAAGAAAGAAAGAAAGAAAGAAAGAAAGAAAGAAAGAAAGAAAGAAATGTCCTATTAGAGATGCACACAATTTTTTTTGACATTCTATTCAAATTGAATCGAACACCTGAAAATCTGATTCAATTCAAATCTTTTAAATTCAAATTTAACAAGATTTGATTTGTATTTACCAAATTTGAATCTATTTGTTTGAATTTTTGATTTGAGTCTGCACATATGAAAGTCAGCAACATTTGTATGTGCATGTACACATCTTCCCACATCCATACACATCTGTATGCATCCGTACACGTCTGTAGGCATCCCGTAGTTATCTTGTATACAACCCGTTTTCATCCCGTACAGATGAGGGAAAGATGTGGATCTTCAAGTACACATTGTGTACGAACCTGTACACATATGAATGTAGGGATAATTTGAACAAATAAATCTGAAATTCAAAATTCTATTTTAATGTTTACATTCAAATTTCGGGACATTCTATTCTATTCAAGTTTGAATGTCGAAATTTGGCACATTCAGTCAGATTTCGAATGTCTCTAAATATTTGTGCACATTCCTACTTCCTACATATGGGTATTTCACAAGAACAGAAATTCCAAATTGCCCCAAGATTGCCTTCTTCCATTTGACAGGTAAGAGGCAGCTGTGGGATGTAAACAATGTCTCAAAATTTCCTCTTGCTGTCTGGAAGCACCCTTAATGAGGTTTCATATCCTTCAAAATTATAGCTGAAAAAGCAGTAAAACTAGTGATAGAAGCAAAGGGAACCAGATCAGGAAGTGAAGAGAGATGCTTTCTGTGGGTGATTCCAGCACAAAATTGCCTTGTTTCTATGTTCCAAAATCAGCATTCAACGACAACTTCAAACCGAAGAGTAAAGCACTAATCAGATTAGATTTAATTCATACAACTAGAAAGAGTCATCTGATAAGGGGAGCTCACTTCCAGGGGCTTTATACAGTTCTATAATGCTGCCAGTGAAATGTCCTGGGAAAAACGATAAATAATACTTCTGTGGAATTGGCTTCTATTGTGGGGGAAAAGATTACTAAAATTCTATAGCCATTACACACATACAAGAACACACACTCACACGCACAGCATAGCTGTAACTTACAAGTGGTAAAACTGCCTGAAATCAGATCAGGTATTCCTATCACACCTTCAAACCACATTAGAAATTAGAAAATGCATTCCCAAAGTGCATTTGAGAGTTGAGATGGGGACTAACTATCATATACTGTTCCCTCTAAGCCACTTTTGAGTTTGTTTGTTTGTTTGTTTTTAATAATAATGTAGCCTGTGTGTTTTTGTTTAGTGTAGTTTTTCTCACATAAGGTCTCTCCAGATGGCATATGGGAAGGAGCAGCTTGTTTGTTTGCCCATACCGATATAAAACTGGGCCAGGCAAAAGGTGAGGACTTAGGTCTTTTCTTGGGCTCACAGCAAGCACAGGATCAGTTGATCCAGCACTGTGATGGCAAACTAGTGAAGAACAGGCAGATAGTTTTAAGAAAGCTTAGGATCCCCCACCCCAAAAGAATACACACACTTCCCCCCCCCCCTTAACTCTAGACTCTCAGGGGGAAAGGGCAGGGGAAGTCTGCCTCAGCATTGGCCCTCTCTGCTGACTGCCTGCATTTTTCTAGTGTCTAGAGTCTTATTCACACAGCTCTCAAGAATACTTTGCAGGGACCGTAGAACAGCTATGAAAGTGGCAGACAGATTTTGCAATGTTCAACACCCCCTGCATAGTAAAGACCAATACTGTGAAGTTAAAAAGAAAATCTAGGGTTTTTCCTCACTTACCTCGGTAAACCCGGGTAGGCACGTTTCACTGTGCGGACGCATTCTAAACAGATGCGATTTCACAGTGAAACACCCATTAAGACCAGCTTGAATGTAGTCTTAACTTAGACCCCACTAAGCACACATTAGAGACAGATAGGTGCGGAAGCGGCCGGCCCTATCTGTCTCTAATGGTTACCGCTGTGTCTACCCATTCCGTCCTTAATGGGTGCCGCTGTGCAGACCTGGTTTCCCACGTGTGCTTCCCAAAGTGTCCTAAAAGTGTGCCGCTGTGTGGTTGCAGCTTTCCACATGTGTCCTTAATGGGTGTTTAAGGGCATGTGTGGAAGCACCCCTACATACATCAGCATCAGCTGTGGAGTTTCCCTAGCATCCACATTTTCCTGGGTGCTTGAGCCAGGTCTTGCAAGATCTCTTAAGAGTTTACCCTCACATGGGAAGCATCAGTCCTCTTAGAAAAACAGGAGGCCTCTCAGAGAAAGAGGGGGATGACTACATGGTTGGAAGAACCCTGCTTGCTGCTTTGGAGGATCTGGAGAATGTGGGGATAATCCATTCTCCCTGCAGAGCTACTTTACTTCACAGAAAATTTATGTCCCTTACATTATGTTTACTGTGAGTGGAGTTCTGGAATGAAACTTTCTACAAGAACTATTTCCAGCTATCTCACAGGCATTCAGTGCTATTTACCTGTAATTTCCTCAATATATGACATATTTGACATTATTTGCATGCTGGTAAACATACTTGTGCCATTATTCCAGTTGTATTTACTCTGGGCCTTTCTGCACTTACCTTGCCATGATCCTGGTTGGTGAGTCCAAACCCTTTGATCTATATTACAGTGAGGCTTGGACTGGAACAGCACCATCTGCCCAATGACAGCTGTTCCAGCTCAGCCCCTATGCAGTAGTCATGGCCTATCTAGTATATACCAGTGTCCAGGCAAAAGAAGCCATGAAGACTACTATTATTTTATTTATTTATTTATTATTTACATTTATATCCTGCCCCATACCCGAAGGTCTCTGGGCAGGTTACAACCTTAAAACAATAGATTAAAACAGAATACACATTAAAAGACGTTAAAAATTCAGTACATATAAAACAATACACCACATGTTTAAAATGATAATGTCTGTACTGGGGGAGGAAACATTAACAGCTTAGCCAAAGGCCGGGGCAAAGAGGTACGTCTTCACTGCCCTCCTAAATATATATAAGGAAGGGGCCTGACGCACCTCGGGGTGGAGGCTATTTCATAGTCTGGGGGCCATCACAGAAAAGGCTCTCTCCCGGGTGCCCAGCAGCCTCGCTACTGATGGTGGTGGGACAACCAGGAGGGCCTCGCCACTTGATCTTAAGGCACGGGCAGGTCGATACGGGAGAAGGCACCCCTACATACATCAGCATCAGCTGTGGAGTTGTTTAGATTTTCCGGATCCAAGGAGGCCCTCTTCAGGAGGGGGCGCACCACAGCCTGTTTCAGGGCCAGTGGAACCACCCCATCCCTCAGAGAGGCATTCACCCGGTCATACCTTGTCGGCTAGTCTTTATCAGCCATGAAGGGCAGGGATCTAGAGAGCACATTGTTGGCCGCACCCCCGCAAGCAGCTTGTCCACGTCCTCAGGCTGCAACAATTGACACTGATCCAACCAAACAGGACCAGACAGTTCTCTGGACGTCTCATCTGGACTCTGTCCAATTGTGACATCCAATCCCCTACGAATCTGAGCGACTTTGTCCTCAAAGTGCTTCGCAAATTTGTCACAACAGATATTGCTTGGCCTTGGCTCATGCTTCGTTGAGCTTGGTTTTATGAGGCAATTTACTACTCTGAAAAGCTCTGCTGGACAGCTACTCGAGGAGGCAATGGTGGCGGAGAAAAAATTCTACTACAGGGCCATTTATTCTGGACTTCTTGTATGTGCAGAAAGTCCCTTTGCCCCTTCCAGTTCCCCAAATGTACAGCTTCGTTTTCTGATTCTGTGAGTTTTAAAATGAAGATGAGTGCAGACATTCACTGGAATCAAAGATATACAAATATTTCTGCTTTTGGATTTCCAATAAGTAGCAGTGCCAGTGAACCAACAGTATACCAGTAGAAACCAAACAGAAATAAATCCTGATTGAAAATTAATTTCAAAGTGCAATGCAATATCACCAGAGTTGCTTCTGTATTTCTTCAAGTCTGTTACTTGAGTTAACTGTTCACTGTATCTGCAGTGTGACCAAAAGCTGGCAGGATGTGGACGACGGCTGTCAGAGAAAATCTAACAAACGTACAGCCACACAACACACTAGGATGATTGCTGACTTCATAGTGCTCTTTGTAAAGTGGGTGGGCATTGGTCATATGCCTGCTGCTATTTCCAGCTGCACTAATGTCATTTGCCTTGTGATGTTTTCAGCTGGGATAGTTTACACAAAAACAGAAAATGGCTCTGATGGTGGGCCTTCCCCTCCGTTTGAGTAAACAAGGCCACTGAATCTGCATAGAAGTATGTGGACCAAGTTCACACAGTGGTGCTGGTCATACACAGACAAACAGATATACAGAGATAAAGATGATATTCGGAATGAGCTGAAAATAAAACCTAAAAGGGACAACATATTCCATAGATCCAGTCTGAAAAAAAAACTGAGTTATATTTTTAATTTGTCTGAGGAACATTATTTTGGTGGGAAAGTATAGAAAGAAAAGTAGTAGCAGATCTCTGTGTATGGGTATTTTAATAAACTTTGGTTGCACATCCATAAAATGGTAAACGGTCCAGCACCTTGGGCTCTACAGGAATGGAAGTGATATTAAATCTATGAACACAAACGGCAGATATGTATTATATTTGTAACTTGCACACTCTTAAACACAAGATTTCTTTAGCAAGTAAAGAGGAGGAAATATTTTTTGTTGTGGCTTAAATTTATTAATATGTCGCCTGTTGAAACAGTCAATCTGATGTAGATACAGCCTTTCAGAAGCTAAATACCAGATCATAAGTAATAATCATATAATTCTCAAGATGAAGGATAGCCTAAAACATCTGAAGGCATACACTCATGAAGCAACATCTCAAAGCCAGTTTAATTTTTGACTCGCTGTTGCATTGTCCATGTAATAAATACCTAGGGACTTTTTTTTCCAGATTGTTCAGAAGGAGAGGAGGGAAAAAATATCCACAGGGTGTGGATACTACTGAGATGATTCATGGCAATATAACTTTTATTACATCAATATGTCCTCATAATAGAAGCAATTAATGAATCCATCTGCTCACATTCCAGAGATTCTCTCTTAATTATAGAACCAGATTGGGTGCTGCCTCTTCAAGAGTTTAGGTATAAACTTTGCACTTTTATTTCCATAAAATGTGCAATTAAATTTGAACTGCCTTTCCATAATATTGATTTTTAAAGCTTAGCAGGCACATTGCTACAGTAATGCTCTTCCAAGTGTGAAAAAACGTTTGGCACACTGAGAACCCCCCTCCCCCCTCCAAGTGTTGGAGTTTCTGTTATAAGGTGGATTAGGCAATGTTCTGATATAAAAACCGACAGTTATATTTCCAGGGCAATTATTGGGGGGGGCGGTTTAAAATGAGCAGGTGACATTTTCATCAACAAATGCTGGGAAACAGAGAACTGATTCACAGTGAAACATACCCTCATTTGAGGGAGATGGCTCGCTACAAACCAAGCCATGGGGGTGTTCACACAAACTGGTTAACTCCCTTATTTTATTCAAACAGAGTTCAAGTTCAAATCAGTGGCCCTTTAAAAGGGGATGTTAAAGTAACTTTTAATGTAAAGTAAACAAAAACATGAATGAACCTGATTTTCAGTGTCTGAATCTGTTTTTATGTTTATGAGCATCTGAGTGTTACCTTTATGGCATTACTTATGATGGTAGGTTTGCTTAATGGTGCTTCTAGCATGCCAGATGTGCATATTCCTACACTTTGGGTACTCTCACTACACTATAAGCAATCATTAGAGTGCTATATCAAAAGACCAATGGCTCACAGCACTTCCCAATGCAGAGCACAGGAATATGAACAGTTTTTGCTGCCATTTCCTGTGTTCTGCAAAAAGCCTCAAAGAAAAGCATCCAAGCAAGGTACTAAATTTTTCTGGTTTTGAAGTTATTGTCACCAGAGCAGTGGTAAGCGTGCAGTCAGGATGGCACCTCTGAAATGCTTGACAATCTATGATCTCCGATTTCTATGCTGTCCCTACACTGGTCTGAGAGATGCCTTATTCTCTTCCACTAGTTCAGACCAGATCAGACTAGTTTGAGAACCCCAATGCTTGGAATTCAACTTCTTTTCCCTGTCACAGAAATCTAGCTTGTTAAGGGAGCATTATTAAACCATGTTTATATGTTTCATCATTGGTTTATTGATTAGCCAATACTGACCATATAAAAATCAAACATACACGGAGCCCTGAACCTGATATAACATGGAAACCAGTTGAACACTAGATTCAGTAAAGGCAGCGCACAAGAAAATGGGAGAATCTCTAAAAAGTCAGTGCCAAGAGCTTTGTTATTCCAGCCCATAATTTTCCAGGTGTCGACATCTGGGTAAGAGCTAGAAGTCTTGCAGATGATGTTTAAAGGGCCTAAGAATAATAAAGGATGCTAGTTGCAAGCCAGTGATCTGTTTATGTGATTCTGCACCTACTTAAGCAGACCAGCAGAACTTCCCTGACTTCATTTCTTTATCAATGGTAGCCTGAAAATTAGCCATTTACAGGAAGCTGAGAGAGCAGGTGAAGGCATCATTTTTGTTTCTTGTTTTAAAATGTTCAGAAGCAATTGATGGGCCACTGTGTGAGCCAGGGGTACTGGATTGGTTGAGGCCTGATCCAGAAGGGCTTCTCTTATGTTCTTAATATATTATTCAGAGTAGAGATGTGCACAATTTTTGGGGTGGGTGGGTGGGATTCAATTCATATCCAATCAAATGCAAAAAAAAAAAAAAAGAAAATGTATCCCTTCAAATAGATCTCCTTTGAATATGGTAGGATTTGAATTCAGTACGAATGTTTGATACAAATCTGATATAATCCCCTACCTTTGATTCAAATTTGAATGACAATCTTCAAATGTGCCAACATTCAATTCAAATCCGACTGCCCAAATTTGGAGGAATTTGTACAAATTTTGAATGTTATGAATATTTGTACACATCCTTAATTGATAGGGAAGTAGGTTATGATAAAAGAGCTGGGGTGAGTGGAACTATTGCCCTTTTCATTATAATCTGAAATGTCAGCCCTTTATTTATATTAAAGAGTTTTATATGTTGATGATAAAATCTATTTCAACTGTATATATCCTGAGTTTTCTATACTCTTGATATATATCTGGCAGGCCATATTTAGCTCCTTGAACCTCCTGTTAATAGCAAAAAGAGTGCAGTAGAGATCAGTTTTCCTCTGTTCATGAATTCTGTAGTGCATATTGGTCTAACACCTTGGGAGCTAAGGTTTGGATGTGGCATTTTTACTTCTTTGCTTCTCTTACATGGCATCATTGTATGATGTGTGACTCAGAGAGTACTGTTTATTCTTACAGTTCTTGGCAGAGCCTCACAGATCCTTAGCGACCACCTATGTTTTCAGCTCTGCCTTAGGAAAAGTGTCTGAATCCAGCAGTTTGTGATGGCAACATGATAACAAGTGCAATGTGATCAGTTTAGTTACAGTGGGTAAGGTCCTCCAAATATACCCTGGAGAAATGAAACTGAACATTGACCTGGATTCTGAAGGTGCTGCTGTACACAAGCTGGCTGCTTACCCACCTGCCTGCTCATCATCTCTGAATTCCTAAAAGCTGATAAGGGGATATTTTTCTGTATCATTTACCTTCCTAGTTGTATTATTTTGCTCAGCCTTGCTTAAAAAATCCTATAATTGACTTTAACCAGCAGTGTGCATGTTATTTCTAGACCTTGTTCCAATGCTCTAGGGCAAGACGCTTTCAGACATTTCTCAGAGCATGGTTCCTATAAACACAACAAACAAAATGAATTATCATGGCAACTAAGCATGCCAAAGGGACACTGTAGCAATCTTCATATATGTATCAAGAGCATTTGGGGTCTGAATATATTGGCACATGCATGGCACAGTAGGTGTGTTGGAAGAGTGTGAGGTAGGCACAGTCCAGGTGCATCCAAAGTTAACAGAGTGGTAGGAAGAAACTGAAAGCAGTTTCTATCACTCTTTCAGTGGTGCTCACATGTTTGTGCAACTTACTTTAAATTGCATTTTAATGCACTTACGAGTAGCAGCAGCACAACAGCACAACATGGCCATGAAAAGGATGTTTCAGTATGTTTCAGGAAGAGCACTACCTTCTCAGTACTCTTCTTCCTATTCTTCCACCATTATATGGATCTTTCTTGCAAAAGGGTGTATAAAATAAATTAACGGTCCAAAGACCATTTACACATTTTCACCATTCATAACAGCTGATAACCGTGGTTCTGGTCAATTTGTATGTTGTTTTTGAATTTCTTTCTTTCTTTCTTTCTTTCTTTCTTTCTTTCTTTCTTTCTTTCTTTCTTTCTTTCTTTCTTTCTTTCTTTCTTTCTTTCTTTCTTTCTTTCTAGGTTTGCATCCTATAAGTCAGCCATCAGAAGAAGAAGAGTTGGCTTTTATACCCCACTTCTCTCAACCATTTAAGGGGATTCAAAGCGGCTGACAAACTTTCTGTTCTTGTCCCCACAACAGACACCCTAGACGTTTTCGCATTACTCCCGTTCCATTTGGAACGGGAGTAGGACGGGAAGATTAAGACAGCTCCCGGCGCTTTCACCTTTCACACACAGACGCACCGGAACGCGTGTAAACGCGTTCCGGCGCGTCTGTGTGCGAATGCTCAAAGCATCGTGAGCTGTCTTAGCCGGCAAAGGCCAGCCAGGGGCGCGGAGACAGCCGCGGAGGCAGATCGGCAATCAGCTGATTGTCAAACAGCTGATTGTCGAAGCCGCGCCGGCGTCGGAGGCAAGCCCGCAGCTGTTAGGGAGGGAGAAGCAGGCGCGAATGCTTCTCCTCCCGAACGCCTGCGGGCGGCTCGTCCGCGTTCGAATGCATGTAGAGCACTTTAAAGTGCTCTACATTTCGAACGCGAGAAAGACAGCTGCGGACACGTCGGAGCGCAAGCCCCGCTCGGGCAATGCGTATGCCGTGTCCGCAGCTGTCTCCCACGCGTACCGTTCAGCCCCGTGCGAAAACGTCTCCTGTGAGGCAAGTGGGTCTGTTCAGAGCTCAGAAAGGGAGAAGTGACTAGCCCAAGATCACCCAGCTGGCTTCATGGAAGAGTGTGGAATCAAACCCGGTGGATATGAGATATGAATCTGGCACTCTAGCTATAAGACCAAACTGGGAAGTTTCCTTCCTGTTTGTTCTACATGAAAAATATGGCTGAGATGCAGTAAGTAGCCTAAGGTCATAGAATAGACTTCCTGACTAAAATATCTTATGTTTTAACTTACTTTAGATCTTTAATCACAAGCATGACCAGATCACCTCATGGTTTTCAAGTATACACACATTCAAAGAATGAACACTGAATATTGTGCCATGGGATTATCAAAATTATTTGTTTCTTAGATGGTTGATCTGATGCCTGGTATTAGGAAGCTGAAAACGTGTGGGCTCTCAGGAGTTAGGTGACAAAAGATTTTAGTTATATAGAAAGATAGCCACTCCTACAAAAATTGTGAGCCATTATTTGTTTTGGAAGGGCGGAGAAGGACATGTTTGAAGTGACAATAATCTTTATATCTGTTGTGACATGCAATGAAACAGTCAAACAATTTAGACATTTCAAATAGCGGAGTCTACAGCATAATTGCAGGTAGCAATTTTGAGACCCTAAAATAAATTAATGTGGGGGCATACTGCTGTCCTTTGACCAAAGTGTCAAAGTAATCTTGAAGCAGAGAATGAACAGAGGAAGCTTCTTATAAAGATGGGTGACTTCAATCATGCACACACAGACACTGAGGGGGGAAATGTGTTCCGTATCTACTATATCTAGTATCTTGTGTCTCATATTTCATGTGTTGTATCTTACATCTTATCTATCATCAATCTGTTCCCAGATACTCTGAATACTGTGTGCTCAAACATTCAATCATAGCTTTGATGGAAGGAAAAGTGTTTGTAAAGGAAAATATTAATATTAGTCATTATTCATTCAGAATTCACAAGGCATATGCATGGTTTGTGAATATACCTTAAGGGGGCAAGGTCCTCGAAACACAGTACTCTATACAAGTATGGGATCTCCATAGCCCAACATACATTCCACCATCATGCTGCCATTACCATCCCGTGAGGCTTTTGGATGGCAGAGTGAGAGGGAAAACTCAGAGAATATGGTGGAACCCCTAACTCAATCTAGTTTGCCTTATATTTTGAAATATGGACCTCTTCTGCACTAAATTCTACATCTGAATCAAAGAGGTTCTTGTTCAGATCCTGAGGCCGATTCACACTTCAGCCTGTAGTTTACAATTAATCAACATCTTGGCAGGTGGTTCTGCACTTACAGGAGGCTCTTTCAGCCTACAAGCGTCCTCTGCCTGCCCAGATGTTGGCTAATTGTAAACTAGCTGTGGTGCATGAAATAGTGCACCACAAGCTACCTAACCTTTAGCCCACACAACAAGGAAGCTACCTGGAAGTGTCCAGCTGACAAGCATCAGCCCTTCCTTCAATTGGGGAAGTCACATGACCCCCTGACATGACTGCACTTCTACAAACCATCAGTGTTGCCATAGCAATGGCACTGAGGCACATGAAGTCATGCAGGGTGCCACACTCAAGATGGCAGTGCCCTGTGGAGGATCAGCCACATGATTGGAAACATGTAAGTGACTGATCGTGCAGCAGTAGGCTGTTATTGACTGGGGACTAGGCTGTCAAAATCTCCTCTGAGCCTTAATCCACAGCCAAATCTGTATTAAGAGGGCCTTAATCCAACTCTGTTGCAGACCCAATACATTTGGTCTACAACTGGACTAAGAGCTATACTCTGGATCAAAGAGTTATACAGGTGACACATGTCTGTGTTCTGGAATTATTAGGAGCTGTTATTCAGTGGTGCTGAAAATCATCCCTCAAGCCCCAAATCTAGGAACTTTCACTCCTAACTCTTGGGGAGTGGAGGATGTCTGTGAAAGTTGCTCAAGCTTTGCAGACTCAGAAAGCCTTGAACCATATTGGTGATGTCAGTGCAGATGATGCTGATTCAGCCTTGTCTCTCCATGATAAGTGCAGAAATAGCCATGATATCCAAGTGTGTCACATTTATAAGAATCTGTTTCCTTTATAAATCAACAGTTGTTGCCTCTTTGCATATCCTTTAATTCTGTAACATATCAAGACAAGACTGTAGTTAATACTGCTACCCCTCATCGATTCACCATTACTCAACAGGAATTGCTTCCAATCCTCCATTCATCGGGTCCATGAGTCAAAATAGCTGCAGGTATCTGCATCTCAGAGTTATCACATGTGGGTTTATTGGTATAGACTATTTTTAGGCAACTTTTAAACCTTATGTTTCATATTATTCTCAGGAGGGATGACAGAGCACGTCTTAATCCGTTAGCTGTGCATACGTGCACCTCAGTTATACAGTCAGTAAGGATATCTCAATATAGAAACATACAAGTGCAGCTGAATAGTAACAATAGGCATCTCTGTGTGCATATTCTCATGTTAAGGTTATTAACAGTAGTAAAGGTTTGGTTTGATAGATCACACAGTTGGTAGCTGATTCTGAGGGGAATAACTAGGCTGATTTAAATACAAGGTATGATTTTATTAAACATAGGGAATGCACATAAAATATCTGTATTACAAGGATCAAATAAAACTATCAAAATGTGGGAGAAACTAACTCAGTGTGGGTAACAACTCAAAATGAGAGGCAATTGAAGTAAATAAGCACAATTATACAAAAGTTTGGAGAAGTTCTAATTGCAACAGTAGCAAAAGGTAGCAAAAATAGGTTTGGAATAAAAGTTATCACCTCAGTAGCTAATATAAGGCAGGAAAAACATAGCTGAGAAGCCAGCAATGATGGGGAAGCAAAGAGGATTTTACAAACAATCAGCACCATTTGCTAGGAGAGGAGAGACAGGTTAGAAAATGAGAAACTTAAAAGATGCAAAAAGCTCAGATTTCCAGTTGAAGAAAGATTGTGCCATGGACGGGAGCTCCTCAATACAAATAATGTTCTGTGACTATCAGTTGGAACCTCCTGTTAGTTGCTGTCCACATATATATAGCAATTCTTCCACCACTACTTCATCAAATGATCCTCTAAAATGAATTAAGGTGGCCCAGAGAAGCTACCATTCCCTTTTTCTACAATTGGAGTTGAACTTTTCAAAGTTTAAGCAGTAAAGTAAAAGTGGAGAAATGGGGAGATGAACAAGCAGAAGGAAAAAGAACAGGGAAGATTATACCTTTGAGATAATATTGCTAAAGTACATATACCAACACATTTACACAGATACCCAGTTAAACTAAATCCAATAGCAGCAGTAAAGGTTCAGTATGGTAGAAGTTTTCAGCACTCTGGGAAACTTTTTCAGTATGTCAGTGCTAATGTATTCTGTGAAAACAGAATGCTACACCAAATACAGTTTGTGTCTGATCCAACAGGATTCTTTTTACATGAGTAAGGCTTACACAATAATTTCCCCTGCCTTCCAAGAAACATTTTGTAAAGCTGCCAATAAAATGTTAACCCTAATCTACTGCTATAACTCCTGATGTTCTCTCAAAAATTTAAATGGCATTTTTTTAACTGCATACTGTAAAAGACTGAGCAAATAATTTGCAAAGAAATTATAACTATCAGTCCACTGTCAAGTATGACAGCAATTAGCAGAGCAAACAAAATATCGATTTGTACGCAAACAGGGAACGAGCATTAAGCAGACAAAAGTACCTCTAAACTGCTTCATTGACTGATGATTTCCCCCCCCCCCCGGAACTTTAATTAATCAACAAGATCAAATTCTAGAAGACCAGGAATAAGGATTTTTTTAAAAAAGTTGGAGGTGCAAGCCAGTCTTTGAGGAACACAAAAAATGTATATTTATTCTAGCTGTGATTGAGGTGCATGATGGCCAGCATACACACTTCCTGAAGGACAATGGAACAGCGAGTGCCTTAAAATTAGACAGGGTAATGGGCTGCAAAATAAGAGGGCATGAACTGAAGCTAAGAAAAGACTTGGAAGCAAGGGAGTTCAGGCGAAATCACTTTACACAGAGGGTAATTAACGTGTGGTACTACAAGCAATTAGAAAGAAAAAATAAAGACAAAATGCTAAATAGACAGCTAGATAGACAGTTGGGCAGATGAGCTGCACAATCTAATTTCCTCCCCAAACTCTGGTACATTACCGCTCCTGTCAAAAGGTCAAAGACAGCACATAACTCAAATTAGTGGAAGAATAGCATGTCCCTGTATGACTGCAGTACAAGGTTTACAAGGTAAATCCAAAAGCAATCATTTGACTTGCAAGGATACATAAGACAGTAATGGCCCTGAAGTTCAGAACTGCAAACTTTCTGAAAATGGTAATCTCATAGTTTTGGGGATGGGGTGAATAATTCATATACTAAAATGCTCTAACTCCATCAAACACAAAATGCCTTTAAGGAAACTGAAAGAAGTAAATGATAGATCTATGTAGCAGTTTGTTTTCAGTCTTGGGTGATTTTATACATCCATGGTAACTAGTTTGGATTGAATCATGGGGTGTTTTTCCACTGTCACAAGAAGTACCCATTAAGTACCCATTAATGGAGCAGTCCAAGCTTGATTGGGAGAGACTAGCATTAGCTGTTCAGCAGCAGTAGAATGTAGATAAGTCTAATGAGTGAGTGGACTGGCACTCACTAAAAGGTGTCCTAGCTGAAAACATAGATCTATCTACCTACCTACCTACCTATCATGTATCTATCATCTTCCTTCCTTCCTTCCTTCCTTCCTTCCTTCCTTCCTTCCTTCCTTCCTTCCTTCCTTCCTTCCTCACTCTCTTCTTATAAGCGATGTTCAAAACATCCAAAACCAACAAAAATGTTTCATTAATACTCAAATTCCCATGCCATACTTAGAAAATATCCCATTAACTTTTAAATAATCCACTCTAAGATTCAAAGCCAACTATTTTAATTGCTCTCTATACACATTATTCTAATTAGCTTACTATTTTCCTAGAACTTAGCATTTCAGTGCTTATTTCATGGGCTAGTTGAATATTCTCACTAAACTGGTAAACACTGAAAAAATTTGAGAGATGATACCTTATGTAGAGGATAGTGTGGGCCCAGTTTGTTTAAAGCTTGGCACAATGAAATCCTGTTGAAAAGCTGGGATTTAAGTATTTAACTATGTATTTAATGTGGACTTAATGATTGCTTAGGGACTAACATTTGCCATAAAGTGAATGTATAATGTAATGTATAATATATAACCTGCTTCTTTGCACTTTGAATTAAGATGAGTTTTTGATAACTGGATTAGAAACAAAGTTGAGAAATTTATTATGCTGTTATTTAAACAAAATGGATGAAATAGTTGAAACTCCAAACTTGTGGGCTTTTTAACTTAATGGAAGTATTTATCCTAAAAAGCTTTTTGCACCCATAATTGTGAATGCCCTCCACCCCTGTCCTAGCCTGAAGATCAGGATCATGCAAAAGATACTTTTTCTCCTGACCCTGAAGGAAGGTTTCATGCCTAAAATCATGTGCAATGTAATATTAAGATTTTTAGCTCAGGCTAAAGTGAATTGGCAATTGACAGTAAAGTCAGACAACCACTCCTTCCTAAAGTGATGACGATGAAATACACATTTACATGTTCATGCATTTATAGGTCTTTAATATCTGATCACTGGAACAGCTTGCCCATGAGCCAGAACTACCAGGGGCTGTGTTGGAGGAAGGAGAATCTGATTGGAAGACTTCCTTTGATCTATTTGAACCCTTTCCCACTGTACCTGATAACATGGTTTGGGCAGCCCAATTGAAGCCCCACTCATTCCACACCACTTTAGCAAAAGTGTTTCATAGAATCTGCACTAGAGGCGCATCTTGGAAAACTGTCAGGATGATTGCAAAAGTAGTCTATCTGTTCAATAAATGTATGGTTTTTCTATACTTGTTTTATTATGGTATTATTCCTGAAAGTTTAAACATAAAGTGCATTGATGCCATGTGAGTTTCAGTTAAAGATATTAAAGCACATGCTCAGATTACTCTGTGTATTGAGCCTGGAAATGCTTAATACTGGCTTGATCACTGCAATATTGGGAAAGGCCAGAAACTGTTTTACACTTTTATAGGGTGTCAGATTTGCAGGCAGAGCAAGTTAATGAAATTTCATCTGTTGTAACCTACTAGAGAGGGAGATATTATGCAATTCATCATTTTAAAGAGACAGCATGTCAGTTTCTAATATCCAAGTGAATTAAGGCCTCTCTTAAATGTCATTGTAATGTCACATTATGGAACACAAAGCAATTCTTTGTCAGTATGGTATTCATAAGAAACTATACATTCTTTAACAAAATGACATCAAAATGTATAATATTTAGAGGAGTAACTGGGGGAGAACTAAATTTGTTATTACAAATGTTTTGACCTTTGTATGCAAACTGCTGCTTTTACTGCAAAATAATGATATATGCTTGCATTCTTTGTAAGCAGTTGTTTATAGCTAACTAAAATATGGATCATAACTGGCAAAAAATAAAAGCACTCTGTAGATCATTATGTCACAATGTCATTGCAAGCCTACAGAAATCTGAGATCGTTGCTAACCTCTTTAAAGTTTCATTATTTATCTTTATCCCTCTTCCTTCATCATGTTGTTCAGTATAAGGGATGCACAAATACTAATCTAATTCATCCTAAATTGTACAGTCTTTGATAAAAGCTGTGTAGGCATCAAGGACTTTGACAGTTGTGTGCTTAGGCTGCACACAACTTAGGCTGCGTGACCTCCTGGGGAGTAACTCCTGGGATTGGCCTTCATGCAGGTGCAAGAACCTGAGCATCTTCTGGAAGAAAAAAATATTTTAAAAGGAACTCCTGCATGGACCAGGTTGGGTCATGCCACTGTTCAGGCAGGGCAGCACAGCCCAAGCAAGGCCCAGCAACATTTCGCTGGACTTCAGAAAATGGCTCACTTCCAAGACCATTTTTGGAGGGCTGCAGGGACATGTCTCTAGCCTGCAAATTTGAGTTCAGGCAACTTTTGCTCCCTGGCATGAGCCAAATGTCATCCAGACAGCTACCATTGTGGTTTGCACTGCCCACTTTGTGGGCCAGGATAAAACTCCACAGTGTGCGCCTATAGCACATATGTAGAAGCTGACCTTGTTGTGTTTCTTAGTATCACAGATGAAGTCCTCAAACTAGGGATGTGCACAGATATTCGAGATATTTGTTATTTGATCGAATTCAAACAAATACAAATATTTTGAATTATTTACACAAATAATCAGACATTCATATGTGTACGGGTATGTACACATTGCATACATATCCATAAGCATCTATATATATACTATCCAATTATAATAATAAATTTAATGATTGGTCCACTGACCTTATCATAAAATGCAGTACAAAAATACAGTACAGTGTGAGGCTAAAAATAAATTGATTACACTTATTGTTATCATAAGCATCATAGTCGTATCTGTACGCATCTGTATGAATACATATGGGTTGAAAACAGAATGTGTATAGGATAAAACCGGGATGTGTACGGATGCATACTGATGTATATGGAGGTGCATGAGATTCGTATCATCAAATACGTATCAAATATTCATATAAATAGATACAAATGTATTTGCATCTGTTCAAATGTCCAGACATGTGTTTTTTTCTTTATTTGTACAAATCTGGATATTTGAATATTCTATTTGAATTGAATCAAATTCAAAAATTGCATTCATGCACACCCCTAACTCAAACTCAAACAAAATACTCCTCTCCCTCTCTCTCTCTCTCTCTCTCTCTGTGTGTGTGTGTGTGTGTGTGTGTGTATGTGATCTTTTCTGAGTTTCAGGACCTCTTCCCAGCTTTCACATTTCACCAACTGAAAAAGGAATAGAAAACAGAGAAAACTGCAGAGGCAGAGGATGCTCTTAACGACAGTCCTTATTCCTACGTATAGACTGATTTTACCTCACATTATACTTTGCTGTAGGGAAATTAAATTCCCCTCAGGGAAAACAACACATAGACCTAAATGTCAGTTTCACCTTCTCCAGGAAGAACCTATGGAAACTTCTTCCTGACACCTGGGGCCAAATTGCACTACGGCCCATAGTTTACAATGAGACAACATCTGGGCAAGTGCATCTGCACTTGCAGGAGGTGCTTACAGCCTACAAGATCCGCCTTCCCAGATCTTGCTTAATTATTAACTAGCTGTGGTGCATGAAATCATGCACCCCAAGCTACCTAACCTTTGTCCCATGTGACTTGGAAGCTACCTGGAAGTGTCAAGCCAGCAACCATCTGCACTCTTACCAGTTAAGGGGCCATCAGAGCTGTGCAGTGTCAACATCGCCATATAGTGCTTGCACATGCACAGTCATGCAGGGCTCTGGATTGAAGATGGTGGCACTCTGTGGAGGATTGGCTGTGTGATCAAAAACAGGCAAATGTGAGCACTAGTCAATGTTAAGTTTTTAATGCACCTTTCCCATCCTCAACAGTTTCTCTGATGTTTTCTATTCCAGAGCTAATATCTCTTTGCTGAAAGAAAGAGCCAAAAGGAAACTGCCAAGAAAAACCCTTCATGCTGCTTTTGACCCTTGTTAGACCTTTCTGAACCCAGAGTTGAAACCACAACAGACAAGAAGGGGCACCTTTACCAATCTGGGTGTTATGGCTTCTTTTGTTGGTCAGAGAATCCTCTGACTTTTGCTAATGTTTCTGTGAGATTGCTTCCTAGCCAGAGATCCATAGAAGTTTCTTTATCTTGTCTGTTAGTTTCCTATTCCTTTACACACCCCACCACTCATTGTAAGAAACTCAGTCACTGTTCCTTCTCTCTCCCGAGCTTTTTCTCCTCCTCCCCACAACTGGGGAGGGGAATTTCAGCTATTTAAAGGGCTGGAGGGTCCAGTCTTAGAGGCATTGTGGATGGTGTCTTTAAGTAATGCATCTCATCCCTTTGCTAAGTTTGTGACTGTGGAATGAAAATTCCCCAATTTTGAAATGACAGCACAGACACATTTATGTTGCAGTGGAAATGGCCATTTTGAGCATGTCATACAATACCAGCCCATGAAGATAACTTCTGCAGCCACTGTATATCTGCACAGTGGAAGTATAAGCAACTGAGAACACCTGCTGTGCATCAGAGCCAAGCTACATGTCTAACAGCACCACCAGCATCAGGACATCCTGTCCCTTGGGCTAGTGTACTCTGTCCACACACAATGGAGCATGATCTATATCAAAGGACCCATGGTTAAATAG
Organism: Aspidoscelis tigris stejnegeri; assembly: GCA_023333525.1. NCBI lineage: Eukaryota > Metazoa > Chordata > Lepidosauria > Squamata > Teiidae > Aspidoscelis > Aspidoscelis tigris. The sequence continues at coordinate 63,999,936 of JALMGA010000004.1, forward strand.
ATGGCATACAAGTGAGTCCTGGTCTGAACCATGGAGGTGTACAGAAGGCACACTTCCAAGCTCGTAACTGTCCAGGGACAGATTTCAGGAGTGCACCAAACTATACCATCATCCACAATGGCTTGGACCCTCATAGTCCACACCCAAAGCTTGTGCATGTTTTGAGGTCAGTGCAGGGGCTGGCCTGGACCAGAGCTGGTTCAAAACACACTAAGCTGTGGTCCAAAACAGCAGGCCTCACTAGTCCAAACACACTGGTTCAGATCACAGCCTTTCAGGGCAGAGAGGTGCTAAGACTGTACTTGTGAATGTGAGATATATTTGCAGCAAGGTAACTTCAATTATCCTGCAAAATTTAGGTTGCATCTAAATATATTGAGAAAGTGTCTGAGAAGCAGCTAGAGGTGGTACCATGTAGCAGCTAGTGTTCCCATCCCACCTCTTAATTCACATTCAACTGCATTTTCTGGTGTTTAATGTGGATTAGAGGTGATATAGGAACACCAACATGAGGCAGCCAGTATCTGTAAGCTGAGTTTGATCCCCTTTGTTCCTCTGCATGTGCATTGTAGGCTTGAATTCCCATAAAACCCTTCAAATGTAGTGGTGAGTGGCTTTTATTTTATTTTAACTTCAAATATCTCAAATTGCAGCCCATAATTTCCCTTGCACCCTTGAAAAGTTTTGCAAGATGCAACTAAAGCTTGATCAATGTATAGGCTGTTATTTTTAATTAGTAGCAACAATAAATCATTATCATATCAAGATTTCTTTTTATCAAAACACTATCTGTATTTTTAAGCATTCCTATGAAAAGGTCAGCTTCACAGGGGTTTGGCAAAAAGTGCATTGCTAGGCACAACAGTATGTGTAATTTGAATCATCAAGAAAAGAATGAGTGACCTTTCTTGAAAGATGCAGCAGGAAAAGAAATGTCAATAAAAAAGCAAGAATCCCCCCTTTCTTCTTCTTCTTTTTCTTCCATATCCCATTACACAAAGTTATTTCCTGTTTATATCCTCAGAGAGGGTCTTGCTCTAACCAACCAGTTTAGAAGACTGAAAGAGCTGCCAAAGCCGAACTGAAATAAAAGCTCACACATCTAGTCTCAAGCCCTGCTGCTTCAGTAAAATGATCAAATATGCATGAGGCTCCCTGCTCTTTCAAAATGGCAAGATGCTTAGCACCAGCAGATGGTGGGGGAGAAATCCTTTTTACCTTTTGACTTGTATAGTCAATTTTAAAATGCAAAGAATAGTACCAAAGGAACTGTATGATCATCTATCCTCAGACTCAAATGTTGCTGAAATGAAAACAAAGGTCTGTCTGTCTGTCTGTCATCTTCTACATTTTTATCCCACCCTATATCCAGAGGTCTCTGGGTGGGTAACAACATTTAAAATCAAACATTATTAAAACAATAACAGTATGTATTAAAACAATAGCATCTGCAAGTGGGAAGGGAAATGTGTGTCCCCACATTTAACCAAAAGCCATGGCAAAGAGGTGTGTCTTCACTGTCCTCCGAAATGTGTACAATGAAGGTGATTAATGCACTTCAAGGGGGAGACTATTTCATAGCCTAGGTGTCATCACTGAGAATGCCTGCTCCCGGGCGGCCACCTTTTTCTACTGAGGGTGGTGGGACAACCAGGAGGGCCTCCCATCCAGATCTTAAGGCACGGGCAGGTCAATATGGTAGTGGGCATTCCTTTAGATACTTGGAGCCCAAGTCATTTTGTATTGTTTGAAGCAGTGGCTGTGTTCATACATAACAAAAGGGACACTTCAGAGGCAGTGTGTAACCATTGTATCCCCAAGCCTTCACTTGGTGTGTGAACAACAATCCAGCCCTGATACCTGGGGCTCAACACAGTAGAATGTGTTTTGTTGTTTTGTTTTTCACAGAAAGTGTTCAGCCCACTTTCCTAGCTGGTGGGAAAGATCACTTGTTATAATAATTCAGAGCAGCATACATGTTGGCATGGTGAGGATTCTCCAGCTGGCCCAGGAGCAAGACACCCAAACATCAGGATACCCTTGGGGTGATTGCACAAATTCCCTGAACTTCTTCCTGGTCCACTTCACCACCCCAGATGATGACCTGCCTGGAAGACTGGTTCCATGACAGTCAAGGTAAGTGTTAACCCCTGAAGTGCACCCATCTCTCCTTTGCAGTGTGATAGAAGAGGGAGGTGGTGGCTTACAAGGCTAGCTTCCACCTGTATTGATTCTGTATTAGGCTCAAAATGGCTGACTTATAGTACCATTTCCAGTTTTGTTTAAAAGCAGACTGACCAGAAGACCTGCAGCTATGGAACATTTGTTCCATGACTGTGAGGCTTTATGGATGGGAAGGCACAAGGCATTTGTTCACTATACTTCTTGCTTTAGGGACAGCTCACGTGGACTTCATGGAAACCTAGATGCCAATGTCAGTACTTTAAAAGCCCCTACACAGGTTTTACTCATCCAGTCCCTTCATAAACAACAAGAAGGAGCCCTGTACTCCAGATAGTTCAAGAAGTACCAAACCTCAAAGTGATTATGAAACGGACATCATCCAAATATCCATTTTGGCCACTTTCTGGTCATTAAGGGGTCTGGGCAGACAAATGTTGTTGCCCTTATTTGACCTCTGAGCTTACAAAATCTTTTGTAAAGTAAAGAAAGAAAAAGTAACCTGTTAGGAAGCCTGAGTCATTCTTCCCTCAGTTTCAGTTATTATTAATACAGTATTGAGTACATGGCTTATATCAGAGCTTTTAACTATGCACCTTGTTTTAATTTGTATCTTGTTTTTAATATGTTTTTAATATGTTGTTTGATCCTTTGTCACCTGCCCAGAGACCTTTGTGTATGGGGCAGGATAGAAATGGAAATAAATAAATAAATAAATAAATAAATAAATAAATAAATAAATAAATAAATAAATAAATAAATATTCTAAAATCATGTTGTCAGTCAACCACCATTTGGATATGAGTGATTGAAAAATTGCCTGGAATTTCTACCAGAGTCAAAAATGAGATGGACTTTGGCAATGTTTATATATTTGTAAATGATGCCTTCTTGTATTGTAAGAGAAAAACTTAGGACAAGAGGTGCTCTTTGGTTTTGCTTGCAGCCATATCCCATAGGATTCTGGGACAGCCATTTGTCAGGATGGCATCCAAACTCATGCTTTTTAAAGAGGGGATTTGGACGAAGCTATAGCCTGAATTGTGTTTACTAAATAATGAAATAAGAATAACAAAGTTCACTGATGCATTTTTTGTTGATGTTAAGATAATATCAAGTCAGGGTCAACTCCTTAGAACATAAGAACATAAGAACATAAGAGAAGCCTTGCTGGATCAGGCCACAGCCCATCTAGTCCAGCATCCTGTCGCACACAGTGGCCCACCAAATGCTCACGGGCATCTCAAGCAGAGACAAGGACAAACCTTCTCCTGCTCTCGAGTCCCAGCAGATGGCCTTAGAAGCGCCCCAGTTCCTCCCCCCCCCCAGCCTGAAGGATGCACCTAGGCATTCGTTCTAGTAGCCATTGATACATCTGTCATCCATAAATTTGTCTAACCCTACCTTAAAGCCATCCAGACTGGTAGCTGTCACCACCTCTTCCGGCAGCACATTCCATAAGCCGATGACCCTCTGGGTGAAGAAATACTTCCCCCTGTCAGACCTTATTCTCCTACCCATCAGCTTCATAGAGTGCCCCCTGGTTCTAGTGTTGTGTGATAGAGAAAAGAAATTTTCTCTATCCACCCTTTCTATACCATGCATAATTTTATATACTTCAATCAGGTCCCCTCTCAAACGCCGTCTCTCCAGACTGAAAAGGCCTAGACGTTGCAGCCTGGTTTCGTAAGGGAGGTGTTCCAGACCCTTAATCATTCTGGTTGCCCTTCTCTGCACCTTCTCTAGTTCCACAATATCCTTTTTGAGGTGTGGTGACCAGAATTGTACACAATACTCCAAATGTGGCCTCACCATAGATTTATAAAGGGGCAAAATGACACTTGCTGTCTTATTTTCTATTCCGTTCCTAATTATTCCCAGCATTGAATTTGCTTTTTTCTCTGCTGCTGCGCACTGGGTTGACACCTTGTGACTACATGGATACACCTATGTAGTTCTCTTCAGGGGACTCTCTACTTTACAGGTTTGATAAGATATAATTCATAAGCTACCATATGAGGTCCATGGCCCTTTCTGCAAAGGACACGGTCCTATGATAGGAAACAGTCCAGAGGCCTCTCTTCCATATATTGGTGCAGTTTAAGAGAGGCCCTGCCCATCCTAATATGTCCACACACACAGAACAGAGTGTGTAAGCTGGGTTAGGATGCCATAAATGGTTTTCTAGTCTGGTTCACCGAGTACTGGTATACTAGGGGGTAGTATACCGGACCCTGGAGGCTCATATACAGTATAACTTGAGGTATACCATTTTGACAGTGCAACAAGGTTTGCTATTGCAAGTCCCCCTAGCAGCTTCAAAGGCCTGGACCATCCAAAGGCCCCCTGTGCCAGCTCTCAACCGAGAATGAGCGTCATAGCTAGTATGGTGGCAGATGGGAAACAGACTGTCTCAATGTGGATGGCCTTGCTCTATACCAGGAGTAATCAATTTCAGTTTGAAATAGTTTGTGTATCCCAGTGTGGGGTGGCCTGCCCTGTAAAGGGACAACACCACAGAGTGTGGAGACGGGAAATAAATCTGCCAACTTGTTGGATGGGAAATGACTTGATATCTATGGCTGGTTTTGCACTAGCACAAAGACCCCTTTAGGAACCCGATAGGTCCTCAGTTGGTACGGATCTGTTACATACCGTCCACACACAAAACCCCTTAAGGACCACATTAGGACCCCATTCTGAATGTACTGTACCCATGAGTGCTGGTGAAATCTGGATTTACTGGGGTCTTTGGGCCCTTAAATCTGGATTAATGGTAGATCCCTTTAATGGTGTCTTCAATCCAGTCTACTACCATGAAGACCAACTCAGAGGCTCTGCATCTGCACATCTACTGGGGCAATAGGGTCCTGGGGCAAGCTTAGAGGCCGCCATTTCCAGTGAGACAGCTCCAGCTCTGCCCCACCACTCACAGCTACATAGGCTCACACGTGTATGTGTCTATGAAGCTGAGAACAAGCTTTGTACTTGCTACATAGGCAGCTACTCAGCTACATCTCCACCACGCCCACTGTAACAGGAAGTGATCCCCTGATTGATGGCTATGCTGGCCAATTGTGCTGCACCACCCACATACTTTCCTGCTTGGGCCTAATCAGTCCCAATTAGATCCTTGGGATGGGTGCTACATTGTCCACACAGTGACCCTGTTTAGCACTCAATGTCATCGGGTGCTAGGCGGCCCATGCGGATACATGGAGCCCCTGCCTTGATGTGGAACTTCAAGTACCAGATTAAATGAGGACCACATCTCAAAGATCTGGATCTTCTAAATCCAGATCAATGGAGGTACATGCAAAACCAGCCCATATTACTTTACCCTTTTTTGTCCATATATGATGGCTTTTGTTCCTCACCAGGAACAATCTGTCCCACTTTGGGACGGATTGCTTATTCTGGTACTCTGTTCCTGAATAGGACAAGTAAGTGTGAAAATGTCTTAGATCGCTTGATAGACCACACAGCCCATGAATAGTGCTTTACATGTTTGTTCTGACATTTGAGAATGACTGCTGGATGGGAGGAGACAGTGCAGTGGAACAGAATGCCTTCTGGAGAAGGTGAAAATGAGGCTTCCTTGGTCCACCTGCTTAACACCTGACTTCAGTGAGTCAATTCTTTAGCTCTGGGTAAAAAGAATTGCCATGCTGAAGAAAGGAGTGTACTTTGCTGCATGTCTTATATAGAACAGAATTGTAACTCCTTTGTCATGGACCCTTACTTCTTTCATGCTTCATTTATGCTTGCAGTGGAAATCTCACATCCCCGAAGCCATAACATTGAGTACAATAGCCCTTGTTTCTGGGGAGAAGTAGTTCTAAACTGGTGCCAACAATAACATCTAAAAAAACCACATCAGAAACTATCAGTGTTTAAAAAGAACAAAGTAAACATTTATTTAAAATAGACAAATTACTCATTTCATTCCTGCAGTGAATATTTCAAGGTTGTTATTGATTTCTGTTTTCTTTCCTCTGATCAATGCTGCACTTCTCTATATTAACTCAGTTATAAATAAGTTTTAATGCCTTTTTTTATTTCAAAACTCTTTTAGTTAATTAGTAAAGGAGAGCTTCCACCTGCTTTTTTTTCTTTTTTCTTTTTTTTCCCCAAAGCCTATAGAGAACTTATCTGCTGTCATTTGTTTGGAAGGCATTGTTTATAAGACCTGGGGAAAAATGACACACTTTCATCCATTTTGATGTCATTTTTGTTTTCAAGAACAGCTGTTCCAAGAAACATCAGTCGATTTCACATTAAACGTGTTTTGCTTTCCGAGCTTAGCCAACACAGGAGGGAATTATTCATGCCAAACTAACAAGGCACTTGCCAAGGAAAATATGCACTTCATAGGGTTAGTATATGTGTCAGTAACTTTTAGGCAAACTAAAGCAGTGGGATCCAAGGAAAAGGCAAACCTTTTGTGCTAGAGACTCCACAGGGGATGGGAATGTTTTTCCACAAAACAAAATGGATTCGTTCCTTTGAGTTCCTGCCACTTTTATGTATTACTGAATAAACACTGGATTGAAAACTTTTGGCTGCATTATATGAAAGTTTTATTAGGCATTACAGTTTCAAAACAGCCATTCAAATTATGACTAAGGTTTGAACCACTGTCATGCCATTATAATGGACAGGATGAGGGCAAAGAAACTGAGACCGTTTCTTCATTCCCCCATACATAACATCCCAGATCAGAGGGAGGCACTTTAGGCCATTTCTACACTTGGCCTTGTTCTGGAATATGATAACCTTCTGAGCTGGCTTGTGAAGGGTCATGGTCCCCTTGTGGTACTGCTGATTACTAACTCACCATGATAGCTGGTCATGGTATGCAGGTCCTTTCAGTTCAGCTCACAGTGGTCAAACAGCTGCGGTGATCCAAATTAAGGGACAAGGGTGGCATCAGAGCAAGAAATCACACTGATATTCAATGAACTTGTCTGCTTCTAGGATGAACACTCATAAGGCCTAAATACATCCTTGATAAACATATGAACATTAATTAAGTTGCCTTTCTGTTAGGAATTTCAGGGACTGGATGTGCAGCTGGTCTCCAATGCAGGTCAGGTAACACTAATATCCCGCATTAATAGGCATGCTAAACATATCTTTAAAAATAGATACACCAAAAGATAGTGGTTCATATTCTTGGGATTGTGGTCATTTTAGTTCAAAAGATTAAAAGCAAAGCATATGCTATGCTCCCAAAATACATTGCTTATTGACTTGTGGCATTTGTCTGAGGGATGTTTCTGAAATTCCTTCATTGTTGTGTCAGTTGAATCACACAGTACTAGATCTGCATTTAAGGACTTCATATTAGCTCAGATCTGATTGTTGTTTCGGCTGTTGCTACTGAGCAGCCTTTTGTTCAGAGACTCCCTGTCTGCCAGTGGTATCGTAATTCAATATATTATCTGCTCTGGCATTAAAAAAGAGTCAAGAGTAATGAAGTGATTTATATTTCATCCCAATAATCAATGCCTACTTTTTTTGCTTTATATGTTCATATCTCAAAACAGTTGGTCACTGCCCTGTTTGAGTTTCCTTTTCTCTATCCTCTGTTTAAAATGAATAGCTTGATGTGTCATACATTATTTATAAAATACTGCTGTAATGAAGCTTCCAAATGCAACTTTTAGTATCTAATAGCATGTGAGAGGCGTACATTAAATTTCTCTCTCTCTGCCACTGTTAATTGTGATTCTTTCTTATGGGGGTGGGGGGACACAGTATGGCCATAAACAAAGCACAGAAGTAAATAATAAGCCATAGATCTGTCTCTCTTTCTTACTATATTCATTTAAATTTAGCCTTAGCATCATGAAGCATCCACATTCATAACAGAAGAATTGTTTGACTGTAGGGCGGTGCACAAAGCCCAATTCCTACATTTGATTTTATGTGAATCAAAGGTGGAAATATTTATCTTCAGCCAAAAAGCCCCCCGCCCCCACAAATGTACCTACTTGTGCCTACTAGTCCGGAATCTCACCAAAGCATCTAACTGGCTCTAATATCTGAGAAAGGAAAGGCTAGCCGACCAGCATGCCAATGATGCAAAATCATGACTTGCTTCCTTGTTTGTTTCTTTTTGTTTTGTATTGCTTGTGGTGCTTCAGGTCTTAGCAAGCCTGACTGCAACCAGACCATGTTAATTATGTCTGTGGTGGCAGTGTGTTTAGTGAAAGTCAATCAATCTGAAAAGTTGTTCCTCTTAGGTTTTCTACAAAAAACCTCTCCAGTGTTTGGTGTTACAGCAACACTTCCTTCAATTAAAAAAAAACAATCTTAATAGCTCCTCTGAAGCCATTAAGACCCATTGTTTCAATGATTTGCAAACACAAGCCTTCTAAATAGATCTTGACCAGGCAGCCAAATTGATTGGAAGGTGGCTTTTCTTTTTAATTGCTGTTGTGTGTCTCCCACGCCACTCCTCAGGCTTTGAATCTCTTTCCCAAGGTGGATCCTCACACAGCATGCCAACAGCTCCACTGGAGACATAATGGCTATACATCATGATTTCTTAACTCCCCAAATAATACTCCGCTTACTTTAGCACTTTGTACAAGGTCACACTGACAGTATAAGAGAAAGGACTCTGCACAAATACTGTTCCAGTTGTGCTGATGGAGAAAAGCAGAGAATATTTGCATCAAAAATAAACTGTAAGTTTTATTATTTTCAAAATTCCATTTATTTTGCAGTGCCATTGGTACATAAAATTAGACCCTTGCTGTTACTTTGATCATAATATTTGTAAAATTTGAAAGTATACTCTTTGTACTTTGCAAATTGCAAGATCCATTCAAAATCTGGTGTGTAGAGTGAAGCTTTGGGAAATATGTGACCCCTCAGTTTTTTGAAGTGCAAACACTTTGTGCGTTGAATTATTCAGAAAGACAAGCACGTTGCTTCTAAGGCCATTTGCTGGGATTCAAGAGCAGGAGAAGGTTTGTCCTTGTCTCTGCTTGAGATGCCCATGGGCAACTGGCGCGGCACTGTGTGCAGCAGAATGCTGGATGAGATGGGCTGTGGCCTGATCCAGCAGGGATCCTTGTATCTTCTTATGTTCTTAATGCAGGACGGGCTCTAGTGCACTTGCACTGGTAAGACAAGAACAGTTCTCACTGAGCATGCTTCTGGACACTTGATACCATGCACAACATGACTGTCAGGTCCTTTTCTGGTGCATTGTGTCATAACCCCTGCTGGAACTCATAGGCATTTGCACAGGATCAAAAAATGATCTGTTTTATAAACCATTTCTTAACCTGGTGAAGTGTCCCTGGTGTGCAATGTCAATGCCAGGTAACATTTGTTCCCTGGCCTTGGACAGGACAGGACAGCCATCCAGTCTGTTCCTAGGCCAGGGGAAATACTCCAGCCCAGAAATAGTCCCTGTAGTGTGCATTATGGTACATGTATAGTACTTTTCACAGTATCTCATACAGCCCAATGGCCTGTTCTCATAGTGATTAACAGGAAGCTTTCATGAAACTCAAAAAGAGAACACGAACATAAAAGCATTTTCCTCACTCGTGTTCTTTCAAGTTTTTTTTTCTTTAGTGCCATACACCGTCTAATAATGATTGTAGTTACTCAGATATTTTAATTGGTGAAGGGCTTGTTCTCTATGAATTTATTTAGCTCTCTTGTGAAGTCATTCAGGCAGTTGTGTGTTGCTTAAATCTTCCAAGAATCTTGTCACTGCAGATGTTTTGTAACCCAGGGCTGTGAAGGAATTTAAAATGATTTGTACCGAAATAAATGCTGATAGAGGTTGGGAAAAGAAATTCTGAATTCACAGTGGAATCATTATTGAAAATACACAAGCAAAGCTAGGGAGAGAATTTCCCATATAGGTAAAATGGGAAATCAGACCAAACCTTCTCCTGGAGTGAGCTGTCTCACTCCAAATTCCATTTACCCAGAAGAGCTGCTCTACAACTATAGGTCCAAGGGGAGGGAAACTCTGATGTTTGTTTTAATAGTTTAAGTTTAAAAAGTTTTGCAGGAATATTCATTTCTAACATTTTTCTTTTTTAAGCAGCATCATAGCAAGTTCATTCTTTTATTGGCAGTCATGAACTTAAAATCTTGGAATTTTCTCTTCAGCTCAGCTTTCCCTGGCCACATGAGCTTCCTCAAATTGACCCCCCTTCATAAAGTAAGAAAAGAGAGAGGAATTGTGGGGGTGCGATTTGTCCATCTCAGCTAAAGCAACTCTTGCTAAGCTGAAAGCAAGTAGGACAAAGGGTACATTCCTGGGTCACTGTAACTTTCTTAATATCTCTCTGAAACAAGGTCTCAGAAAAGGCATAACACTTCTTATCATTTGTATAACACCTCTTATCATTTGTATAACATCCACTGTGTATGATCAATAATGTACAGCACTCAAGGATGGTAACATCTTATCCGGTGATGCCAAATATGGGCACACCGGGGGGGAAATTTACATTGAGAAATGTATTCTGTAACTGGGCATAAAAAGCCCCTAAATCTTCAGTAAAACAGAGACTCTTTCACCTGGCAACCATTCTGCGTGTGAGCATCAATTCATTGCAACACAGTACATGCAGAGCTGCTTCTGGGACAGAAGTGACTCTGTGCAGTGTACACTATGCTCAATGTAGAAGCAGCTTCCAGCTGTCTCACCACAGCAAGTGTGGAAGGCCCTCAGATTGCCTTCTGGGACATTAGAAATAATTAGATTCTCTCTCTCTCTCTCTCCTCTCTCTCTCACACACTCACAAATTGCTAGGATTTCCTCAATAAATAACAGGACCTAACTGAAAGAAAAAAGGAAGAAAGGCATATATTTTCACCTTCACTGCAAGTCTACTTTTTGCCTATGGACACCCCTTTACTTAGGCTGTCTGTCTGCAGCACCCGTATTTCCTAGTCCTTGGAGATTATAAGCATGTTTGGACAAGCCATTTGAGCTGCTGTTTGGTTTCTCATAGGATCATGGACTGCAAGGTCTATCCATGGAGCAAGATAAGTGGAGATGTGTTGAACAGGTTCAGGGTCAAGCCTCTTCAAATCAAACAGGGGTATTTGGAGGGTTCAGATTCAATCTGCCTATTCCAAAAGCAACATTCAAATTCAGCCAATTTAAGTTTGCGCACATCTCCAAAACTGGCACACAGGTCACTATCAGATAGTAGGCTCGACAAAGAACTCTCGCAGGCAAGCACAGCCAAAGACAGTCAAAACTGGGATAGTCTACTCTATCAAGCAAAGATTTCAGACAGCTGAAGGGCTCCCATGTAAAATCAATAATGAAACATGCTTGCTTATTGATCTCTGGGGCTACCCCAGGGGGCAGGAAAGATCTGGCTCACAGCCAAGCATTGTTGACTATTTAACTCTGCCTTTTCTTGATCTGTACAGAATAGAATGGACCAGAGTCTAACATCCTCAAATGCTAAGCATCTGAATGTTCAGTTTTTTTAAAAAAAAAATTTAAAGGGTCATATTGTATCCTTCTCAAATTATCAAAACTTGAACTTTCATAAACGTTTGTACAATTTTAAACTTAGTCCCTTTCTGCATTGGGCCTTATCTTAGAGAACTGCCATCCTCATGCTGGTGCAGACTATAGCAGATCCTGCTTGGGCCCTGCCATAATCTGCACTAATGTGTGGAAGGCAGATCCCTATTCCAAGATATCCAGAATAAGGTCCGATGCAGAAAGGGTAAGCTCACAGAGTGTTCTGTTGTGGGGAGAAGAATAGAAAGTTTTGTCAGCTGCTTTGAGTCCCCTTAAATTGGTGAGAAAAGTGGGGTAGAAAAGCTGTACAGTATTAACCTTTTTTTCTAACAGCAAAAGTAAGTGAGGTGTAGAACTCTATATATTTATAGCTGTGAGATATTCTTTCTTCCATCCTTGAACAGGCCAAAATTCTAGTCAGTTTCTAAATACTGCATAGGAGGTGTTCAAAGGAACCAGAACCGTGTTGTTAACCAAATGTGTAATGAAGAAGTAGCCCATGGCCCTTTCTGCATGGCTCTTATTCCAGATTATATCTCAGAACAGGGAACTACCATCCACAGATGTAGTAATCGCAAAGGTTTGCATGGGTTTTCTCCTGGCTTCAGCCTGCCATTCATCAAGCCTCAGAGTAAAAGGAATTGCCCTGTCTCTACAAGCTTGCAGTGCACACTCAACACCAGCAGGGGCTGGACTCGTAGCCTAAGGGCTTAATGGACGCTGGCCGTGTGCTCCCCGCAGACAACAGCCGTCTCTTCCTGCCTGCCACAGGATGTGACATAGGAGGGGCATCTGACCTGCTCAGCTGATGCACTCCACCTATCAGCTCCCAGGATTTTCTCCTGAGGTCACTTCCTTCCCCGCCCCTCTGTGGCGGGTTATTTAAAGCCCTGCACAGCAATAAACTCGCTCTCTTCCAGCTGATCTCTGCGTCCTGCCTCTTCTCTCTCCCTCCCCATTTTCTAGCTCTCAGGGTCAGGCCAAACAAAAGGGGCCTGACCCCTGGTTACCCGGGCCAGTCAGGTAACTGGAATACTTTCGTAACACCTGGCGTTCAGGAGCTGCAGCAAGCTGCTGTTGTTCCCCATTCCCCGGAGCCCTCGCATTTCGTGGCGTAAGCCGGATACGCCACACACAGAGAGGAAGGAAGGAAGGAAGGAAGGCTTGGGAACACATGGGCCACACACTGTCTCTCTGAGGTACCCATTTTGTTATGCCTGAATACAACCTAATTCTGATTTTTCTTTCTCTCTCACTTAGTTACTCTAGCTTATTTACTCTAGCATCTTGCTGTGCGAAGAGTAGACTTCCTTATAAGCATCTACCCAAAAGAGTCATCCATTTACATGTACATAATATGACATCAAGTTGTTTACTTTGATTTATCAAAAGACCACATAAATCATCCTTGTATGAATATGGATGGACCTCCTGTTTTTCTTAGTAAATCATCTGTGCTTGTAATATAAGATTCATTAAACACTGCTATTACAGCTGTGCATGCCCAGCTAGATTTTGAGTCACACTATTAATTTGAACCAGGTTCATTGCTCTGAACTGACATTTCCAAGTATACCAAAAGGCACTGGTAAGGAAGGTGATAAGTTTGCTTTCCTCTCAGCAAATATCCTTCCTTCCACAAGGTACCCACAAGGTATCAGGCAGTCTCACTGTATATATTCAGAAGTTTGGTGAAGATACGCCTCTTTACATTTTGGCTGAGGAAGCAGCGTCCATTCCTCATGCAGGCTCTGCCTCTGTTTTTTCTTCCTTTTTTTAAATTAATTTATTTAAGTTTCACATCATTACAACAAGCATTATTGATCTACTTTAACAATTTTATACGTAATTTCCTCTGTTCTTCTGACTCCTTTTCTTCTAATCCAATTAAATTCTATGTTCCTCATTTATGCCTTATGTTCTTTTCCATATATGTTAGCCGAAACCTTTGGTCATCACCTCCAAGTCCTGTAGAAATCCAATA